>RJWH01000367.1:0-663718 GCA_004363575.1 Solenodon paradoxus | reverse complement strand
ACGTGCTCTTTAGTTGGATTGGAGGGTGGGTGCATGTACAGTGCGTGATCAAGATTCTGATTGATTGCTAGTGCGTGTGATCAAGGCTCTGACTGGTTGCTAATTGATTGGTTGCTAATATTCTTGGTTGCTAATGTTTATGCTTTGTTTATGAAAATAGGGAGGCAACCGTTAGGCAAACAGGGCAGTGGCTGAGGTACCTCTGAGTGTAATTTTCTGTTGGATTGCATCAGCCTGGCTTTGTGGCCTGGCCCAAGTCCCCAACAATATTACATACAGATGAATACCTTTTGGTAATATTGTAACCAATCTAATTAGTTATCTAAGGAATCAAAGCATTTTTAAGATATTAAATCGATAGTTCTCAACTGGGAGTAGTTTTACCCCCAAAGGACCTTTCACAATGCCTGGAGACACTTGCTTGTCTGAATCTGGGGCAGAGAGTTCTAGTGTTAACTACTTAGTAGAAGCTAGAAAAGCTGCTATATGTATATATATATATATATATATATATATATATATATATATATATATATATATATATAAAGAGAGAGAGACAGAGAGCACACCCATCTGAATCAAGCATCTTTCAGTCCCCAATGTCAACAATGCTGCTCTTAAGAATCCCTGTATTAAAGTGATTTTACAAAAGCCTGTATTTCTAGATATTTGGAAGGAAATGGATCTCTCGAGAACAATTTATTGCCAAATTCTTTTGCAGAATTTTTTTCCCAAATAGGCTATCTGGGTCAATCAAAATTAACTTGAAACTCACCTTCTAACATCCCCTCTGGATTAGCAGCACAATCCTCATTCATTCCAATATTTGTGTAAGATCTCCCTCCCCCTGCCAGAGTGATATCATCCAAACCACAAGGAAAAGCTGGTAGAAGGTTGGTTATAGTCTATCTCATACCAGGAATATTTTGGACCCAGATGTGTGGAAAGAAATAAAAAATCCTATATTCTACCCCTCATGCTGATTCTATTAAGGAAATCTTATTTAAAACCTGAATTTCTATCTATTACTTTGGGGCTTTGAGGGCAAACTCTTGCTGGGATTGATTGATTAAAAGAAAAAATGAAAAGGGGTATATAATTAGGGCACTCAGATATTTGTATTGCTAGGTCAAATTATGGAAATTATGACTGAGATATGTAGAACTGAATTTTTTCTAGATTTAAAGTCAGTTGGAGCTTCTCTAACACACACATTTATGGTTTTTAAATGATTGCTATTTATTAAATCTTTTGTTTGTAATGCTATAATCATTTCTGAATATCTACATTATATCACAACCTGTATTTCAGACCACAACCTCCACCAAGTTCGTGTCCTTTACCTGTTTTGCTTTAAAAATATGTTTCTCTAGTCAAATTCAAAATTCAAACATAGTCCATTCAAGTTTTTCCCATTCTTCCTCCTGTTCTTTTTGAGGCAAGATATGTTTGTAATAGCCAAAGGTTGAAAAACCTATAAATATCTATCCCACCTCAAACCCAGACCCCTGAGCCTCTAGAATAAGTGAGGCTCCTGACAGAGGCCGGTAAGTGTCCATGTCTTGGTATCTATTTACCAAACCTATTTTATGCATCTGTAGCCCCTGCTTTGATTTTGCTTCTAGTTCCAGGGGAGGACCTTGCTCCTTCTTGTAATTAACATCCAAATTCATCACTACAATTCCCATATAAATTCTGAGTTTCTTTCTGGAACCTATGTTATTTATCCTCTATCTCAGTTTCATGGACATCTAAGAATGTATCGTTATTCTCTATTCCTTTCCCCCAAAGGACTGGAGTTCTGCCGTGGATAAAAGACATAATGTACCTGAACCATTTGTTGGGGAAGGGGGTGATGTCAAGGAAGATTGACAAATTCCACTTTTCTCTGATACCGGGATTTTCGAGTTTCTTGGCATTTTTGGTTCGTCACTGTCGATAAAATTCTGTTCCCAGCAAATGACCATTTCAGTTTTAAACTTGAAAAATTTAAGGTTAATTCACAGTAATATCAACAACCTTGATAAATGCACTGACAGTTTGAAGTGGAAATAGTTTAAATAACGTATTTCTTTAGAAAACATTAGAGTCACTAACTTAAGACACAGGATCCACAAGTTGCTTTATCCTTTCCATGATCAATATTGCCTATCCTTTTATATTCTTCAAAGTCTCTTAATAGATTGGGTAGTTTACAATAGAATTTAATGTATTTTATTATTTTAATATTTATTTTTCATAATTAAAAATAGTTGATTTTAAGATTTAATTTTATCATTAATCCAATTCTGAGTAATTGCTAATCCATTTTTTAGTAAATTTGTTTGTCTATTAGGTAGGCATATTACAATATGTGTCAAAAAGTTAGGAATGTGAACAAGTTAAGTTGCATCAGCAACAACATTATTTTATCATCTACTTTGCAAAGATACTTGTCTGGTAAAGGTAAAATCATCATTATAATACAGAACTTCTTTTTAAGTCCAGTTTCATGGCTGTTGGAAGTCAGGAAAAGCTGCAGAGATCTAACTTGAGCTTACTCCTACTTCTTCCACCAGAAAGTGGGGTGCTCTCGGAGACAGAAATTCAGAACAGGTTGATGAGACCATTAGCCTCCTGGCTTTACTAAAATCTGCAGTGCATGTCTCACGCACACTTGTCAATATATGAAGGACATTTTAAAAGGGACATGAATGACTACTGGGAAGTAGACTTCTTCTGATACCAGGATTGATGTTTTCAGCCCTTTTTGCCTTTACTTTTACCTGTGTCCCATTGTCAGTGGAAGGGTTTCTTTAGCTACTTGAAGATTCTGTGTCTGACTCTTTTATGGCAATTTTTGTGTTCTCAGTCAGTGTCAATGAACCTTGCTGATTTTCTTTTTTTTCGCACAAGTGCCAGTGTATTTCTTGAGTGTTTTTAACCTCACTGCTCTCTTTAACCTGTCATAACCTCTGAAGAAATCGCCAGTTACTTCCATACGCTCAGAGGGTCTTTCTCTTTTCTAAGCTCATTTTCTAATTTATCAGTTTCTATTTAATTGAATGAAAAATGCAACCTCAAGGTAATTTTTTAAAAACACATCCCAGTACCAATCTGGCTCTCCTCACATTTATGTCAGTGCTCCTCCCATGGAGTTTTGCAGCTTTTGCTACTTCCCAAAAGGATAAAGATGCGATCCTTCACTCACATTCATTTAGGCAAGTACTTAGTAGCAGAAAGTCAATCATATCAAGAAGACAAGTGTGATCCATTCACAGTAAGGACCTTTCAACTTGTTTTGAATACAGGAGGGAAATCGTATCTCACTACTGACTTAGAACCAATATTAAAAATAATAAATATTTACAGTGACTTTTTTTAAATTCCTTCTTTATTCAGTCCATTCTGAAGTCTCTAACTTAGTAGTGGAATAAAGGTACCCTATAGTACCTAACACAAATTGAAATGGATTTTTAAAATTATTTTTTCACTGTTATCAGAAGAAGTCAAGGAGAGAATAAAAGGAGATAAGTGATCTCTCTCCAGTCTCCATTATTGTTTGATAGTAGGAGTTGGTATTTCTCACATGCAAGGAAAGGACTTTGCTGTTTTGTTTAAAGGGTATGAAAGAAAGCATTATTCCAGAACAGCACAGCCGTAGTCCAATCAGCCATTAGTACTTGAAATGATAACATGTACTTTTATTCATTTGATTATTAAGGAATTATTGACAGAAGAGATACCCCTTAGTGGAATATCATATTCAATTCTGTCACTTTTTATATCTTAGTGTAAGTCATTTAACATTTAGACATAAAATAGACAATTAAATTTGGTGTGGTATGTAAAAGATAAGACCAAAGTTATTCAAATTATTTATATATGTAATGTGGATAAGATGGGGATGCAAAATGATCAAACACACATTCATAGATTTTCAGATGAGGAAGTTAAGGCTCAAAGAAGGTCAATCAAACATAGAACCAAGACTGAAGACATGACTGAACAACCCGGACTGACTTCCAGAGCAATGTTGGAGACACCACCCACCACGACAAGGTGGAACGCTTCTCAGTCACGTTAACAGGGATGCAAAAACCTGTGAGCATCTCCACATGCATTGAACATTAAGAATTTTATCATGTCCACTGAGGAATAGGTTCTACTGGGGGAGAGAGAGAAAATTCAATATAAAATTTTAGGGTTGAAATATACCCAAGGGATTAACTAGTCTCAATCTTTCAATTTCAACATGAGGTAACTGATACCCAGGATAATTAACAACAGATCCAGGGCTAAAACCCAAGTCACCCAATTTCCAATCCAGTTTTCCTTTCATTTTATCATGCTTTTGCAAAGACTAGAAAATAAAAGTACCCTACTTTCAAGGAGAGAAAGAGCAGAATGCAAAATTAGGAGGGGCAAGTTAAAGGATGAGAAGACCTCAGGCAGAATTTCTTTTCTGGAAAGTGATGAGATAGTGATATGTGAGAACAGGATTTAAGGTTCTGGCATTGCTAGAGTTGTACTTCTTGGAATATGATCTCCAGACTAGTGGCACCAACATTAATTGAGAACTTGTTAATAATACAATATCTTTCAGTTTCTCCTGAATATTGACATAAAGGAAAAAAATTAATGCCTAAGAATATGATTCAATAGGAAAAGATTTTTTTAATCATCATTCTGATAATGATAAAGTCAATTACTTTGTATACTCAAAAGATAATAAAAACCTCTCTATAGATGAGAAAATGAGTAACTATAAACATACCATTTAATGTAGACAATAAAATATTAAAAATTATCATCATTTGTACTAATTTCCAAAGTCTGACCACTGGATTTTAAATTTAGCCACCTTGTTCTACTCTTTGAAAGTGATACTTCCCATGTCCGTGGTTACTTGCCAGCTTGGGGTGAGGAAAAGAGGAGGAAAGGGCATGAAAAACACTTTGGAATGATAAAAGTTAAATATGTGCAGTTTATTATATGTCAATTATAACTAATAAATCTGTCTAAAAATACAAATTCTTTACCTAACCTGGACCTACTTAATCAGAAATTTGGGGTAGGCTCTCCACCAGTCTAAGTTGTAACAAGTCTATCAGGGAATTATGATACACCCTGAAGTGTGAAAATAAAATTTGTAGAGAAGTCTTTATGAAACTCTTCTGGGCCCAATTTTCCAGATGTAAGAATATTTTGAATAAGAAAAAGTTTCCTGTCAAAGTATCCTATAACAGACACAATTTTTTTCTATGTGGTCTCTTCTAGCTATGAAGATGTATCTCACTATTTACATATAATAGCCCCAAACTTTTAACATAGCCAAAATGTTGATTTATCTCTTATTTCTTTTCAACCCTAAAATTCTTATTCCTTTATATTTATTTTCACCATGTCATTTTGTGCTACTTATTTACTTAGGGATTTTTTTCACCTATCGTGTGTGCATCTATGTAATTTGAGATGACAGCATAAGCTTAAATTATTTGGATTTCCCCATATCAAAGAAAGAGCATATTAAACTGAAAATATTTTCAAAGGATAATCAGAGTTGTCTTCTAGTTCTTTTAGGTCAGCTCCACTTTTGTAAACTTTATCATTTAATTGAGTGTTCAGTTTGGCACAGTAGTGTTCTAGAATAGCTATCTTTACCTCTGAATTTTTTTTTAAAGGAATTGTGCAGAGTAGAATGAAGGCAAGCAGGCAGACAGTCAGGAAAAGAGAAGAGAAAGAACATATTTATTTTATTTCCATTTTAGTTGTTCACACTATTTGCTTCCCCCTGGACCCAGGACTCGACCCCAGGTGTATGTGGTCTGAGTCCTTCGGAGGTGATTGACCCAACAACCATGGTCCACCAGGGTGCAGTGACCTATTGATTTTTGGACATTTGTATTTACTAAACAAATACAGTGGATGAAGTAAGTAAAATATTGCTGAAACAATGTCACTGGGGAAGGGGAAACAGCTCAAGAAAAATGTAAGACGTCCTCCTGTGAACATGGAAGAAATAGCCTTTTTCTGTGCATTATTAGACATGGGTTTGAGTCCCTGCTCTGCTGCCCAGCAGAGGTCATCACCTGAAGCCTAGCATTTAGCTGCAAGACTCCTGCTTTCTCACCCAGAAGGCAGGAATATGAATGAAGTATTTTCTTGTTTGTTAGTTTGTTTTGTAACAACTAAGTGAAATAATTTATGCAAAGAAAATATTAATGATGTTCATTTATTTTCTCCCTCTTCTTAATTTACTGTTTTACTAATTTTGCTTTTACACTATGCTGTTTTATATTGTTAAGTGGCTCCCAGCTGTTTTATAAATTCATTGTAGGCAGAGAAGATATTTGAGACTTATTTATAATTTGTTCATCCCTTTACACAATACTCTGAACATATAAACTCTTAGACCTCCAATTACTGACAATATCCAGTGTGCAAGAGCAGTATAAAAGACAGTGCCACCATTTTCCCCAGACTACTTAATGCCATCTCGCTCTAAAGACTCATGTTCTCTCTATGGCCCCTACTCTGGTTTTCTGAAACAGACAGAAAGCAGTCATAGGATTTAACCTCATCAAAAGACAAAGTTAGGTTTTTCCTTTAAATAGAAACTGTAACGTGGTCTGATGCTCTCATTATACTCCATAATGGTTCTCAAAGTGAAATCTTAGCAGGAACTGCCATAGTATTACCTGGGAACCAGGGAGAAATACAAATTCTCAGGTCCTACCACCAATATAGTAAATTAGAAATCTGTTTTTACCAGCTCTCCAGGTTATTCTGAGGCACACTAAACTTTGAAATCACAGTCCTAAAATAATGCCCTTGTTTTTATTTTCTTCCTGGTTACCAGGGGTTCTGACTAGCATCAATGATATTCCTAAAGGAATATCTTATCAGACAAAGTTAACAGGATAGTAAAATCTATATTGTATTGTATCAACCAGCTATAATTTTGTACTCAAAATAGAACACTGAATTTCTCAAAAGTGTATTTAATGGAAAAATAATTGAAAGGCTATTAAACACTACTATGCTTTGAAAATAAAAGGAACTACCTAGGCAAATGAGTTTAGGATAATTAGGTTAAAATCTCAACCTTTTTAATATGTTCAAAAATATTCTAAACCTCCAAAATTCCCCAAAACTTATGTGAAACAACTGTTTCTTTTCAAATAATAATGTAATTTTGCTGACACAAGACCTCTGTGTGACTCAATTTTCCACATCTGAATTTTGTTATAATTCAACTTGTCAGGTAAAAGTGGTTGGCATCAAACTATTTTTACTTGGAGTCTTTCAAAATTATTCAGCGGTTCTCAAACAGGGCAATTTTGCCACCAGGGGATAATTGGCAATATCTGGAAATATTTTTGCATGTCTCACAGGATGGGGCTGGATGGATATTTGCTACTGGTGCCTATTGAGTGGAGGCTGGAGATGATGCTATATATCATACAATACACAGAACAGCCCCTAGATCAAAGAATTATCCAGCTCAAAATGTTAATAGTGTCAAGATACAGAAACTATATATTCTTCAACAATTAAGTATTTAGTGACCACCTCTGTGTACTTGTACATTGAGCTACAGTAATTTTCTTCATTTTCATAGCCAGTATCAATTACATTGCCTGACACAAAAAGGCACCCTGCAAGTTTATTGAATGATTAGATAATAAAAGAACGAATGATTGGAGGAAACATGACTATTATTAATGAAATAATAGCAAATCTTGCTAGACAATATAAAAACCACATTATTTAGCACAGTCAGTAAAACCCATGCCAAGGAAGATTTCAGAGAGGAAAGAAAGTTGCCAATGATCTTAAATGATCAGAGCAGAAGTGGATAATCAGTGAGCAGCCCAGCCACTGGGGATACGAAACTAAATAAAGCAGGGTGAGCAGGTGCCATGACCTGTGGTGTAGGTCACTGCCCCACACTCAGTGATTCTGTCTGCAGGTTCTACTCTCCTCCTTTGATCCTGCCCATGTCCTATTACAGTCAGGAAGCAAGTGACAGAAATCACCCATTAGTAGACGAAAAGTCATAGGGTTTTGTTTACCATCCCAGTATTTCATTTGTCTGTTTGAATAATTTTGAATTTTGAATATTTTTAAAAGCTTTGTTTTCTTTTTACCTGTTTTTAATTATCTAAGCCGGGTATATCAGTGAACTTTTAATAAATAAATTCAAATACAGCTCAATGCTCCCTTGACCTCCACTCAATTGTTTAACACCAAGTTCCTTTGTTTAACTGAATTTGAATGCCTTTAGGGAGACACTCTGCAATTCACCAGTCTTCACCTACTGTTTCATACCCAACCCCATTATGGTCATTTGCTATGAAAGAATAAAAACTGTTCTTGAATTCTCAAGACCTCTCTTATCTGAACAAACTTCAGCTGACCACTTTGCTAGTCCCTAGAGCCAATGCTTCCTACAAGACAAGGAACAGGAGAGCTTATCTCATAGACATCTTCAGAAGAACAAAACCTTTCCCATGCCCATGATCTATCTGTGATCTATCAAAGCTTGAATTCCATTATAAGTAATTAATTACACTGTAAGCAGTAATATCTGTGAAGCACTTCAGACATCATCAAGATAAGTGATTCATAATTTTTGTATCATTGATGCTTTAAAAATTCCTAATAAATTCTTACTGATTTTTATATTGAAATAATAATAAGTTAGCTTCCATTAGGTAGGATTGATTTCAGAAAGATAATTTCAGATGCTTCCTGACACCCTAAAAAACATTACACAAATAGGAGATGCTATTATTGTTGGTCTTTTAAAAACCAATTAAAGAATTCCTTCATAAAACCTTCTCTAACAAACCCAAACATAACTCCTCTGAAGTCTAGTAGCAGTTACTTCTATCTCCTTTTCTTGGTCATTATGTGAACAGAAGACTTTGTATGGCTTCTTTGTTATTACACTATTAGATAAATATTTGTGTAATTGAGCTTCTAGTTTTTAATTGTTTGCATGTTTATCTCATCTCTCTTCAACTAAATTATGGGCCTTTTATGTCAGAGACCATGTTCTCCGCCATAATTTGTAATATGTCACACACTCTAAGGACATAATAAATACATTTAATTTCATTTGAAGAGAATGTTAGATCCTAGAATTGCTATAAGAATGAATCTCTTAAAATTCCTCATTTATAACCTTGTACCTCTAGTATATAACCACAGAATAGCTTTAAATTTAGGTTGCAGTATGTTTCTTTCTTATTTGTTCAAAAATATGAAAATGAGAATGTTCATGAGAATGAAAGCCCTTCTTTTCCACCCTAGCAAAGTAAGATGATTTGAGTCTTCCTAAAGCAAAACTCAGTTTATGCTGTTGTTTATAATGAAGGTCATCTGCTAGATCTAAAAGTGTCTGTTGGCAATATTTATTTAAGTACCATGTTCTGATCTTCAAAGGGATAGTTCTTTCTTTAAAATTAATTTTCTTATTTGTCTATTGTTGTGACTTAAAACACTATTTCTTATATGCACTATAAAATGTTAATAGCTATATAGAGAGTGACTTTACGACTGCAGTGTCATTTTTCTTAGCTTGATCAGCTCTTTTGAATGGCATCATTATGATCAAAGTTGTTTACAGTAATAAAGTATGAATAGTTTCGATAAAAAAGTAGGCACCATTACAATTAAACACTATCTGGTGTTTTAGAATGTGATAACTACTCATAATGCTGTCATAGGATAAGTAAGTCTACAATATAAACATAATCACAAAAATGACCTAAACAAGTCTTCGAAGCACAAAAAGAAATATGAGTTGGGGGAAGATGTGGTGCTACCGGCCTAAGAGTGAAGGAAGAATATTCAACACACCTGGATTTTTTCAAAGAAATTGTGAGAAGCTGATTCACAGTGTTTGTACTATATCCTTCATCTAGTTCTATTTCTGCAAGGAACAGCAAATTTTAAAATTAGGACAACTGCCTCCATAAAACTTGGGTCTTAATACTTTGTTTGATAAGGTATGCTACAAAATTAGCATATTTATATTTGTAGGGTATTTATTCAATTATATTACCTTGCTATTGGAAACATAACAACCAGAGCATATAAAATAACTCTATAAATCTTACACCATGTGCTAACACCTCTCCAAAGGCAATAAAGTTTTCTTAATCCAGGCACTGAATTTCATGTTTCTGTCCCCTTCCATTTTTCTGAACATTGACTTACTTCTGCTTCATATATATTCTCATTGTCACCACCATTAGAGAGGTGGCAGGTAAGAGAAATTTGATAATTTTCTAGTCAATCAATGTGTTATTGCTCTGACTTTCTGAAACAAATTTTTAAAGACATAACAGATAGAGGGCCGTTTTTTTCAAGGGGTAAAAAGGGCTTTTTTCAGTGATTTTAGGAAGGTGATTATCTTCATGTTAAAAGTAAGCAAAGCTGTGAGGGCTAACATAGAAGTAACTGAATACAATAAATATGTCAAATTCTTTAAGAAGGGAAATAAACAATTTTTGGCATGATTCTTAATAGAGACTATAAGAAACTATGTACAAATATGAGGTGCCCTGGTGGCCTAGTGGGTAAATTTGCTGTCTCCAGTCAGCTCCATTCACATACATCCCAAAGATCCCGGCTCATGACCCAGGGCTGGAAGTGAACAACCAAGATGAACAACTAAATAAAGTAAATAAAATGCTGCTTCCTCAACTTTCTTGCTGCCTACCTGCCTACTTGCCTTCATTCCTGTCTGCACCTTTCCTTAAAAAAAAAACAAGTAACTATTTACAAATCAGTATGTTTTGTTAAAAATATTGTTAAGCACATTATATCAGTAGCACTTAAATACAACTCAAAATGTGCTCTCTTTCCTAACTCATTATTTTTGTGAATAACAAAGTGTTTTCTCATAAAAAAAAAGTACTTAAATTTGCCAAATGAACAAAGTTCAGATTTCTTAGACCTTCATTTAGGGCTTTTCACAATATGACCTTGACATACTTGAGCAAATGTATGGCTACCTAACCCTGTAGATAAACATCCAGCCTGTCAATAACCTCTTGAAAAAATCATTACACATTTGTGTCTTCTTGGAATTCCAAACAACACACACACAGTCTCGATAACCAACTCCAACTTCCTCTCTACATATTTAAATTATAACTTTTATTGTTTCCCCTACCTCTTCTGTAACCAGCCTCCTTAAAGGCTCCTTATTTGTCAAATCTTCTATTATCTGTACTAGCCGTTTAGCACTAATCCAAGGCTATTTTAGATTTCCCGCTACTTCAGGTGTTTTTCACATAATATATCCTGAAACTATTTAGCAGGGATTTTTAATGTTCATGAGCTATTCTGATTATAGCATAGAGTTATCCAAGTAACCTGAATATAACCTATGTTTTCCATCTATGAGCTTAGAAAGATTTTCTTAAAGATCTGGTTTTTCACTTTCCTTTAGAGTTCAAAATGTTTTTTTTCCCCTTTCCTATAGTCTCTGCAGGTGACACCTAAGTTCAAAGAAAATTTAAAAAATAAATAGAAGACACAACCACTTAGTTATTGGAATGTCAACTGAAATACCGAAAAAGTAATCCTCATTTGTATTAACAGAAAAAAACAAGTGTCAGCTGAGACAAGTCTTATCTCAACAATGGCAGCAATCCAAAGGACAGTTTATCTTTTATTATGATTTAGATTTCCACAGGCAATATTATGTATATAAGCAAGTGATTTCTAAAATAACAACACAAATTTTGATTCTCTTTACCAGGCTCAATAAACATTGTTTTGAAATATGATTAGAAACTTTTAAATTAGGAGTTATTAGTTTTCAGGGATCATCTTTGGACAGATATAAGCATAACATGTATTTTGTTTGGCACCTTAAAGCTATGGGGAAAGGGATGTTGAGGGCTTCAGTGTCAAACACATTAATATTGATTTTTGTTACATTTGACAAATAAAAATTGTATATATTTAAGGTGTATAACATGAAAGTGATGTTTTGATATAAGAATACATTGTGAGATGACTACCACAATAAAACTAATTAACATATCCACATATCCTTTGCTTTCCATAGTTACTTTTTTTTTTTGTACTGAGAACATTTGAGATCTACTCGCCAGGCAAATTTCAAGTCTACAATGCATTATTGTTACCTACAGCCATGATACTATACATTAGGTCTCCAGAATTTTATTCCTTTTTTTTTTTTTTTTTTTTTTTTTTAAAGGAAAGCTGCAAGCTGTAATGAAGGTATCTAGGCAGGTAGGCAGGAAGAGAGAGGAGGAAGAAGCAGCTTTATTTTATTTTTATTTAGTTATCCATACTTTTTGCTTCCCCCCAGGCCTGGGACTTGAACCCAGGGGTCTGTGGCTTGCTCCTTCAGTTAACCTAATTGCTGATCTACTAGGGCCCATGAATTTATTCATCTTATAACTGAATATTTGTATCCTTTGATCAATATAGTTCCCGTCTCTCCATCCCCACCCCTAGGCTCTGGTAACCACCTTTCTATTCTTTGTTGTTATGAATTTGACTTTTGTTAGAATCAGCTTTTTCTAGATTCCTCATATAAGTAAAATTATGAGATTGTTTTTCTATGAAAACATTCATGTGAAGAATGACATTGGAATTTTTATAGCGATGCATTATACATAGATTGTTTTGGCAAGAATGGAAACTTTAACAATATTATTTCTACCAGTCCATGAACACAAGCTATCTTTCCTGTTGTTATAGGAAAGTAATTATTTACATTGATGATGACACACCTGCATGTTATGGAAAGGGAAAGGGAAATTCTCCCCAAAGGAGGGCTTTAATATAGGCACGCACATATGGGCATATACCCTGTTAGTCAGCTTCCCACAGAATTCCCAAAGCAGCACATGAATCAGGCACCAGATTTAGACCTATGCTCCCATTGCCACAGTGTATATGATTTGTCCAGTAATTGCATTTTTAGAAAACTTGAAAGTGTATTTTCATAAACACAGAAAGAAAAACTTATGCAAATTCACGAGAACCACTCCATCTGCTGAGATTTTAATTGTCTTAAAAGTGTGTCCTACACTCTTTGGGAACTCTTATGGGGTCCAAAAGCATAGATGGGGCACACCACTGTGGCTGAGGCAGCTAAGATGCAGACCAGGCAAAGCCCATGAACCAGGGTTTGAGACCTGGGCTTGGGGGTAACGGGGGGGAGGGGGGAGGGAAGAAAGCATAGATGTTTCCTGTTTTTCTATGTGCACCATCTCTGTTCCAGATGTCACCTCACAAAGAAAAACAGCCCTTTCTTTATGGGTGAAAACTAGGAAAACATCATTCACATAGACTTTTGTGCATACAGCGAGCTTCACAAAAAGTTTGCTCCAGACTGCTTTCATCAATATAGAAAATCAACATGTTATTATGTCAGCTATGTATATTGTTATCTTCTTTAGCTACATAAAGACCAAAATTGAACTTTGAAGTTACCTCTTCTAAATACTTAAAAGTTTTCAGCAACCTAAAAATCAAGAGGGGGACAGCTAAATACACTATGGTAGATCCTTATAATGGAGTATTATAGTGCTATTGAAAAGAAATATTTCTCTGTGAACTAAGAATAAAATGTTATATTGTTAAATAAAATTTTAAGTTAAAAAGAAAATTATATAGAATATGTAAGATTTTGTGTCATATTTTGATAAAAATACATATATTTACATATACTTGGATAAGAGTCTACATGTATATCTCTCTGAAGGAAGGAAAATATTTACCATTTGTATTATTTTTATAATTCTCATAATAAATATTTTAAATTATTTTTATGGTAAAAATACTAGAAAGTCTCAGAAAATGTCTACCAAACTTCAGAGAAGACGTAATTCCTTTATTATTGGCTTGTTTAAAAATTGGGAAAAATGGAAAAATATTCAGTGGGATGTGTTTTTTCAGATCTATATTTGCTATTTTATATCTTTTCTTCATTTGGAAATTATTGTTTCATATGCTTTGGTCACCTATTGGAATAATAAGAATCGATGAGACAGAAACCAATACTGGTTTAGATATCCCAACCTGAGCCAACAATCAGTGTATAACATTGTATATGGCCTTGGAAACTGGCTGGGGGATGGCTGAGTAATCTTAGTCTCTGGTTTAACCTTGTTTGATTCTTCCATTGAACAAAGTCAAGAAATTACAGTTTTGTTAGCTGCTGGCAGCCACTCTACAACCCCAGGGGAACTAGACTCCAGATGAAGTGGAGTCTGAGGATGCAGGGTAGAGGACTGGTGAAATCACTGTGTCAACCTTGAAACCTTCTCTATTCTATATTTTCAGATATAGGATGCAATGCATTCCCTTTATTATTTAAGCCATGTTGAGTTGGTTTTTTTGTTAGGTACAAATGAAGTTGTCCTGTTAATATCTTTTTCCTAAGTAAATAATCAGGAATATAGGCAGAAAATTATGCACAAAGATTTTTCATCTGAAATGTTTTACAGTCATGAAATATAAAAATGATCAAAATGCTGAATACTAGGGGAAATGGGTATATAGATTAAGGTTCACTGATAATGTCAGAATAATATGTAGCTATTCAAATTAATGTTATCAAATCACTTTAAATTGACAATACAACTTGTATCTACTCTTGCGCCTTGGTCAACACTTAAACCTCTCTGTCCACATTGCACTATATCATCTATTTGCTTTGCCTTGTGTTGTTTTCCCTGACTACAATGTCTCTGAGTTCTCCCAACTTGTAGCTCCATTTTTCTTCTTCTTTAATATTAGGCCCAGACACACCCCCTCCTTCCCATGATCCCATGTTGTTACTAGTCCCTTCTTTATGTTCCCACAACATCTGTGGTTATTGTTTCTCTAACTGATGGTGTTTTAACTATCTATTTATGTCTTTCTTTCCCATAAGACTGTGAGTTCTTTGAAGACAGAGACTACTGGTTCTTATTTGTGTATCCCTAATGCCCAGCCAAAGGCCTAGCATTGCATAGATGTTCTATAAATATTTATAGCCTGTGTGGATGAGTAGTCAGATGAATAAATATGAATGAGTATTAACCATGGATATATCAAGAATGCAGGATGGTTAGCTTCTAATTCTGTAATGGATTTCTGTATTTCACACAGAAATGAGAAAATTTATTTTAAAAATTATCTGTAGAAATTAAGACTAGTCTTGTTTTTTATCATTCATCTTTTAAATTCCCTTTGTAAAACTTTATTAACAAAAATTCATTAATAAATAGTTATAATTGAGATGGCTGAAGACAAACCCCATACTGTTATTCTCTCATGAAAAATTAAATTGACTTTCTCTTTTGATTAATTTTGAAAGCTTTGGTTTAAGGTTATAGAAGTCTGACAGAAAAATTGAAGCCATGATTGATTTACATGACACACTTTTAATGGAAAAGACTGTAACACATTGAAAAAGCACTCGGATATCTTTAAAGATGAACTATGATGAGAAGTGTCAGGTTTGTGGAGCAGGGAAAGGTCTCTACAAGTAACCTTTACCTCAGATCCACCTTTCCTAAGGTTCTTGGTTGAGCAATGTTGCTTTTACTTTCCGACTGGTACCTCCAGGAATAGCAGAAACACCAGGCAGCATCACTCCCCTATAGTACAATGTTAATGATAAGATTTATAAAAAGACTGAAAGTATCAGAGATAATATAAAATGTATTCAGAATCTGCACATTAAAGATACAAGACTGGCAGAATTGCTTTTCTACCTCTCCTTGAGTACAGACTGTAACATTTTTTTTTTTTTAATCCACAGTGTTAGAAGAATAGATGGCATATAGTAGGATTACTAGGCATTGCCGAATGAACAAAAACATAATGGTGGTTATATCTATGTGGTTGGATCATCTATGAATATTAGTTCCTTCTTTGCATTCTTCAGTCTTTTCCAAATTTTCTGCAATGATCTTGTACTTACGGTGCAGTTTCATAAACTCACAGTAAATGGAGAAAAAGGGAGAGGAAAGAAGATATTATATTAAGAAACTCTGACCTCTTCTCTAATTCAGCAATTTTTTGTGAGTGCTTTTGTACAGGTGACTAACTGAAATAGAAGCAAGTCTTCTTTGAGCACTAGGCTGTCAGAGGTACATCTTACCTGATGCTTTTTGCCTTCAGCATCATTCCAGGTATCAGAATTTTTATTCTAATATCTAACTATTTAAAATATGAATCCAGAGAAGGGTTCGTTGAAGAGAATTAATATTGTTTGGTACCTAATGAGTGTGATGTTTAAATTAACAATAACAACAAAAATTCTTCTCAACAATGCTGCATTCCACAGTGGTGCCAATGAATGACTTGAATATGGGAGTGATCTATAATTTTCCTATAATTTCCATCACTTCAAATAAATTTAAGTAAAACACTGTGCTTAATATCCAACTGTAGCTTCACGACAAATCTCTTCACCCTTTACCAACAAGACTGCTGTCTCTAGACCCCTCCTAGAAAGATCATCTATATCTATCATCATTTATTTTCCTTTAGGTAAATTTAAAGTTTCTCATTTTAATTCCTTATTAATTCATTTATTTTAAGCAAAGATACAGGCAGGAATTAAGAAAGGTGAGCTATGACACAGGCAGGCAGGCAGGAGAGATGAGGAAGAAGAAATATGTATATATACATATCTATTATTTTATTTATCGGAAGGTACCCTCATTGTTCATCTTGGTTGCTCCCCTCTGCCCTCACCCAAGGATGCAAACTGAGATCCTTGGGGACCACATCAGCCAAGGGCAGCTGACCTAACCACTACTCAACCAGGGCATACCATCAAAGTTCTCATTTTAAAAACCAAATTAATCTACAATATTTCTTTCTCTCCAACTAGCTCTGTTATTACTAGCTACTTTATAGATCCACATAATTCTGGAACCTAGGAAGAGATATGATATTTCAAGTTTCTCACTTCAAATGACTAGCTATCTTGTCTTGAAAATTATTTATATTTGAGCTGTTCCTGACCTTATCTCTCTGCCTATAAGGAAAATGTTGTATAATCCCTGGCTTTTTGGAAGAATGAGAATACATCATCCCATGTCACTTAATGATGGGACAAATAAACAAGGGTAGTCCCTATAGGCTACTCCATATAGCCTGTGTGTGTGGTAGGCTAAACCACATAGGTTTGTGTAATTACACTCTATGACATTCACACAATATCAACATCACCTACTGACACATTTTTCAGATGGTGCCCTCATTGTTAAGGGATAACTTACTGTAATCCAATAAAGCCTTCCAACTTTAGAGATGAAGTCATTTACTGTCACCTCCAGTATGACAACCTTAGCTTTCCTGCCCTGACCATAGCAGCTGAGTGTGGAGTGTTTCAGGCTTACTAAACAACCAGTATTCTTGAAGAGAAGACATCATTTAATCTTTGTGCCTTCGTTCTTCATTATTACCATTGATTTCCTCTTGGTGCCATCTTCTTACATTCTCTTCCTCATAGAATCAATATGTTAATTTCACAACCCTGAATTTGTTTTGGAAAAACAAATGACAAGGATTTCACATTGAAGACTATTCCTTTGTTTGCACACATACCTCTGCATGCTTGATTGACCACATTGTAGTGATCCTCACACAGACTCCAGATCCAAATCTGGTTTGACTCCAAGCTAAATAACCTACAAAATACATTGATATACTATATGTATATATACATACGTATATATATGTATGTATATATATATACATATATATATATATATAAACTCCAGGATAAAGAAGAAAAATTAGCCTATAAATCTGATTTAAATTGTGTAGAAATACATTTTTGTTTGGTTGCTCTTGTTTGTAAAAGTTCTGGATTTTAACCCCTTCTCAGTTAAGGAAAGAAGAGGGTTGTGTTTTCCTATTACCTGGAGAATTAGAAAGGAAATGTGAGAACACATTTTACTTTGAAAAAAGCTTATTCTAAAGATAATTTTTTTTTGCCTTTCTTTGGTCCTTGCTGGAATCTTGTAAAAGGAAGATTCTACCAAAGCAGAAAAAGAGATGACCATCAATGAATTTGAAACAGTGACCATTAAATATTGAATATTTATTAAAACAGGTTCTGTTTTTCTGTTTGGTTTTAATTATGTCCTAACTAAAGCAGGCTAATAAAGCTGATGAGTAACAAAGTATATTATAAATCTAGCTCATTAGCAGATGTTTAATTCATATTATCTCTCGAGAAGCAGTGGTTTGTTTGCTTTGTGTGAGGGTCATTTATCATTTTATATGTATGTGTACTTAATAGCTTTAATAAAGTATAATTTACATACCATAAAATATACACCTATTTTAAGTATTCAATTCAATGATTTTTAGTAAATTTTCAAAATTGTACAGCCATTTCCACAAACCAGTTTTATAGAATTTTTACTGCGCAAAAAGATCTTTCATTTGTAGTTACTCCCTATTCCTACTTTTAGTCCCAGCAGCAAATTTTATGAAGAAAAAAACTCTAAAAATGATCTAACTCTACTCCATTATCTACTTTTTAGTTATTTCAATAGGCCAAGAGATTGAATTATTTATTCATTGATTTGTTTATTTTGCATAAAAAATAGGTACATACAGTTTATGTCTAAAGTGTGTCTGAAAGAAGATGGAGTGAGTCAACAAAGTATTTAGGTTGGCTCTGTTTATCCCTCATGTAAATGTAATAAAAATTGCATTTAAAATATTTCTCTAAACATAATTGAAGAATATAGATTTATAAGACCACAAATGTATCTTTAAATATTTTTCCAAACATTGATTTTTATTTATAAGTTTTTATTTTGAATATAGTTTTACCCATACCTTTCCAGTTCTCAAAAATATATGCAGTTATTTCAACTAAAATTTTGAAACAAAAGAATATAGAATCATTGAGAAGAAGGGTCAATTTTCCCACATAAATGATACAAACCTGGTAACCTTTCAGAAAGTATGCTATAGATCTATTCAGTAAAGACATCTGCCTCATCAACCTTGTTGGCCTTGCAGAAGGGATTGCTCCTAAGTGGCCACACAGACTTCCAAGTTATTAATTAACTACCAGCAAAAAAGCGATAAAAACATAAGGAGTGGGTTATAGGCCTGGTACCAGGAACCTTCTCATATGTCTCTCACCTGCTCTGCCTATTCTCTAAATGATTTCATTGTATAGCGAAATCCTTCTCTTTAATGGAGATATATATAATCCTATCACTCTACATATAGTCATTAACCAGTACATGCTACAAAATAAAGAGTGCATGTTATAAAAAGAGACCATTTTAACAGGATTAGAGCATTATATACCAGGATAAAGAAATCTGAATTGTATTGTTAACTAGATCGAATGAGCAAAAGTACTTAATCTTACTGTAATTAATTGGGAAAGTTCCAGGAAGAAGGCACATTTCAGAAGTTATTTGTAGGTAGTTTACAGATTTAGCTACTTTGAAATTGGATCATGAAATGACAACAGACCTCCAGAGCTCTGGTAGCATCTAAAGAAGGGAGATATTTTACAAATTCTGTGATTGGAGGCCTATAAAAATATGTTCATTTTCAATTCAATTCCTTTCTACTAAAATCCACAAGTACTTATTAAAAACATATTATGTCAAAGACACTGTGTGAGACCATAGGCAGTGTACTAGACCATATAGGTAAATACAATATGAGAATTTCTGCTCAATGAGTGCTTAGCAAATACAGTTGTGATCTAAAGCTTACCAATCATAATATTGTCTGCATATCTCTGAGGTCCAAAAGCAAAGTTGTATAAAGATTAGACACCATACCTATTTTCTCACTAGATTAGGCAATCAAATATTTAAATAAAGAGGCTTCTCCAGGTACTACTAAAAATAATCCAAATATCTCTAATTTTTCCTTCATAACCTTGAAGCTCTGCAAGGTTAATTTTCTATGATTTTTAAAACTGTATCAATATGATCAAGCAAGTCACCAAATCTAAATGCAAATTTGAAATGATACATACTTCAAGGAATTCCTAAGATTACTGATGACTTCTCTACCTATGTAACAAGTTTGCAAGACAAAGTTGGCATTGTGCAGAAACTCTGAGTTCTGAATAAGGGACAAGAAGCTGTGACAAGGAGAAAATTTCAGGAGTGCCCACTCTGAAGAGAGGTTCTGGAGGCAACTGGAAGATATGTTTCCACCAGGTGGTAATTTCTCTCACAGTCAAATTTGTGTAGACCATCCTGTTTTATCCCAAGAAAATCTATCCATTAGACAATTAATTGTTTTCCTTAAGCAGCCTTTTTAAAATTTTTTTTTTATTTTTACAGAGACATGAAGGAAAAGAAGAAGAGTGAAGAGGAAGAAGCATTTTTATTTAGTTAGTTGTTTATTTTGTCCCTGTCCCTCTCACCCTGACCTTCCACCGTATGGAGAACACAGGTCCTTGGACTTTACATGGTCCACACTTAGCCATCTCAACTGTCTGAGCCACAGAGCCCTCATTTTAAAAGGTCTAGAGCCAGGAGTTAGAAAGCTATCAGGAATTTATAAAGGGTCTCTGGGAATGCCACAGGCTTTCTTCTTTAATTTATGTAGGTTTCTGTGTGGACCAGACCCTTATGCATGGGATCAAAAGATGCATTCTCCCATCCCTCAAACTAAAACCAAGATCAGTTTAACACTACTTTTCAAGTAAATGCAGTCATAATGGACTCACTCTCTCTGTCTCAGTCCTTAATCCTGAAATCTTAAGAGAGAATAGCTCTCCCCAAGATGAGCCTTTAGATTGGTTTTACTCTAAGCAGATATCCCTACCTTAGTTCATTTATCTGTTGCTATCATAGGGTGATGTCAGGTTGAAACATCAAGGTCACCTCTATGGTAAAGGACAGTTTTCACAGGAGAGCTATATCTGGCCAGTGCCCTCAAAACGAGTCCAACTAGGATTTAAAACTTCATTTTATTTCATTCCTCAATGATTTCAAAGTTTCTAATAGTCAATTTGTCAAAAGTAGGAAGCTCCTCTACTAATAAAAGGGAAAAGTGATGGATTATCACTTTTAATGATAATTAATGTAAATAATAAAAGTAAAAAAACCCTCAGAAGTCATAATTGCCAGTATATTTTACCATTTTTCAAAGTACAACTATCTGTAATTTATAATACCCACTGCACTTCGTATATGCATTACAAATACTAATATGCATATATACACATTCAGGGAGAATTTAAAATAATATATTTTGAAAGTACATTAAAAACTAAATTCTCATATAAATTATTTGATTGCATTCAAATAACTCTGCAATATTCCTTCAGAAATGCAGGTGCAATGTTAAAATTTCAGATAAACAAGTGATATACAATACTATGACACCAGAAACTATAACATACATATTTAAAGTGGTGAAAATGAGTAATGTTAAAGTTAGATCATAATACAAATGATACCAAACATGTAAAACATATATTTAAGTCAAATTAAAAAATGCCCATATGGGAAATAAAATTGAAATTAAGTGTTCATGAAAGTTAGGGAAGTACAGGTATAAAAACCATTTAGAATTGTGTAGGTTATAATTTTTAACCACAGATTTTTTAAGCTGAAATTCATGTTCTATATGTATCAACACCAGTATGAATTTTATCAGTGTTTTCAAGCATTACAAATTTTAGAGGCATAGTGACTCAAATTATAAATACTGACATGATATGTGAATCCTGGAAATCCATATTATATAAGTAGTCATGTATGTGAAAATATATTAGGAAAAATCTACCTAATGTGAAATTCATTTTGTAAGTTGAAATAGTCAATAATATAGTTTTTTATGAGATTTTCAGGGAATTTGTAAAGAAATACAATGCTGAGTACATCTTTTAAAAAGTAATGACTTAAGATTTCAAAGTGAGATGACAGAAAATGTCATAATTAAATCAAACAGATTCATGTCCTGTACATGGAGGGATTATCTAGGATGGGAGCTTTTTAGCAGAAAAATAAAAATCATCACCTGCATTTAGAAAAATCCAAACCACAGGCACATTTACCTAGTACTGTAAACATAAATTTCCCATTTGTTTCAGAAGACAAGACAATTTCACTCCTTTGCTATTTTCCATTTTCACTAATCTCTGACCTACCTGGGTTGACTGAATATGCCAAAATTGCAAAAAGCGGTTCTTGTTTCAGCTTAATTGGGAACCAGAAATAGAGACCATCTCAAGGGATTCCTGACAGAGCATGGCAGGCATGAAATGTTTAGTGTTCTGATTAGATTTTGGATAAGAATGTGAATTTTGTTTATCTAAATGTTCTTCAGTTTCCTGAATTTTCAGGCCAAGTCTGTCATGATTCTGACTACAGAGTAACATTTTAGACCTTAAATGAGGCTGAGTCTGCTGAGGTCACACCGGAGCACTTCCTCTGGAAGCGTGAGACATTCCCAATGTCTCCACCCAGGAGACAGGCCATAATGACTCCTGGGACACCAAATCCCAGACTAAATCTCTTACAACTCCAAGCAACCACTATCCTCCTGAATATCATCATCAGGACACTAAAGGGCAAAAGGTGAATCAGCAGGGACCCCCAGATGGACAAATAGCCACTTCTGTCAGCCAAAGGACCTGTTACTTATATTCAGTCTCTCAGGCTTGTCGTCTAAGGACAATGAACAATACGCAAATTCCTCTAGTAACCTCGTTCTTCAATATTTGGTTTGCACTTAATACTTGTTCTTTTCTTTTCTTATGTCCCTATTCTACTTTGCCTACTTTTTTTCTTGTCCTGCCTTTATTTCTTGAAACTTTAAATTCAGTTCCAAATCAGTTCTACAATACCAACTTTCCCACATGCAATTCATGTTGGTGTCTCTTCCCCTTGCTACGTTTGTTTGTAATAATTTTTTTGTTGAGGTAAAATTTACATTTTTTTATCAAAGTCCAAAATTTAAAGTTACAGTTTCATGTGCTATAAATATTTCAGTCATCATTCTAATCAGGATATAGGACATTTTCATCGTTCTAGGAAGTTCCCACAAGGACCTTTCCAGTCAATTGCACATCCTTCTCTCTAAGCAAGCATTTCTTAATTTCTGTCATCATAGGTTAGTCTTGCTTAATCTTATATAAACACAACCCCATAGTGTGAATTCTTTTGTCTGACTTTAGCTCAGTATGTTTGTGGTATTTATATCAGTTGTTCATTATTTTTATTAATAACTAATATTCCATTATATGGATATACCACCTAAAATCTGGATTGCTTTGAGATTTTTCTCTCAAATTTAAATCTGCCATGAACATTTCTGTATAGATCTTTTTGTGGACATATGTTTTCATTTCTCTGAATCTTGAAATTGGATTGCTGATTCTTATTATAAATTACCCATGACCCTTAATATTAATACGTCTTTCTAATGAGTTTATTTAAGGTTAAATTCACCAGTGACAGCTGAATTATTTCTACACATGATGACAGAGTTTCTAAGAATAAAGAATAATCATGAAATGTAAGGAATTAATCACAGAAAATTCCTGTGAGGAGCCATTCTGGACACTAACTGACCTTTACAGCATATTACTTTTCTATCCCACTACAGGTCTTGTGTGTTTTCATTTAAAGCCCTGGACTCTTAACTGTTCTGTCTATTCTATATCACACTTTCACATATATTTCATCATCCACTGTGACACTGTTGAGAGAAAAACTTTTCCAACTTGGGTCCAGTAAGGGTCTCCAAATTAACTGAAAACTGATTAGCCAGAAAAATAGAGAAAATAGAACATTAAAAGCGAACAATGTTCCAAAGAAAAGGACATGAGAATTAAAATCATTGTTCATCAATTCATCAGTCCCATTTTATTAATTCTTGTTCTACTTGATCTTGGGTTGGCAGTTTTATGAACCCCACAGCTTCTCCATTAGAATTATGGAAATGCTGGCCCAGTCCAGTGGTATGATCTCAAAGCTATTTAAACAATGCCATCAGAAGCCATTACCCCAGATTACCTGTCATAAACCTTTCTCTGGGTCTGAGAGACAGTCTGTTTTGTTGAAGATGGGACATTCTGGCTTGCTGTTGATTATAAGACCTTTCAAGAAAGCAGTAGAATAAAACAAAAACTTTCTGAAAAAAAAAAAAAGTGGCTATTATCAAGGATTTAATGGAAGTTTATTATCAAAATAATACAATTGACAAATAAATGTTTTTTTCTGTGACATACAACATTTTAAAATTGAGATTATGACTGATAGTATCATATTTAGAGATATCATGACTGAGGATACTGACAAATTTTTCTGAATTTTATGTAACTTTAAAATATTTATATTAACAACATGTACTCATATATCAGTACACTATTGATTATTCAATTTTATTTTTAAAATGTAATAAATCCCTATAATGTTAGACAACTTGAACACATAAGGTTGATTCTATATCCCTCCTTTCCTCCTTCTCTCTCTCCCTCTCCCTCTCTGTCCTCTCATCTTCCCTTCCTCCCTGTCTCTTTCCCTTCTTTCCTCCCCCTCTTCTTCCCTCTCTCCTGTTCTCCTTTCCTTTTTCTTTATTTTCCACAAACCCTTTACAACTTTCTAAATCCTTTCCAGATTTTCTCATTCACTGCCCTCTTTTGCATTCTAGAAAAACCTTTAAATAACCTATAAACAACTACTTTAATACAATATTATTCTTTTTTACTTTAACAAAAACATATTCTACTTTCCTTGAATACCTTTCATACAAAGCTGTTATACTTTAGCCTTGTTATTTCTGGTAATTATATCCCCAAAGTTTATTTTCCAAAATACAAATGCAGTCATATTACTACCTAACATTCAACAATTGTAACACATTACTTACTGGGTAAGATTCAAATTCCTAACCATGGAAGGTTCTCAACTAAGATTTTGCCAAACTCTTTCCTGTTGGCCTTCGCCAAACATTCCTCAAACCCTCTATTTTTGAGGCCATAATACAATAGGGTCATTTCTTGAATGGACTGTGCATTTTCACACCTCCAAATCTTAGCACATAATAGTTCTATTCTTGAAATTTATTCTATACCTCTGAAAACAGGCAATTTCAAAGTGTCATTTAAGAGTCTATTCAATAGGTTCCTCTGTGAAGATTTTCCAGATTTCCTTATTCAAACTTAGGCTTTTCCTTCTCATGGCTTCCTTTGCATTTTATACCATGCTCTTTCTAGTAACATTCACATGATATAAATTTCTCATTTTTCATATTTTACCTCAAGGTGATAAAAATTTCTTAAGAGTAAAATATTACTTTTTCATCTATGGAGTCCCATTACTATCCCAGTGCCTTATAAAGCAGTGGTTGACCAATAAGCAATTGAATGAGTAAATGAATGAGTGACTGAAGTTCGAGAGCACTATTTCAGTGAAAACATTTGGGAAAAGACATTCCAGTAACAGATGTCATGCAAAGTAAAAATAGTATGTGCAGAAGTAGAGTATTTTTACTTGAATATAAACTCAGGGGAATTATATATGACAGTGCTTTACAATACAGCAACTTTATATAGACCTCTTTACTTTTATTTTGAGCCTTAGAATAATTAGTAATAGGAGCGGAACAGATATTATTTCCATTTCATATTCAATAGGTAGATTAAATAGGCACAGAGAGGTTAAGGGCTGGCTAAAAACAGATGGAGCTAGAGATGCTGTGCCAAGAACAACATAACTCACATTTTTCTGATTTTTATTATGCTCTTCGTTTTAACCCTTGTATTTTTCCTTACCCCTCCCCCACACAAATGCACACACAGACACATAATCATAACACTACAGAATAAGTCATAACACTTCAAATACAGAGATAGAAAGAACCTGAGAAGTCATATCATCTCCCCCAATAGAGTGATTACGTAACTACCATCACACAAACACCATCTACATCATCTCATTTAATCTAAGCAACCCGTCTTCTTTGTCACCAGTGTGACTTTACATTTGCAAATAGCAGATGGAAAGTAAAATGCACTTCTCAAGGCTATAAATTCCTTACATTGTGGGGTCCTCCTCTCTTGGATGGGGATTTTAAGAAGAGAATCTTTCTCTGGACATGTCAGGAGAGAAGTCATGCTTGGCAGACTTTTATAGCCACCCCACACACTGAGTGAACAATTAGAAGCAGCACTCTGAGGAGTCAATATCCAGTCATGAGTAGTCTGGGAGGCAAGTTTGAGCCAACATATCAACTAGACTGTAATAGTCATCTCCAGCTTACCTGTATCAAAGGCAGGATAATGGGAATCATCTTCACCTTTAACCATATCACCTCTTCTACTCAACTATAGTCAAGCACCTTTCCCAGAATAAAAGATATGCCCACAATGACGTTTGGTTTACTGTTGATGTTATTGTTTTGCTTTAGAGTTTGCTTTCTTGTTGCCTGTGTTCTTACCTCTCTGTCACTGCAACTCTAGCCCAAAGAGGATGTAGTAGGTAAAGTAAAAATTTCAACCTGGCATGTCAATGGAAGTGATCTTGAACCTGTACACGTCGTCTCAAAAAAGAATATGATACTTAAAACTAAAGTTCTGAAGAATACTATAGTACTAAAAAAGACAAATCATAATAAAGAGGCAATATCATGATGAAAACACTGCAAAGTTCATTACTACTCATCATTAGGTTGTGATGATTGCAAAGAATTCTTCGTTGCTAGACAATCAGCAAAAACATGGATTTGCAAGTATGTTTTCTTTTTTGCTCTTCAGTTTTCTGTAACTATCTTTGAGCATATAATATACAATGTCTGTTCATATCAAAGACATGGTTATTTCCTGTTTTTTTTTAATGGGCACTTGGGGTTTCTTCACATAGGGATCAGGAAAATGTATAATAGAATAGAAAATGAAACAAATAAGCTATAGTACTTTCAATGTCTAGTATACATGCTTGTACATTTCTGCATGTGTGAGAAATATAAATATGCCAGAAGCTCTTTTCTGATAAATTCTACTTTTTAAAATGCGTGTGATATTTAAGCACACTTATTTGAAAATGTATGTGTGCTTATTTGTGATTTTCATGACAAAAAAATCTTTCTGTACTTTTTATGTAAAGAAATTATGACTCAGTTATTCAAAACAGAAGCATCTCAACTGATGAGCTGCAAAAGAAATAATAGAGCTAAAAACTACTGTGTCTTTGGATGTAGATCTGTCTCCATCTCCCCCAGCCCCAAGAAGCCAAGGGGTAGACAATTTCTTTATCTGAATACAGCCTAATTAATTATACACCGCAATCAAGTCCCTTTATATCACTTTAAATATAAGTTTAATACAAGGAATAGCAGTTCTTGCTACATAACTTATCAAAGATAATAAAAGCAACAAAAGCTGGATTTGTCTTTTAGGCTTAAAAACCCCACCAAATTTACACAGAGAAAGTGATATACAGCAATGACACCAGCTATACTCCTGTTATCAGAAAATAACACAATTGAATTGCACTGGGCCAGCTCAAGTTGTCATATCATGTTGCTATTGTTTCTTATAAAATAAATAGCTTTGTTTATCATGGGCCAATGTGACACGGCAGTGCAAAAATCACATTCCATGTTGTGGCAGCAGGGAAGAGAGCAGGTGTCACCACTCAACTAAACCTGCAAAATCCTCTGGAATTCCTATTTATGAAAGCCCACATTCTCTCACCTTGTTCATTGGCCACTCTACATCTTCTGCAGCCAAATTTACAAGTAGCTTCACTGATAAACCAATGAAAGTACCCATCCAGAGAAACAAAAACCTTAAGAAATACTGGAACAGAAATTGATTTCACCAGGGCAAGCCAACCGCACTGTATCATGTATACTTACTTATAACCAATTAAATGGTCTTTTAGCTGTAGTTAAAAATGCAATTCTTAAAAATCTCTGCTCCTTTTAAAATCTGCTTCTTTATATTATAAAAGTAGAGTGTAGAAATCTTGCAATGCCCCATTCATCATCATAATTTTGTTTACTTGTCTCTCTACCTCCTCTTGATTTTTCTCATTTTATCCCCAGCATCTTGTTTTTCTTTTGTAAGTTGCATTATAGAACCTTACAGGGAAGGCACCATAATGATAAAAAACTAAATTAATGGGAAAAAATTATAATTAAGCCGTTCACAGCACATTTCTGCATAAAGCAATTGTGACAATTTGTAACACTGGTTCATATGTGTAGGAAAAATTCATGTGCTAAGGCACATTTTTATGTGACTAACTATTGAACCTAGTGGTTTCCCCAAAATATAACTGTATATTATATAAATATAATAAAATAAATAAATAAATATATATAATATATTTATATATAATATATAATATATATAATATATATAAATAAATAAATAAATAAATATAATCCCGAAGTGAGAATAAAGGTTAATTTTTAAAAATGTAAACTGATAATTATACTTTATTTTAAAACAATGGAAAAATTTATGCACTGCTTTGTGGAAACCAAATATATTATCATTTTCTTTATTTTGTGTTTATATGTGTATATATTGCATATGTATATGTGTAGGTTTTACATATATATATGAGATAGAAATGTATATATATCTCACATATACACATGCAATATACACATATTTTACACTATGTCTATACCTATCTGTCTCTATATATATGTGTATATATGTATATGTGTGTGTATTAGAAGACTCTTAAGTATAGGGTTCATATTCATGGAATACTTTCCTTACATGATCCCCAAGAAATTCCTTAAAAGGTTAACTTCCAAAACATGACTACTGATAACTTTTTGCTCTCCCTGTTTTAGAGATGTGTGAACTGCGCTATAGAGGAAGAAAAAGTAGTTTGCCCATATTAACATGCTCAATAAATAGAAGAGCTAAATCTGATACAGTGTCCATTTCCTTTTATTGAAAACAGCATCCCAATTTTTTGCCAACCTCCATTTAACCTAGTCTCCATGGGCCTTAGAAGAATAAAAAATTGCTGGATCTAAATCTACTTGATGACAGAGCCCTGGATTCACTAGTTCCTATAAACCAGATCCCATGTCTTCCCTGGGGTTTCTTTGCAAGGCTCTATAATCATATATACAGATACATATATGTGTGTATTTACATATATATATGCGTATATATTGATTTTCTTCCAGTTCCGTGAGTAGCCCTAAACACTCAAAATAAATTCCTTTTTTTCTTTTTTGCTTAAATTAGCCATAATACGTTGTTATATGCATCCAAAGAACCCTAACTAAAGCAGTTAGCTCTATTTTCTATTCTCATTATATAAGCCACTGAGCTGCTCCAGAAAATTATCCATTTCTAATATGTGAAAAGGCCTTAAGAAGTATCCCTATTATATAATAAATAAAACCCCTATCAAAAGTTATGATCTTCAATTATGATTTGCTTTGTTAATGCTGGATCTTTCCCAGATCTTTTAATATCTCTGGGGACCAGTCAGTTGTAAAATGAAGACATTTTAGTTTAGTTCTGTTTAGTCATGTTGAGGATTCATTGACTATAAAGTACTGATAACTTTAGTAAGTTGTGAAGTGTTATCGAACTGTTAGCTCTTAAGATTAACACTGTAACTCTAACTTTGCCACTTATGGCTTGTGGGACCATTACATTTCTGTGCCTTTGTATTCGCACCTATAAAATGAAAAAATGACAATCTTATAGGGTTGTTGTGATTATTAAGCAAGTTAAGAGTAACGTACTTGAAATAAAGTAAGTGCTACAAAACCGTTACCTTTTTATTTTTTTCTGAAATAGATTCTACCAATGTGAGTTTACAGCAATCCAAATATACATGTTTTGGCCTGGCTTCCCTTTTTGTCCTCTAGATTATAGATTGTTTTTCAATAAGCCACATAGTGGCATTTAGATTGGAAAGGAGGCAGTAAAGCTATCTCTCTTCATAGATTACATGGTTTTGTAGATAAAAATCTTGAGGAACTTAATAAAAATTATTAGAATTAATACATGAATTCAGCAAGTTGCAGATTCAAGATCAATATACCAAAATTAATTTTTCCCATAACTTAGAATGAACTCTTAAAAATGAAGTAAACAATTCCTTTTAAGATAGTATCAAAAATAGATACTTGCAAATAATTTTACAAGATATGTGCACAGCTCGTAGTCTGAAAAAACAAAACATTTCTGAGAGAAATTTTTAAAAGATCTAAATAAATGGGAACATACCTAATATTCATGAATTAGAATACTTATTATTGTTAAAATGGCAATATTCCCACTATTGATCCCTTACAATGCCTATCTGAATCTCAGTGGATTTCTTAGAAACTGACAAGCTGAGTCTAGAATTCTTATGGAATTGCAGAGGACCCAGAGTGACACAAAATTATAATAAAGAACAAAATTCTAAGATATAGATTTCCAGATTCTAAAACTTAATACAAAGCAACAGTAATCAAGAGAGTATGATACTGGCACAATAATAAACAGCTAGATCAATGGGATAGAACTCAGAGTACAGAAGCAAGCCCATGTATCTATGGACCACTGAAGTTTTACAAGGATTCCAAGATCAGTTAATGGAGAAAGAATAACCCGTTCAATAAATGGTGCTGGGACAACTGGTTAGCCACATGCAAAGAATGAAGTTGGACCATTACATCATACCATATATAAACGTTAATGCAAAATGGATTAAATGCTAAATGCAAGGGCTAAAACCATAACATTCTTAGAAGTAAATGTAGCAGCAAGTCTTCATGACCTCTTAGATATGGATTCTTAGGTAGGATACAAAAGCACAAGCAATAAAAAAAATAGGTGATTTCATCAAAATTAGAATGTAAAAAGACCATCTACAGAATGAAAGAAAATAATCACAAATAATTTATCTATGAAGAGACTTTTATCTAGAATGTGAAAAGAACTCACACAACTGATATAATATTTAGAAAAAAAACTTGGTTTTTTTATTTGGGTAAAGATTCTGAATAGACATTTCTAATACGTATGGCCAATAGTTATACAATATATGCTTGACATCTGTCATCAGGAAAAAGCAAACCAAAATTACAATGATATGCACATAGCAATCACTAGGATAGCTAGAATTAAAAATTCAGATAACAAATGCTGATGAAGATGTAGAGAAATTAGAATCCTCATATGCTGCTGGTAGAAAGGTAAAATGATGCAGCCACTTTGGAAAACAATCTGAAGATTCCTCGAACAGTTGAACATTGAATTAGCATACAGTTATATAACTGAGATAAATGAAAGCATATGTCCACACAAAAATCTGTGCACAAATATTTATGGGCAGCATTATTCAAAAGCCAAAAACTGTCTAACTGCCCAACAGCTGATGAATGGATAAACAGTGTGTGATATATTCATCCTGTGAAATATTATTTGATCATAAAAAGGAATGCATACAGTCATAACTGTATGCTGAAATAGGTGTTAATCTTGAAAACTATATGCTAAGTGGAAAAAGTCAGTCATAAACTTATATAATTCATCATACATAATTCAATTTACATGAAATGTCCAAAATAGGCAAATATATAAAGAAACTAGTAAAGTGTTGCTTAGAGCTGAGGGGGATTGGAGAATACTAGGTCATAGTTAAAGGTAATGGGGTTAGAGTTTTTAAAAATGTTCTAAAATTAACATGATATTAGTTGTACATAACTAAATATACTAAAAACAATTGAATTATGCATTTAATGGGTTATTTATATATTCGATAAATAAAATTTCAACAAATTTGGGTTTTTATGCTACTATAGAAAAAAGGTACATTTACAGGTAGAGATATTTTATAAAAATAAAAAATATACCTTTTGGTACAAAAGTTATATAGTAAGTTTTGAATTGACACAATTTTATTTAAATATGTATAAAACATAGTGATCCAAACATAAATATTTTGATCCTGTAGTGTAAAATATGAGACTTTCTAGCAAAGCCTATGCTTCACCTCTGTATTCTCAGTGTTACATGTAGAACTCAGTACACAAGCTATACTTTCCTGCATGAGTGTTTCTTCAAAGTCAAGGCAAGAACCTAGGTGTGAAGTAACAACTTGCTCTTTACTTTGGGTTGTTAACCCTTTTTATTTTCATCCAGACCCTCCAAAAGACAACAAAACAAGAAGAATTATCTCCTGGTTTATGTATTAGGCTTTTCTAATTACCCCCTCCATCAGAATTGAATACTGTCATGTTTTCTCAGAGAACTTTGCATAGAACTACTTCATAGAATTGATTTCATTGAGTCATTTCTTTGTTTGCAAATGCTTGGTATCTCTACTAGACTTAAGCAGCTGGAAATCAGACTGTGTTACTTTTTCTTCTCCTGTGATAGATCTTTACTAAATTTCTGCAGAAAGAGTGAGAATTTTTGCATTGGCGCATTCTAGAAAGTGGACTTTTCTAGCAATTAAAATATCGAATCATAGAAGTTCAGTGTTGTAATACCCTCGAAAAATATTTGATTTAATGTCTCAATAAATTTAGAAATCTTTGCATACATAGATTTCCTGAAAAAACACTTTATTCAATCACTATGTCAACATTTCTAAAGTCTCAGAATCCATACCTCATAAAGGGCCTCAACATTTTCAACTAGCTTTTATTGTTGAAGGGTTCATCATTAATGTTAAACCTAATCTTGTAACTTCTACCCTTTGGTTGGTCTAAGATCTGTCACATATAGCTACACAACATTATCTAATTCATCTTTCATGACAGCATATTAATTATTTAAAGACACTATCATAATCTTTCTTGTCTTCTCTTTGCCAAGTATCTCACTTTATTCAAATGTTTCTCATAGATGTGGTTTCTGAACCTTTCACTGTGTGGATTCAGCTCCTCAGAACACCACCAGATTTTCAATATCCTTTTTAGGCTATACTTCACAGAAAAGAAACTTAAAACATGTGACTGGTGTCAAATATGCAGGTCCCTTTTCCTTGCTTAATCTATACCCAGGACTCTGTTAATTGTTCTAAAATTGCTTGAGTTATTTTAAAAGTCACATCACACCACAGTATCCTTCTAAGTCTGCCATAAACTGAACTCTTCTTACATTTCTTTTCTGTATGAGACTGTTAAGTCAGATCTCCTTAGTTCTTAAAATTACAATTAATCTTTCAACCTTCATAAAAGATTCTATATTGTTTTATGAAATAAAACTGTTCTTCACAAACCAGGTGTTTAAGAAGTGCCTGTACTCCTCTTATCACATATCTTATCATAGAAGTCATGTTATGTTTATTATGTGATTATTTAAGAGCAAGGACTACGTTTATTTTTGGTCATCACTACATTCTCATCATTGAGCAAAGTAGACGATAATCAGTAAATACAGTTGCTGAAGAACACTATATATTTCTATAACTCTGACTGCATTTCCATGATGCTAAAACACATCAAATCAGAGAAATAGTTTAGTTGCATCATAAGCCAAATCAGTAAAAGCTGTTAATCAAGTGACTTTATGATGACTATATTTGAAACAATCTTCCTAATAAATGATCAGTGCTATTAGATAACCAAAGTTAGAACCAGACTTCCAAAATATACTTCATTATACCTAACCATTTAACTTTGGTGTCAAACAACTGACTATCCCATAACTAAAAGGCTTTTTTTTTTTTTTATTGGATAAAGTAACTGTTTACATGTGTAGTCTCTACAATGCTACCTTATAACTAGTAGATTCACAATACTGATGGCCACAGCTTCCACATGTAAAGTTCAAAGAAAGAATGATGTTTTATTTCCCCAATTTTATCAACTCATGAAAATTTTGACTTGAGCATGTACCATTTGTAAAGTATATAGCCCAATACTTACAGTCCTATAAGTAAATATAAAGTCAAAGACATCTCAAGAGAAATAATAATTTAATAAAATAATTTTAAGAGCCTACTTTACAGATTATCTGTAATTTAAAATCTCTAATAAAAATTAGGCTGTCAAGTATATACAGTATGTAGAGGCTAACGATTATCTTTTCAACTTGAACACATTTCATAAATTAGGCTTAAATTCTAAACTATTTTAGTATTTGGAAAGCTTTATATCATTTTTGATAGCCTCATATTTATGGAAGAACAGGCAGACAAACCTCCTGTTCTTTAACAATATAATTTCAGGTACTTCTTGGAAATAGGGCACAATAGAAAGAGGGACTGTTTATGAGTCAGAGAAACATGTGCTACTGTCAACTTGAATAAGAGCCATCAGATATTTCTGGTGATGAAAACCTTTCAGTAAGGTGAAACAGGCCACATTCCATTCCTTTTATTTTCAGAGATGAGATGGATTTGAAAACCATAACCTGGCTTCTTGATGCAAGGACTCGCCACATGAGATAATCTCCAGCACATTACTATTGGCAAGCAGATCTTTCACCCTTTTGTCTCCATGCATTACAGAAAATGTTAAATCAGTTAGGTGTCCCTATAAACTTTTGATCCTAGGAATAGCCTAGGGTACCATCATTATCTTCCCTAGGACCATGTATAGGCCTTCAGTAGGTAATACTAATTTAATTTCTTTGCTAGAGGAAAAAGTAGCTGATTTTCTAGATCAATATTTGATTGAATATGTTTGAAATGTTGGCAGATAAAGGCCCTTTTTCTGGTCCAAAGACTTTTTGAACCACAGAGGTATTGCGTTCTAGCTCCCCTGGGATTTGAGTGGAAGGAGGTCTCAAAGATCTGTAAGAAGCCTTCCTGCCTTTCCTTGTGTTCTTCCAGCAAGACTCTCTAAAGGTTGAGATGAGAAAAAGATAAGATCAAGAACTGGAATGTCTTTACATCCCTTTTTTTTAAAATCTTTCCTGGGGGCTTCTCTTAACTAAAAATAATCGTTTATAACACTAGTTTACAAAAACCTCCTATAATAGGATGGTAGAAAGAAAGCCCATCTGATCAGCTTTAAGGAGGTAACACAGTAACTTTGACAAATAATTTGAGATCTTAGATTCTACCACTCATATCACTAATTAAGCAAGAATGTCCACATGCCATCAAAAAGGAAATGCATAGAAATTAAAATGCTGGGGTGTTAAGCACACGTTAGAACTTTAGTTTAGTTAGATTGATTAAATAAAAGAGTCTTTCACAAACCACCCTGAATTTTTGTAAAGACATTCACAAAAGACAAATTGAGATGAGGGAAAAACTCCATTTCTCTAGTATTTGACCATACAAACAACGTATCTGGTTCAGAAGTATCGATGTTGCTTCAATCTTTATTTTCTTCTTTAAAGTTTTACCTAAATTAGCAGGCCTTCCCCAAAATAAAGCATAAGAAAACAGCTTACACAAATCTGAAAAGTACTATTCAGAGTAAACACTGATAGAGACACTACTTTTTAAGTCTACGTATGGAATTCAAAGAAATATTCTTGAGGAGAATATTTTCCTTTGCTGCAGAAATGCACATGCATTCTCTAAGCTCAAAGAGGAAAGAGTGCTTACAAATTCCTCCAATTTTCTTATCATTGAACTTTTGTTTGACTGAAGGAGAAATTTGCTTTCCCTAGCTACTGATTTGAACACACAGTTCATTTTATAAAGGAAAGTAAATACTACTTGCAAAACCAACTGCAACTCCTTGGAAATGCAGACACCAAAGCACTTATTTTCCACTGGTTAAGTAAATCAAATCAATTCTCCTACTTTGAGACAGAGGATTACAGACATTTAGTTATGTTCAGTTGAGTTTTGGGTTTTTTTTTTTTCTCAAGTTTCCTCATAGCTTCAATCTCTTGGTAAAATTATCTAGTATAAGAATGATATTTGAAATACAAATGGAACAAATATTCAGGGCACCATATTATATTTCTCACTTGAAACGGGAAATAATTAGCCTGTGAAAACTGTTTTTGTTTTCTACATGTTTTATAACACTTTGCTTACTTCTAGGTACAGAATAGGTATGCAATGAACACTTTAAGTTAATTACATAAGTAAATTTAATTTTCAAGTTCTGCTTTTAAGGAAGATTCATTTCTCCCTACAATCACATACTGATATCATCAGAGGCTGTAATAGACTATTTCTTCACAGTACTCATATATTCATTGAACAGACCATATAAGCTACTGCTGTAGGCAGAAGGATCTTAAATGCAAACACAGATTGTCCTGAATCTTTGATTTAGAATCCTTGCTCCAGGGTGTTCTTCCCACCAAAACCTCCCTCATCAACCAGGCAGCTCTGATTGTTAGTCCTTGTGAGAGGTTTTGGTTTTTTTTTTTTCATGACTTAAAAAGAAGAAAAGAAAAAACAAAAACCAGTGAAACAGATCATCGAACGTCAAAATTGAGTGACACCAGGAAAAAAAAACTCATATACCTTTCCTTAATATTATTGTTAATGAAAATGTGGCTCCTCATTTTCCAAAAACTTTAAAATTTTCAGGTTCAGTTTATATATCTCTTATTATTATTACTACAGTAGAAGTTTTTTAATATGCTAGGATTTAAAGTTTTAAATTTCCTGATTATTTCCCTAAATAAAATGATGGGCACTGGACTCATATTTCTTCAATACATGCCAAATCTAATTTGAAAGTTATGTCTAATTCTGTAATGAACAAATATTGGTTATATACCGAAGTTTCCCATCTTTTTAGAAACCAGAATTTGGGGGTAGGGGAAGAGAGGAACTATGTATCTACTCCTTCCCTACAAAATCCATACTATTAGGGAGAGTTCCCCTTACTACCAGTCTCCAGGGTCAGGATTCTATTACAACCCCATTGACTTGCCTGAAAACTTTCTCTCCCATGTGAAGAACAATCATGGACTCTACTGAGGTTAGAGGTCACAGTCTTACCACAGTGGGAGGTGTCAGGTCGGGGTGGGGTGGCAGTTTTGGAAGGAAGACCTTACTGTAACTCACAGAGAAGCAACCAGAGAGGCAGAAAGATATTGAGTCTTTTACAGCAGGTTGGAGTTTCCAGATCAAATAGCCCTGCATATGTCTTACCTCTTGATTTTTCTTTCTTGAATAATAAATCTTTATCATTTAGACTATGGAGGTGGGTTTTCCAGCATTTGGAGCATTACAGATGTGAAAACTTCAATTTTCCATTTGTAAATATACTTATTTTATTTTTGTCATTACCCTAAGGGACATGGGTCATTCGGATCATTAAAACAACACTCCCATGCTCAAAGCTCTACTATTTGGTTATGGAAAACTCAGGAGTTTTCAATATTTGTAACATCATAGTCAATCTAGAAATATAACTTTTAAATACTTGTTTTAGTTCTGACTACCTCAAGTGACTCTGAATCTGAGTGTAAAATTTCATTAAAGATATAGTCCTAATAGAGAAACCCCCTAATGGGAGCAGATGGTTTCAACTATATCATCCACATTCTGTTGCGGCCCATCAGATTCTTCTACTCATCTAAGAGTAAAAGCAAAGTAACGTTATTTGAACATTACCCTAAAACAGTGATATCGATATAATTCCATCAAGGTGAATTAATATATTTATAATACATATTTTATTATATTATGTTATATACATACATACACATAAAACAAAGAGGCATAATGAAAAATATTCATGATTAAGCAATGCCATTTAATAATATGTAAACTAGGTTGTACTGATATGAATCAAGGAAATATTTTTTCCAAAGAATTTGAGGAGATAAATATGAAGAGGAGGAGGAAGCACTTTTATTTATTTGTTTTTTATTTATTTTGTGGTCATTGCTCCCTGCCTGGATCACGAACCCAAATCCAGGTCCTTGGGCTAGATCTACACCCCAGCTGCTGACTTAGTGCCTGAGCCACCAGGACATGCTTATTATGTATATTTGTAAGTTTCTCAGCTTACTAACCATTCCTGTTTATTTTTGCTAAAAAAATTTGCAAGAGACTTTGTCAGCTGAATTTTCAAATGAAATTACTGTATATCTGGAGGCACTGTGATGCTTCCAGTATACTTATCATGTATTTTGCTTATTTAATTAGCATGATCTTTTTACTTACTCATATGCTAAGAAATAGGATATGTTTAATATCATGAATTTTAACTACAATAAAATACCGCAAGTAAAATCTGTCATCTATTTTTCCTTTATCTGCAACCATACTTATATGACATTCTTTCTGGTGATGAGGATTGTATGCTCTTAAAATAGAACAAAGATGAACCACAGGGGATAGTATGAATTCACTCCTAACATCTGTGGTACAGAAATGAATACATCATATAGTGGAAAATTCTAGCAAATTCTGATATATATATATATATATACATATATATATACACATACATATATATATATATTGTTCTGTGTATGTACTTTAAAAAGTAGTCTGAAGAATGTTAAATGGTTTGAAATTAATCATCTTTTCCTTGATGGTCATACTCTAGAATTATTATATTAGTCCTTAAACTGACTAAATAATCCTGAACAAAAAAAAATTACCATGAATCAATATTTTGGGTGTATATCAAACCTATGACTAAAGGATGGTGATTAGACCCTTACGGAAAATGAGAAATTCCAAAGAGCACAGAGTACAAAATATGCTTCAATGAGATCAGAAGAGAAAGATATGGGACCCATGCAGCCACAGTTGTCTCTAAAATTGAGCCAAGTGGGTACTGGGCTGGGCTGGATACTGTGTATTGGGTCTCCTTTATTTCTCAAAACAAAACAAAACAAAACACTGCAGTCAGAGTCTAATCATGTCTACAAAACACAAGTGCCAAGCTGCAGGAAGCAGCCATTTCTCTGGAGTCAGACAAAAGGGGTGAGGCTTCTTAACTAATCAAGGTAGAATGATACCATCTCCATCACTGGATGGGGATTCTGGGTAGGCTTTCAATTCAAAAGTACATGGGTACTGAAGTTAGATGAGAGAGAGAGAGAGAGAGAGAGAGAGAGAGAGAGAGAGAGAGAGAGAGAGAGAGATTGGTGATGCCTATTATCTTAGGATATGTGCCAGAAATGTGTAACAACATGTTCCAGGAAATTAGCATTGCTACTCATAGCCTAATGCTGTGTATTTTCTCCAAAAGCTACAAATTGGAGAATATTTTTGAAGACGTCTTAATATCACATTATAAATAGGAGCATAATGTAAGCTTAGGAAAGTAGGGGTTGTGAATGATTTAGTTCTTAGTAGTTATGTACACCACATATTATAATCTGAACAGGGTATATTGAATAGCGCACACACTGGAAGCCCCGGGTTTCAGCCACTGCCAATAACTTCATTGCTTTGGGAAAGCTAGTATAAGCCTCAATTTCCTCATTTAGGAAATGAAAATCAAGAAGTCAGTCAGAATGATCCTCTGATTTTCAAAAGATTCCATGCTTCACACATTTCTGGCAGGTGTCCTGAAATAACAGGCATCATCTAGATTTTTTTCTTGTCCCACCTAATTTCAGTAGCCATCTTACTATTCATTATTATCTATAAGCTGATTTTCCTGAATCATATGTCTTTTAAAGATTATTGGCTTTTTCACTACTTCCACAACACCCTTTAGGAAGCTGATCATATCACACAGTGACTGTAAAGGAGTAGATAGTAAGCGCCCAGCAGTGATGTTGGAAACTCAAGAGTCTCCAAAAGGATAAAAGTAAGCCTGGCAAGATTTTTTTTTTGTACCTGCCTCCAATATATTTGCAAAGGAGTGTTAATGAAAAATGGGAGTTATGTCCCCACCGCACAGTTTCGGATTACCATGTAGCAACATCAATTGGAAACCTAATGAAACAGAAACCACCTACAGAGGAGGGATATTGTGTTCCTCTCTCTGCCTGCATCCAATTTACCAACTGGATCTATAGAAGAAGTTGCCTGTTTGTCTGAGGCCCTACTATTGACTGACCATACATTTAACATGGGTAATTGGCAATGCCAATGTCCATTGTCTTTCCTAGTGAAAGTGTGTTGTAACACTCTACAATATGTGGTGGTGGTAATAGGTAGCAGGGACATTACCACTCAGAACAATCTCAGAATTCCAGCACTGTGTTCCCTCACAAATATGAGCTGTTAGAATTACACTGGGTCCCAATAAATTAATTAATTTAACCCTTTCTACCGCCTAAGGGAACATGCTTTGTATTCATTAAATAGAACTTCTCCCAAGCAGGGGAATAACAATAAGAAACCTAGTAGGTGAGTTCCCACAAAGCATATCAGAGACAACATAAAAAGAAAGGCTGATGATGTTCCAAATGAAAGTGTTCTATTTGTTTTTGCACCTGTTCAAACTGGCATCTAGTATTAAGTTTGTGACTAGTCAGACATTACTACTTTATGTCAAGCTGACTGGGAGAAACAAAAGAAAGAGAACATAGTGTAAAATAGCCGTTCATCCTTGTGTGTTATTCCTTGTCATGCTCCCTACCTGTGCTTATCATCAACTGCAGTTACTGGGTTTTGGTTTTTGCTGTTGTTTTGTTTTGTTTTTTAATTTGACTTCTAGAAATCATCTGGCATTCAGTCTAATTCTTGCATTACAATTCTCCATAAGTCAGTCTGCTGTCTTCTTGTCAGGTTATAGGATTGAGTTTAAGGTTTTCTTAATTCATTGTGAGGGTCTTCATGAATTTGATCTATGATTTCTTCCTGCACTTGTCCAGTTGTAGATTTCTGCATGTGATTTATGTTTAGCAGGTGTTAGTCTGCTAGAGCTTTCTAAATAGCAGCTTGACAATGCAAGCGGGGCTTAGGAAGATGCTAAGACTCAAAACTGTACTGTTCCACGACTGGAAAACAGTCCCCCTGCTGAAATTTCAATATGTAGAGCTTATTGACTTAACTAAAAAGATGAATATTTCAATCTATAGGAAAGCAAAGAAGTTCCAAATTCCATCATCAACTCACCAGTTACACCTTTGTATTATGTGGTTCTCATGAGTCACTATATCATTTAACAGGTTGGAATTTTGAGTGAGCTTTAAAAATACATGTTTGTCCTTTGTTGTGATTTATCATGAATTCAAGTGTTATTTTTAATATTCTACTCGTAAGTTGAATTCCTTTGCTTGATTTTTGTTTTCCTGGTGTAGTTCAAGTCTCTAATAGATATCTAGACATATTTAGAAAGGAGGGAAGAAAAGGTGTCCTTTAACTAATGAAGCATTTTAACTAATAATAAAACATTTTAAAATGCATTATTATACATCTGAAAAATATACATAGCATTGAAGAAAACAAAAATAAGGAATAGAGCTCATTGAATAATAAATGTCCCCATAAATGTTTGACAGCTATCACACAAATTCTATTTCTAATGTTATACGCATGTCAATAAAATTTCTAGATTGAGATATGGTGGATTTTCACACTTCTCATAACAATGGTCCTTTTGTCTTATCTTAGTGTGAGTGATGCAACATTTAATGTTTATTAACCCACAAATAGTTAACCTCATATTGTCCTTTTATGTGAGACACAGGCAGATAAATACCTTTTGTTTTAAGTTACACTGTTTCATAGGTATTCCGCACCTCGACTACAGAAAAGAAATTGTTGCACACATATTATAGATAAATAGTCTAAGATACAGAGAGATTAGGGTACTGTGGTCACAGTGAAAGTTAATCAAAATTAAAATGCACAACTCTAAGTTCCCAGGTCACTGTTCAGCCCCTAGAGCAATGCCACTTTGCACTATAAATTGTCCCTATAATTTTAAAAATTTATAATGTGCTCCTCAATTTGCATATCTGAGTATGAATTACAAATATTAAAATTGACTACAATGCCTCATCACCCAATTACTAACAAGAAGCACCTAGAAGGTCAAAGTCGGGAAAGACCAAAGTAAACAGATATATGTGCACCTTTTGCTAAACGCTGTGCATAGAATCCAATATACACTCATTATTTTTTTGACACTAGAGGATAAGTCAAACCTTGCCATAATCATAATAGTTGACTTTGAATTATTAGGAAAAATTAAAATTATATTTTAAGTCTTAATATGATTCAGATTTACTAATGTTTTAAGAACCAAGTATTAGGAGAAAGTACTTTTAAGATTTGTTGATTGGAAATTGGTACAATTTGAAAGTCAGTAATATGTAAAAAGAGCATGCAGTCATAACATGTATTAAGGACTGACTAAATACATTCTGATTTTGGAATTTTGTGATTTCTAAAGACATCTCTTCTATAATAAGAAGTTTTCCATAATTTTCTACCTTCAGCTATTGTTCTCATTCTTTGTCCTATTATGTTTCCATTGTTTGGCTTCTCACAGTTAGTCTCACTGGTTAGTAATTAACCATATAGCATTGATAAGAACACTGACTTAAGAAAATTGTCAAAAGAACACAGAAAATTCAGAATTTTTTTTTTTAAAGACTGGCAGTCTCACTGAAAACTGTAATTAAAGTATGTGTGATTCTGCTTATGTGTTTGTTACACAATTCTACTGGTCTACACCTAGAGAAAATGTGGGCCCCTACAGTGAATTGCAATGGGAAAGCACTTTTATTCTCTAGTCAGTGATAATAAAGCATACCTCCCTAGGGAGGGACGTTTTTCCCTATAGTATTCATACCACCTTCCTTTTAAATGCTGCAAAGTGTGAAATTAGTGTTGTCCCTCAAAGTGCATAAGTTTAATTGTCAGTAATTGAACACAGTTTGGGGGCTAATTATATAAAAATTGATATTAAAAGAATACAACCAGATTGAGTTTTACAGTTTGCATTTAGTTTTCAAATTACATGAGTTGAAAGGCAATGGTAAGAAACAATAAAAATCCATTCAAAGCTGCTAAAGCAAATTAAAGTTTACTAGTCTTTGAAAGACAAATGAGTCTAATGTTATGTAGGAAAAGCAGTAAAAATGATTCTGAAATTAACTATAGAATTAAAACATCAATGGTTCTAAGATTGTACTAACTGACCACATTTTATGGAGGTGGCCTGGATTTCACTGTGAATTTGACAAATTAAGGTAGAACAAACCAAAAAAAGACTATTCTTTGAAAATTATGATTTGACAGAAGAATGGGAAAATATATATATACTTAATTTCCTCCCATTCTTAATTCATCTTTAACTTTTCAGTGGAAGACTCTACAGAAATAGGGAGTAGACATCTTTTCCCCTATTCTTCCCAATAAGTATAACTAAAATCCCGGACGTTATATATAACATGAACGTAAGAAGACTGAAAGGTAGAGAAGAAGGCAGACTGACTAAGGACCTGGGGACCAAAGAAATGACACAGTAGTGAGTTCCTTGGGTTTTCTTTCACACATATTCCAGACCAAGTGCTAGAGAAAGGCTAGCAAACACCAAAGGATACATATCAGAAAGCCCCAACAAAAATCTTTTCTGTCTTGAAAAGAGAACAGAAAAAAGATGGCCTAAAATGACAGAAAACTTTAGACAATCAGTATTCTACTACAGCAAACATCACAGGAAAAAAAGCAAACAAGCAAGAATAGAAACCACTGCAACTCCTTCAGCAAGGGCCAACTGCACAACCTAAACTTATATCCTTGCCAGGCTGTTCAGGTTACTCCTCTGAGATCAGTAGGACAACATAAGTAAAAGTAGAATAAAATAAGAAACACACTATAAAAAAAATGAAATTTGCTTTACTAGAACCAGAAAACAACAACAACAAAACCAAATAAGGATTAAGACCACAAGGAATCACTGTGATGATACAGAAGCTAAACTTGAAAGATGTTCCCAGGCATCTAAATGACTACAGAAAGAAAGTAACTGTAAGTTGGAATCTAAAGAGTTATAAAAAATAGAGAAAAAAAATCAGAAAGAATAAGCAAAGATATAACAAAAAAACTCAACATCTTATAAGAGAACCAAGATCCAAGACAAGACATATATACAGAAATTATGTTTCAGACATAAATTAGGATAAATACCTACACAGTTAATACCTAGACAGACTGTTCAATTTCTTGATTGACACGGGAACTTACAAGTGATCAGTACAAACATACACACACACACACACTTGCTTTGGAAAGAATTAAAATTAGATTTGTTTCTGCAAAAATAAAGATCAGAAAATAATTGGGGAAGTTTCTATAGAACTTTTAGAGGAAAAGGCAATTTTCCAATATTTTTTAAAATTATTAAGTTGTTTTTGTACAGTGGCAACTAAAGACATTCACAGATATCAAACCATAGAAAATACAGATATCAAGCCATAGAAAAGACATCAATCAAGAATAATTTCTGAAAGGTTACTTAAAGATGTTCTCAGTGGAGGAGGAGTCAACAGTAAATTTATAACAGAAGCAGGTAAGAAATGGGAAACAAAATCAGCAAAAGGTATTGCAATAAGTGGAGAAAAAAGTAATCAGTTAGTGATTAATATTGTCACAATGGTTAAAAAATAAAATTAAAAATCAGAAAAATGGTATGCCCTGGTTGAGTAGCAATTAAGATTCGCTACCTCTGGAAGAGCAGAGTCCACATACATCTCAAGGACCCAGGTTTGTTTCCAGGGTCTGGCGGGAACAGTCAAGATTTACAACAAGAGTAAGAATAAATGAAAAAAATGCTTCCTCCTTTCTATATCTGTCTGCTTGCCTGCTCATTCCATTCCTGCCTATATACCTTTTCATTAAAATAAAAATCAGAAAAGTTAAACTTTTTTAAAATGATGGTATTGGTGACTCAAGATTGAATTAGCAAAAAACTAATAAAAAGGAAAAATGTTTTAGAGTGGACTAAAAACAAGAAGTGTCTTGTCATCCCTAAAAATAAAGGTATCACTTATTAATTTTGCTGGTAAGATAAATATAGGTTAAGCTTTAAGTCAGGTAGACTATTTTAAAATAAGATGTTTACTTCAAAAACAAATGTACAGTATACAACAGAATACAGAATGCAGTATATATCACAATGGACATTTTGCCAATAAACAACAATTGAAAAAGAAAAGAAAAAAGAGGAAAAGTCAACCATCATGTAAATTTGGGTAACAATAACTGCTTTAATAATTTTTAACAATTCAGTGCTTTTACACAATGAAAGTCTGGTTTATGTTCACAAAACAATCCAATGTGCACATTAGTGGTGAAGAATGTGGGAATTAGGTGACAGAGTGAATTGACTTCCCCACCACAACATCAATTCACCTAAATCACTCTAATTTTTCCTTTTTGTAAATTAAATTTCCATGTAAGATTTTGTTTAAAAAAATTATTTTTCACCAAAAAAAAAAAAAAAAGAAAAAGAAAACAAAGAGGCTGAAAATTTGTCATATATCAAGCTACATTTAGAGGGATGGAATATTATAGAAAATAAAACACTGAAAATTCAAGGGAACACACAATTCATTTGTAGTAAATATCTGAAATGGTAGAATTTCCCAAATATAGAAGCAATAAAATAAAAATGTAAGAAAAACTGACAGATGACTAGATACAAATTTTAAAGTTTCTTTACATTGCCATAAACCAAAGTAAAAAGACAGGACATATATGTCATATGTGGATTTTTATTGTATCCATTTCTTAATTTTAGAATGCTTTTGTATACATATTTTAAAAATATAAGGATCTCAGTTTCAGAGAAGAGAATGAAGAGACAAGCAATGCTTAAGATAGAGAATCCTGATAAATATCACAACAGTAAAGAGATTATGGATAAGAAATTCCAAGCAACTTTTGCCAAATGACAGCTAGGTGGAGCAAAAGGGAGGAGGGTACCTAGAACCAGAACATGTGGAGTGGGCTGGCTGATCTGTCCTACTGAACCCCTAAGTTGGAGTCTGAGAACAAGCCATGGCACTGGAATTAAAGTAGTTCATAGAGGTTTACTCATAATTCACCCCCAACTGTTTCTCTCCACCCTGACTCACGCCCTCCTTCATTTACTTGCACACATACATACAGAATCTCTCTCAAGCATTTACAAAGTCTACAACAAAAAAGAAATCAGAATGTATTACCCAAATACAACACACCACTTTTCTGGGGATAAAACTGTATCATAACTAAGTTTTTCCCCTGCTGCAGGGTCTCCTGGAATGGTGGTTGGATCCCAGTTTACTCACCCTAAAGCAAAGTGTGCCAGTGTATAAACTCTGCTCACTTACAGCATCACAAGTAGGCACAAAATGCCCTGCTTTGTTTCACTATAAAATTAATAAAAACAAAACAAAAATTCATAAAAATAATTCTGGTGTGGATGTAATAACTCTTTGCTTGTGGTATTATATGGTCATACAATTTTTTAAAATGATTTAGCAATACCATATGAAAAAGACATGAAAGCAAACTTTGGGCCTACTAGTTTTGTTTTGTTTCCATCTATATGGAGGCTATAAGGAAATTAATGCTAAATGTAGAAATAACTAGGTGCCTAAATATGTTATCCCAATAGTACATAGAAGAGCAAAATATAGCACTTGCTATAGGTGTTCTTACTTGAGCTCTTGTTTCGGCTCTCCTGTTCCACGACAAATCAAGCGGGCACTCTTTTGGAAGTATTTTAGGCAAGTTTGTTATGTCAACAGACTGCTCAGTAGCCAAAGGCTGAGCCCAGACAGCATATGAGGGTACACTTACATAGATAGGTTAGAGCAAGCTCGGGAGGAGAGGTGTAAGTTAGAGCAGGGGGTTATAAGCATGAACCCAAGTAAATTATTTGTAAATTCCTCACATGGGCTCTACACACACTGGATTCAATTTGCAAGACACACACAAGATTCAGTTTGCAAGCAACTAGGAAAGTTCTTTATCTGTTGGTGATTTATCAGTTGCCTGCAGCATTCCAGTAAGCTTAGATCACAAGATGTTTTATAGTTCTGCTAGCTTGTATGGTCTTTAAAGGCTTTATAGCTGTCTTCATGGCTGCTGGGAAGTAGCGGGCAGGTCTTTTTCCCTTACACTCTCACCATTCAGCCAGCACTTCTAAAGTAGTCACTAACAAGTACTGAGGATATTTTAAATCTACCCAAACCTTGTAGAATCTATCCTTGGAAATTAACTGTTTGGACTTTTTTCTTCTCATAATTACTGGTCAGTGAATTTATTCCTGGAAGAAATAATGCCTGGGATGGATTTTTCTTTAATGAATAAGTTAAATAGTGTAAGAAAATTTCAAAGAGTGGGTGAGTGTTTTGGGCCACAGAAAGAGCATGAGCAATGTACACAGCATAAAACAGTATCAAGTGCATGAAAAACTATAAGCAGCTGGGAGCTCCTAATGCTTAAAGCATTAAGAAGCCAGGAGCCATGGAGACGAAGCTAGGGAGACAGCACAGTGAGAGGCCAAGGAAGGTCTTAAGGTATACTAGGCTAAGCAGCTTTGATGTAGTAAGAACCATAAAAGTGTTTAAACAAACGAGCGACAACTTCGGGTTGTGTTTTGATACAGCATCATTCCTACATGAAAGAGAAAACTCTAAATCCTACCTCTTACCCATATTTCCAGTCACAAATCTGTGGAGGTTTTCCCACACCAAGAAATTTGACTTTGTAGTTGAACGAAGTGTCCCACAATTTAATTCAATTCTGATACTATCTTCCTGGAGATGACATCAGATCCTAGAGGTTAAACGCTCCATCCCACATGAGTGTCCCACATACACATTTGCCATCACTTTGGAGACCAATTTTAAGTCAGCCTGGCACCTATGCTTCTAATTGAACTTCGATGAATTAGAACTTCTCACAACCCCTTCCTCAGTTTCAATAATTTACAAGGAATGGCTCACAGAACTCACGGAAACAACTAGAGCACCAGTTCATTATATATAAACAACACAGGAATAAGTAGAAGAAATGTGTAGGGTAGCATCTGTAGGAGAGAGTGTGGCGCTTCCACGTCCTCACCAGATGCGCCACCCTCCCAACATTGCCATGTGTTCACCAATCAGAAAGCTCTTTGAATCCCTTTCATTAGAGGGGTTTTTGTTTTGTTTTGTTTTTGTGGAAGCTTTAGTAACAAGACATGATTTAGTAAATCATTAGCCAATGGTGATTAACTTTACTTTTAGCTCCTCTCCCCTCACTGGTTAAATGTTCCAACCCTCTAATGATATGGTTGGTTCCTTTGGCACCTAAGCCCCAGACCTGGAGACTTCCCAAAAGTCACCTCAGGAACATAAACCTGGGTGTGACTAAAAGGAACTTCTTATGAATATAAAAATACTCCTTTCATCTCTTTTGCTCTTATCACTTAGGAAATTCTAATGGTTTTAGGAGTTGTGTGTCAAAAAGAAGTGAAAAACAAAGTGTATACTCATTATAAATTATAATATTGCTCTACAGATATGGTAGGGTAAATGGAGAATACGAAGAGGTATAGGAGATGATGAGTTCAGTTTAGGACGTATTACTTACATGGTGAATATAGGTCATCTGAAGGGATGTGTCCAATAGGCAGTTGGATAAAGAGGAGAGAATAGTTCATGACCAAAAACACTTCTGAAAAAAAATTGAGGTAACTTTGATTTATAAAACAAGCTTTGATCACTCGTGATCAAATATATGCTTACACACACAATGCCTACTACCAAATTCTAATTGTCCTCTACAACTGTTCACTGGATGCTATTACCCTTTGCTCCGATGCCCCATTCTTTTCTCCTCTGGTAACCTCAGTTCTATCGTCAATATTTAAGGCTTAGGTTTTATTTTGTCTGTTCCTTTGTTTTATTTATTTATATTCCACATATGAGTGAGGACATCTCATACTTATCTTTTTTCTTCTGACTTATTTAACTTAGCATAATCCCCTCTAGTTTCACGCATGTTGTCAAAATTACAGTATTTTATCTTTTCTTAGTGTTGTACAGTATTATATACATATATATATACATATATATAATATTTTCTTTAGCCATTATGGGTACTGATGTTTTTCACTTCTTGGCTATTGTAAATAATGCTGCAATAAATATGGGGGTACATATATCTCTTCAAATTAGTGTTGCTGTGTTTTGGGGGTAAATACCCAGAAGTTGGATAATGGTATCATATGAAATTTCCATTCCTGGTTTATTTTAGAAATTGTGATACTGCTTCTCATGATGGTTGCACTTATTTACACTCCAAGAACAGTGTAAAATTGTCCTCTTTTCTCTGCATCCTAAAACTTACTGCTTCCAGTCTTCTTGGATATGTCATTTTCACTTGTGAAGTGATATCTCCTTCCTGTTTTGATTTGCATTTCTCTGCTAACAAGAGATGACTATTATCTCTTCATGTGCCTGTTGGCTATACACAAGCCTTCTTTGAAGAAATGTCTATTCAGATCTTTTGCCCCTTTTGATAGGATTGTTTGTTTTTCTGTTGTTGAGTTTTATGAGTTCTTTATATATTTTGGTTATTAAATTCTCCTCAGATGGGTGATATGCAAGTGTCTTCTGCCATTCAGTTGGATGTCTTTGTTTTGCTGATATTTTCTTGCATTTTTATTTTTGTTTCCCTTGCCATTGGAGTTCACTGTCATGTAACATAGTGCCTATCAAAGAAACATTTTTGAAATAATTAACATAAAGCAGGAGCCAAAATCATGAGATTACTACATACTTTACAAGAAAGATTGTGCTAAAAATAAAAAAGTGGAACTTAGTAAGACACCAAAATGGAAAAGACAGGTGAGGAGAAAAAATCCACAAAGAAATGAAAAAGAAATGGACAAAAGTGGAAAAGCAAAGTGAAGTAACAATAAAATGGCAACCAGTGGAATAGAGAGTCTCTAAAAAATGTCAATAGTGTTATGTGGAGTAAGGATATCCATTAAGATAGAAAAAAAATATGACCATTGAACTTGGTTACCTGAAAATTATGGTAATTTTTTTCCCCAGCTGGCATCTCATCAGAACCTCATTGCAGGATATTTGAGTGTTGGAGTTACAAGAACCAAAAATCACCTCCTCCTTAAAGGCATCTGATTAAGCAATAAAGAAGTGGTGAAGGCGGGTGGGGAGTAGAGAAGAATTTAGGGAGAACATCTCTTTTCTAAGGCTATTGTTACTACTCTGTTCAGCTAAGACTTGGAAATACAAGAACATATTTACAGGGTAAAACAAACAAGAAAAAACAAAACATGAAAACAACAAAAGACAGTTCTGTTTTGGAGTAGTCAGCAACTACTGATTTTTAAAGCACAGAAATTGGGGGTCTTAAACAGGAAGTAGACTTTCACTTTTGAGACCTAAGAAAAGTAAGTATTGGCGCACCTTGTTGGCCAAACGGGTTAGTTTACCAAAGGTGTAGTTCACTTACATCCCAAAGTCTCTGCTTCAAGTCACAGGCCAGGGAAACAACAATGAACAACTAAATAAAATAAATACAAATGCTTCTTCCTCCTCTCCCTTCCTGCCTGCCTGCCTATCTGCCTTTATTCTTGCCTGTACCTTTCTTAATAAAAAAAAAAAAAAAAAAAAAAGAAAAGAAAAGAAAACTAAGTAAGTATAAATACAGGCTTAGATAAACCAGAGAGAATAAACTGAGGTCTCAAACTTCTGATCTTGTTTTCCTGCTAGACTGAAGGTAAGCTCATTTGTGTAAGGAAGTTGAGAAATATGGTAAGATGTTGAAGAATCAAATAGTCCAAAACGGAAAGGGAGTTTAAAGGGTGCCATTTCAGAATGAGGTCTCGAGATTAGAAACTATAAATGTGTGATAGTGCCAATTTGGATGGTCTGGGTTTTTCTCTAGCTTTTTTCAGCATCCCAAATATTGCAGAGAAAGTGATCTCTCAGTTTGACCAGAGTGAGATATTACTGAGTGGATGTGTTAGAAGGATAGTGGTTGAAGAGTTTGGAGAAAAAAATAACTCAGGTGATGAACTATGTATTTCAGGTCAGGTATATAAATTAGGTCATAGGGAGTCTAATAGGAGAGGAAAAATATGATCAGTCAAAGATTTTTATGAAGTAAAGAGCAGATATAGTAAAAATAGGTCTCAACCTACAACATATGTATATTTTATTATTAGAAGAAAAAATAACTTGTAGTTTTTTGGTTTTTTTAAGTCCACCATCAATTATAAACATTGAAGTATTATATATATTAATACAGCATCTAGGGAATAAAACATATCATTTTCAGGTTATAATGAGAAAGATAAACAAATTTTCAATAGAGTATAACAATTCATGTTATAAACTTTTTATGGTTATTAAATATGTGGCACTTTATTATTTGCCCCAGAGCTCTCCAAAAAAGACTTTCCAACAAATCCATTATAATATTCAGATATTTCCATCTAGGTTCACAGTCATTGCAACCATCAAGGAAAATATGAGTAATTTACAGCGCATACCAACAAGGATTTTTAGTTTACCTTGGGTCATGTATTTTTTATTTTAACTAAATGGATATCAGAAAAATTATAAGAATTAAAAATTGATGTTAAAATATTTTAAATTCAATAGTTTAATGGCATCATTCTGGTAAGAGTAGTCTATTTGGGTAAATTTTTCACTGAGATGGAATGTATTAGACATTATATTACCAGAAAATTATTTAAAAGAGTTTATTCATTCATTCAACTAGCATATTTTGAATATCTAGTATGTATTTGATCCTGTGCAAGGGGCTGAAAATCAATCATTTATTATTGCCCAGAACTTACCCAGTTTTAGCACTGAAAGTTGTGCATCCAAAAACCCAGATATCAGGCAACAGTATCTGCTTATAAAAATGAATAAAAGACAATATTTGGTCATAGTATTTCTCAGAAAATTAACTAATAACTATAACATAAGGTAATAATGTAAATTCACAATGGCTGACTCAAATACTTTAGGGCCATATAGGTTTCAAAATCCCTCAGAATTTAGAAAAGTAATGTTGTGCACATGGCATATATCATGCCAACCCCTTAGTGTGATCTGGGGAAGCACAGTCATGACCAACAAGCATTACTATCTCTGCAAATAACCTCAGAGTTCAGGTCTTGCTCTCAAATAAATTTCCATCAAAATCTTTTATTTTTCAGAGCATTTCAGATTTTACAATTGCAGGCAGGGTTCTGGAAAGAGCAGGCTATCTATAGGTTGACAGGGGATTTTATCAAAGACAAAAAAAGGTTTTAGGAAGTTTCCCATTATGGTGAATCTTGAGCTGAATTTTGAAGAAGATAACATAATTCACTGTGTGAATGAGTAGGTGATGTGTTTACGACAAAAAGAAATGTACTTGTCACCTTCTGAAATTATTAAAACATTTCATAGATTAATCCTATATAAGGCCTTCCCAGGTTTCCTCAGAAAATATTTTACAAGAGTTCTACAATGGAACAATTTACACTTAATGCTTTGATATCAGTTTCTAGTAAAGTCAATGCCCTCTAGACATCCTGAAAAAGATGGTAGAATGCTGAATGACGAATTGTGGAAACTAATACATCTAAGTCGCATACAGATATGGGTTCATTAAAGCAAATATGAAAGTTCCTCATTATTAGAATTTAACTCTATCGAAAGAAGTTTGTATTACAAAATATTTTTTTGTCCTGAAAGAAAAAATTTCATGGGGAAAAATGCTTATCTATCATTTTGTGCTCTAGCATTACTAGTTCAAATCTAATAAACCCTTCTCCATGAATGCATCATTAATAAAATCTTCAAAATGGCTTCTCTCAACATTTTCTTTTTGATTTTTCATGATTTAATTAGAAACATCTTTAAAAAGGCTGGTTTTACTATGGTAGTATCACATCTGCATTTTCAGCAGTCTGCTGTTTAATCACAATGGGTTATAAAGTGAAACTCTCAGTACTTATTGTATTATCTAGTAGAACCCATACATTTCGCATTTTTAGTGCCCCTGAGTCATCATCTTATATTTGTTCATCAACATTTTAACTACCCCTCTTAAAAAAATGTAATTTGATAGTTAATTTTCTAAACTTGTTATTTTTTAATTTCTTTTCAAAGTAATGACATTTCACGTGCCTTTGATATATCTCATCCTGCACCTGAACCCTTTTCTCGAACAAATCAAAAGTGATTTCTTTTTATCATACATTATTTTTATTCAAAGACTTGGTAAACCGAAATTCTTCTATGGTTTCATGATAATCAGCACAACTGAATTAGTTATTTTATGCCACATCATTGGATAACTTTAGCATCTACATAAACACTATAGTGGTAGCGTTGAAACCAGTAACATGAGATATATATGTATGAGTTTTATATATATATATATATCTATCACATTTTGGTTACTTTTAGAAGCAGAAAAATTTTCTTTCAAATAATTTCAAAGACAAGATTAATTTTTCCAATAAAGACTATCAATTTTTTTAAATCTTCAAGAATGGTAAAAAAATTACAGGTTGAGTACTGGTTTGAGTTTTTCATTCATTGTTGCATGTCTAGAAAAGAATCAACATATATAAAATGGGACACAGATCTGCTAATGAAGAACCACGGCTTTTTCTTTCCTCCCTTCTGGCCTTTGCCTAATTATTGTAAGCTCCCTAAAAAGCAGGGGCCTCTTCTTAGCATTCTCCATCACCACAGTACCTTTGCCATTGCCTACATTACAGAGAACAACAGCTTAGAATCTTGTTTCTGAACTCCAGTAGCCTTCATTTGGGGCCTGGTCCTGTCTTTCTAGATGTGTGACTTTGGATGAGTTACTAGACATTTCTTTATTCTGAAATATATTAACAGTAGTCATAGTACTTCAATTGCAAGTTTATATTAATTAAATATTAATTATTAATTAAAGCAGTAAGAACTACTTCTGACACATTGAAGAATTTAATCATTGTTAATTATAACATTATTAATTTTTGTTTCATTTTTTTAAATTTCACTTAATTTATTCAATTATTTTATCTTTAAATGTTTATTCATTAATTCATTTTTATTTATTTGTTTTTAAAGGAAAGTTGCAGGCAGGAATGAAGGAGAATAGAGGCAGGCAGGAAGAGAGAAAAGGGAAAAACCTTTTATTTTTATTTAGTTATTTACTTTCGGTCGCTTTTCCCCATCCCAGGACATAAACCCAGGTCCTTGGGATGTATGTGGACTGTAACGAACCTCTACTCCACAAGGCACGCCTAATTTTCTTTTTTAAAGGAAATGTGCAGGCAGGAATGAAAGTGAGTAGGTAAGCAGTCAGGACACAAGAGGAGGAAGAAACATTTTAATTTATTTTTATTTAGTTGGTCCAGGTTGTTCCCCGGCCCCAGGGCATGAGCCCGGGTCCCTGGGATGTATGTGGATTGTGATTTATCAGAAGTAGTGGGCCCAATCATTCCATTAATTCATTTTTTATTCAAGCAATGTTTGTGCACTTGTCATGTCCCTGTAACTGTATTAAAGTGTGGAGACTTAAGGGTAAACAAGAAACCCAGGGTCCTATTTTCAGATTGCGAATCAAGACGGGCCAACTAAACACATAACTGTAATAATGGTACCAAACATAAGTATAATGTGTAATGCAATCAAATATTACAATGGGAGTGATGGTGAGGGGGGGGCGGGTACTGTGAAGTCAGAGGATAAACATTTCAACTCAGGTTGAAAAATGCATCTGGTGGGGAGCCCTACCAGGTGAGATAGTATCACCTAGTTGGAAATACCAAGCCTTGCCATGCTAACTCCTCAGATTTATCTCCCATATCTTTAGTAGATATCTGCAAATTCACAAACTCATTTATTTGACCTAAAGGACAGGGCCTCAAGGACCTGTATTCTTAGAAAGCACTCCAGGTGATTTGGGTGCAAGAGTTTGAAGACACTTTGCAGTAAGTCTTAGGCAAAATGAGCAAGACAAAAAAATAGTAGAATACAATCTCAATGCCACTCCAGTATATACAAACTGTGAAAAAACTGGTTCATCATTCTAATAGTGTATTAAAGAAGACCTTTCAGATCTGCATTTTAAATAGAAATTTATCCCAGGAAGGATAATGCATCAGTGTCATCACCTTATATTCAGTAGTTCTCAAAAAACCATTGTAGAAAGACCCAAGTATCCTATTTTAAAAGACTCCCAGATAAGAATGCTATAGCACTTCTTGATAACACTGTCTAATGATTATAATGTTAATTATCACCACATTCTTTGGCAAAATCAGGAACATGTCTCTCTTGAGCTTATATATCATTTTCTGTGCATTTTTCACCTTCAACACGTTTTCTAATTTCTCCTTTAGACATCTTAATTCCCCTCTCTTATACTACCCCTTTTTAAAATTTTGTATTTGGAAAGTATGTGGAACTCATCCTCAATGAAAGAAAGCAACATTGATAAGATTCAAAGAACCATTCATCTTAAGAAAATTTTTGTAGTTTAAAGTGATGAAAACATTGAAGAAATTTTGAATTTTAGAGACAACTACTGTTGTGCAACTGGATTTTTTTGGGCTATATCATCAACTAGACCACCCTGCATGGTTATTACTAACAGACAATGCCATTTTGGTATTTAGTCACCAGGGCAAATATTTGTAGACTCTCTATCACTGTATATGCGCTATTCTAATTTGAATGTTTATCATTGTAGAGAACTCTATGCTCTGATGGTTTCTGAGGTATAGTGGAGCAAAAAGAAATTGTCCACAATGATTTTAAAAGCCAATTGTTACTCTTTATCGATGGCAGAATAATAATAATAATTGTCACCACTTAAATAGTGCCTTTCATCTTCAGACCTCAAGGCAGTCCAACATTGTTAGTTCACATTATTTGAGTAAATTTCTTTTGGAATACAGGGCAAACCCAGAGACACATAATACATGGTTAGGTATGCTAATTTTGTTTTAACAAATGGAAAATAAATAGTCTACTAAAAAGTCAGAGATCTTGCAGATGAACCCTTTGTGAAGTAAGTTATTCTAAACAGATGTGTTTTGTTTTATATCAGTGTTATATAAAAAAATAATTCACACAGACATAAATTCTAGACTTGATTAACTAATAGTGAATTTTTGGCTTCTATTTTATCAGGCAGAGAAACAAACAACTTGCTTGCACACAGAAAAATGGCTTTAATGAACAGTAAAGCTACAGATTCTTAAAGCTGTGCTGCCTTCTAAATTTTATGAGTAAATTTTGTGGAAAACTGTGTAAATAAAGCATAATTATTTTAAAAATAGAAGTCTTTGTTATTAGTCATCTAACTGTCATGGGTATACAAAGCACCTGCTGTATAGACAAAGGATTGAAAAAAAAGTTACCTGCAGAGGGTTTTGGTATTGAAAGAATAAAAACTAAAGCAATGTGGTGAACTTTTGGTTCACAGATGCAAATACTGAATGCTAAACCTGGCTGAGGGAAAATCACTTTAGCCTGATAACAGGATTACTTAGAACAAAAATAGAGAAAATTAAGAACTGAAGAGCAGAAAATTAAGGTGGAATGCAATTTAAAGAGTAAGTAGATGATGTAGGCTTTCATTTTCTTCCCCCCCAGTGTCCAGCTAATTAAAATTACAATCAAATGAAAGAGTCTAAACTTGTAAATATATTTAGCTAATGATTTTGTCTTTTTAATCATCTTCTCATTCAAAGTCTTCTTTTATTCATTTAGGTCTTTACAATAAAACAAAATTGTTTTTCCCCTGTAAAAATCCTCTTAATTTTCCTTATCTGCTTCTTTTTATATTATGCATTCTCTCAGTCTTTTTTCTGTCTCTATGTTGTTTTTTTTTCTTTTACTTTGAACATACTTTTCAGAAGGCAAAAGTTGCAAAGGTATCGAGGCCTGTATTATTTTATTTTAGAATTTAACTGCTGCTCCAAGTATAATTATTTTAGGCATCCTCACATATAAAGGAAATAATTACTCGTTGCTTATTAAGACATAGTTTCAAAAATTAAGTGGATTCAATATTCTTATTATAAAATACTACAAATTACTAAATTACTATAAAATAGGTCTCCATTGCCTTCACCAGTATAAATATTCTTTATATTCCCAAGTGAAATTGTGGGAGTAGGGGACAGAAGAACATTCCCCTACCCCTCTGGATTCTTCTTGGGCTGGCAGAATAAACAAAATAGCATCAGAAAGGCTGACAGAAAAAAAAAAGATGAATTTAATAATGCATGCATGGGGAAATCTGTATAGAGTATGAGAATTCCATCTTCACTTGGGGAGAAGAAGATTTATATACTGAACAAAGGAGTGGGGTATGGCACTGTGGCTTCAAGGAGAGAGGAGGGCGTCTTCAGATAATGAGGAAGGGGTGACTCCTGTTTACTATGCAAAAAGTTTTTTTCAGATAAAGAAATCATTTCTAGAAATACTCCTACATCTGGATAATATCACCAATCTTTATTCTAGGCAGTCAAGATAGTCATGATTGCTCTTGGACTCCAGTACTTCAATTGCTCTCGAGTGGGATGTCCTGAGGAGGCCAGTTCCAAGATTCCTCTGGAGGCCTATTTGGAGTAACTTCAAAATCAGGGTTAACGCTGCTATTGATTCAAGGAAATTGTGCTTTATGCTTCCATTTACAATTGTATTATGCTTCAAATTGTCCTGGATTTTGAGGACCCAAGCAATTAAAAGACACATAAGGAGCATGAAGCCCATAATGGTGAGCCTTTAAGTAACCAGGTTCAATACACATAATTCAGGGCAGTGACATGCCTCCCTTTGTTAGAGGACTTGTGTGAACCTAGAGATCAGATTGGGGCATCTCTTATTTCACTTGATCAGTTTCTGTTCTCTGCTTCAGTGACTCTTTTATTTCCCAGTTTCTAGTTTACAAATAGAATTTAAACCCTGGCTATGGAAAGTGGAGGCAGTAGCATTTCCATAAGGCTGGGAGCTTGTTGAAAATGCAGACTCTCATGAAGCTCATCAAATGTACTGAATTGGAAACTTCTTAAACAAGATCCCCAGGAAATTCATGTGTACTTTAAAAGTTGAGAAGTACTCCTTGAGGCAATCACCTCTAAATACTCTAGATATGTGACTACTCCCCTTTTCTGCCTCTCTGCTCAAATTTAACACCCCATCCAAAAGTGGAGAACATAAATTGGCTAAGATGGGAAAGCAAGGGATTCACTTCCATGTCTTGTCAACATAGGACATCTCCTAGGGTGTCATTTTCCAAGATGCAGCTCCATATCTGACATGTTAGAATGCTTAAAGCATGTGGCCTGACTTACTTGATGATAATGGTATGCCAACTAAGGCCAAATCATCATTATCAATGATTACCTCTTAGATAAGACACAAGTGTAGGCCAGACATACCCAAGACCAAGCATGAGGACAATGAGGGCACATAGTTGGGATAAAGGTAGATATACTTCTGGTCTCAGTAGCCAAGATACCTCTATACCATCTGTAATATATCATATTCCTGGCACATGCCAGGGATCATTTTATTCTTCTGATAAGTGACAAACCCAGCACTATCTTCTCAGGACTCTTTTTCATTCATCCGTTCCATAAATATGTAGACTGAGGTTAACTGGTTTTTATCCTAACTCTCTGAGAACTTACTTTTGATATCTTTCTATGACCTTTCCCCTCTATCCAACCTTGAAATGTTTGAGTTCCTCAAGGCAACCTATTCTTTTCTCAATATATTGCATAGATTTCATCCTCTGTCCATGCCCATGGTTTAAATTTCATCTATGTGTAAACGATTCCCATTTCTAGTCTAGTCTAGATCTTCCCTTCACACTTTAAACCTATATGTTTAGTACACATTTTGAATATTACTTGAATGTCTCACACCAAACTCACAATATTTCATCACAAACCATTTCTTTTTTAGTTTTTTAGTTCCAGTAATTCAACCATGTTTCCAGTTATGTCCCTTTTACCTCATAGCAAAGTAATCAGAGCACCTTATTGATTTATTTTCTGTCTTTTTGATTCTTCCATTCTTTACATCTCCATCACCACCTCCCCAGTTCTATCATCAGAGCTTACTCAAGCTATTTCAGGAGCCTCTCAATTGGTCTTTCCTTATCTACTCTAATACATGAGAAGATCTCCCCCCCAAAACTCATTTTATATTATCACTAGAAACATCCAATGGCCTAAAAGAAGATAGCAAAAGCAGTTTTCTAGCTTCTTAACTGATCCCTGCTGTCACCTGAGCCCTCCTATTATCAACACTGCAGCTGCCTAGATCTTATATATCAATTAATGACAGATACGATATTTCAGATGACTTCTCCCTCCCAAAACTAGGTTCTAATCCTGGCTGTTTCCTGTTTAATATCACATAAACTCTTCATATTATTCTATGATAAAATTAAAATTTCTTATATTAACCTCAAGATATCCTAAGAACTGTCATATGCCTCACAAGTCAGAGTCATTATAGTTTGGTCTACACTCTGAGTCTTTATACTCCAGTTTCTTGAAAGTATCATGTAACTTCCTACCTCAAATTTGTACCCAGGTGCATATTTGTAAGTCCATGCAATGGTAGATTCTGAAGTGTTAGGCAAAGTCAATACTTTCAGTGCTTATTACTAAGCATAGTTACTTATTACTCTATCAAGTTAAAACAGTAAGCTTAGTTGCCAAAATCTTTAAAGAATACTTTATGATTAACTCTCTAACTAACGAGTGCTTTTGCTCCAACTCATCAGCCATGCGTCAAGAAAATAGGGACCTAGGAAATGTCTTAATCCTCTAGGTAATGAAGTTCTCAGCAGTAGTTACTTTCGTATAACATTTTCCTCCATGAGTAATAGCTTGGGTTAAGTTAATAACTATTGGACCTATATGACCTACCAAATTAACTTAGAATACTTTTTTACTTAACATTTATCTGGATCTGTACTTAGTTTATCTTGTGATCAGAACAATTTCCACTTCAGCTGCTACTGGCAGCGTGGGGATAACCTGACTCCTATCATCTCAGGGCGTGGGTGCTTGTTGGATCCATGATGTTGAATATATTCTTCAAATATGTTCAAGATCTGCATATACAATGATTTATAGGAAAATACTATAGTCATTTTCATTGTTTATATTTTGTTTGTAAATTTGTAGTATATATCATTTATAAGACATGACTCATTTGTATTAGATTATTTTCAGATTTCAATCATGTAGCTTGGTTGTTTATATTTTCAATAGTAACTTTATAACTAACAGGATTAAAAACTGAGAGAATGAAGGCAAAATATACATGCTATATTTAATTCAATAAATATTTATCTTAGTTTTAATTATGTTCAAGGGACAGGTCTAGGTCTATAGGTGTGACAGAAAACTAAACAGAAAAAAATATCTTGTTCCATGGAGCATGTAACTACATTCTTGAATATGCTTGGTGTGTTAAAGGAACAGAAGAAGATTAATGTGGTAGAAGCAGTAAGCAAGGAGAATAGCAGAAAATGGGATCATGGAGGAAAAGGAGGTGGCAAAAGATTCTTGTAGGGCCTTGTAAACTATTATGAGGATTTTGGTATTTATTTGATCGATATGGGAAACTAATGGAGGAATTTGAGCAGTACAGTGACTTGTGACTTTCTGCTTCAAAAGGATCTTATAAGTTTCTGTGTTGGTAATAGTGAAGGAAAATTTGGTAAAAGGTGGGATGGAGGATCAGTTAGAAGACTACTTAGAAAACTATTTTTGCTAACTTCCTAGCTCATCTGTCATACATTTCCTGTGATATATAATATATAAATATATAACGAATATACATTATATATCTATTATGTATCTTCTGTGATAACTAAATAAACTGTGTTAAGGTATAACTCTAAATAAGCTGTGTTAAGGTTATGAATTTTTTAAGTCATATTTTTCATACAGTGATGGGCCTGATAGAGATACATTAAACAAATTAAATAGCCTCAACATAAATACTCTTTCTTTTCTAAAAATGGTAAAGTTTCCTTGTGGAACTTAAGAAATATTCATAGCAGCTCCTTGACTGATAGAGATAAGGCACTGTTGTGTAAAGATAATGTTTTGTAGAGTATAGAAATAGAAAGCCTGATACTTTATTTTTCTATCACACTTAGATAATCTGGAAAACTGTGACATTAATTTATAAGTATATTAAAAAGTTATTTCCTTAATTACTAATATTATACAACATAGCTAATGCATAGTTAATCAGTTGACTTAGGAGACAGAAATATATGCTCCTAGTCTTGAGGGACTTATTTAATTTCACAAGATATGATTATACTGTAAAAAGGATAATTTTTATATAGGGAATCAGACATATTACCTACTTTATGATATATTATCATAGTTTGGTTCCCTAAAATTATATATTTAATCAGATTGTTTTAATAAATAATTCCACTGTATTTCATATGTAAACATCATATGTGGTAATGGAAATTGACATACAGTATAGATATAGATTGCTGCTGCAAAATAAAAGAGGGTAGGTGAGATGAGAAATGTTCTTTGGGATATTTTCTTAAAGGTTAAATATAAAACAAACAGGGTCTATGCTAACAACATAAAGTGGCAACTTCAAGAATTTATCCTGAATTTCCAAATTTAAAACTTAAGTCCTAAATACCTTGAAAGAGCTCAAATTTGATGTAAAAGTCCATTTTAGTAGCTCAATAAAAATGTTTCTAAGCTTTAGTCAGTGGCCTATGTTTATAGAACTTTGTTAGTGTCATTTTATGAGACATTTATGTTTCATGATCATAAATTTCATAATAAGCACCAAACCATGTCATAAAAAAATGCATGTGAGATATATATTATATATTATATTATATATAAAATACATTATATAGCTTAACCTAGGTCTTGTGATTCTTCACCTTGTGCTTTTTCTAACTCATTTATAGACTCAAAGAACAAAAAAATCAGAAGAATCTTCTGTCTTGTCCAATATTTCCCTTAATGCAGAGTTCCTCCTGTACAACCCATTACAAATGAATTAATCCATTCATAATCTATAAGCATCCATTTAAATTATATTAAGCAATTTAAAAAACTATTCTTCTAGATTAGAATTAAATGATCTTATTTGTAACTGATTAAAATGGACTGACTTTTTGTACTAGATCATTTTTAGATCTACATGTGTTGCTGTTGAACAATCTTTTAAAATTTAAGTCTCAGAATCTTTGACACATCTCATAAGATACATAAAGCCTAAACCAAATAGCATGTTATTTTGAGGGTGCTTAAAAAAATAAAATTTATCAAACCCTGCCAAAATCTTTTATGAATGGAGTAAACAAAGGTCTTTTTCAAGGGGAAATATTTTCTGTGACATCAAATAGCATTTGTCAAAATAAAATCTATTTGAACTCGAGTATTCAGTTTGTAAGATTCCATGAGAAATGCTAGTACTAAATAAACTAACATTGTTGATATTAAAAGAATAAAACAATTTATGGTTCAAGAACTATCCTATCAGAAACACAGATTAATTTTCATTGCCCATTTTAGTAAGAATTTCAGTATGTTTCCATATAAATTTTTAGTTAAGGATATAAAATGTTCTCTAAAAACTACTGTTACTCTACTAGTATAATGTTAATGTCAATTGTATATTTTTCATGCTCCCCTGTTGAATCCCAAGTTAAAGCATTCTAATGGTGTTTTTATAGTTTCTAATACTTATGGGTTTTGTAAGGACTAAAACAGAACACCACAAGTCTCAGAATTGGTCTTTGGTAATGCCCCACTCTAACACAAAGAAGTCAAGGACAAAGTAGTACAACCCCACAGGCGAAAAATTCTTCTAACCTGGTAGCACCTGCATTAATCAGAGAAGTCATTGATACTGGCTAGGTCTCCACCCTTCTCCTAAACCAGTAGTCTTTTATCCTTTATCCCCTAGAGTAATATAATGTGGGAAAGTCTTAATCCAAAAGTTCATATATATGTAAGCAGTCCTCTCAAACTAAGAAACCTATCTCTTAGTCAGGTGGTGATCCCCTCCTCTCTCTGTAATACCCTCCTTTCCAAGATTCAGCACAGATATGTTTTTGATCTGCCCCAGATACCTCAGAATTTATCATGTATTCTTTAATACAGATGATCAAATTTGGGCTTTTCTCTTGCTAATTGTGTCTAATTGTTAGTTTATTCCTTTATCTACCCTGTGAAGAACCTCAGAAAAAGAGGGAAGTTTTCCTTTGACTCCCACTGTTTCAAAGTTTACAAATGTTGCTTCTTAGAAGAAAATGCCTTTGCAGTATGATTTGGTTTATGTTTTCAACAACAAAAATACAAAATTAAAGTCCAAGCTTTTACTTTTTACTCCAATACAAATACAGAAATCAGATTTATCAGTAAAATCTTGTATTTAACAATTCAGAGGCTATATGAATTATAGCAGTCAAATAAAATTGAACTTCTTAAATATCTTTTTTTTTCTATCAGTAAGTCCTTTGGTGAATCCACCATATCAGAGTACAAAAGAAAAGACAGACTTTCTTCCTAGTAAATTTTGATTTTGGGTAAAGAAACAGAAATGCACATGAAATAAGTAATAGCACGTTCAGAGAAACATCATCAAGTACAAATTACTCTAACACAGAATCTTCACATAGTACAAATCCAAGGTGGACATTAGGGTGGATTAAAATTAAGGTATAATTAGGGTAATTAAAAACACTTTTTGAAGATGAGTTTTAAGCAAAGTTAAAAAAAGCTATAATATATGAATTGACAGGTGGGACAGGAATTTTTGGATATGGAAAGGAGCAATTATAAAAAGATTAAAGAAATACTAATGACCAAAGCAGAGGTAGGTAGCTTTTTAGCCACCCTTACTTGATTTTGCTTGTTTTTTGTTTTTTGTTGTTTTTTTAAGGAAAGGTGTGGAAAGGAGTGAAGGCAAGTAGGCAGGCAGGCAAGAAGAGAGAGGAGGAAGAAGCATTTTTGTTTTATTTTTATTTAGTGGTTCGTGTTGGTTGCTCCCCTCAGATCTGGGACATGAACAAGAATTCTTGGGATATATGACTAACCTAACTGCTACTCCACCAGGCCATACCATCCCTTAATCTTTTAATCCCCTTTTGCCTAGTTTATCCCCTTTTTTGTTTATTCAGCATATGGCTGCAATCACTCTGTGGCCTCAACACTTAATGCTTTAGTTTCAGTTTCACTGGCCAGTTTCAGAAAACAGAGGAAACCTCTTTGTAGCCAGGTCACAGTGGTGCTAATGATTGAACGAACATGGTCAAATCTGAATTTTCTCTCTAATGTGACTCACCATTCTGGTCTCATACTGATTCTTTCATAGGACTTTTCTCAATAATCTTAATCATTGTAATGCTAAATTATTGCCTCTGCATTTTTTTTTTTGAAAAATTACTCATATTGGAAAACAGAATTTTCTTAGAGCAATATTTCCCCTTCTCCCTATCTAGCTGCCCCCCAAAACTCTACTTGTACTGACTGTGACTGATTAAACTCCCAAATTTGGATCAATTTAGCTTTTCTGCTTGTAAGTGCACGATGCTGAAGAAAAGTCTCATACCTACTCATGTTTTCAGTACAAATTCATCATCTCTGGTTTCATCTAGGCTCTCAGAGCCATTTGGCAAAAATTTTGTCTCCTGTCTCCTGTCTTTTCCAGTGTCTTCTGTTTTCCATTTTCTGCCTTCTAATTGCCTTCCTTTGATTTCCTAGCCCAACACCATTTTATTGATAAAATTATTGATCAAATATTTAGCCAGAGAGTCATCTTACTCACTTGATTACGAACAAAGTTCTCCATTTTGAGCCTCCTACTGAGGAAGAAATATTTTCAGGTTCTGGGATTATACAAAAGATCCACTCCATACACACTCAATAGGCTTGCTCTTACCAATCATTTGATCTTGTTCCTTTTAAATCCTAGATAATTGATACTGTTAGTCCTAGTCCAGGAATCAGTATATATCCTAACTTCTGACCAAAAATTGTTTAACATAACAAGTACACATTCTGCCTATTGAAGCTATTTCTATTCACCATTGTCCTACTAGCTACCAATCTTGGTCCACCTGGATAGGCATATAGTGTGGAGCCATCCTTAAGCCAGGAAAGTCAATTACCTCAATTACTTAAATCAGGATGTAAAACTGACTTTTAAATTCTAAGTCAATTGCTCATAGAAAACTCCCACTAGTTTACAGAGGTAAATTGTACAAATATGACCATTGTTAGAAGGCATAGAAGTGTAGGACCTGTTCAGTTATTAAATCATGGAGCAACATCAACTTTATGCCTGAGTTGATTAGATAGAATACAGTCATGAGTCAAAGAGAAAACCATGGTCAATCTCCTCCAGAGTTAATAGCTAGTCATTAATTTTCCACAAAATGTTAGCTACTGAAGAGCAATGACCTTTATCCAAATTCGAGGATCCTTCTCTATTTATCTGTGACCTGGAGTTAACAAGTCTTTACTTGACATCTCAGTCTGCTACAGAGTTCAAATACCAGGGAAGCTTCCATGTCAGAAGGACTGGTTGATACTTTCTTGTACTGAAACACTGGCCCAGGTGCTTAGCCTTTTTTTTTTAATGAGCCCTAATTATCAATGGATAAAATTTGGACCACCTTGTTCATGGTTGAGGTAAGATATACAAATATACTATATCCAAAATTTAGATACTATTTTAAAAGGAATAGCTTGGAATGCCAAAGATGCTAAAACAGCCAGACCTCTGACTAACATGACTGAACTCTTTATTTTTATAGAATTTCACAGGCATGTGTATGACTTTACAAAGACATCCATAATCATCTTTACTTTCTGATCGTCATTTTCTATCAATGTAATGTCTTGTGGATGTTGGACTGAAGTGATATACCACTTGTTTCAAAGTGGTAACATGATCAAGTTCCCAGCAAACTAGGGTGCAACATAGAAACAGAGAGCTGACATATTAATGAAGCATAACAGTAAAGATTTATTAATGCTTCTGTCAATGAAGGCAAACTTCTGGTAATGCCTGTAAGTTAAAATGGATTAAAAAAAATGTTTTGACAAGTCAACAACTACACCATAGTGCTGAAAGATACATTAATTTATTCTAATAAGGGGAAAAACTGCATTAACAGTTAACACTAGAGTCTCAACTGATTTAGTTTCCAATAATCCACTGTAACTCTCTAAGACCTATGAGGTTGCAGAAGTCAAAGCAGCCTATTAAATTAAGCACCAAATCTACACCTTTCAACAGCAACCTCCAGGGTTGTAGTACTCTTGTTCATTCCCTATTTGGCAGGTAAGGAGAGTGCCAAATGTCCTCTATTTGGCCCTTCCTAAAATAATAGCCCTTACTTTATAGATGTAAGTAAGAAACCGTGTAGGTTTCTGCCAGTTTCCTGAAATATCCATTCCATGAATTCGCTCAGAATCTGAGAAAATGACCCCGAAACAGTTTTGGGAGTCCCATTTGGCCTACCATGAAATCAACTTAAGTCAGAATTCCGTTTATCACTGGGGCTCATAATGATCCCCAACTCTAACCAGCTAACTCCAGTAGAATTACAGTTCCCCAGAAATCAGTGATAACTTTAAGCCGATATTCAACATCCCGAAGTTTAAGTATTTCCCTTTCCTCAATGTTCAAGTATTCAGGTTAACGACTGCAGCCCCATTAAGAAAGAAAAGGCAGAAGGTTCACAGTACACCTGTGTAGTGTTACAGCAGGGTCTTTCCTCATAAATACTAGCTTCCCCTTCATCGGTGATGCTAGGTCTGTGAACCTAAAATTCTCTACCATATTGGCTCCAGTGAGGCCTGTGTTCACCAGACCTAGAATAGCTTTGGTTAAATAAATCAAGACACACCTTAATTGGCTGTCTGTCTATTTCATTCCTGGGGACTCCATGATTAATTAACCACAGCCAGAGATTTCTGCCACTGAAGCCAGTCCCTAATCCCTGAGTGTAGCATCTGGCTATTAAAACAATACCCACTTTGCTTCAGATTGTTAACAGTCATCACCTGGGCCAGGCCTCAGCTGGCTTCTCACATCCCCACTGAGATCAGGAATACCGTTTTTATTGTAGCTCCTTCCACAAGCATTCCCAGCCCAGAAAAAAAGAGCCAGCAAAGCACTTTTAACTATCTGGGTATTTCCCTTTTTACTCTATTTTTATTGGCAAGGAAGAGGAGTCTTTGGGTTCTTGGCAGGATATAAGGGTGAGACATATGATCCATTTAATCTACTTATCTCTCAAAATCTTTAAATTCTTTTCCCCATGTTTTGCCAAAAGTTTTACAACCTTTTATTTTACCAAAAGGGACCAACAGTGGGTTCCTGTTTGCTTTAACAAACCCAGAAAATCTGTTAAAACTATAGACAACTGCTTGAGCTACCATACTGAACGCCGTTTTATGAATAAATATGCCATAATGAATACAATTCGTGTTCAGAAAAAAAAAGAACTTTAGATTTCCAATACTCACTGCACATTAAAATAATATGAAGAGTTTAGTAAAAAAGAAAAAAGAAAAAAATCCAAGAAACACAATGCATATCACGATCCCTACTCCCAAACATTTAAATCAGAATCTCTGGGATTGGACCAAGCATCTGTATTTTCTCGAAACTTTCCAGTAATTTTGCTCCGCAGTCATCTTCTAGAACCACCGCTGTAGATGTTCTCATTCACTCCCAAAGTATCTATTACCACTTACATGCCACTGTCATGTATTTAGAAATCCTTCTAACTTCTGTCTTCTGAGATTCAGCCTTCAAAAGAATGTTTCTTTATCTCTCCCCTCCTGCTATATTAAAAAAATCAGGAGACTTACACAATATAACAGGGATGTTCAAATATGTGCACTAATCACATGCCAGGAACTATGCTCAGATGAAAGTAAACAAATCACCCTTTGTCTTGATCTTATTTATGTTTACATTTGATTGCCTGTTGTGGGATTTCTTAATCTCAATACTACTGGCAATTTGGGTTAGATCATTCTTTGTGGTGAGTGACTGGCTTATCCATTATAGAGTTTTTAGGAGCATCCTTAGCATATACCCAGTAGATCTGAGTAGCATCCTATCCTCTGCTCTTTGTGACAACCAAAATGTCTCCAGTTATTGCCAATTACCCCCTGGAGTCAAATATTGCCTTAATTTGAGAACTATTATTCTATGATCATCTCTACATAAGGTTTTCACAAGAACTTGTATTTTAACATGTTATATACTAAATATATTATCTCTTCATTACTTCTAGTCTAGGACACTTGTACAATTATCAAGATTTCACCAATACTGAAATCTCTTTGCCAGGACCACTGCATATGCTTGTACATTGGTTAGTTTAAATCAGTATTCAAAGTTTCACACTGCTCTTAAGTATTATGTCTCCTGTCTCTTTTAATTAGAACAATCCTTTCCCCTCCTGTTTATTTATTCCCCTATGTCATTGATTGGATGAAAATACTGGTTTACTTGACATTCTAGATTTGTCTGATTGTCCTTATGATATCACTTAGCTCGTTCCTCTATCCCTGTTTTACCAGTAAACTAGAAATTATAGTTAAAAACCTTGATTAGATTCATGCCAAGAGTTCTGGTGCTGTACCTCAGTTGACACATAATGTATAGGCATCTGACTTTTAGATAAAGAGAAGTCAGGTGATGATAACCTGATTCCACCATTATAAAGTAGATAATTTTGCATGGCAAGTATCAATTTTATTCTAGACTTTCATACATGGCTTAAGCATTTATTGATGTTTATAGTTTAAATCAATTATTCCTTTAGGAATTATAAAATGGTCGTTTTCTGGAGGTTCATTTTTCACTCAAACAATTGAGATGACAATTATACATTGAAAGTGAATATAACATGTAATAGATATCAAGTCTGAAGGGTGGATTAAATTTATACATCATCAGCATATGGGTGACATTTAATACCTATTAATTAGATGGGATTACTAAAGGGAGAGGGTGATGGAGAAGAGGGTCTGGTAGTGAAGAATGAGGCACCCTGACTATTTGACTGGATGAAGTGGAGGAACCAAAGAGGACTAAGAGAAAGGACCTGCCTCCTTAATACCTTTTCTCATAACTTTTTCCTCAGCTTCTTCCCTGGCCTATGGTAATCACCTGCCAGTGCATCTTACTGCTTCTAGTCTGACTTCTTCTAATTCATGCTCTACAGAGGTCTCTGGGAAAATCATATCTAGCAGATTAATTGTCAGATTAAAACTCTTTAATAGCAGGACATTGCCTTTAAGAGAAAGGCTAAATGCCTGTTGTCATGATTTGAGACTCTGGTGTGTTTCTTTCCGACCTGCTCAGTCTCACATCTTGCCATTCTCTATCCCTTCCCTTTAAACACCTCATGGCAGGAAGTTGTTTAGAATTTTTTGAATGTGTCTGAGTGTAGCTCTTAATTTATATTATATCACCTGAATTTAAAAAATAAAAATAAAATGAAGATGAATAATGGGACCTCAGAACTGTGATCTTTAAACAATTTCACTTATATATTCCCCAAATTAAACATTTTAATTATGCATATTTCTGTTGACAACTAAATTTTTCATTTTAAGTTTAAATAGTTCCAAAGGATATAATTATAGCATATTGTAAATATTTGACTTTTTACAATAAAGCTCTTACCTTTTAATGTTCATATGAAATCTAAATACCATAATAATTTGATACTATTAGAGTAATACATGCTACATGCTAGTGTAACTAATGAACTCTACAATTTCAGCACCTCAATAGAAAGTATAAAAATTTATTTCTTGCTCATATCAAGTCAACTGGAAGATATTTCAGATACAGCTTCCTTCTACCTCATGACTCCATTATTCCTGAGGATTTGAGAATCCTTTGATTCAAGCTAGTGTATAGGAAAACAGATTACTGAATCATGCCATAAAAGGTTTTTATGAGCCACCTGCATTCCATTGGCTACAGCTCAGTCACTTGGTCACATTAAACTGCAAGAGAGACTGGAAATATAATTCAGTTGTGGACCCAGGAGAAAGAGGAAATGGGTTTGGAAAGCACATTGCAGTCTCTACATAGTTAATTCTTCAGATCACCAAATATCCTTCCTTTCTCACACATAAACCATACTCACCCTCATCCCAAAGTAGGCAGCCCAGTATTTCATCTGTCACTGCATTCATTCATCTCAAATTTCAGGATTTCCCAGGGTGTACATACTCTCTATAGAAACCTATATTTAAATTCCTCTGGTCATTGCCAATAAACCTTCCACCCAAGCACTCGTGCGCACGCACACACACCTATTTGGCAAAGGGGCTAGTGTAAGAGAGCGAGTAGTTACTGTGCTCATAGAAGTTAGGAAATCCAGCAGAGTAGGAAATCCAACTGAAAGGAGCCTGCCCTAGAAATATTCCTTGATTTAGCGGGAGTCTGCTCCTTGTAAAGAAGTTCACAATTCTCTGTGGTCTCTGATTCTTCTCCTCACAAATTTATCATTTTCCATTTTCATGGACAGTCAAATCTGACATGGGTATCGCTTTATTTAGAATGGCCTAAAGACTAGAGTTTTTTTACCTTAATACATTCTCCTTAGTATATAAGTTGTATTTGAATACACTTAGTTGAAGATTAACTAAATACAGATATAAGCACAAGACTATTTTGGAGAAAGGATTGCCTATGGGTCTCTACTTTTGTTGGATGACCCTATCTGCTTATACAAGTATTCAATTTTAATATTCCTTCAATTTTACATCTGTTTTTCACAGTCTCAGGACAGCTGAGGAAGTTAATTCTACCAAATAACGCACACTATGGTAAGTTAAGATACTCTTTTTGAGAAAATTGAACAATTTTAAATAAAGAAAAGAACATATATACTACTTTATGAAACAAAAGTACAAAACTATAAATGTATCATATGTAACAATAAGTCTAGTGAATAAAATATCAATACTCAACAGTCTTAAAAACTTGAATGATTTAATCTTTCCTCTTTGTCAACAAATTTTTCAAATGGAGTCCTTATGAAACTTTGCCACTTTTGACCTGTGATATATTTTCCATCGTGTTTTTTCATTCATGAAATCTTTACCCTTATATCTTTTTTTTTTTTGCTATAAAGGAAAATGAGATTAAAATGAATCCTCCTCAGATGGATTATTTGAAAACTATAATTATTTCCTAAATAATTTTATATATTTGAGAATAGAACTATTTTAAAAATAATTGTATACATTTAAGAGGATTTTGAAGAATATTTTAAATTCCTTTAAATTTGCTTAAAATGTTTTTGCCACTTTGAATTATATGTGTATATTTGTGTTTGTGTATAGAATAGACTCAAATTTTGAAGTGATAATCATTTCTGAATGATAAGCATCTACAGAAAGGTAATTATCTACATCTGAATTAGTTAGGATTTTAGTTCATAATTTGAATAATTTTAATTTATACTTTTTTTTTTTTTTAAGGAAAGGTATAGGCAGGAATGAAAGCAAGTAGGCAGACAGGCAGGAAGAGAGAGAAGGAAGAAGCACTTTATTTTATTTCCATTTTCAATTGTTCACACTGGTTGTTTTTCCCCTGGACCCTGGACCTGAATCCAGGGGTATGTAGCCTGCATCCTTTGGAGGCGACTGACTCAACTAATGCCACACCAGGGTGCACCAGGTAATGGTTTTCAAACTTTAGTTTGCATCAGAATCCATTTTTAAAACAGAGGTTCATTAAACATGTGCTTTGTAATATAGATTGCTGAGTCTGTCTTCCAGAATTAAACGATTCAATAGGTCTGGGGTGACATGTTCTTAGGTGATGCTGACTTTCATTGGAGGACCACGTGTTGAGAGTCACTGATCAGGAATACAGCCTAGTCTATATATTAAGATACTTTAACATGATTTTGATGTTAAAAGCAGTATTAGAAATCTATACTTAAAAACTGGTAAGGTTACAACTGTTACTTCTCATCCCTCTTATTTATCAGCTTGTTTCACAAAATAAAAACATGGGCTTTGTGTATGTTGTTTAGATGCACTTTTTTCTTCTTTTCCTTTTGATATATTTGGGTAAATGAGGTGACTAGCCTCAACAAAATTTCAAAATCAATACTTTTCCATCCAGTTTTTCTTTCAGCATCCTTCACCTTCCTCTCAAGGTTTTCCTAACCTAAAGTATTTATTATTCTTTTCCTCCCCACAACCTTTACTGTGTGGCTCTTCCAAGTTTGCAACTTCTGTGACTATATTGTTCATCTACTTTCTCACCCTCAACTGCAACATTTATTACCTGAGATGTAATCTTTTTTAGGAGTTAGCTATCTGAGGACATTTCTTTCAATTGTTCTTCAAAAAATAAAAGAGTTGTTAACCTATCTTTAAGTGGCTTTGGTGTGGGGATAATGTTACCTAGGATGAGGGTCTTTTTGTGCTTTACTGGAGAAGTGTTACCTAACAACCTAGGTTCTATTTTACAGATAATCAATGGTCTTCAGATATTTTTGAACAACTCTTTATGTATTCTTTCTTTAGGTATATTACAATTTTTCATAAAATGTTATAAATATTCTCGAGTCTGGTCTATTTAGTAACTCATTACCTTTTCAACAGACTGGACATTTACATGCTCCTTTGTTCACCCGCAGTTGTGTTGTGGGCATCACTGCTCCTCAAGTTTACCACCTAGGTGGAACCTGCCATGGACATAGAATCATTAGTGGTAAAATTTACTTAACAAGGGAATTTGCTTCTAGAAGTATGGATATTATGGTAGGAACTAGGGTATCTCATCCTTATATCACCTACTCAACTCTGGTTACATAATTCTTTATATTTTATTTATAATGAGCAAGTTCTTCTCAAAGCTAAAAAATGAAAAGTAATGCCAAAAGCATCCATTAAATCGCTATTTATGAACTCTGTGTGAGTGTATGGATAAAAAAAAAAAAACAGGCGAGAGCAAATGGCCCTTCAAAGTTAACCTATACGTTTGCAATGATCAAATCCAAATACCTCCGTATAATTCTCAACTTTTTCAACATTTATGGAGCATTCCATACTGCTGACCATGCCTTTATATTGAATATCTAGTCTCCTTCCCTTTTTAAAACATGGTGTCATTGATAATAGGATATTCTTAGTCTGCTTTTACAGTCTTTTAGAAGACTCTTATTTTGCTGATGTTCTATTGATTTAAAATACTATTATAGGTTTCAGGACTATAGATTTTTACTTCTATAACTGTATAAACGAGTATTTTTCTTCTACTACTGCTTAATTTTGGCATTTCTGAAGGTTCTGCCTATATCTCTCAGTAAACTTAAGCAACTTCTCCCTTACTAATCTAATTAATTCTAGCAACTCACTAGCAACTTTTCCATTACTAATGAAAACCGAAAAACACAATACAAAGCTGAAAATTTAGACAACAAAATAGAGATAGATGTTAACTGAAATGATATGCATGTTTTAAATTTTAGTTTAAAATCTACTTTTAAAGTTTTAAAATAAAACGGGGGAAATCTCCTCAGACCATTACTCCATTCCTTGTCTCCAATCTCCTGCCTCCAAAGTAACCACTGCTAGTATATATTGAGTTATTTATTTTAAAATAAAATGTATAATAGTAAACATACCATTTTGCAACTTGTATTTTTCATTCACCAAAATATTTTGAGATTTTTACAATTTAGAATACATAGTTCTCTCTCAGAACACTGTACTTAAGCACTAATTTTTGTAGCATAGTATAAAAAAGAAGTCATGTTTAGGATGCCTTGAAGAGTTTGAAATTTGTTAAGGATTTGCATGTAGTTTGTCAGAGTGATCCCCATATAGAAATCTTGATGTTCTTTGGCTTTCTGATTTTTAACCATATTGAGGAGCATCTGTAAATTTGGGGGTGGCTGTGTTAAATTAGATTACACATAAAACAATGGTTCCAGCACACCACATATGAATTTATAGTATTTAATATCCATCATCCCATCTTAAACACCTAAGGATGATGGATGAATCATTGAATTAAAAAGTTCTTATATGATCACTTCATTTCCCTGGTTGTTGATTTCTTACATTACAGAATTTATCAATAAGGAATGTTTATTTACACTCGATGAATGGCAACTTAGATATATTATCTTTAAGGACTAAGGTGACACTTAGCAATAAATTTTTGAAAATCTCTATAAGTTAATTATACATAATATGTTCATGTTTACATTTAGAAATACATATGTATATATTTGTCTTACGTATAATAGCTGACTAAACTTGGTAAGCGACAGAACTGTACTATATTGTCTGATATATTGACTGTATTGCATTATATAATAATTATATACAAAAATACATTATTCTATATGCTGAGGGCATATAGGAGACCTTGTAGAGCATGCCAATAGGGAACCCATTTTAGAGAAGAAGGGATATTTAAGTAAAATAAGTACTGCAACACTCAGATTGTACAAATTACCTTATGTTGGAAGAAACAGAACTCCAAAGTTTGAGCTATTTCTCAATAAAATAAAACAATCATCAGCAGCGTTATTGGTACAATCAAGAATGATCTTGTTCAGTCAAATTTGTGACCTGAAAAGTTTTCCCTCCCACTTTCAGTTGAGGCCAATGACGCCTCCTGCTCAGTAGTGTCCATTTAGTCCAGGCCTGAGCCCAGAAGGCACTTGACCTGCCTTTGAACTTGTGGATTCGTCGAGGTTTTTCCCGCCGACGTTGGGGTTTCCCGCCAATGCTGGCGTCCAGGACGCAGGCGGGACTGCGCATGTGCGAGTCCCGGCCTGCTGAACTCCTCCCAGTGGTTCCGTGAACGGCGAGCCATGGAGGAGACGGAAGCCAGTCTGTTGCGCCAGTGCCCGCTGCTTCTGCCGCAGAACAGGGCGAAAACCGTTTATGAAGGATTCATTTCCGCTCAGGTACCCGCCCGGTTGCTGCTCTTTTGCTGGACACACCTCCCTCTCGCGACTCAGGCTCGCCCCTGAAAGTCTGTAACTGGAGAGGTTAGGGCTCCGACTCGTGGTGTTGGAGAGGGCTGGCGCGTGGTGACTCCTCGGGGACTAGAGGTTTGAGAATTATGGTAGTGGCTGGAAACCTGCCCCTGGCCCCAGCCCCCGGAGGCTTGGGACAGGCTGTTGCTGGAGGCGAGGCTGGCGGAGGGCCACGCCCCCTGCCCGCCCCTGGATTTTACCTTCCTGGGCAGTCCACGTTTCCCCGCCTAAATCTTGTGTTGCTTTTAAAGAAGTATTTACTACTTCCTCGTTAACATTCCTCCCTTTTCACTACCATTCCCATCAGCGTTGGTGGTCTTTAGCTGGTCAAGTAGCACCGATCATACTAATTATATTCGTATTTTCTTTAAAAAGCACGTGTTGGAAAAAACTTTATTTTTGACCGGCTGTCAAGGCCGAAGTACTCGAGCACATCCATTTGAGATATTTTGTAGAGAATCTTGAAAACAGAATGAATTACCTTTGCTGGTTCTAACTAGCCTCTCTTGTGAAGTTTATTACCAGTGGAAACACGTGTCAGGGTTTTAAAGTTTCCAAAGCGCTTTCCCAGTTCAATCTCTCAATCAATCCTGACCCTGGTAAGGCAGACAATAAAGAAACACCCCACAAACAAACAAACAAAAAACAACACACACAACACCCACCTTTTTCTCCTTTTATAGTTGTGTAAATCAAGACTGGGGAAAGTGAAGCGGTCAAGTTACTTGTTCGTGATCGCTCCTGAATGCCTTAGACTGATTCCACTTCAGGATTTTTCCCCTCTAACTTAAACCAGGATACCCTAGGTTATAATTTTGAGCATAGACTTTCACTCCCTGACAAGTGCACTTAAACATCGTGTCCTCTCGCCAGCACATATACTTTTTAAGATAGAGGCCATATCTTCTCTTAGGAATGACTTTTTTTTTCTTAAAACGTCTTAAAACCTACTAAACAAAAATATTGAGTGAATTATCACATTTACTTGTTAAATGAAACTTCTGCCTACATGTAAGAATATTAAGAATTAATCAGCATGCTCTGTGAAAAAGGAAGATAATATAGATGGTACAGTTGAACGTTGTCTTCAGATTCATTGTGACCATCACAGAAAGTAGAGGTTAAAATTCATTACTTCTGGAATAACGTTAATCCATCTTTTTCTTCACTGATTGGATCTTGAATTATCTGGTTAAAAACATGATTTACTTGCAGGCATTTAGAAAAATTGAAGAGAGATGACAAAATTGCCTTCCTACCACAACCATGTTATATCTAATTTTAGGCACCTTAGTGAAAGTACTTTGTGTTATATGTATCTGCCTGGGAAAGCCTCTTAGAAAGCGTGTCACCATCAGAATTGAAATTGGATGATATTTTCACATTGCCCTTGCTGTAGCTACAATTCTGATTTGTACCTGCCTTAAATAGTTTATCTAAATCTTAATGTAAAAATTTTAACATTGTTTTGTCTGGGTGAGCTGATTTTGTCTAAAAATGTTTGCCTTGTATACAATTTCAGTTATAGAACAACAGCAAGGTTGAAGAATTTTAGTATGACTTTCACCTAGATTTACCATTTTATATTTACCCCATGTGATTTATCAATTTGAGTATGTGTTTGTGGGTGGTGTGTATACACATTTTCTGGAACAGTTTGAGATTAAGTTACAGACATAGTGGTCCTTTATTCATAAATACTTTGTCATGTATTTTCTGAGAACAAGGACATATCCATACATAGGCATAGTATTATTATCAAGGATATCAGGAAAAGTACAGTACTCATTCAAGAAATTTAATCATGATATATATATATATAAACATATAAAATACCATTATCTAATGGTTTGTATTCAAATACAGTAGTAGTTTGTATTCAAATTTTGTTAATAATGCAGTTATATACTTTATACCCCCTTAGCCCTCTACTGTCTGATATATGATCTTACAATATATTTATTACACATTTGTCTCTTTAATCTGGATTAGTTCTTAGACTCTTTTTCATGAACTTTACATTTTTTAAGAGTACAGGTTGGTTATTAAGTAGAATGTCCCTCAATTTGGGTTTGACTGATATTTTCTCATTATTAAATTCAGGTTATACAATTTGGCAAAGATGTCACAGAAAAAAAATGTGTCCTTTTAGGGCACACGAGGTCAGCAGGTTTCATTATGGATTATGTTACCTCCTATTACCTGTTTAAGGTCACATCTACAATTTTGTATTTAGTAAATACTTGTGGGGAGCTGCTGTGAGGCATCAAACATTCAAATATGTGCAAACCAGTTTTAGCATCCACAGACTCTTCCTTCGTGCTTAATGCTATGATGGTTGTCAAATGATTTGCTAACGCCATCATATTTTCTGTATTTATTAACTGACTTTTTTTATAATGAGTAGCTTTTCTTTTCCTATTTATATCAGAATGGACTCACTGGTTTTTAATAATTTAGTGAATTATATATTAATCCACTCATTTAAAAAAATAATTTAGTGGATTACTTCCTTGATTAATTTCAATGTGTAACTTGCCCCAGATTTGACCTTAATGTGCCCCAGATTTGACCAGTGAAAATACTGTTTTATTGGTAGATGTTTTAGAGGCTTTACATTTTCCTGTTGGCACTGTTTTAAAAGCATCCTATTGATATCCCCTGTGTAGTGTTTTATCATCATCAGTTTTTAGAATTATGTAATATTGATTTGTAGTTCCCATGCAGCCAGGAGTTATTTAATGGAAGATTTAAAAATTGTTCTTATACAAACATTTTCAATTTTTATTTTGTTAATGATTGCTAGTTTTATTGCATTGTGATTAGATTTGTTTTTAAAAGTTTTACTCTGGAATTTATTGATCCTTTCAATTTTTGGGTTTTTTTTTTTTTTTTTTTTTTTTTTTTTTTTTTTTTTTTTTTTTTTTTTTTTTTTTTTTTTTTTTTTTTTTTTTTTTTTTTTTTTTTTTTTTTTTTTTTTTTTTTTTTTTTTTTTTTGTAAATGATATTTTCTCTGTTATCACATCATTCCTTTCCTCCTCTTGAGTGAACTTAGTGAACTTTGGTAGGTTCCTTCAAGGAGTTGTTTATCTAATCTAGGTTTTTTAATTTATTGACTTAAAGCTTATTTATAACATTCCCTTATCCTTATAATGTCTTTAGAATATGTAATGGTGCTTCCTATATTGTTTATCTTTTTGCATTGGAGTAGTCCAAACCTTAGTGGTTTAAAACAATAAACATTTATGATCTCACCATCTCTGTGGATCAGGAACCTGGGAGTCATTTAGCTGATTGGTTCTGGGCCATATCTTCTCCTGAACTTGTAGTGAAAATGTTGGTTAGGACATCAGTTGACTGACAACTTGACTAAAACTAGAAGATTACTTCCAAGATCTCTTTTCACATAGCTAATAGCTGGAGATCTGAGGTTATTCTTGTTTTTTTGTTTTTTAATTACCCTCCACAAGAGGTCTCAGTTCCTCATCACAAGGACCTCCACAGTGTTTATTGACTGTTATCACAACACAGCAGGGAGCTTCACTTGAGTAATGCTTCAAAAAGATTATGTGGAAAGCTGCACAGTACCTTTTATGCTGCTGGTATTAAACATAAATATATACATTTTATTCTGTTTGCTAGAAGAAAGTCCATATTCACATGGAGAAATATGAGACACCAAATCTTACAGAAACAACTATCAAAGGAATTAGGGACATATTTTATATATATCCCCTGTCTCTTTTCCTTTTATTTTGTGTCTTCTCTCTTCCCTGATACATCTTAGTAGAGGTTTATAAATTCATCCCTCTCTTCAAATAGTGTTTTTGGTTTCATTGATATTTCTGTTATTTTTCTGTTTCTGTCTCAATGATTTCTGATTGAAGTTTCCTGATGATGAGACCTTTTATAATATTGATATTATTCATAAATAAATAATACTATGCATTTTCCTTCCAACACTGCTTTAGCTGTATCTGTCTCACAAAAATTCTGGTATGTTGTGTTTTCATTTTTTTCAGTTCAATATATTTGCTAATTCCTTCTTTTACAAATTTGTTTCTTGTAGAACTTATGTATGTTTCTAAATATTAAAGGATTTTCTAGAAATCTTTTTGATATTGGTTTATAATTTAGTTTTATACTGATCACTGAGCATAATTGGGTGATTTGAATTATTAGAGTCTAAAATAAGATTTATTTTGGTAAATGTTCTATGTGTGCTTGAAAAGAATGTCTATTGTTGAGTGTAGTATTTGATAAATGTAAGTTAGGTCAAGTTGGTTCATAATGTTATTCAAATTTTTTATATCCTCTTTGATTCTGTGTCTACTTTTTCTATTATTGAAAGGGGGATATTGAAAAAGCCTACAATAATTATTGATTTCCTAATTTATACTTTAATTTCTATCAATTTTAGTTTCATATTTTTTGAAATTATTTTTATTAGGTATATACACTTTTAGGATTTTGATCCCTCTTGATTAACTTACTCCTTTATGATTTGAAATGGCATTTTTATCTCTGGTAATAATCTTTGTCCTGGAATCTATATTTTCTGATATTAATATAGAATCTAGCTTTCTTTTGATAAGTATGAGTATGGTTTGTCTTTCCATTCTTTATTTAATAGTGCCTACTTTTGCCTTTATTTTTAAAGTGATTTTCTTATATCTTGATATTTTCATTCTAATAATCACTGCATTTTAACTGAGGATGATTAGAGAATTTACATGTAATGTGATTATTGATATACATGGATTTAACTCTTGCCATTTTTTAATTTGATATATTCTTTTTTAAAAAACCCATTTGCCTGTGTTTTACAATGAGTTCTTTTAATAATTGCATTTTATCTCCTCTGTTCACTTTTTGTTTTTTTCCTAAATATTTTTTTTTCATAAATAGTTGCTTTGGATTTCTACTATATACCTTAAATTTCCTGTGGGCTAGCTTGAATAATATTAGGGTTCTGTTTTATATGACTCTTGGTTTATCGACTGTATTATTTTTGTCTCTCTTTCCTAGTGTTTGCTCTAAGGTTTACAGTCTGCATCTTTAACTTATTATCTGCTTTCAAGGATACTACTTTCTTTATAAGGATCTTAAAATACACTTCTTTACTTCATTTCTTAGTTTTTGTGCTATTGTCATTTATTTTTATTTATCTTATAACTTTTCTAATATATGTATTGATTTTCTTTTAAATATCTTTATTAATAGACTTTTATTTTTTATTCATTTTTTTAAAGGACAAGTACAGGCAGAAATGAAGCTGAGTAGTCAGGCAGGCAGAAAGAGGAGGAAGAAGCATTTCCATTTTATTTTTATTTAGTTGTTCACACTGGTTGCTTCCAACCTAAGAAGTATGTCACTTTCTCCTTTAGAGGCGTTTAACTTAACCAATGCTCCACCGTGGTGCACCAGACTTTTATTTTTTAAAGGTAAGTTTTTTAAAGAAAAGGTGCAGGGAGATAAAGGAGGAAGAAGCATTTTAATTTATTTTTTATTTAGTTGTTCCTCTTGGTTGCTCCCACCAGCCCCGTGACACAAATCCAGATCCTTGGGATTTATGTGGACTGCACCTAACCACTACTGCACTGGTGCATGCCTAGACTTTTTTTTTAAAACAGTTTTAGAGTTAGCAGAAAAATTGAGCAGATGTTATATAGAATTGTACAGAATTCCAGTATTCCCATGTATTGCCCATGTACACACAACTTTTCATGTTATTAACATCTTATATTACTATGGTATATTTGTTACAATTAGTGAACTAATGGTGGTATATTATTAAAAGTTCATGTTCATTATTTATTAGATAACTTTTTTTTTTTTCTGTTTCAGAATCCCATCCAAGACACTACATTGTTATGTTTTAGGCTTCTCTTTACTATGATGATTTTTCAAGACTTCTCCTGTTTTTTTGATGACCTTGACTCTTTTATGATTGTAAAATGAACCTCTTTATTGAGGAATACTAGTCACTTATATTGAAGAGTACTACTATGATGAAAATTGTGATGTTTTTCTAGGTTATGGGTTTTTGAAAAAAATATTAAGAGTTTAATTACCTTCATTATATCATATGAAAGGTACATACTTATCAGTATGATTTATGACCGTTGAGGTCTTGAGGTATTTGTCAGGTTTCTCTGGAAATTTACTCTTTCCCCCCCACTTTCTATATGGTACTCTTTGGAAGGGAGTCACTATTCCTATCCTTGTGTGCACTGCAAAATTATTTTTTGTGCTCCTTTTTCATGGTTCTTCAGTTTTGTATGGTTTTCTCACATTCATGGAATAATTAGTACTCAGCTGAAGACTCCTTTTAAGAAAACCTATTAAGTTCTCTGTAGTTCTGTCACCCCCATGTAGTTCTTTTCTCTTTGGAACTGTTCTTTGTGAATCCTACATGCCTTGGCCTTCTCTGCTCACCTCTATCTTCACAAATCAGTGAGAATGTCAGGCTTGATTCTCCATCCTGCCTTGTGACTTGAAAATTCTTCAAGAAGTAAGACTGGACAGTTACAGAGATTTTCTCATTAATTTCCCTTCCTTCAAGGGTCACTATCCTGTCCACTTGTTGTTTGATGTTTGAAAATAGTTATTTCATATACTGTGCTCAGTTTTTTAGTTAATGTGAGATGATAAAGCCTGCCCCTGTTATTCCATTGTGTCTTGAAGCAGAAGTTCCCTTTAGGTTTTTTAAAAGTTCAATTTCACTGCTTTGTTGTGGTATTTATTTATTTATTTTTAATGCTTTTAGAAGTCTGATGCCAATTATTTTCTGTTTCCCATATAAGTTATTTCATCTTAGAGACAGTGGTTTTTTTTTTTTTTTTTTTTTGAATTTTAACATCTGTATGCTATTTCTCACAGTGAGTCAGTATGTGTTACTTTTCATTTATGTCTTGTCCTTTTAATATGGGAATTTCCACAAAGCATATTTGGATTATAATTTAAAATATTTTCTATTGTCTTCGCTACTGTGGAGCAAGGTCAGTATTTAGAAAGAAATTATATTAAGAGATTATTCAGAATCATGTAGTGCATTCAAGTCTGAGGAAGCATTCATGAGAGTTTTCTGTGTTATTGTCCCACTCCTCAGGTTTGGTTTCAGTTTATGTACAACTTAGTGCAGATGGACTATGTATACAGAAAGGATAGATTAATTATTCTGAGATACGAACTATATAAAGAGACAGCTGGTAAATTTCTAACATTTTCAGATAATAATAAAGGAAGTTCGTTTCTAACATACTCGATTACTAATCAAGGTGAATGATGTGTAGATCTTCAAAACAGTTCATTATTCTACATAGTCAGGTGCCATCTGGATGGGGAAAGATGCAAGAATGGGCCAATTGCAGTAAATCTCTTACCCTAAAGAATACACCTACAGATGTCAGTCGCAACTGAGCAGTAAGACATATCTCATGTTCTCCCTTCCTGCAGTTTACAAATATGATCTAGAGTGGACATGGTATTTGGATTCTTCCAGGTACCTTTGCTTATGACTTTTTCATAGCAAAAAAATAAAAATGTTTGATTTTGCTGACTCCCATTCTCTGCAGAGCTCTGCAGCATCTTAGCAGAAGGTATCTTTTTTCTTTTTTTTTAAAGGAAAGGTGCAGGTAGGAATGAAGGCAAGCAGGCAGGCAGAAGAGAGCAGAAGAAGAAGCACTTTTTAAATTTTCGTTTAGTTGTTCATTTTGATTGTTCTCCCCTGCCTGGAATGTGAACCCCAGGTCCTTGGAATGTATATGGACTGTGCATAGGCTGGGAATAGTTGACCAAAGGACTGTTCCACCAGGGTTACCAGCGGGAGACATCTTTATCGCAGACTTTTGTTATTTTTTCGTCCACATCACTATGTTATTTTCCTTTTCAGGATCTCTCATTATTTGTACATTGGATATTTTGTGTGTGTTTTCTACTTTAGCTGCTTTTTTCTGATGATCTTGATTTTTCTTTAATCATCATTTTCACCTTTGGTAATTTTTCTTTTCCGCTTTTGAATTGTTTTAATGCTTTTTATCCTTGAGTTCATATTCTTTCTTTTAATATCATTAATTAAAAAGGATTTCTCTTAATTTTTAAAAATCTGAGTGTAGGTACAATTGCTCACTTAATAATATATAAATCAGTCTTCTGAATTTGTTTTTGCCCCATAGTTTTTGCTTAACTGAGGGGTTTAATTCTGTTTTTGTTACATAGTAGCTTGACATTGATGAAAACAATATGTATATTTATGAATAGATTGACTATTTGCAGTGGTTTATAAAATTCCTAGTTCAAGAAGACTATCTTGGTGAGGCAAAGTGCAGTTTATTTAATGGATCACTTTTTGGTGATATTATTTTTTTTTTCAGTATGTAAGTTCTTAAGTTTCCCACTCTTTTATATCCTTATCCATCAACTCCCAGTTTCCAAAGAATGTCCCTACCTTATTACCATTTTCTGTTATTACATTTTTTCTTCCAAAACAGAATCCTGGACTTACATGTTCACATTAAGTCCTCTCCCTGTAGTCAGTGCTCTGTATACCAGAACCCTTTCTACTTCTGCACTTCTTTTCCTCTCTTCTCTCTTTCATGCATCTTTTTGTGGACAACCTCCTTACCCCCTTGCTCTCTAAAAAGACTTGCCGTAGGACTCCCTAGTGTTCTCTACTGGAAAATAGTTTTATTTCTGACAGGTAATTTGAAATTTACAGTGTTCTTGCCTGATTTTGCTGAAGACTGGATTTTGGTGGCTTTATTTGTTCTTAATATTGTTTTATATAGTTTCTTTCTTTGGGGAGGGCAGGAAGTTGTGTGGAGAGATTCAGATTTAGGTAACTGCCAGTACTTTTGTTCCCTGCAAGTCTTGACAATCTGCTTTTTGAGAGCAATTAACATTTTTATATGCTTTAACACAAAAGCTAATTTTGGAAATTTTCTTGAATCAGGTAACTATTATGGCATGTGACATGGCATTTGACCTTTTAAAATGGCTGGATTTTGCAAATAAGGGACTTTGGAATTTTGTTCTTTCAGATAACAGATCAGTAGAGTAGTTTTACTATTTTTCATGTAAATTTTGAATTTCAGATTGTTCCTACACCTATGTGTGGGTTGTCTATAAAGTTAGGTTAGAGTTACTACATAATACCTTTTAGTGCTTTAATGAAATAGTGAATTATTGTTACTTGACCTTTTGAAAAGGTCAGTGGTACATTTTGTTTCATTTTTTTTAAAGGACATTTAAATGTAATGAAAGTTGGAACTGTAATATTACCATGAAAGTAAAGGTTATGGGGTACATTTAATTGTGTTCCTCTACTTTTGAAACTGCTTTGAGGGAGACTGTGCTAAAATTCTCATGGTAATTGTTTTTCGGGAATTTTATTGCTCTTTCATTTTGTACTGTTGGAGTAAAAGATTATATTTCTGTTTGTCTTTTACTGCTTACTTTTGCTCAGATTTCATGTGTATTATACTATTGAAGGTACATAGTTTAAGCTGCTTACTCATTCACTTTTTCAAGAAAGTAAAACTGAATATATTTTTCACAGAACAGCCCTTGCCATGGAAATACTCCAGAATAAAAGTTATATGTTAACTACAGAACTAGTGAATATTAAAGCTAAATTAAGCAACTTAATTTTAGTGATTTATTTAGCAAAGGTCTTCCAGGGTGAAGAATTAAAAATACTCTGATTTATGAAAATATTTCTGATATCTGTGTATTTAGATTATATAATTTGATATATTTTTATTTTACTGAAATTCAGAAAATTGAAAATACGAAGCCTATAATGCATTATATATTCCTACTTTACATTGTGATTTTTTTCTTCAACATACGAATCATTTGGAAAGGATTTCCTTTTTCATAAATTTATTTCCTAATAACATTTGAATGTCTTTTTATGTCTTAGTATTTCTTGTGTTTATGTGACTAGGTCTTTAAAAACAAAACCCTATCTTAAATAGTTTTGACTTTCTAATATTTTAAAAGCTTCTGACATACTTTCAAAATGTTTCTCCCTCAAATACAATATTACATTGCTTATATTTTAGTAAGTATAAATGTTTGGATAAACTTAGTGCTTTTTCAGAACTAAAGAAACATAATTGTCTTTTCTATGTGATTCTGTATTTAAGTTCTCTTAGCATTAAATGAAAGATGAAAGTTGATTGAACTTTTCAACATTTTCCACAGGGAAGGGATTTCCACATTAGAATAGTGTTGCCAGAAGATTTACAACTGAAGAATGCAAGGTGATGTGGTGTTTTGTTACATTATCATCTTAGTGGAATGGGTAGTCTGTCAATCTGATATAAACCAAGTCTAGTCATTAAGAGTTTTGCTTAAAAGGCTTATTAGTCAGCTAGAAACATTTTAGCTGTTTCCAAATGAACGTGGCATTTGCAAAGTATTTTCTCTGATGTGGAAGAGCTATTTAAAGGTAACACATTACTTCTTTAATTTTTTGATTAAAAAAAGTAGATAGCAATTGTGTGTACTACACTAACAAGTCCTGAGCTGAGTATAAAGGAAAATGCAAAAGAATTACAAGATTTTGTTTTTAACTTTTGCCTGATGTTAATTATGTGTATACCAGTCTGTGGGAAGTGACTAACACTATCAGTTCAGTTTTGGTATAAATTACTTAGCAGCATGGGTAATTGGTACAAACAACTTAACAAGGAATGTCAAGAGATGAATCTGGAAATTTAGGCAGCACCCATAGTCTAATTCTACTCCTAAATATCTCGAGGGGTAGAGTGGAGAAAGAATCCAGAGGTAGAAATAGAATTGTATTACCATTAGTGTGGAATTTGAGTGTAGGATTTGGAATGAAGATGTATGTGGAAGTCCCAGCAGGCATGGAAGTTAGGACTCTCTGTCTGGGTACACTTACCAAATGTCTGCATGTATGGGGTGAAAGAGAAAAGTAGGAGTAGAACCTTGAGGGCATGCCAACATTGAAAGGTCTGGTAAATTGAGAGTAACTTGGAAGAAGACTAAAGACTGACCAGAGAAATGAGAGGAAAATCTTAACCATGGTGTCTCTGAAGCTAAAGGGAAGCTTTGGGAGGAATCTTTAACAGTGCTGCAGAGGGATTAGATTTCATACAGCAGCAGAGACAGGTTGTATTGGGTTTTGAATTAGCTGAATGAATAGAAAGGAAATGTAAGCAGTATAAATGACTGAAGAAAATGACTAGCTGGTGAAGAGTATATAGTCTAAGAGTATATAGTCTAAGAATGATTTTTTTTTTTAAATGAGATTTGCTTAAACAAGTTAGTATAGTAAGGAAAAGAAGTAGCAGAAAATAAGTTGAGGATATTATGGTTAAGTGATAGTGAATTGGTGTGACTGAGTTGGTGACAGGATTGGAAAGCACATTTGAAAAGGGTTTTTTCCATGACGACCAGTTGAATGAGCTACTTTGTCACTAAGAGAGAACATAGAATTTGGAATTGGGGTTAGTAGACCAAGAATGGAAGGAGTCATGATGGTTTGAAAAGCCATGGTTATGAAAATTAAGAAACTTCCTATTTATAGATCAGTAAAACAATTCCAAGCAGTATTGAGAGCACTGCTGAAGTTCGGCAATAATATACGAATATTAACTTATCACTACTTATACCACTGAACATATGATTTAGTTACATTAATCAGGAATTTGAAGATGACAGTATTGTTATATGTGCTTTCTCAAATATAAATTATGTATATTATGATCAAACTTTTATTTAACCTTATTTATTTAGAGAAGAATTTAGGTAGACGATCTAAATAATAACTAAATTGGGGAAGGAGGGGAGACAAAAATGGATAAATGTGATCAAAGTTACAAATTTTCAGTTATACAAAAGTTCACTAGAAAACTTTGCTTTGGATATGTTAAATTAAAAAATATGTCATTTACTGATTGCTGTTATTTATACTGTGAAATAAAATTAGTAACGACAGTTTGAAGACAAGACTTTCAACAGTGTCAGTGGCAAAAATTTTATTAACTTGTCAGAATTATGTTTATGTCATTCTTTTCTATGTGCATGTTTCTACTCGCATACGAATAAGTCTTTTCCTTTTAATTCTGAACAATGAACAAACCACTTTGTTCCATTAAAATTTTAGATTACTGTGTAGTTGGCAGCTGAAAACAGTACTTAGTGGATATCATCAAATAGTACACCAGGTAAGTCCTTTAAAATGTTTATGCTTTAAGTGAGGATAGGAAATTACTAAATTTACTTTTTAAAAGAACTGCTTTGCAGAATATTGCAACCAGTTTAGTATTTGCTGAATTTTGTGTTTCAACTCTATCAAATATTTTAAGGATCCATACATAATTCTGTCTCAGAATCCTCAGCACATCTCCAGGGAACATTTTGTTGAAATTGATTTTCATCTTGGAGACTTGAGGGTCTTCAAATGTATTCACCTGTGTCTGTATTCATCCCCTTTTGAATGGTTTGTTCTTCTGAGACTGAATTAATAGTGATGGTGCAAAAAAAATTCCAGGGTATGTCCTGGTGACTCAGGTGTTAAGCACGTGCCTGGGGAGCAGTCCAAGGACCTGGGTTTGCGTCCTAGAACCGGGATGGGAGTTGAAACAACTAAAATGAACAAATAAATAAATGGTTCTTCCTCTGGCTGCTGGCTGTCTTGCCTTCATTCCTGCCTGCTTCTTTCCTCTTAAAAAAAAAAAAGACCAGACTCCTGGAGTTATACGATGTCTATGACAAAAATGTATTTGTATTTCTAGATTACAAAAGAAAAGATGTGGTCAAAATGACATAATGAGAATAGATGTAAAGACAGCATAGGTGAGATGTAGGCAGGATTGGTTAATTCTTTTTTATAACTGAAAGTTTGTAACTTTGACCACATTTACCCATTTTTGTCCCTACTCCTTCCCCAATTTAGTTATTCTTATTATTTAGATTATCTACCTGAAAAGAACTTTTAATGTTTAAGAGAAACTCAAAACAAATTCACTGCTACTGAAACAAATGAAAATAATGTATAAAAAATGTAAGGAGAATTGCATTTCTTTTAATCCTTTTTTTCATTTGTATCTTTTTCCTGATTTCTATATTTTCTCTGTTTTAAAGGCAGGTTATTATCTATGATAACTGACAGTGACAGTCACTCACATAAAGCATTACTGAACCAGAAAAAAATGTAGGAGATAAACCACTTGATTTGTAGAATGTAGGCTGTCATTGCCGGCAGTATAATTATGGCAGTTTTTAAAGGGATGTTTAAATTATTTCTTTCTGTTTTCTCTCCATCACCACCTCCTCATCCATTGTGACTTTTTATGTTGTATACTAATGTTTGAAAAATGACTTTATTGAGATATTTAAATAGCCTGAAAAAACTTGGTAATTAAGATTAAGTATAATAATAAGGCCTGTAGCTTTTTCTCCACCAGTTTACCAAGAGTGTTCTTAGAAAAAGTCTCAGGTACTTAATTTATCTCCCAGCCCTCCAAATTGTTATGTAGAACCCATTATTAGTTTAAGTTTTTTATTCTGAAGTCCAGGTAAATATTAGTCTTCTGGTATCATTTTTAATTTTAGTAAATGTGGGTAATGGAAAATCAATAATATTTTTTGGTGAAGGACCAGAAGATATGTGGGCCTTAAAGATCTTCTAACTGCTGATCTCTGCCCTTACAGCACCAAAGCAACCAGGACAGGAGATAAACTAGTTGTCATGACTGCATTTCAGTATAGCTTTCTTTATAAAACAGATATTGACCTGGAGTTAGCCTCTGGACTACAGCTTGCAGACCCTTGATCTAATTTATTACTCCTCTCTAGTAAGCTGAGTAAAATATTGATAAAAGAAAGGAGAGTCAAGGATTTGCTTTACAAGCATGTATCCACTCAAAGCTATATTAAGACATGTCTCTTGAATTATTGAAATATTTTAGATTCTTATTTTTCTTATCTAAAAAGTGAACAAATTGACATGTTGACTTTGCTCAAAACTGTGTGGTGCTAATGCATTGTATTATAAAATGTAACAAATTTAATATTTTGATTTCAAGCAGAGAAATGATGTATTTTTTGTTAAATTTTACATTGCTATATGCTTTTTTAGGATACTGAATTTTCATGGATGTAAATTCTTCTAAGAAAAATACAGACTTTTTGAGAATTTGACTTTTATTCTATACTTAGAAGAAAGGTACAGGCAAGAATGAATGAGAGTAGACAGACTGGAAGGAAGAGAGGAAGAAGAAGCATTTTATTTCATTTTTATTTAGTTACGCATTTTGGTTGTTCTACCTGGCTCTGGGATGCAAATCTGGGACCTTGGGATGTATATTAGCTTCTCTCAGCCAGAGGCAGGAGACTTAACCACTACTCCATCAGGCGCACCTTTGTAATTGTTTTATGAATGAAGAGTTTCTAGGAAATGGCACCATGACTTTTAAGTATTCATTCTACTTTGAATATTTCCTTTTTTTATATCTTACTGCAGTGATTTTGCTTATTGAAAAATTGATTCCTTTTGAATTAATATGAGATTATTGTAAAAGAACAAAAACAATTATATGCAGTTTTTAAGGTTGATTAATAGTTACTAACTGATCACTCCAACTTGATTTTAATTGTATAAATTGCCTGTAGTTTATATTTAATGCTCCTTTTCAACTTATCATACCCCTATCATCTTAATAGAGAAATGAAAATGTGGTTTTCTAGATTTGCCAAACATGGTAATAAGTAGTGTTGAAGGAACAAGGTGTGTGTGAATTTTTAGTGACATTCTTAATACAAAACAGCATATCACCAAAGTGGAGCTTTAATTACTCTTTCAAAATGAAATTAACAGGAATAGTCAGGGATGATGACCAATATTTCACATCATACGCTTTTAAGATGTAGGTATAGCTAATGTTGTTTTCATATTCACAGGGACCTATATTTTGTTTCATTCCGTGTGTGGATAATTCATTATACAAATTAATGTACAATGTTGCTTTGATCTAGAGAATGCAGCACTCTTCTAATCTAACAAGCTTTATGATGGAGTTGAAGATGGTTTTGGTAAGAATTTGTTTTTTTAGCACTATTACCAAATTCTGTTAAGTCTTGATTGTTTCTGAATTCCTTTAAAAACTACATAACTAGAATGTAAAACTGATTGTCATTTAATATTTTGTTTTATTGTGTACATAAGTTTGATGGTACTTTCCTTGAATTGTATGAGAAACAGAACTGTTTGTAGGTACCCATTTGATTGTATCATAAACTGACACTAGTTGGACAGGTGATCAAGAAGTAAAATGTGCTCCTGGGCTGTTAGTGAATTTTTACATATAAGCAGAGGTTAATAGTCATATTTAAAAGTTATAATATAAAGTATCAATAATTTTGTATACAGCTGTGGAATTCTGAAAAATTTGTCCTGCTTCATAACATATAGTTAGATGCAGTTAATGATTACTTAGTTCATCTGTTATGCATAAGATACTTATTTAGTTTATTCTGTGAGTGCACTTTTCTATTCTGTAGATTTTCAATATACACAAGAAGGAAAACTATAGTGAATGCACATGGGCCTGTGACAACCTAACTGCAATATTTTGCCGATCATTTTTTCTCCTACATTTTAGGGGAGAGTGGAGTATTTTTTAAGAAAATTGTGGACATTGCATCCATTCTTCCATATTTTTCAGTGTGTATCTCTTTAACTGCTAAGCTATGTCTGTTTTTAAATATACTGTTATAACCACAATAGAGTTAATGATATTGTTATAGCTGCTTTGCTTTATCAATATGCAAACAAGCTTCACACATTGTATTTAGTTGATGTCTCTTAAGTCTCTTAATTTATAGCAACACCTTCGCGTCCCTTCATCATTTTTCCCCTTGCCATCTACTTGTTGAATAAATCCGATTATATGTCCTGTAAAATTCTTATATCGTGGAATGGTATTAAACATTCATGATGTCTCTTAATGTAGTCTTCTGTTTTTTTGTTTTGTTTTTTTGTAAACTGGCAGTTCTAGAGGTCTCCACATAATTGAATTCATTTGTTCTGGTAAGAATACTTTGTGCTCTGTGCTTATACTATTTCAGGAGGCACATGGTGTCTAATAGTTTCTCATTTCGTAAAGACTGATCAATAAGCTTAGATCCATTCAATATGAAGTTTCCTATAAGCCTATCGCCAAATTATTTTAATATATAGTGATGGTTATTGCCTATATCCAGTCTCATTAGGGGTTACAAATAGTGATTTTTTTAAACTTCATCACCTACATTTATTAGTAGAAAATCTTCCATTGAGAGCACCTCATCAGTTATTTAATTTGAGGTGTTGCTGATATGGAGAGTGCCTGCTTTTTTTTCTCTTAAAAATGCATTTTTAGAATGATTAATACCTAGCACCTGTCAGAATGAATTATTTTTTTAAATATTATTATGAAATAGGATTTTTATACATTTTGATTAATTTTAATTCACTGCATCATTGTTTTTTAATGATGAAATTTTGGTCTGTGTAAGTACCTTCGTGTTGGCTCCTGAGTTCTTATAAAATGATGCAAACCTTGCTTTCTGATTGATACCTGTTCCCCAGGTTTTCTTACTCATCACCTCCCATAACTGTAATCAGTCTCCAAAGAGCCATACTTGGCATGTGCTCACTTCTAAGTTCTAGGATTTTTCAGTGAAAAAAGCTAGGAAAAATACTTTTTAGAAAGAGGAAATTAATTATGGATTCCTGTTGATGTTTCCAATTTAGATTTCTCATTTTAGCATTTTTATTTCTTTGGTTTTATGCATATGTCTTTTTTCTTTTGGAGAACCTTATTTTCTAATATTAACAAATATTACTATGTTTTCCTTAGACTTTTCCTATTCTCCATTGTTTATATTTGTTTTACAAAATTGCAATGCAATTATATTGCTGCTAGCAACTGAAAGCAGTTTGATATTTCTTTGTGGTACTTTTTGAAACCCTTTTAGTCTAGCAGCATCTACTGTATATCAAAGCCTTAGTTACTAGAGTTTGTTCTAAGTCTTTTTTTAAATCCTTGTAACAACCTTCTGTGATATTGCTGCATGAAGTATTTGGGATCAGAATAGAGAGTTTAAAATCATTTTCTAAAGTTTAAAATTTGATTTATGAATTTATATACCTGAAATAAAAAGATTTATCAAAATTATAAATTTGTCAGACTAAAATAGAATAACCTGAAAAAAGGTAAAGTAGAGAAGTGAAACATATTTTGGTTTACATCTTCTTGACACTGGAAAAAGTTAGAAAAGTTTCTCATTTTTATCATAATTGTAATAAGCTATACAAATAGAAGGAATAAGTGAAACAGTAAAGCTATATACTGCTCTTATTTTGGAAATTGACTTTATTAGATTGTAAGAAAATTCTGTTGGTTATTTAACTTTTAAGAAACATGTCAGCTGTTTAAATTTTAGTTTAAAACTAAAATAGATATTAAAGTTGATCTTTGATCTACAATTTTCTATTGAGTACACTTGTATTTCTGAGTAAAAATCAGATCTAAGAATTATTAGTTTATGCGTTGGATTGTATTATCAGTTATAGGGTTCCTAAGATATAATCACTGAAAGTGTTAAGCATTTTCCTCAAATGAAATCAGTAACTGAAATTACTTAGGGAATTCTGTAAATCTCTCAGTTTCCTAGTAATAATTAGACATATAGTAAGAATTTAGTAAATACTTGATAAATGAACAATTACCTTTTTTTAAAAAGAATCTTATACATAGGTTATTTTATTCCTATTTTAGTACTGTGTCACTGAGCCGCCTAAAGTCTCAAATCTAACATTGTTAAAAAGTCAGGATTCAAAACCTGTAAAAATCACTTTTTTCTGTTAAGTACCTTGACACCTTCTCCATGAAGAACACTTTGCTTCTCTGCCTTTCCCCTTTTTCCTGTTAATAGTTTTAGAATAACAGTAAGTTGTCTTACTCAAAGTAGAAGGAAGAGTTAAGACATTTTTATTATATGGAAGTTTTTGTTTTACTTTCAGTATTTCTAGCCAACAGCAATTAATATTTATAAATAAAAATACATTTCAGAAGAAATACTGTGTAGCTGTATATATACAAGAATTATGTTGACAAAAAATAATGATAATCTTTTAGTTCAGATTTATTTTTATGGACCATTAGGCTATTTACAGATAATGTTACCTATTTAGTTTATAAAAAAAGGTAACATACTAGTTGCCTTCTAGGAGCTCACCTTCTGCTTCATTTCGGTGACAGTATTCTGGGCTTTATAAACCAGTTTTCTCAGATTTTTTTTGTTTTTTTATTTTTATTTTTTTTTTTTAATTCTAAAGCAGATTTAGAACTATATTAGGTTTCATTACTAGTCCTGATTTTAAAATACTGTTTCATAAAATCTATTCTTTCTAATATTACAACAATTTAATAGTAGTCTATCCTTTTAAAAAAAATAAGTGTAAGGCATAATGGATTAGACATATACTTAACAGAATTAAAATTTCTGCCTTTTATCTTTTCTTTGGGTTACATCTGCCAGAAACATTTACAAGTTTTATACTTGTTCCTATCTGTTTTCTTTTTTATTGTTTCCGATTTCTTTTTAATTTTATTTCTTTACTTTTTATAATACCTTTTGATAAATACATAGCATATGAATATATTTTGTAGGTACATTTTTATTTCCTAAATAAGGTATTTGTTTAGGTTAGCACTTGGGAAGTAATCAGTAATTTTTTAACATCAGAAATTTTAGTGATGCTTGTGTTGCTTGTAAAAAAAAAAAAAATGTAAATTTCAGTTTTTTTGAGGGAACATGGACTGTCTTTAAAACATTATAGGTTGGCCTAGCAGGGAAAGTAAACTGTAGCCTAGTAAGATGGCAAAATTCTTGGAGTTACTTCATCAGGGAGTAATACAGAATGTAAGTCAGTGAAGGAAGTTTGCAGGTATTCATTGTGATATTGACTAGCTCCTGTTTATAATGGTACAGGAATCTATCAGTCTCAGCCATGCACTGCAGCTTCAGGTTTTCTTTAAGGTATCTTTAATGTACATTTTTTATTTTTATTTTTTCTATCAGACATGCCCAGGAATAGAAAGATAAGCCCTTAATAATCATGGTGATGATGATGATGATGAGATGATGATGATTTACTTTTTCAGTTGTTTTGAATCTCCATAGTAGTATGGGAGAATATTAAAATCTTAAGTTATTTCCATTATATAATACTTGACATTTTTGTGTGACCTTCAGTGCATTGCTTTATTTTTATTATTTTATGAGGAGAGAAATGATTCAGCTGGATTTTTTTAAAACTTGGACATTTTAGTCATAAAGATTATGAAATTATGAATAATCAGGTAGTAACAATTCATTATTGGCATCCTACAGCTGATTCCATTTTTTTCTTTTAAACAGGAAGTTGCTTTAAAGAATAAACAACAGCTGTATAATGCACCACCTCCTCCCCAGTTCTACTCAAGCCTTATTGAAGAGATAGGAACTCTTGGCTGGGATAAGTATGTTTTAGAATATATTTTACAAATACCCTACTTTATGCATTTCAGTTTAATACATTTGCAGTTTTAGCAATTTATGCCTGTTTTTGGTTAAAGTGTTTTTATTGTATTTAGAGTATCTGATCCTTACTATGACTATGAATTTTAAAAATACCAGAAAAAATTGACCTCTAATTTAAGACTATATAATTTAGGAAAATAACCTTTTTATATACACAGCAAGATGTTAGAATATTTTATCTGAGCATATAAAATTTTTATTTAGTTTTCTAGTTTTATTTTGAAGTATAACTGACAAATTATAATATATTGAAAATGTATAATGTGATGATTTGCAATACATATGCATAGTGGAAGGATTGGGTTTTTATCCTTCTTGTTATTTTAAAGGGGAGAATTTTAAGAACTCCTTATTGCTATTTTTGCTGACATCACCCACTGTATTTAATTTTATATTTACCATCTTGCAATATGTTTTCTGTTTCACCTGTGTTGTATTTTTCTTGTCATCTGCCTTCATTTGAATTGATCAATGATAATTTTATTTTTCTTTCTATTAATTTGTTATATATTCTTTTACTAATATTTTAGGGGTTAGAAATTAAAACACACATATAGAAAAAAATGTATATTGGTTTGATCAGTTTCCTTATAGTGTGAGGATAAAACTTCTTAATGTATTTTCTGTCCCCTTCTGTTGTGTCATTATGCATTTTAATTCTGTATTTATAATTGATAGACTTTTTTATTGTTCAAGTCAGTATTTTAATGTATATATACAGTTATTTCTCCCAGTGTTCTTCATTCCTTCTGCTTGTCTATCCCTCTGTCTAGAATAATTTTTCTCCTGCTAAAGAATTCCCTTTAGTGTGGCTTTTCATTGAGATATAATTGGCATGTAATGTGTATTAGTTTTACATGTAAAGCATGTTCTGATATATGTATATATTGAGAAATTATCACCATAGTAAATTGGTTTTTTGTTTTTTTTAACCCTTCCTATCACTATCCATTCCCAAAAGATAACATTATCCTGACTTCTCATATCATAGAATAGTTTTGGTTGTTTGGGGACTTAAATAAATAGAATCCTATAGTATATGCAATTTGTATCTGGCTTCTTTGCTCAATTTCTGTTTATGAGATTTATCCATTTTGTTTTATAATTTTAAATTCATATTTATGTTAAACAGTATTGCAGTGTATAAATAGCTGAGTTTATTCACTATCCTCTTTATACATTCTCTTATATGGGTATCTATAAAGTTACCCTTTTAGTATTTTAATGGTATCAGTTTCCACAAAAATGCTATTGGATTTTTAAAATTGCATTGAACAAATAGATGTTATAGAAAATGACATTGTTAAACTGTTGAGACTGCTAATCCATAAAGATGGTATACTCCTTTATTGGTCTCAATTTCTGTCATTAACATTTTTGCATTTTCTGTCAGATTTTTTACATTTCATTAGATTTATCTTAGGTATTATGTTTATTACATGTCAGTGTAAATGGTATCTTTTTGTAAGCTGTCATTTTTTTTTTTTGCTCTTGATCTGTAAAAATACAATTGATTTTTGTATATTGACTTTCAGAGATCTAGATAAATTAATGATTTTAATAATATCTATAAATGTTGAAATTTCTAAGCCCTCAGTCATCTATTCTGGAAATGATAATGATTTTATTTCTTATTTTCCTCTTTTTCTTCTTGCATTATTGTTTGAGTTATATAACTCCTGGTAAATTTTGAATACAATTTTTATAAGCCAGCATTTTATTTTGTTTCCAGTTTAATTGGATAATATTTCCTTAAATATTTGACCCCAAATAGCTATTTACCATAGTCTTTTCTTTTAGGTCTTATTCATTAGATTAGGAACATTCCCTTTCCTTAGTTTGCTAAGAATTTTATTATGCATTTATATTGAGTTGTATTAAATGTATTTTAGTTTATTTTGAGATGAACATGTAACCATCTCTCATGCTTTTTTCTTTTTGGTTGTTATTTAACTTTTGAAGTTACTGTATTATCAGACCTTGATATAAAGGTTATGCTGATTTCATAAAAAGTGTGAGAAATTGTTAACTATTTCTCTGATTGCTGGAAGACTTCATAGAAGGTTGCTATTACTACTTTAAATATTTAGAAGAATTCACAAGTCAAGTCTTCTGGTCCTGAATGATGTTTTCTTATTTTTTTTCTTCCAACAATGCTTTTAATTGATGACTGAATTAGATACAGATTGAATTGATACATGTCTATTCAAATTTTCTCTTGCCTCTTGTTTCAGGTTTGGTAAGATATGTTTTTAGTTGAGTTGACCAATAGGTTGGGAAAAAATACTATTCAATATATCCATTTTTTTTCATTTATCTATAATTTCATGTTTACTTTGCAAGGTTAATATTGTTTGAGCCAAATTAAATTTATGAAAGTGTTTAAGCAAATATTACTCTAGCACAGACTAAACATTCCTTTTTAATATTATTAATACATCCCCAAATATCTTGCAGATAAGGTGTTTGATTTCTCTCATCAGTTTTGACACTTGACATAATAAAGTGGTATACTAGCATCTTTTAGAGTACATTTATTTATTCTTCTTTGTCTAGTTTGCATTCTTAGAAACATAATCCTAGTTGAGTTTGTCAGGTTGTTATGCCTGAGTTCTTCCTTGTTGAAAATGGTATACACATAGCACCTGTATCATAGTGTTCACCATGTGCCAATAATGAGTGAAAGTAGCAAAACAGAGCAAAAATAGAATCAAATCATAAAACAAAAACATATTGGAGCAAAACATTATTTTTCAGCTGATAGAAAAAATAATCATGAAATTGTGATTTGACAGTTTATCTCAAAGAGACTTTTGATGATGTTCTTTTCTTCTATTATTGATTTATGTTTCCTTTGATAAAAAAAAAAAAAGAGTAGGTTCAGATTGCCATAATCTGGTAGAGATTGATCTGCTTGTTCAGAGTGGGTTGTAGATTTTGTAAGGCTCCATGTAATGTTACCATTCCCTTCCCTCTCTTGAGCTTTCAAACAAACGCTATCAGTGTTCATTTGGACTTCTCCGTTGGTGGAACCTAAACTCTGATCTTCATTTCTTCATAAGATTACTTTCCTTCTGCGTTAGAATCAGGGATCAATTCTGGCAATTTCTGTTTACCCTAAGCATTGCTTTCAGGGGTAATCTTCAAGGGTTCCAACTGAAAGCTTGTGACTATTCTTTGAGACTTTTTCCTACTGGTGGTATCAAAATCTGAATTAACTTCTCAATGACTTTTAATCCTCTCATCTCTTGCAGTTAAAGATTTATCAAAAATTTTAGGAAAATTTGCCGCAGGTTAAATGAAAGTCTCTGGCCTTACCTAGAGATCGTCAAATATGCTGCCTTTTTTCATTTTTTTTCCCTGGCCACTTAATAATAGCTCTCTGGGCTAATGTTCTAGATCCTTGTTGCTCTGAGCCCAGAATTTGTAAATATGTTGAAGGCAAAATGGCTGCAGGCCACTGACTTACCTCCCCACCGCCCCCGCCCCCCCCATCAGGAATTTGTTCCTTGGCGTTCTGGACTGCCTTAGTAAAATTCTTTGATGCTTTCAAATCTTTTTTCTTTTCCCTTTCATCAGACCACTGAAATTATTCTCAATGGATGTGTTGGTTTGCAGTAAGCTACTACTACATTTTAGCCAAGAATGGATATTACATATAATTTTAAGTGTACTGCATGATGATGCTGAGGATTGGTTAATGTTTACTCATGTCATAGATTTTTTTTTTGATTGTGGGGTCATTTCTGTGTAGGGTTTTTGATGAATTTAATCTTTTAGGTAAAATTTTCTATAACAATGGAGTGAAGAAACAGGATGAGTAATGAATTGATATGCACTAGAAGCAATTCTAGCTGAAGTTAGGAAGATTTTTCTTGAGGCATTGATGTTTTGGATATTCTTTGGATAAAGTGTGATAAAATAGAGAAAAATCATTTTGACTTTTTTTCAGGTACTTGAATGTTAAGATTTTAGTGTTTAGAGGATAGTTAGGAACATATGAAGGGTTTGTGAAGGGAAGAGGAAGCATTATCCTAGTTTCATTTCTACTATATTGATGGGGAATGAGTTTGAAATATTCTATAACTGGAGGTTTGGGACATGTTTTGGAGAGCTTCAGTAGTGAAAAGTAGTTGAAGAATTGAGAATGCAAGTTAGATATTTTTGAATCATTTATTTTTTTACTTATTTGTTGAATGTCTATAATGCAAGTCAGAAAGATATATAGGCAAGATGTAAGATTCTTGTAACTTCTACCTAGTGGACAAGTCAGAATTTAATCATGGTCATAATAGTAGTTACTCTTAATTGTGACAAGTACTATAGACTGTAATTATAGAATTCCGTGAGAGTCATTAGCAACAAAGTTGTAAGAGAAACAGAACATATAAAATGTTTTATATAATGCTTGTAGAGAAAATAGAAAATATTAGCTTTTGCTTTATGTTATGCACATTGTTTTGATGTGGAGAGAAAGGAATAGATTTTTAATTGGATAACAGATGAAAGCCAAAACTAAGGATATGAATGACTCTACTATAGCATTCACCACAATGTGGTTTTTATCTCCCTCTTGGAGTGAGATCATTACATACAAGTACTTCCATTTATGAAGTTTGTATGCAAGTGACTGTGCTTAGTACTTTATATATAATTTGTATTTAATTCTCTGAATAAAATTCAAGATGCATATTTCATTCCTAACTCTATATATATAGGCAAGGTCGACTGCATAAAGGTTCTCTGGCATTCTGTGTGAATGATGCTTTCTGAAGTTGTGTTATGGGGCAGCTCAGATTGGAGCCTTTGGTAAAGTTCCCTTAAGTGCTTGGAGATAGTCACATTGAGGGTGGATACTAATAAAAACTAGGATGCCATAGATAAAATTGGCTATTTATAAAATTACCCATCCTGGGAGATTATTTTTGAAGTTGGTTGCTTAGAATGATGAAAAGATCATAGTTTAATTATAGTGACTACGTTGGAAGATTGACTTAGATTATAGCTGCTGTTACCTCATCATTTGTTTAATAGTCTTTGCAAATTCTGTGTTAGCATAACAATCTACATGGATTGTGAGAAGCCAAAGACTAACATTCTGTTAGCATTTGTATAACACTGATAGAATTAAGAAAGCTCTCAAGTTTTATTTTTGTGACTTCTTGAATCAGTCTGGTACACTTGACACACCTATTAAATTGAGTTTCAGGATCCATAGTACTGAAATGAAGACCTGAACTGTGCTTTGCCTGTAATAGAATTCCTACATTTTGAGGCCCTTCCTGATAAGCTGGCTAGCGTCTTAATTCAAAATATCTTTTAAAGTGAAACACACCATGATTTGCATAACATATGGTTAAAATGGTTTTTCAGAATCTTCATTATTCCTAGACCTTGTCAATATGTCTATATTTTACTTTTCTCTGAATAGTAATCTTGTGAATTTGTCAGTAATAGCAGGACCTAATAAGAGAAAAATCTTTTTTAAGGTAATGATCTTTATGTGGTTTCAAATTATGTACTTGACACTTCTAATCAACTCTATATGATGATATTATAAAAATTAAATTAAAAATATTTAAAATAGGATGGAAAGTTTCATTAAGAATTAGTAGCTGACCAATTTTAAGTTTCTTTGCTGTTGTAATTGTTTCAACTGCTCTAAAAACAAGTTCTCTGAAGTGTAAAATGAAGGTAGGTTACTTGGGTGTTATACTGCCTCACAAAGGCGAGTGGTGCAAAAAGATTTCTTGATGGGTTAACTTCTGCTTGTGTTGTTTAAAGAATGACTCATTAAAATAACGAAAATTAAACAGAAGACTTGTGGGATTTGATTGAATTTTTGTTTGGTAAGTTGAAAGCACTGAATACTTTATAGGTGGGATGATTTACATTATACTTTATTAAGGATACTCTTTATGCCTTTTATTCCAACTTCTTTCGGTCCCATTTTGTAAGAAATGTAGTCTCCTTCTGTGTAGTGTATCTTATATTTGTTTTAATAGTCACATGGCCCTAAATATTTCAAAGATTAAAAGGTTCTAATGGGGGGAAGTAATCTGATTGTTTTGTCTTATTTTTAGACAGCATATTGTTTCTCAACTAAAATGAGAATTTAACTAGTTGGCCTTTCAAATCTGTCTTGGAAAAGCACTTAATGGAATTATTCTAAATCTGTTGTTCTGCTGAAAGATTGTCAACATATATTAAATTAGAATTTTTAGTAAGTTCCATTATTTGGTAATGGACTTTGATAACACTATTTTCTGTAATTCTCAATGCACTTCAAAGAATTATGTAACAAATGGGGAGAAATGGAGGTATTTTATTTATACTAAATTAATTTCAGTAACTAGAGCAGGGATTTAATTCTCATTTATCAGTGTGACCTTGGACAAGTAACTTAACCTCATTGAGACATAGTATCTTCATCTTACAAATGAAACTAATGATGCTTAATATTGAGGATTAAAAAAAAAAAAATGTGAGTCAAACAATTCCTCATATAAAGAATGAAGCTCAACACTACTTTACCCCAAAATGTCAGATTATATCTGACATTAAATGTATATTTGACAGCTTTTATTTGGTGTTATGATTTGATTACTATTAATAATACATATAATTTTTGTATACTATATATATATATATATTTATTTTTTGTTTGTATAACACACAGGAACCTACATGTCAATAAGAATGATTTTCGTGCATTACCCGGTAGAGTAGCATTTGGGTCCCTGGCCTCTGACCCAGTGTGCAGTTCACATGCAGCCCAGGGACCCAAGTCTCTGTTCTAGGTCCGGGAGGGGATTGGGTGGTGGTAGAGTGGCCAAGATGAATAATTAAATAAAAAAATAGATGAGCTGCTTCTTCCTCCTCTCCCTGCCAGCGTGCCTTCATTCCTGTCTGCACCTTTCTTCTAAGAAAAAAATAACAGAAGTCATTTTTAAATTACCTTTTGTAATAGAATTTTTCTACGTGTTTCCAGATCACTAAATCTAATAGTAGAAAAAAAGTTTTTCTAAGCTAGTAATATATTTATAGTATCAGTATTTATATTTATAATATAAATTTAAATCAAGTTGCATTCAATTGTTTAAAATTTACCTGTGAATCAATAAATGTAAACAGTGTGACAACATATTTTCCATGTTCACATGTAGAGCATTAGCACATATATAGAAGTAAAATCTTTCCTATTCCTTATAAAAAAAAAGCTTATTTACATTTCGTAATACATGTATTGAATCATTATGTTGTTTGCTGATATATGCCAATATATCTAAGTTAAAAGTGCATTGAGTTGTATGATTAAGACTTATAATTATATAATTAAATCTTGAACTGTTTGCTGTTATAATCTTATTTAAAAAGCATGGCACAGGGACGAAATGTTTCTGTGATTGGGAAGCAAAAACTTACATGGAATATGTGAGTTTAGGAAAAGGTGAAGTTCTTTTAAGCTACAGATAATTTTTAGGAAGATTCTTAGAGGAGGTGGTTGTTGGGATAAGCTTGGAAGGAATATAGAGAACCTTCAAACAGGGAATGGTGGAGACAAGATAGTAGTACTGGAAATCTTTTTCACCTAAGAAGGTTAATATCAGACCAAGCCTAAGGGTGTTGACTGTTAGATTAAGGATTCTTTACATGTAGGTGATGGGAACTCATTGAATATTTTTGATCTGGTGGCTCTGTTCCACAAGGTTATCCTAGAACCCAGTTTCTTAATTTGTGCTCAACTATTCACTGTGGTTGCATTGTACAGTAGCTACTAGCCACATGTATCTACTGGCATTTTTAAATTAAATGAATAATTCAGGATTTCTACTGTCTACATTTTAGCCACATGTGGCTGGTGGTTCTGTTTTGGATAGTGTATATGTAGACTACCTCCATCATCATAGAGAATTGATTGGTCAGATCTGCAGAAAGAATATTCTTATCTGCATGTCTCTGCTAGCTCATATTTGGTCTAAGTTGCGTTGTATAGGAAGGGAGAAAGAAAGACGCAGGGAATAAAGGAGGACACAGTTATAAGTGATAGAAAAAAAATGCTCATTTCACTTGTGCATGTAGTCCATTGGCCAAAATATGTGTTGACACCCAAGGACATCTAGGAAGGGTTGCTGGCTGGCTGCTAACATTTGTAGCCATCTAGGTCACAAGTACTCAAGGTGTTAATAATCACAGTGTAGTTTTCCCCTATGTTTCCTAAACATTTTATGACAGAAATCAACATGGGTAAAATGTTTTATTTTCAGTGATGATACTGAGATTAACCTAAAATTATATATTTTTTAGTATTGCATTTGAATTACTTCTTAGAGTTTAAAACCTTTTGATCATTTTGATGTCAAGGCCATATTTTGAGGTTGATACTTTTTTCCTCTTAATGTGTTAACCTCTGTGTCTGAAGCTTTGTGAAAAGATGATAATCTTTTATTTGCTTGATTGCAAGAAAAGGACTAGAACTTTGTCAGTTTCTGTCTTATAGATATTTAGTGATGATTTTGAATATTTTGATGATGAGCAGAAGTGTGAAGCATGACTTGTACCTGTTGGTGATTTAAATGTTTCTCCTTCTCTCTCCACACCATGGCTTACTTTCTATCTCTGTGTTACTCATATTTATAATCATCCATCATGGTATAAACTATTTTAGGACTTAGAATATTAGCCGTCTTTTCCCACCTTATTTCCTATCCTTAGTCTTATTCTTTTAAAACACACACTCAGAAGTTTTCATGTTGATAACTTCCATATTTCTAAATAACATGCCAATATTCAATATTGCTTGATTTATCATTTTTAGGATTACATACTGATTACTATAATTAAATAGAATTTAGCTCATATACTATCTTCTCTCTCCTTCACAATTATTTATTCTTCTATTAGTTTTAATATTTCTTAAATTTCTTTCATGTCTATTCAGTTAAAGATGGTATCTCTTACTCTCAATTAGCAATTACAAATTTTAATGTTCCTTTTCTCCTCTCCTCATATCTTTCCCTTTTATATATCTCAGGTTTTGTCATATCTTCCTTTAAAAATCTCAGATGGTCAAATATATTTACATTAGTTTATATAACTATAATTAAGTTTTTTAGCTTTGTCTAATTGCTTGATTATAAAAATTGAGATTATTAAGCGGTTGAATTTTTTATGAACACTTAAATATTTTTCACTGAGAAATTAATAGAGAAATTATGATTTTTAGCATAGTTTTGTTTGTAATTAAGTTTAAAGTTTCCTCTTCCTTTTTTAAAAATACCTTTAATTTCTTCAGTATATGTCATACCTTCTATTCTACACTTTATACCAACTGCCTCCAGCCTTCCTTCTTGCTTTAATCTGTTTTTTGAGCCAGTGTTCTTTTAACTACTTCTCATTTTTATGAAATTTGTGAAAAAATTCCTTTAGTTGGTATTTTACTTCTGGTTCTTTAATTGTTTAACTCCCCACCTCCCTTTTTTTTTTCATTCGGAGTAGAGAGGATATAAAAGCATGTGTTCACTTCAGCATCTTGAATCTAAAATGTAGATATTTTCAGAGATGTAGATACCCATTAATAATATGAGCCTAAGAGTCCTATTGATAAGACATGTGATAACACCTGTGTTCTAAAGCTATTGGAGTTGGTGGAGACTTGACATGTTTGTAGATGTAGTTGAAAATAAAATAATTATTTTGCATATATTATAATCAATCATTGGTATTATATAAATATTTTTTCTGGATAATTTTATTTTCACTTGTTTACTAGGCCCCTTGACTTTTTAAAGATAATAATAAAAATGTCTTCTGTTAGTACAATTTTTTTATTTTCCTTTTTCTATTATTGAAGATATGCATCTCTTTCAGATTTAGATCTACTTTTCATTAGTGCTGTATTATAACTATTGCCCAGCATTTCTTGAAGTTGACCTTTTTTACTATAATATCTGAGCAGTAACTATATGACATAAAGTGATTATAAAAATGTTTCCTATTTAAGAAGGCTAATGTTAGTTTCTGAACTCTAATGTGTCTTATTATCAGTCGGTGGGTAAGTTGTACTGTACTCTTAGGCTACTTTTTATCTTTACAACAGACTAGTATTATAAAAATGTCCCAAAAGAAATCTACATGCCCAGTTCGCTAGTAAATATACTACTGAATTTTAACCTTTTGGCAGTAGCTTATGCCACTCACGGGAATATATTTTTACAGAATGATATATTTCAAAGGGTATTGGTTTCCACTATAGAAAAATTCATGTATTTAGAGCAAGTTAAAGCCAGAACAATTGTGCTTGTGCTATATGTTTAAAATATTAGTCATCTTGAATACATGCCCAGGTTAAGTGTCAGGAGCTATATATTGCATAAAAAGAAAATTTATTGTTAAGAGACCAGGCTGTAGCTCTGCTTATACAGCATTTTCCCTAGCGGATCAATTTGAGTATATGAACTAATATCAGCCAGATTTTTGTACAGTAACATTATTGATAATAAAGGAGAAGTTCATTGTGGAGAAAAACAAATAAAGGAAGCATAAAAGTCTCATACTGTATGAAACTACAGAAATGAATCAAAGAGTTTGACAGGAAGTTTAATGCGTACATAAGTAGAGGCTGACAGGAACACGCTGTGTGTGCCAAAGGTTCCAGTGATGGAAAACCGAAACATAGTGCTCACTGACCACAGCATGAGCCTTGACACACATTGTAAATAATCCAGAGATCTATGACTACATTAAGCACTAGACTGGTGTATTAACGGCAGTAAATCTATTGCAGCATAAAGGGCTGGCATGCAGAAATTCCTCTGATTAATTTTTGTAATGGATTAATAGGAATATAGTAAATATTTTCATTTCAAATCCTATCATCTTCCAACCTCTCCCTGCTCCGATTCCCACTCCTCCCCAGTGTGATCATTTTTTATCCCCTTCCCCTTCCAGACTTGTATATGTGGATACTTGCTTCAGTACCATCAAGTTAAAAGCCGAAGATGCTTCTGGTAGGGAGCATCTAATCACTCTCAAGTTGAAGGCAAAGGTATGTTCTTTGATAAACTATTACTGTGTTCAGGAAATACTTTGTGAAATGAACTCTGAAAACATTTGTAAGGAAGTGCTAGTTGCATCTAAAAATATATGATGCTTTTAAAAACTCATTTTGGAAAGCATCAAGGAATTTTTTCAACATGTTTCCAAAAGCCTAGATATAATTTCATGTCACGATTTGAGTTCAAATTTGATCAAAATCTAAACTTCATAATAAATATTACAGATAAGATTTAGCACTCCCCAAGTACCATAGCGCTCCTTTTGTAACATCCTTTATAGAATAAGGTTGGAAGTTTCCACTATTCCAAGTATAGTTATACTGAAGAAATCTTTTGCCTTTAATTCTTAGCTTTTTTGGTTTTTATTTTTGGTACTCCCCCCCCCCCCCCCCCCCGCACTTAACACAGACACACACATAGGCTTACTTTTTTATTGTTTATTTTAGTTGAAATATTTTACTTCAGTATTTTAAGAATTTGCAAAAGTTATCTCTTTTTAGAGCCCTTACAAGTTAGTGATCTATATAACTACTTCCTACTCACAAATTTTATTGGTGCAAAGTGTAGCTGTTTTATCTTTATTTTTCAGTTCTAGATTTTGAATTTTGAGAACTCAGTAGAATAAGCAAGTTCAGCATATTAATCATTTACTTAGTAATCACTAGGGAAACATAAGGAGTTGAAGAAAGCCAGGACATCTAACTTTTTTTGTTGTTTCTAGGAGTCATCAATCAACTCTATTTCAGAAGATTGTAGTGATGAAAAGATCAATTGTGTTTGTCCTTTTTAAAAATGTGTCTGGCATTTAAGCTTTCCACAGGAGAAAATTAATATATAAAGCTATACTGGGTGACACAGAAAAGTTGGTGTCTTTTAGTGTCTCTATCAGACAAGTTGAGAAATGACTCTTTTTCTCACACACTGTTTAGGTAAAATTTTAAGATGTGATAAGTATTGAAAAAATTAATGGGATAGAGATCTTGTTTGTAAAATAAGTTGCGTGAATTATTTTTGTTGGAATGAAAAAAAAAGTTTTTCTTTTAATTTTAAAGATGTATTTGTTTTAAGATCAGGTAGAAATTTGCCTTTATCTTTCCAAAGGTCACATACTGCTTGTGGCAAGTGTTCTGTCATTTCTATCAAAACTTTATTTGTTTATATTTAGTACATTGATAACAGTTGCTTTGCTGCTATAAAGACCAATATGAAAGATTTTAAATACGTTCTTTTGGATTCTTTTTTTTTTTTTTTTAAATAACCTCATTTTTGCAAGCTTTTCTCCTTAAGGAGATAACGCTTTAAGTCCATAATGCCTTTATCTATACCTACAAGATTTTATTATTAATTCCGGTTAAAAGCATTATCAGTAGTATTGAAAGTGAAGATGTAGCCATAAGTATAGTCCATTCTTTGGCTTTTTTCTTATATCTTTTCAAGGTAGATAAGGTGACATTATTTCTCAGGAGAATATTTTCACATGTCAGTTTTTGCAGCATTGATAGCTGTGTAGCGCTATTATAGATGCCCTGAAAGAACAGAAAGCTTTATGTGAGTAGGAAGGAATTAGGGAAAAAAGAAAGGGTGGAACTGAATGAATCTTAGTTGATATGATTTATTAGTCTTTAATTGTCCATTTAGTTGAGGTTTCATAGAGTGGCTTTTAGATATGATCATTTTTTTTTTAGGATATTTGAGCCAATTTGTCAGTTAAAAACAGTGATAATCTGAAACTATATATTGTAATACAATGTCTTAATCCAAACAATTTTAAAAGATCGTCTGATATTTTTTAGCCAACTTCGAAGTAGGTTTGTTTTCATAAATACACATTTATTTCTTTTGACTTTTGATATATAGTAAAGCTATGCATTCATTTCATTTTTATTTTTAATACATATTCCCTCAATCCTGCTTTCATGTCGTTGTCTCCAAAAACCAGCAAAGAAAATACCAATTTGACTAAATGCCCCTATTAAAAAACAAGTATATACATAAAAAAGAAATATAATAAGGGAAACTGGAATTTTGTCTTTTTTAATGGATGTATTTTTTCTGTATTATTTAGACTGCATCTTGGACTACAGGATAGAATTTTCTTTTCTTTAAAAAAGAAGTCAAGGACTTTTTCAGCTTTGGCAAAGATCAAAACTATTTTTTTTTTTAAATCTCAGATGTGTGTCAGAGACTGAGCACACTGTCTCTGATGGTCATTTTAGTAATTTCATGCAATTTGTAATATTCACTTGGTAGTTTGGGGGCTGGGAGTGGTTTTGCTGCTCAGGCGGTTCAGTCACCAAACAGGTTATATTAAGGTTTTAATTATAGCAGCATACTATAGAATCTAAAAAAGATAGTTTGTGACAGAAATATATGCTTTATATTATAGAATAATTGTTATTTGATTCAGTTGTTTCAAGTAAGATTTGAAAAATATGTTTTTGTGAAGAATGATTGTACTTTTCTTCCTTATTTTCTTCTTTTTTTTAGAGAAAGGGTGCAGGCAGGCAGAGGTCAGAGAAAGAAGCACTTTTACTTAGTTGTTCACTTTGGTGGTTCCTACTGGCCCCAGGTCTTGAACCAGGGATCTTGGAATGTATGCAGACATCACTGCACTCAGGGTGAACTAGACTACTAGGCCACCAGGATGCAATTGCTGTTAAATTTTTCAGTCAGTATTTCTTTATGGGGAGCTTTTGTTGTTGATGTCAGTCAGACTTTTAAAGTGATACGGTGATTAGTTTCTGGTGGTTTTATATGTATGTATATATATATACATATATATATACACATATATGTGTATATATATATGTATACACACAAGTTGATATTGAAAACTGATTTTTGATAAGGTATGATATTGTATTCAGTTACATTGTACTTAGTATGATAGTACAACTAATTCTGAAAATGCCTAGGATACCGCGGCTGCTGCTTTATAGTTCATATTGAATCATCCAGAAATATATAAATTTTTCCTTATTAGGTTCTATACAATTATGTAGATTATAATATACACAAAAATTGATGAAATATTAGCATAATTTACATATATGCCTTTGACTCATATATAGATCAGTCGAATTTATTATATGCCTGTTTGTATGCTTGCAAAATTACATTGAAAAATGTATTTGAAAGATGTCATCATCTCAGACTGCATTTTGGAATCGTGTATGTAGGATCATATTGTATTTATCATAATCTTTTGTTTGTTAGTGGATTTCTTTCTATGTTAGCACATACATATTTCTATACTGAGTCTTTTAGGATATAATTTTCTTTTAATATAATCAGCTGTATGTATTTAAAGACTTCCAGAGTCACAGATACTTTACTTGTATCTACTCTAAATACAGTGAATATTTCATAACTTACTTCTTTTACCTGGATTGATGATTGTTTAAGTTGGAGAGTTGCTATTGTTCATTGTCAGCATCAGAATAAATAGCAGCAACTCAAAGTGAACTAAACATTCAGTTTTGACTTGAAGTTTCAAGTGTACATTATTTTTTATAGAATCTTTACTTTTTATCAGGAAAAAAGATTTCATAGCACTTTGAGTTGTTTCCTTGTTTTTATATATAAAGGCTAGAGAAATCTGTCCTAGATCATGCAAGTTAGTTAGTAGAACTGGAATCAGAGAAAGCTCCTGTCACTACCTGCATTCTGCTTTGACTTGTAGTAATAATCACATGACTTATAAAAAGATGACATGTATTGTTTCTTAGTTATTACAGCAGTTATGCCCTGAAGTATATTTTGAATTTATCTGAAATAGAGCTTCCCTTTTTAATCTCAGCCTGACCTTTTGCTTTTTTTCCCTCCAAATTAGAGTATTATAATATTTTTGTTTCTTGTATATTTGCCTTAGTGTTATCAGTTCTACATAGCGAGATGTCATTAGAAGGCACAGTGATAACTTTTCTTTCTTGCCCACTTATCATTATAACTGTTAATTCTTTTCAAAGCTTTGACATCAAGTGGGCTGATGCTTGTTAAATGCTATTGAAATAGTGTTTTGACCCCTTTGACTTATTCAGTGAAGTAGTAAAAAATAATGAGGCTGAAAAAAATGAAAGTCTGAAACTTATTTTAAACATGTTGTCAAATGTGAGAAAGTTTTCCTAAAACTAATTTTCTTTTAGTAAATACAGCTTTTTCATGGGAAGAAATGAGTATTTTTAATTACAGATTTTGAAAAATCCAGAATTAAATTTTGATAAGTGCTATCATGTAATTCTGAGATAACATTGATTTTAAGAAAAACTACTTTTTGTCTTTGTTTACTTAGAAACCCAATTTGTCCTTGTGGCTATCACTTTTTGTATAAAACTATTGAAGAACTAATAATCAGTTTATCAATTTTGAAAAGGGTTTTCTTAGTTAAAAACATCACTTTTGCTTTTTCTTACTAAGCCAGAAGGCAGTGCTTCTTTTAATATTATTGTAATTCATTCCTTTAACGTAGAAAATATTGTTTTAAATTGATAGTTGTATATAATCATTTTTGCGCATTTCTTGATTGTTTTAACAGTTATTGCCTTTTTAAATAGTGACCGAGGCTATTGAGATTAAATTTTAGATGGAAGGGAAATGAAATATCAACTAGTTTGGTATTTAATGATAAAGAAACAGATTCAGTTTGGTTCACCCCTCAGATGACATTAGCAGCTGACCTGATAAATACTGACTTATTAATTCATTACTCTTTACTCAAAACTCATTGCTTTGTACTCCAAATAACCAGACTTTGTATATAATGATTATAACTTGACTATTAATCAACTTTTGACATCTCAATAATAATCAAAGCATTTATACTTATGTAATACATTTCTACTTATAATATTATAATATTTTCCTAATATATTCATTTTTCCTAAAATACTTTCTGTGAATTTTTCCTAAAATATTTTTTGTGAAATTGTCAAACAAAAGCAAAAATTGCCTAATTTTTTGTTTTTTTCATAGTACCCTGCAGAACCACCAGATTGTCTTGTGGATTTTCCTATTCCATTTTCTGTTTCCTGGACATCACAGGTAAATTATTAAATTTATTTTAAGTATATATATATATATATATATATATATATATATACTTATATTCTTTTTATCTTAAGCTTTTATAGGTTGAAAGTGATTTTTTCTCATTTTTAAAAATTATGTTGTCCTTCTAGAGTGCTTCTTTGATATTTCTACTAGTTAATGTCTATTTCTCTACCTGTCTCTCTCTTTACACACACTCTCACATAAACACAAAGTCATCATCTAACCTCTAGCTCTTTGTGCTTTGTTTTAGATAAATATGAAGAAACTCTGTAGGCAGAAATTTTTCCTTAAATTTTAATCCTAAAGAGTCCTTAATAAAGTCATGAGTACTAAGTGAAAAATTGAATGAAATTCTTCATGTTACCAAAACTTTTAACATTGATGACATAGTGTCAGATAATCTTTTCCAGAAGAGAGTGAGTTTTAACTGAAGCTATAAATCCTGCCATTTCCATGCATTTTTTAATGTTTATAGTATTTGTCTTTGGTTCATCACTGAACTTAGACTATGTTCTTGTTCTTTAGAACATTTGGTTTTTGAATAAAATATATGTGATTTCTTTTTCTTTTCAATTTCTCATTAAGCCATGCTATCTAACAAGATATATTTATATATAAATATAATGTTATATTTATGTATCTTATGTATAATGTATTTAGAGTGTATTTTAAATATATTATCAGTACATTGTAAACTATAACATTATATGGACATACAATTAGGATGATTGCCAGCAGTACCATCATCAATATTACATGTGTGTGACTTTTAAAATTTAGGAGAGTGGTGGTTAGGGGGTTCAAAGAGCAATAATGAGTGGGCAGGGTTCTTCTTTCATGATGAAAATTGTAGCTATTGACAGCAAAATGGAGAGACCATTTCTATTCTTATACAAAGAGAAAAAATATCTTTAGTGACATTTTACAAGTATTTTCTAAATAGAAGCTGCCCCTATTTTTGTAATGAAATTTTGAGTCAAGTGAAAATTTATGCTTGCATTTTAAATTATACATACATAGAGTAAATCAATTATCATGTATATGAAGTTAAATAAAAAGCCTGACATCATTTACACAGACTTGTTTGTGGAAGTTCAAGTGTCTTTTTAGTCAGACATTAATATTAAATTTTTTTTTCTCATTTTCTTCTTTAAAACCAAAGCCTCCATCCTTCCAATGGAAATAGAGTAAACATAGCCTAATAAAGGAGAAGGAAACCCTGGTAATTTGCCTTTGGTATTCTGATATGTGTTGTAAATATATAAGAAATAGCATGTTGGTTTTGTTTAAAAAAGATTAAATTACACAGAAATTGTATAGTTTTCTTGTTTTTTTTGATAGACATTTTCTGTTCAACTCTTTGAGCTTTATTGTTATGCTTTGTGTGAGATCATGAGATAACATACCTAGATTTTATTATCAGATATGCTATCTCTAGATTATACTCTATTATTGATCAAAGTCAAAGTTGGAGAATATATTTTTTATTTTTTTGTATATTTATTATAGATAACTGTGTAAGTTTACCCCAGACTTTAATCTTTGAAAATATTTCCATCTACACAAAAAGACTATATATAGCACTTTCTTTATTCTGCCATTTAGCAAAATTTATTTTGTAATGCTACTAGACTGGAAAATCTTTGAGAGCAATTTCTTTTAAATTTTATATTTCTTCTTCACACTGACTGGCTCAGTACCATGCACATATAAGCATGAAATAAGTGTTTATAATATTAATTCAAATTCAAGTTATAAGTTTAATTGGGTCATACAACAAGTTTTCTATATTTTACTAGCTCCAAGGAAACAGAATTAATTGGTGGTAAGTGCAATGATATATTCTTTTTTTAACTATTAGGTTATAATAAAATTCTAGGCAAAAAGTACAGATAATTTGGATACCTTTTAATTCATGTCTCAAATATGACAGTTGTTAATGTTTTGTTAGATTGCCTCAGATCGCTATTCGTTTCAGGAATATGTATTCTCAGAACACTTGAGGCTTTACCTTTCTTTTCCCAATGTATTTTTTTTCCTTTTCTCCATTTCTAGAGTTAACCATTTCTCTAAAATTTATGAGCTTGCTATCCATGCATATTTCTTGCTGCATTTGTTTATGCCATAACGTAACACATTTTCAGTATGAATTTTTTTAATACAACATTGTTTCTGAGATTTACCTATGATCTACACGTCTAGTAATTTATTTTAAATACTTTGCCATTCTGTCATATGAATCCACTGCTTAATTTATCCACTTTTCTGATAAGATTATTCAGTTTCTTATTAACAATGTTTAATTGGACATCCTTATATGCATTTTTGTACACATGTGAAAATGCTAGGTGGTATGAAATGCATCCCTTTGAGAGGACTAAACATTGTCCAATTGCTTTCCTAAACTGGTTTTATAAGTTTATACTTCTACCCCAGCAATGCATTGTAATTCCAGTCTTTCAAAATTCTTTCCAAGTCTTCATCGGATTTTAATCTGACCTTAATTTTTAGCAAGAACTGATAATTATTATTGTTTTTATAATTTTTGCCTATTTAACATTTTCTTTTATTATAAACATTCCTGATATATTTGGATGCTAATTCTTTGTTGGTTATATCTGATGTAAATAACTTCTCCGACATGTCTTTTAACTTTGTAAGTTATCTCTTTTGTCAGTCAGAAGTTTAACTCACTGTGGGCACATTTATCAATGTCTTCCTTGCGACTTTTTTTTTGTCTTCAATAAGAAAATTTTCCATAACTCGTTCTGAAAAGATAAAAATTATATAGCTTGTTCTAAAAGTTCTCTTCTTATCTCTTTCAAGAATTTAAGTATGAAATAGAATCTGTATTTACACATTTGCCTATTTTATAAATACTTATAGCATTTGGATGTTTCGTCTTGATTTATAAAGGTCAGGAAATAATTTCAGGTTTGCTTTTAAACATGCCGTTAACATTTAGAACTTCTTCAAAAATATTATTTGCCTGTTATTTTAGAGTCTAGCTCCACTTGGAGCATTTTGATAATGCTACCAGCAACATGAACTCTTGAGTCTTTTAGACCATAATAAAACTGTTTGCAGTATTAATTTATGTTTGAAAGTAAGAAGCGCAATATTAGACATCCTATGTATGACCTATTTTTATTGATTTGTTGGAACCAGTTCTGCCTGAGGGAGTTGCTTTTAACAAATTTTAAACAGTTGTTAGTTCTTAAGCAGCATAAATGTTACTATTGTAGTCAAATATCCAAGTTATATTTAAGAGACTGTAAATAGATTCCAGATAATGGATTTAAAAAAAATTCCTTGTCTGCTTTTGTACATTTCCTGTTTGGATTTGGTGTTTCTGGACTTTAACTTGGAAGATCTTTATTTTCCTTTCTTTCTGTAAAATAATAGACATGACTTTGTGGCATCCATATTAAAAATGGGTAATTTTCCTTATGGTCCCTGTCTTCCTGCTGGGTTGATAATGTTTTGATGTATTTTTCTTTTGCTCTGATGAGAGGTCTGCTGCTGTTGCTCTGACATATTCATTTGGATGAATAATTATAACTTGCACAATGTCAAGCTGAAGATGGTAGGGTTTTGTGCGTCATGACAAGCCTAGTAGCCAGTGCAGGTGTCTCACAGCATGATCAGCAACAGCCAGTGTATTCTGGCTCAGAGGAGACATTTAGAGTAGTAAGAAATCAGCACCAAGGGCAAGGCTGCTGCTACTACGGTTGCTGTGATATGTGCCAAAGAAACACAAAGTGCTTCTCAAAGACATCAGTGACTGCACACCTCTTCTCAGATATTTACTTTTATTTGTTCACCTAGTAAATTTTCTTTCATGTTATCATAGAATGTTAAGAGCCTTTCATGATTTTGATCTTATTTTACTTCCTAACTGCACAAATACCACCAAATGTATCTAACAATCTGCTACCTTTTGGGCTTTTATATGTAAGTCATATATGTGAATATTGATGACTAATGAGAGTGTGGGATGCCCTAATGTACAAATTTATGTGCACTTGTGTTAGTGATTCTATAAAAGCAAAATTTGTTTCCTCTAGGTCACTGACGAACCCAAAATAATGGTAAAATTGTAGTTCTACCCATCAAAACACCATTAGGTGCAGACTTGGTGAAGCACCCTTGCTGCAGCACTTGAAGTTTTAGTTTTGGTATGATACAGTAAACACTGGTCTTCATAATTTTTTTATCAAGGAAATCTCATATTCTTGGAATAATGCCATGAATACAAGAAGAGTAAAGCTAATGATGAAGCCTCTGGCTGATAATCTGATGGTGAATGAAGAATTTGTAATTAAAGGAAACACTCCTATTACATAGCAGGGAGCATGATCCATTAGTTAGAGCAGCAGACTAGCAGTTGGGTGTCCTAGGTTCTGTTTACAATTCAGTCATTGACTTAACTGTATCATTTCTAATAAGTCACATGACTGCTTTTGCCTCAGTTCATATATATATGGAAGGAATGGACCTTCTCTTTCACAGAGATGTTAAGAAAAATAAATTTGGTTTCAAACAGTGTCGGGAAAAATCCTCGATACCACTTTAAGGATCCTATGGACGTTATCTTTTTTTTTCTGTTTTCTGTCTTTGTTGGAGAATTCATAGTACTGAATTTTTACTTACACATATGGATTAATTAAATGTGCTTTTATGTTCTTGACAATTTTATCACAGTGATATGGACAAAAAGAATCAAAGGGATCAAAACAAAGAAACAATTCATTATATTATGTGATATAGTAAAAGAAATATGAATGTAACCTATTGGACTTTGTAATCTATTAATTGCTTTAAATTTTTTCAATAACTTATCATTTATTTTAAAAGTGCCTTCCATTGATTCTGAAAAAAAGAAAATACAAATATTCAATCACTTTTAATGCCTTCAGTTAGAATTGGATCTTACTCATGGTAGTTTTGAGACTCTGCTTGTCACTGTAAATAAAATGTTTGTTTTAATAATTTTATTGAAGGAAATCATCATTGAACATTCCATACGTTTATCATTCCTGGTAATCTTTATGCTCCTATGTCCTATAGTTTTTAGTTATAATGGGGTTTACATATATTCATCAGTTTAAGAACTGATATATTCACTAAGAACTCCTTATCTTTGCATTTATTTAAACCCTCAGTTGTAGCTATGGTTTCTTCATCCACATGTTGTAAACCTTTATTGAATTCATTACTAGCTATTTTAAAGTTTTTGTTGCCATTGTGAATGTAGTCTTTTTATATCCTCTAGTTTTAAAAAAGCAGCAGAATTTGCAGCTGTTTTTTTTTAAGTTTTTCCTTTTTGAGTTAGGTATACTAGGCTTTATTTGTTTGTTTACTCTTTAGACAAAAATGCCTTTTCTAGCTGTCTGCCCACCTTTTCCTGCTCTAAAGCCAACTATTAAAGGCCATTTTCATTTGATCCTTTTGCTGTTATGATTTATATTGTTTCATGTTCTAGTAGTTTTACTACTTTTTTTTTGTTCTCTTGCATTTATACTACCATTTTTTTTTTTTTTTTTGGCATATATTAGTTTTCCCACTACAGGTAATGAGGTTACTGCTCACCCTATCTGCCCCTTCCTGCATACTTCCTGTCTGCTGTTCTTTTCAAATAGTTATGTTTAACTTGTTATTGTGTCAGTTAAGTGTTTACATTGTTATGAGTACATGTGTACACTACAGAAATAAACCATGTAGTTAGCGATGATTATTTTTCCTTGTCACTCTGTTTTTTTTTTGTTATTTCTAGAATTAATGATTGTCTTACTTTTTCATTTCTTTAGTTTTCTCTGTACTTAAAACTCATTCAACCCCTACCATTACATCAGATGACTAAATCTCTTCTTTAATCATCTACATCATGTTTTTCGTTAACTTTGTTTTTCTGGGAGATTTCATCAGCTTTATCTAACAACCTTCCTGTGTTGTTTTTTTTTAAGCTTACATTAATTCCTAAGATTTTTTTCATAGGTTTACTTCTTTTGTCCCCAGAGATGTTAATAATAGATGCGTATCTTTTTTTCCCTCTTAATAGTTTCTATTGCTTGAATTACTTTTTTCCTAGGTTTATTGTCTGTTTGCTCATAATAAAAAGTCAGGTATAAAAAGCTATTTGGAAGCTCTGAGTGCATGAGTAGAACTTGTCAACTGTGAATTTCATTGTAGAGTCATCTGATTAGGTCTAATAATGAAGAGCTCCAAATGTCAGTGTCTTTAGGCTTCTTTGAATGGTTGATGATTAGTTTTTTTTGGAGAAGATTCTTTCAGCCTTCTGTCTGGCAGTCACTAATCAAGCAAAAACACTCCTCTGAGGTACAGGTGGACCAAAGCTAGTGGGAAGGAAACTATAACCCAGATTAGAGAGTTGTTAACACCCTGTTGCATTTTACACTGATGAGATTGAGCATCCTGCTAGCTATAAGAGAAATAATTACAGGGTAAACTTCCATTACTGTAGATAAGGTAATGAGCATGGTTTTGGGATTGAGAAGCAAAAAGTGTTATCCTAGCCATCACTTGATATTTTCAGACTTTCATAAATTGGCCATTATTAGTTGTATGTAGTAGTCATTTTGAAAAAAATGTTTATTGCTGTTATATACAAATTATTTTTTAAGATTATTTTCTATTCTGTAGACTTGTTAAAACTGTTGTCAAAGTTAGCTTAAGCTTTGTAGAAGATTTGAGATTCATGAATTTTGATCATATGAGATACTTTCATGGAATGATAAAATTCCTTTTTGTATTTAAGGATGCAATGAGACAAGTTATTTGTATGGGATAAGCTTTTTATCAGATGTTTTTCCACACTACCTTAAATGATTTAATAGATCTGACTTTATTGTAGATCTTCATGATAAACTTCATAGTTAATTCTGCTGGGCTACCGTAATCTAGGAAAAGAGAATGGAGACTTTAAACTTAGGTCACATCCTAACTGCTACTAGCACATGACCTTGTGTAAATCATTTAACGTTTTCTATAAAAGGAGGGAAACAATACTTCAATCATAGATTGCATGTGAGTAAATTAAGAATTGTGCATGACAGTTCTTTTGAATTGTAAAGTGCTATACAAATGTACAGAGTGACATAGTGAGGTAATTTGATTTGTGAATGGGTGAACTTTCTTAAAATAGCAAGACAATACAAAGAAATGATGTTCCTCAGTATTTATAGTATATGTTTTTGTATATATGCACATCTGATCTATATATAGTAGCAAATAGTTGGTATTTCTCTATGTTGAGCTACATATACCTTAAAGACAATATTTTCATTTCTCTGAGACAATCAGGAAAAAATGAAATTAGGGATGATTAATGAGCAATGACTGTCAACTTACTAGACTGTCAACTTACTAGGCTATGTGATTTTGATAGATGATTTTACATATGTGCTTTGCACTATAAGTAACATACGAAAGAGGCATTGAGAGAAATTTGGGGTTTACAGTTTTTCTCGTAAATATATTGTATTAATGTTTGTCTTATATTTAATATTATATTTTGGAGTAAGTCAGTAAAATATTCTCACATAGAAAATGTCCCAGGTAAATGAAAATATATAAATATCAGTCTTCAAATAGCTTCCTAATGTGACTTATATTTTTCAAGTACTTCTTTGTAAAAAAATGATTTTAGACAGTATCAGTGAAACAAGTGTATATGAACACAAGTTAATTTTATTAACATTCTCAACTGAAATGGTGCTGGACTTCATGTATTATGTACAGATGCGAATTTACTGTGATGCACACCTTAAACTTATATCATGTTAAGACGCAATTGTTCCTTCAATAAAATTAAATTAAAATAATTTTATAGTTTTGTTCCCATTAGGGAATCTGTGTGGTAAATTGATGCACTATATCTATTTGTACTTTAATTTTAACCTGAGGGTGGTTTGAAATATGTGAGAATTGGGTGTGCATGTGCATGGGTGTATGTGCATGTATTTTGAACCGTCCTTTTTGAAAAATAGATGCACATATTGAGACTAAAGTAGATTGAAGACAAATGATAGGTCAGCTATGAAAGAGGTGTTAATTAAAATATGACCTGCTAGAACCTGAGAGAAAGCACTGCTTTCTGCTATGAGATATGCTTACTCTCTCCCTCATTTTGTGCTAAAACAGAAGTTGTATATTAGAAGCCAAACTAATTTAGCAGAAAAATACGATGTCGCAAACTGAAATTTTGGAGTTTATCGATAGCAGAGACAGTGGGGTAGTTTTTTTTTTTTTTTTCTTTTCACTTTTTTTAAGTGATGACATTATTAGCAGGTAGTTTCTTGATTCTGGCTATGAGAGGATCCTTGGCAGGTAGCAGCACAGGCCTGTGATGTCTATTAGTCTTACCCTTGTCTGAAATAAAGATCTTTGTCATCATTTATTTCCTTATTTTGCGTGAGTGATGAAAAATTAGATATATCTAACCATTTTTGTTGAGGGGTGTAGCATCCTTTTTTTTTTCATTATAATGCATTCTATTTAACTCTTTATCCATGGATGGGCAGTTGAGTTACTTCCATGTTTAGGCTATTATGAACACTAGTATACAAACACCTCTTTTAGTCCTTACTTTCAGTTCTTTTAGGTATGTATCACAAAGTGGAACTGCTGAATCATACTAACTCCATTGTTAATTTTTTGAGGACTATCATGCTTTTTTCCCATAGCAGCTCTACATTTTATATCCCCCAACAAGCATGGACAAGCATTCTATTATCTCTACATCCTCCACAACACTAGTTAGTTTCTGGATTTTGGTAGTTGCCATTTTAATGTGTATGAGGTAGTATCTCATTGTAGCTTTGATTTTCATTTCCGTAAATAATGTTGAACATCTTTCATATATACTTATTGGCCATTTGTGTGTCTTACTATGAAGCAACAGTATTCAAAATGGTGTGATACTAGCATAGTCGTGCATGTGCATCAATTCTGATTATGTAAATATTTTCCTTTTCATTCTGTTAATGTAATAAATTGCACTTGTTGATTACATATATTGAACCATGCTTGCATTCTGAGAATAGATTCCATGTGATCTGGATATACAGTCTTTTTAATATGCTACTCAATTTGGTTAGTATTATGTTAGGATTTTTTTTTTTTTTTGTCAGTGTTTATAAGGGGGTAATGATTTTGAGTCTTTCTTGGGACTTCAGTGTCAAGGTAAAGATTGCCTCAAAGAATGAGTTAGGAAAATGTCTCCCTTCAGTATTTTGGAAAAGTTTGTTAAGGATGTGAAATTGTTCATTCTTTAAATGTTTCATAGAATTCATTGGTGAATGTTCGGTCCAGGGTTTTTCATTATAGGGAAATAATTTATTATTGATTCTTCTTAGTATTTACAGATCTATTCTTTTTTAAAAAATTTTTGGGTAAGTCAGTCTTAAAGGGTTTTATGTTTCTGGGAATTTGTTCATTTCTCTCAGGTAATCCCATTTGTTGGCAAATAATGTTCATAGTTCCTACTTAATGTTCTTTTAATTTCTGTAGACTTGGTAGTAATATCCCCACTTTCACATCTGGTTATTGTAATTTGAGTCCTTTTTTTCTCTCAGTTCTTGTGTCTAAAGGTGTGTCAACTTTGTTGATCTTTTCAAAGAACTAAACATTGGGATTCATTGCTTTCCTATATGTTTTACTATTCTCAATTTTGTTTCTCCTCTAATTTTATTTTTCTTCCTATGCTAGCTTTGAACTTAAGTATGTTTTTCTTTTTCTAGTTTCTTAAATTGTAATGTTAGGTGTTGATATGAGGTCTTTCTTATTTTTAAGGTATGTGCTTATAGCTACAAATTTTCCCTTTAGTACTGCTTTTGCTGTGTCTTGTAAGTTTTCATATGCTGTATTTGTATTTCTCTCTAAGTATTTTCTAAAGTCCCTGTATTTCTTCTTTGATTAATTTTTTTAAGAGCATGTTATTTAATTTCCACATGTATGGATTTTTCAGTTTTCTTCTGCTATTGATTTCTAACTATATCACATTGTGATTAAAAAGATACTTTGTATGATATCTGTCTTTCAAATTTATTAAAAATTAATTTCTGATCTAATGTAAGATGTATCCAGAAAAATATCCCATGTACGATTTAGAAGAATGTGTGTTCTGTTATTGGGTAGAGTGTTTCATGTACATCTATTAGATGTGGTTTCTTTTGTGTGTGTGTTATTTGAGTTTTCTGTATCTTTACTTATCATCTCTCTGGTTCTTTTCTTTTTCTTTTAAGAAAAAGTACAGGCGGGAATGAAGGCCAGTGAGCGAACAAGCAGAAAGAGAGAGCAGGAAGAAGCATTTTTATTTCATTTTTTTATTTAGTTGTTCACACTGATTTCCCCCCAGAACTGGGACTTTAACCCAGGGGTATATGGCCTGTACGCCTTTGGAGCTGATTGACCTAATTATTACTCCACCAGGGAGGGCCTGGTTGTTCTGTTATTGAGCATGGAGTATTCTTATTCTCGGGTAACTGTAAAACTGTTTCTCTCTTTAATTCTGTTAATTTTTATGTCTTTATGTTTATCTGTTATTAGCTGCATGTTTATATTTGTTCTGTCTTGCTGTTTAAACCTTTTAGTAATATATATATTTTTATGTATTTATCTTTATTGCCTGTAGTGTATTTTGATTTAAAGTCTTTTTGTCTGACTTTAGTTTAGCTACCCTTGCTCTCTTGGTTATTGTTTGTGTGCCATATCTTCTCCATTCTTTGACTTTAAACCTCTTTGTATTTGTGTATTTTAAATGAGTCTTTCGTAGACTGCATATAGCTGTGTCATATGATTTTACTCATCCTGCCAATCTTTGTCTTTTGACTGCAGAGCTTAATCTATTGACATTTAAAACAATTACTGACAGATTTATTTTTGTCATTTTACTGCTTTTCATACATCTTAGTTTGTTGTGTCCCTTTTTTTGTCATTGTCTTCTTTAGAGTTTAGTTGATTTTTTTGTCATAAAATATTTACATTCCTTTATTATTTCTTTTTACATTCTGTATCTACTTTTTCTACTGTTGCCATGGGATCACAAAAATATAAAAATTAAAATACAAAAGTTGTAGCACCCTAATGAATTTATACCAGTTTTAATTCAATAATATATATAATCTCGGGTCCTTTATAGTTCTCTATCTACCCTTTTTATTTGTCAATGTCACAAAATATCACTTCATACATTGTAGGCCCTAAACCATAAACTAATAATTCTTTTAAATGCAGGTCTCTAAATTATGTTGAAAACAGAATGTGTATTTACAAATCAAAGTTACAGTAATACTAGCTTTTAGACCTTTTAAAATGTGCATATCTCTCAAATTATATAGAAAGTAAATAGTGGAATTAAAAAACTATTGTTTTGATAATAGTTTTCATAATATCCATTTATTTACTTTTCCTGATACATTTATATCTATATGACAGGCTTTAACTGCAGGTTTTAAGTTACTGTCAAGTGTCCTTTCATTTCAGTATGCAAGACTCCCTTTAGCATTTCTTATAGGGCAGGAATAATATAGTAATACACACTCCTTCATTTTTGTTTATCTGGGAATGTCTTAATTTCTCACTTATTTATGAAGAACAGTTTTACCCAAGATAGGATTCTTGGTTGATAGGTTTGTTGTTTTGTTTTGTTTTTTTTATCACTTTGAATAGATCAGCCCACTGCCTTCTGACTTTCAAAGTTTCTGATGAGAAATCTACTGATAGTCTTATCAAGGAGCATATGAGTAATAGATAAGAGTATATAGGATGAATTACTTCCCACTTTCAAGATTCTTTCCATCTTTGGCTTTTTGAAAGTTTGCCTATAATTTGTCTCAGGGTCTCTGAGTTTATCTTATTTGGAGTTCATTCAACTTTTTAAATGTTTGTATTTATGTCTTTTATCAAAATTGAGGTTTATTTTAATCATTCTTTCTTCAAATATCCTCTCTGCTGCTTTCTTCTTCTAGGATATCACAATTCATGTTGTTTCCTTTAATGGTGTCCTGCAGGTCCTTAGGCTCTGTTCACTTTTCTTTAATCTTCCTTCTGTTCAAGACTTGGTAATTTTGATTGTCCTGTTTTCAAATTTGCAAATTCTTCCTTTTGCCTGCTCAGATTCACCTTTGAATTCCTTCAGTGAATTTTTCATTTCAGTTATTCTATTTTTCAACCTTCGAATTCCTTTTTGGTTTCTTTTTAGGTTTTCTTTATTTTTATTGATATTTCTATTTTGTTCATGTATTATTTTCTTGACTTTTCCCCACAACTTTAATTTTTTAAGCATGATTAAGAGAATTGACTTAAATTCTGTCTAGTGGATTCACTATCAGGTCTTTTATAGGGACAGTTTCTGTTGATATATTTTCCTTGAATTAAGACCAACTTTCCTGTTTCTTTTTATGCTTTGTGATTTTTTTAATTGTTGAAAGGTAGGTATTTTAGTCTAATAATAGGTGATAACTATAAAAATAAGCTTATCCTCTATTCCCAGAGAAACGATTGATCAAAATTTCCCCTGTATTTTGTGTATGTGTGTGCACATTTGTTTGCTTTGACTCTTGTATGCTGTCTGTGCTAGAAATCAGCTGGAAAGTGTAGTAAGTTATGTTCGTCATTGGTCTTTCCTGAGCTTTTACCTTTTTCTGCTCAATCAAAGTGACTATCAGAATTCCTTTATATATGCAGTTGCTTTTGAATCTTCTAGTTTTAAATGTTTGAATCTCAAAAAAGGGTGGAAAAAGAGAAAAATGAAGGAAGGAAATAAAAGAGTTATGGTTGCTTTTGAATCTTCTAGTTTTAAATGTCTGACTCTCAAAAAAGGGTGGAAAAAGAGAAAAATGAAGGAAGGAAATAAAAGAGTTATGAGTCTTTAAGTATCTTGGAAGTCACTTCATCAGGAGCAGGGAGGCTTGTAAGAGTATGGAGAGGTATAGCAACAGTGACCAACTACCTTTTTGTCTTCTTCTCTAATATCAGAAGCAGTCTATAGTAATCAAAGCAAGATCGCCTCAATATTTGGAAGACAAGATTTTTGGAGTCCACCCTTGCTTTTAGAATCTACATACAAGCTTCTCCTGGAATTTGAGCAGGGCTTCCTGTATTAGTACTAGGTGCTGGGTAATGAGTAGCCCTTGCAAAGCTAAGGGCGGAAGTTGAGGAAAGTTGTAAACTTTCAGTCAACTCCAGAGTTCCAGAATAGTTAAAATCAGACAGGTTATTTCAAATTGATGATTATTATTGCATTCTGCCCAGCCATATATCCAGAATTTTCTCCTACTTAGCTTTATTTTTATTTATTTTTATAGTCTGCAATACAGGATAATTAAGTACTAGATTTTTCAAACATGATGTTTATTTTTCATTTTTGTTTTTTAGAAAATCTCTTTAAAAGTAGATTTGCTAGAATCATTCTGTAATGGTTCTATATAAAGGTGAGTATGCTTTATTTGACTCTGGCAGAAGATTCTTGACATGACTTAAAAATAGAACTATTTTAAATCATGGTCATTTATAGTCAAGACAAATTTGAAGAGGTGATGTCATCTCTGTAGATTGCTTGACAGTGAATACATTTGATGTATCTACATATGTAGATTTAGGTATAGAGGTACCTCATAAAGAGTTGAGAACATCAGTGAAGCTTGCATGAAAGATCAAATGACTATGGTTAAGAGATTATCATCTCCTTGAAAGTATCTGATTGGAAATCTTGCAATTAATAGTAAAATTAAATTTTTTAAAAAGCTTCATTTCTTGATATTTCCTTATCTCTTGAAGCCCTTTGAATCCCTCAGAGATAAAGACAAACCTGATTATTAGAGGATTTATCTGCAAGTATTATAGGAAAGTATAAAAAATCAGAATGGAAAGCAACTGTTGCAAGTACCAGAAAATTATGCTATTAACTTAAGTGTCATCAGAGCACTGAAGATCACATTCCGGGACGGTGAGAAAATTATTAAAATACTGGAAATAATAGTACTTAAGATGAAGATATTATAGTCTAAGATCTGGTTAAGTGACTGACATTATTATATCACTTCAGGTATTATAAAAGTAACAAAATGCTTTTAAAGATAATAAGCGTTACATTTTGAGATTGGCAGTGTTCACACTTTTCTGCTTAAGTGCTTTCCTAGTTTAGCATAATTTAATAACAGTTATGGGGGAATAGCTAACATCTTGGTTCCCATATATATCTTTTCTTATTCCTTTTCCAATAAATATACATATTTTATATCTCTATAGACATATAAGTGATCAATTTTCATTCTCTAAATGATGAGTTATGAATAGTTACTTGTCTGCCACTGTCCTTGCTCTTAGAAATGTCGCTTCTTGTAATTTTAAGCTCTTAATTTTTGAAAAATTCACCACAATGATCATATTGCCATGCAGATACATAACTGTACAGATGTCAGGAGTGTTTTTCAACAGCTTTATTGAGGTATAATTGATAGACAATAAACTGACCATGTTTAAAGTCAAGAGTTTAGTGAGTTTTGGTACCCAGGGAATGAAATCATTCCTCGATCAAGATAATATTTTCTTTATACCCATTTCCTCCTTCCCTGTGATAATCCCTCCCTTCTGTGTCTCTTATTTTTCTCCCTCTTTCTGGCTACTAAAGATCTGCTTTCTAGAATTTTATATAATGCTATATACTTTTTTTTAAAAGGAAAGGTGCAGGCAGGAATGAAGGTGAGCAGCCAGTCAAGAAGGAAGAGAGGATGTAGAAGTTTTTATTTTATTTTTAGGTGTTCAAGATCATTCCCCCATACTGGGTTGTGAACCCTAGTCCTTGGGATGTATGTGGACTGTACTGGCTGGAGGCTCTGGACTTAACTGCTAAGCTGTCACAGCATAGCTATATACTTTTCTATATCAGATTTCAGATGATTTCAGCATAATTAGATATAGATCCATTTTCAAGTTTATTGTAGTAATAGTTCATTATTTTTACTACTGGGAACTACGCTATGGACACTATATTGTCCATGTACCTGTGGATGGATGTATGCATTATTTTCAAGATCCAGTTGTTAAAAATACTGCTGTGAATATTATGTGGACATCATTTTATGAACATAGACTTTCATTCCTCCTGACAAATACCTAAGACTGGAATGATTGGATCTTATGGGAGATTGGTGTTTAACTTTTGAAGAAACTGTCAGTTTTCCAAAATGGTAGTGCCATTTTATACTTCCCAACAATAGTGTTTGAAAGTTCCTTTTTCTCTTTACTTTTGCTGACATTTGGTAGGCTATTTCTTTTTCATTTTGGCCCTTCATCATGTATAGTGGTATTTCAGTTTGCCTTTCCTTAATGATGAATAATGTAGAGCATTTTTTTGTGTGCTTGATTGTCACCCATGTGTCTTCTTTGGACAACTGTCTGAAGTTTTTGCATAAAGACCTAAATGGAGAGATATTCCAGGTCCATGGCTTGGAAGACTCAGCTTTAGATGTCAATTTTGTCCAGATTGAGTTATATCTTCAGTGCAGTCTCAATCAGAATTTCAACAAATTTTTAAAATGGAATAGTCAAAATAACTGATAAAAGATAGAAGTCTAATACCACCTGATTTCATGGCTTATAAATGTACTTAAATTAAGACAATGCAGAATTGCCATAAAGTTAGACAAAAAAGATCATTGTAGTAGAGAAATTAGAAATATATCCACACATATACATAAACTACTTAAGCAAAAATTCAAAGACAATTCAGTGGAGGAAGGACAGAATAGAAATTTTGCTGTGTGTACAAAAATGAACATCAAGCCATATACAAAAAATAAATGAAAATGAATCATAAGCTTCATGTGAAACTTTTCTTCTGGAAAGTAAAGCATTTGTGACTTTGGGATAGGCAAAAAATTCTTAATATAACACCAAAAGCAAGGATTCTTATAAGACCAAACTGATATATTGGATTTGATCAAAAGTAAAAGCTTCTGCTCTTAAAAATAAACTGTTAAGAGAATGAAGAGAAAAGCCACAGATGAGGTGAAAATATTTGCAGGTTACATGCCTCATAATGAATTTGTATTTAAAATATAAGAAAAGTTCTTAAGCTCAATAGTAAGAAAACTACCTAAAATGGGTTGAGTATTTTTTTGTAGATATATTCTTGGTACTTCAAAGATAATCTCTTTATTATTAAAGTATATAAATTGATTTCATGTAAAAAATTCAGAGTACACTTACTTATACACCATTGGTCATATGTCATGTCCCTCCTTGGCAAATGGCAGATAATGCTTGTTTCCTACTTTACTTTCTTTTCGAAAACTTACTAGTCAACCATACTGAAGTTAGCATCAAAATGGTGTGTCTTAAAATATTTTTCCTCAACCCTGCCAAGGTTTTTATTCCTTTGCCTTGGGGCTTTCTTAATGGTAGGACCAAGTGTGTTTATGGGAGTCTCTAGGTATGCATATGTGTACAAATATGGAAATTTGAGTGAATTGATTCCCCTTTGGGCAACTTGACCAGATAGGAATGAAAACTGAATTAAATGCTCCTAGATTCCATTTCTTGGGCAGCAATTCTGAGGCTCTTTATCTACAACTTTTCACAGGGTCATCATTTACTAGAAAGACCAACTTGAAGCACACCCTTATTCTGACTTTGTCCTCTGTAGTATTCTTTCCAGTTTCCATTCCCAGTCCTTCATATAACTTCCAATAACCTATCCACATGCAGTTAGTTATCTCCAACTTTGCATTCTAGGGGAGATTCCAAGCTCAGATTATCTTCGCATATATCACTTATTAACATAGCCACAGATGAAGATGATGTAGGACAGTTTGCAAATAAAGTAATCACACATATGGCCCATACATTTATCTTCTTTTAAATAAATTCTGATGCTTGTTTTTTTCCTGTTTGACTTTTTCAAGGTTGAACAGAACCTATGCAACTACATATTACTTTCTAAGCAGTATAACTTGATAGACCTTCTTCAAAATCAGTTTTTGAATCAAAGAACGTGTTAGTCTTTCTCAAATATTTTCCTTGCCCCTATAATCTTCACAGTTGCTACTAGCTTCCTTGTCAACCACTATTTGAAAATATTTATACAACTTCTAATTTTAGATTGTATTTATATGCATTTTGTTTCTAGTAGAATGTTAAAAATCAACATTTCAGTAGCCTGTAGTATTATGTTTTGCAAAGAATTTAGATTTAGGCATAACAATTTACAGTTCATCAATGGTAATGACACGGTGGAAACCAGACCACTAATGTCTTTCATTAAAGAGACATCATCTAGCTATGGCAAGAATAAAATCTTCATCTACCTATTTATTGACTTTATCCTTCATAAGAAAATGCACTACCTTTCAAAGTTTTTAGAATAATGAAATACCCTGGTTTTCTGATGATTTATTTATTTTTTATTATGCACGACCAAGAATAACCAACCGGACTTTGTCCTGCTTGAGTATCATGTTACTCCTTTCATGTACACCTTATAGTAAAAATTAGCAAACTGCCAAAATGGACTAACTGCTTCAGCATTATAAAACTAGACAGAAAATGTAATAAGCCTTAAGTTGGTGACCTTTGACCAGACTATTTCTGTTGGTTAATGATCTCAAGGTTTAAAAAGCAAATCTATCATACTGAATAGACTGTTCAGAAAAACTTTCAGTTGTGTTTGTTCAGAAATTTTCAGTGAATCAACACAGAGATCTCACATACATCTTTTCACTAAGAAACCCATATATAGAATAGTCTGGGTATTCTGATGTCAGTGCAGAGAATTTCAACTTAAGTGTCTTAGGTGAACCTGATAATTGAATTGATTTCTTCATTTCTGAATATTGTTAGACATGTTGTTTTCAGATTGTGTCGTAATTTTTTTTTCTGCTTTTCCTCCTGAAGATTAATATTCTTTTTATTCTTCTGGTCCTTGATTTTTTCACAAAGAAAGACTGTACTGTTATCAGGGATATCTCCTCTGTTAAACTGAACTCTTGTACTTCTTGTGCATGTAGTGGTGTAGAGGTAGTTTGCCAATTTCTGTTGTTCAGTCGTACTTTTTTCTACCATAGCCGTACATTCCGTAAGGATAGACAGACCACAGAGAGGTAGATAAAGTAATCTGTGTGGTTGGGAACCTTCAACAGGAACCCTTGCAGCATATTTTGAGGGTAGGTTGAGTAAAATGTAGAATATATTCTTCTTGTTTTATTATCTTCTTTCTCAGCAGAGTGTGTGTGATTTTAAGAATGAGATTGTTAGGCATTTTGTCCTCTCCCCTCTCCTTCCACAGCAATACTCAGTGAGAAGCTTCTGCATTATTCTCTTGGTTTCTGGGACATTTTAATTCTCTTTAAGATGGTTTGTTGACTTTGGGGCTTTAGGCTTTTTGTTTTCTTCTGCTAATTTCTGTTACTTTCCTTCTCTATTTTATTTTCTGTTATGTTTTCTATTATGTTCATGGGCAACAGAAAACTTGGCATTCTTTTGATTAATAAATTTACTAGTTATAATGTTCTAGGTGTGCATTTTAGGTCTTTACCATATTTGAACTATATAATTACTTTGCTATTCCTACTGGAGATTCGTGGTTCCAAACCTACTCCAAAACTCAGGAGTTTTAAAAGGCTGAAATATTTTCCCTGTGTTTTACAAAATAAAAGAAGTCGTAAAATGCATCTTTGGCTTCTTTCTTAAATACATGGGGACATAAAAAGTAATGTAATTCAAGTATTTTGATTCTGAAATGAAAGTTTTTTGATTAAAAGGAAATGATTACTGTATTTTGAAACACATTGTATATGTTTAATGGATATAATTTGATAAAGTCTTTTATGGATGAGTATTGGGAATGAATGAGAATATACTGTGTAGTCTGCATCTTGAAAGTAAATATAGATACTTTTAAATGGACAGATTGCCTACTTTTGGATTTTCAAAAATTTATATTTGATTTCTTGCCTTTAGAGCTGAAAGTTACCTTAGAAGTTTTATCACATTTATAGATGCAATGTTAAATCTTTGAGAAGCTGTCTTGGTTAAGATCAAATACTTTGATATCATTAAGATTAGACCTGTGACCTTACAAATTGCATGCTTTTATCTTTATATCAGAGAGCTTCACTATAGTCTTGACATGTGGTTGAAATAATAGATTCATTGAATTAAGTCTAGTATCTTTTTCACAATATATATCTATAAATGAAAGGATGGCTAAAAGAATATTTCTACAGATGCTTTTTTAATGATTTTTAAAATTTATTGTCTGATAAGCACTTAACATTTTATACACATTATCACAAAGTATGAACACTTTCAGCAACTAAGTGAGATTTATAATTAATTTGCTAGGAAAGATGCTGCTAGCTTTCAGTGATGAAGCCAGGAATGAGATTCAAGATTCAACTACAAAATCTGTCATCTTAACCAACATAAGATGTAGTGCAGCTTATGTTTTCTGAGATCACCAGTATCTACGTACTATAGAATCTATCTACTACAGAATTTAACACTCAGTCACACTTTGCTCAAATCTTCAATCTAGATAATTTGTTGAATATGGTTACAAATTTTCTATTTTAACTAGAAAGCAACTTACCTTTTTTTTCCCATAGGTCTAATTTAATAAGTTGAGTTCCATTTTCAAAATTCATTGTAATACAATGAAATCCCAAAATTGCTTGCAAAAATAGACAAAATATTATTTTAATTACTAACAATGGTAAAAGTGAAATTGAAGTTATCATGTAAATGTTATTAAGGATGGCGTTCTTTTTCTTCATAAGCTGTATTGCCTAAATCTTTTAGAAGTGTGACTCTGGTAATATGTAGACAGTAACAAGGATTTCAGTTCTTCAGTGGTACACCATTCGTTCTCAACGTTACACATAGAATCACATGGAGAGCTTTAAAAAGTCATAATGCCAAGGCTGGCTGCCTTGAACTAAGATCAATTAAAAATACTTGAGAATGGAATCCAGATTTGGGGATTTTTAATTCCATAACTGATTCCAGTATGGCTTTATTGTAGAAATAATGACTGATAGTATTTTGTGGTTTCTTATATATATCCTTTATTGAAGAAATTCTAAATTTTACTTAGTGGATATAAGGATTTACTTTTAACCAAGTTTGTGAGTCTCTCTCTGGTTAGGAATAATTACCATATATGTTTCAAAATTATAACTTGCCTTATATGGAGAGCTTCTTTTCTAAGAAGACTTATTTGTATTTTGTTTTGGGGAGTTATTTAAATATAGATTTAAAGATTTATGTTGGTAGGTCAGTTATAACAAGATATTTGAAAAAATGAAAAAAATAGTCTATAACCTAATACAGAAAAAGTTTTTTGGTTTTTTTAAATTGTGGTAACTTTGATTTACAAAATCATTTAACTTTTAGATGTGCAGGTTCACTCTCCATCAAATACATGATAGCACACCACATCAACCACCATATTGCTAATAGTTCTCCACCACTTTCCGTTGGACCCCACCACCCTTTATTCTCGCCCCCCCGCATCTCCTTTCCCCTCTCATAACCTCAGGTCTGCTAATGTCTAAGAGTTCTTATTTTGTCAGTTCATTTTTTTTTTTTCACTCTGAATCCTTTCATCAGGTATTTTTATTCTCTCTTTCTTATTTCACTTAGCATAATCCTCTCTAGTTACATCCATGTTGTTGCAAATGACAGGATTATTATTTTTTTTTTCTTTTCTGTATAATGGCTGAGTAGTATGCCATAGTGTCTCTATACCACTTCCTCTTTACCCATTCATCTGGTTATTGTCACTTGGGTTGTTTCCATTTCTTAACTATTGTAAATAGTGCTGCAAAGAACATAGGGGGTGCATATGTATTTTTCAATCAGTGTTGTCTTTTTCTGGTAAATATCCAACAGTGGAATAATGAGACCATATGGAATTTCTGTTCACAATTTTTTGAGAAATCTTCATACTACTTCCCACAATGGTTGCACCAGAAAAAAAAGTTTTAACTAACTTTGAGTTAAAATGAATGACTTGCATATGACTTGAATAATTTCCTTATCCTCCAGTATTTCATTATGAATTTTTAAATATGTGGAAACATTGAAAAAGATTTTGGTGAATACTCAGACATTCACTACTTAGATTCTATAGTTAACATTTATTATACTTTAACTCTTTTCTTTCCTTTTATTCATGTCTCCACCCATAAATCCATTTGATTTTTAGTCCTTTGTTAGGTAATTTGTAGCTATCATAGATCTTTCTCCAAAATACTTCATCATGCCTACCTTTAACTAGGGTTCAGTTCTTTGTAAAATTTGGAAATAAAATCCTTAAATCCTAAGTGTACCAAAAGTTTCCATAAATGAATGTGCATACTTGAATAATCCATAGTCCAGAGGCAGAACATTATCATCTGTCTCCTTTATCTTCCCACTAAAGCCCCATTGTCTTTTTTTTCTGCTATATTTAGTTATGCCTATTTCAGATTTCATGTAAACAGAAGTATACACTGTATACTTTCTGTACATAGGGAGGCTTATTTCATTGAGCATATTTTTGAAATTTATCTGTTTTGCGACATGTATCAATAGTTCCTTTGTATTCTGAGTAGTATCCCATTTAGGGAATATACTGGTATTTGTTTATCCATTCTCCTATTAATAGAAATCTGAACTATTACCAGGCTTTGACTCATGAATAAAATTGCTGTGATCATTTTTATGTTTTGTATAGCTCTATTTTTGGACTTTCTTGTCTCTTGGAATAGATTTTCAAGAAATGGGTTAGAATAGGTTTAATTTTTAAAGAAACTGCCAAATCTGTTCAAAAGTAGTTGTGCTATTTTATACTCCCACCAACAGTCTCTGAGATACAGGTTGCTTTTACAGCCTCACTATCATTTTATATTTTTATACTAATGTTATGTCATTAATACTAGTATTCTAATCTTTTTTCCTGAATTTATTAGATTAATGTTTCATTTTATCTTATATATTGTAAGCCCCCCCCCAAAAAAAAATAGACAAATTTAAAACAGTAGCACAATAGCTTTGGTGAGATATGAGACTATATTAAATAGTGAGGATATAACGATATTTAGTCTTGAAAAAATATTTTAGAAACTGAACCCTGTAAAATACTTACTGAACTTTGGTATCAATTTTGGCTGCATTATAGGATGTTCCTTTGCATTTGTGGTAGAGAAGTAACTTCAAAAATAAAGTTTGTGAGTGATTTGATGGACCTAAGAAGGCGGAGAAAAATCTGCCACTTTTTCAAATACTCTAAAGTAATTTTAATTTAACTTCCTAGTAAATTCATTGGCAAATATTTCTGTATCTTGTTGTAAGCCTCTTTTGGCCTCTCTCTTCCTTATGAAGAACTTAAAAATGATTAATGTGCCTTCTTCACATGCCTATTAGTAAAATCTACTGATGACTTTTAGAATTTAACATGTACATTTTTCCTGTAATGCCTAACTGACTTATAGTTTTAGGGCTGTTGTTTTGGTTTGTGGTTGTCATTTCTTTCTTTTTTATTTTTTAAATACATCTTTTGTTTTCTGTTTAAATGCAGAAACATTTTAAGGAGAGCTATGTTTAGGATTTTATTTACCGTCAAGATAGGAGAAATACACAACATATTGAAGGGCATTTATTCTCAAACAAACAATGCCACCGAAACATTTTATGATCTTTTTTTGGTCAACCTTTCTTTGAGTATGCAATGATACAGATAATTACAGATTTTAATTATAGCGATAGATGTAGACGGAGAGAGACACAATTATACTGATTTAAAAAATAGTTTTTCAACAAATGATGTTGGGAAAATTGGATATTCACATGCAAAAATATAAGATCACAATACTTTTATCCTGTAACAAAATCAACTCAAGATGGAATTAAAAATATAAATATAAGACATGAAAGTATAAAATTCCTAAGAGAAAAACTTATTGACTTGATCTCAGCAATGATATCTTGAATATAATACTAAAAGCACAGGTAGCAAAACAAAAATAGAAAATGAGACTACACCAAATGAAGAAGCTTCACACACACAAAAAAGCAATAGAATTAGAAGGCAACCTATAGAATGGGGGAGAGTGAATATGTGTAAACTTACTAGGGTTAAATGTCCAGAATATCAAGGAACTCCTGGAATTCAATGGCAAAAAAGCACACTCATTTTAAAATAGACAAGAGACTTTAAAACACATTTCTCCAATGAGGCATACAAATGGCCAACAAATATTTAAACAGATTCAGCATCATTAATTATCAGAGAAATGAAATAAAAACTAAAACGAGAAGCCACTTCACAGCTGTTTAGGATGACTGTTATTCAATTAAAAACATGAAATTGCAAAGGAATTCCTCAAAAAAATTGCAAATATAACCATCACATGATACAGTCATTTCACTTTGGGGTATATTATCAAAAAGAATTGTAATCAGAATTTCAAAGAAATATTTGCACTCCCATGTTCGTTGTGCTTTTGTTCACAATAGCCAAGATGAGGAATAGTCCAGTATAGCCAAAATATGAAACATCCAAGTGTCCAATAGGTGAAGAAAATACGATATATACATAAAATGGACTTTTAGCCTTAAAAAAGGATAGAAGGACAAATACTTCATGATTCTATTCCTGAGATATCTAAATAGTCAAATTCAGAAAATATGATGGTACTTAACAGGGACTACAGGATGGGGGAATGGCAAGTTGTTCAGTGGTCTAGTGTTTCAGCTATGCTAGATGATTAGATTAAGTTCTAGAGAGCTACTGTATAACACAGTGCCTATGGTTAAAAATAACAGTATTCTGCACTTCAGTATTGTTTAGAGATTCTCAAATGTTCTTTCAAGTAAAACCAAAAAAACACCTAGGCTTGCTTACAGTGGGAACTTTGGGAGGGTTTGATGTCATTTACCTTGATTGTGGTGATGGCGTAGCTGTATGCAGGTGCCCAGACTTACTACACTGTTCACATAAATATGTGTAGTTCTTTGATACTAATTATACTTCATTAAACTTTTTAAAAATCCAACATTGATTTGGAAATTGATTTAAAAATCCACATTCTTGATTTAGATTATTATGTATGTATCTGATGATCAACTTTTTATTATAAGCAAAAAATTATAGTATCAGATTAATGGAAAACATATTAAATACAGTATAAATATGATGTTTTAAGGCACTATGAGAAGATGGTATCAACTTGGAGCAACCTGGCTCTGATGTTTCTGTTAGATAGGGATACAGAAATCTTCAATATAGAGAGGGCTGAGTAGTTTTGGAGTTCTTATTAGGTCTAAATAAATAGGTGGTGGATTTTGAAAGCATTCAACAAGATCTCTCATCACTACCTTGGAAGAAACTCAAATGCAGGCTGGAAAAAAAAATAGGGGCACTGTCATAGAGAAAATGGTCTCTGAAATTTGGAGTGGTAAATATGCTCATGGAAAGTATTTCTTATTGTATGTAGAGAAATTTATATATATATATACATACATACAAAAAATTATAACTGCAAGCCACGGTTAAGAACTGTAGTTGTAATAACTAACAATAATATGAAACAACTTGTAAGCTATTGTAAATAATGGTAGCTTTAATAGATTGATGAAAATCAATGATTGTTTTCCTGTGTCAAGCAGTTTAGTTCAGTTTACTTAAACATTTATTGAACAGATTTTCAACTTGTGTTATTACCAAGTGATATCACCTGAAAAAAATCACTGAGAAGAAGTATATTTTAAGCAGGAAATTTTAGTATCAGGTTTGCAAAAAACTTAATTGCAGTGTAAATAATGGAGTTTAAGGGGATATGAGTGGAGAGGGGAAATGCAGTTTGAACTGGTATGAATGGCTTTTAAGAGGGGACTAATATGTTCAGGTTTATGTTTCATGGGTGCTTTGGAGAAGGAGGAAGTCAAGGTTGGCAAGTCGGGAAACGAACAAGGGGTTATCTTAATAGCATAAAATTAAACAGAGTAAATAGTTATCACAAAATATGTGAAACAGTCTTATGTTAACTTACGGAATTCATTAGGGGTGAAAGAGAAGATCTACAGGGGTCACAACTAATTTCTTGTTTGGTATCTAAAGAAGGATGGTGCATCTAGTGAAGGATGATTAAGTGCAGCCGTATTTAAAAAAAGAAAAGAAAAGCTAACTACTTGGAACTTTAGTCTTCTGACTTCTGCCATCGAAATCTGTATATAGGTAGTTATATTAGAAGAGAACAGATAATCTTTAGTAACCTAAAACTTATTTTCAAACATTTTTCGTTCCTACTCTTAACTTCTTTCTATGTATAGATTAGATCAGTGGAAGCTAACTTTGTGAAACTGAACTATGAATTGATCTAAATGTAAACCCTGACTGAGGTAAATGGACTAGGTTTTCTTCAAGTACATAAATACAAAATACATGCTTAGGATGAGTATTCTTTTCATCTTAATCCACTTGCATCATGTTCTTGCGTTCTCGACTTTTATCAATTATTTTGAATGAATACATTTATAGTTTCTTTAGGTACCTTGTTTATTTGAAACAGAACTTTAAAACAGTTTTAGATTGCTCACTATATAAAATATTTAGTAAATAGTGATCTCTTTTAAACATGCCACATTTTATGAAAAATTCTTGATGTTAAATGTAAATATAAATTGACTTTTAAAATTAGTAATGGTTTTAGTTCTTATCGTCTGTGAAAAAGGTCTTCCTGTAAAGTATTAATGTCTGAAACACTGATTTCAGAGATTGGTAAAAGTTTAACACTAAAAGAAATCTTGTTTGCAATTTCCTTTTAATTCTTTCAAAATGCGTGAAATGTTTTTTCAGACTCTTTGCCTAGTTCATACTGCAATGTTATTAATAATGTTTAAAGACAGTTTAATCAAATTAAAAATAGCACTAACTTGATAGTTGCAAAAAATGAAATTATTTTATACAAAAATAAAACACTTGCCCAGTATATATTATATACATTAATAAAGTTGTTAATACATATTTTGTTAGTCATTACTGTTACATACATACAGTATAATATGCATCCTATAAAATAAATATGGTTTAAAAAACGTTATTCTTTCTCTGTGTCTTCTGATAAAAAAAGTTCTGCTAATGGGTCTAAAGAGTTGTGAAGCAAGAAAGTTGCCGCTTGTTTATCAGAATCTAGTGTTAGCTGACATGAAACAGTGCTTAAAATTTCTAAATGGAATCATTTTAAGTAGAGATTATCTGCTATTGAAAAAATATCGTACAACTTACTCAGCTTTCTCTTTTCAGAGCTCCTTGATAAGCATCTACAATCAGTTTTTGGCCGCATTAGAATCATTGAAGGCATTCTGGGATGTTATGGATGAAATCGATGAGAAGACTTGGGTGCTTGAACCAGAAAAACCTACACGAAGTGCGACAGCACGCAGAATTGTACTAGGTAAGAAAAGAGAATTCAAGTTTTTTTTGGTTTTTAGGTTTTTATTTTAGGTGTTTGATGTTATTTTGTATTACTTAAGAAAGTGAATCTTTAACATGACATTGAGCTTTTTAAGTAAGACTTTTTGTCTCAAACTACCAAAACTTCCAGGGTTGAACTATGATTTCTTTTATTGCTGTGCCTGAATGTAAATATTTCAGGTGAAAAGGGAAGTGCTGAGGTGTTTCATTATAAAATATGATGATTCAATCAAAGTATCATTGAGATGGTGTTTAATTAACTTTTTGTTAGCACAGAAATAGTGAAGCGCAGGGTTTTAAAAATTTTTATTACTTAGGGGGAAAAGTGGTGTTAGAAATAATGAAATCTCATTCGTGAAATTAGACCATTAGTATGAACAAATATGGAAATATTTTCTGGCAAAAATATGGATGAGTATGAAAGAAACTTAAGTAGGCCATGCATGATACTGAAGAGTAAACAGAAAGCATGACATAAGAATTGATTATACGTTTAGTTTTTCTTTGCTATCTAAGTATATGAAATTAATAAGTTATGATACAACCATAAATATCCCTGAAATATTACCATTTTCTTTTTATTATAAAATGGTTACTTTATGTATTTTCATTATAAGTAAGCAACATATAAAGTCAGTTTTAAAATTCAAGATTTTAAGTATTTTTAAACTATATTTGAGTTCATACTAAATACTTTATATGTGTCTTATAACCAGGTCACTGATTATAAGATACATATTTATATCTTCCCTTTCTTTGTTTTTTAGAGTTATATATTCCAAAGGATATTTTTCTGATGTGAATCATATCGAAATTAGTGGAACACTTTTAGTTTCTACCCAAGCATAATAGATTATATGGGGGCAATAATTTATATGCTTATGAGAAAAAAGAAAGTATAACTGTGTTGGAGTTGCACAAATAGTATTCTTACTTTCCCAATTAGAAAAAATATACTACTTAATTATGGTATATTTGTGAGCAACTAGTTATTAAAAACTAAAACTTTGTCTTCAAAGAAGTGTCATCATTTATTAATGATTATTTTTCTCAGGTCATGATTAAATAAACCTTTTATTATATTTCTTACTGTTCAGAATAAATAAGATGGTATTTATTCACTCTTATTTTTAATTTTTAACTCCCTTTTTACCTTATTTAAGCTCTAATTTGCCTTTTTAGGACAATGTTTTTTAGAAAGTTAATAGAAATCAGTTAATAAAGTCATTGATGTTAAATAAAAACATTTATGGAGTCAGTATTAGACGGCATTGATAGAGATTAATATGGAATGTTTGTTTATGGTAAAGGATGCATTAACATGAGAATCTGTGATGGTGTTTTGTGTTTTATTTTTCTAATTGAATAACTTGCAGTCATTTTTATTCAGTTACCTCTTTCCTCAGATCTGTATTTTATTTAAATTCTGCCACCTATAGCAAATAGCTTATACGTTAGTGTATAGAATTAATCAAGACATTTTTACTGTAACAATGAAATCCACCTTGACTTTAAACTACACTATATATCTTTAAAAAATAATAGAATTTCTAAAATTTGTACTGTATTCTAGTAGAGTTAACTTTTATAGAAATACTAGGTAGAAAGGTTTTTCTTAGAGTCTGCAAAGGCTAATTGTTTTAGTTATTTAATGGTTTACAGTTTAAGAAGAACTGAAACTTTCATAAAAACTTCGTAAGAATGTGCGCCCTGGTGGAGTAGCAGTTTGGTCAGCCTCCTTTGGCACAGTCCACATGCATCTTAAGGACCTGGGTTCCTGTCCTGGGACCAGAGGGAACCAAGATGAACAACTAAATAAAGTGCTTCGTCCTCCTCTCTCTCTATAGTCATCTGCTGGTGTTCATTCCTGTCTGCACTTTTCTTCAAAAAAAAAAAAAAAAAATTATTCTAGTTAACTATAATATAGTGATATATTTACCTTTATAAATAAAACTATAAAACTTTTGGATAATCTTCATTTAGACATGTAATGGTATAAGTACTCAGATAGGCATTCAATTTTTGTTTGATAAACTCGATTTCTGAAATTTTTCATCATTTATTTTAGGGAATAATGCTTCAGTAAATATAGAGGTTGACCCCAGACATCCTACTATGCTTCCTGAGTGCTGCTTTCTTGGACCTGATCATGGTATAAGATCTCAGATTTAAATGTTTTTAGTGCAATCAAAATTTTTTCTACCACTGTTAAAAATTTTATTCTAAAATATTCATAATCATTCTTTTAAATGAAAGATTTCATTATGAATTGTGTACTTTGTGGTTTTTAATATATATGATTTAGATTTTCTAATCAAGCAGCTTAGAAACATTTTATAGTTAAGAATCTGTAGTGTATATTTTGAAAGTTGCTAGGATAGATCTTAACAGTTGTCATCAGAAGAAAGATAAATTGGTAAGTGTACAGTGAGGGATATTAATTGAACTTATTGTGGTAATCATTTTGTCTTATATACATATATCACATCATTATATTGTACAGCTAAAACTCATGCAACAAATCACTTATTTTACTTATTTCTCAAAAAAAATTCTCTGCCAAATGTGACTTTACAAAATGAGGTAGAAAACCATGTTCAAATTATTTGTGAAAAACTACTAATCTTTTTCTTTTAAATATCTGAAGTGGTAAAACCCCTGGGAATCAAGCTGAGTAGAAACATACATTTGTGGTAAGTAGCTTTGCAGTTGTTACTTTTCTAGGATTTTAGCAAATGTATTAAAATGATTTAATAGAAAAATTTTACCATGATTTCAGGGATCCAGAAAATAGTCTGTTACAAAATTTGAAAGATGTCTTAGAAATTGATTTTCCCGCTCATACTATCCTGGAAAAGTCTGTAAGTTTTATCAGTACTTTGATCTTCTAAACAGTAGTACATAATGAAAGTTGTGTTCTTTCAGGCACCGAGGAAAATGAGTTGGAGGGAGTTGGAAGAATATTATAACTGATTTCTAACTGCAGGCAACAGTTGTATCAGAGAACTTGTCAACCTTTTGATTAGTGGTTGGTTATAAGTGTACTTTTTCATAGGTCTTTATAGCAGGAAAGTGATTAAAGACAGACAGTTTTATTACTAAAAATAAGGGGAAAGGTTTAAAGTAGCTAACGAGATGTTTGAATTTTCTGTATTAGCAGCTTATGGATGACTTATATCAAGTTTTAATTAGCTTAATACAGTATGAGGAATGCAGTACAGTTTTTCAAAACTGAATGGTTCCTACATAGCAAAAATAATAAAACTTAAAATTGATTTTTGACAAAGCTGCTGAAATTGTAGACTATAAACTGGTGGAGACGTTTTTGTCCTTTTCCAAAATTTTGAAATTTAATCACTAGCTAATGTGTATTCCTAGCTTTATATATTATGGTGACATTAGATTGATGTATATTATGGGAAAATTACTTTAGCCCAAACATCTTATTAGCCAAAAATAGAATCTGGCTTTAGTTTATGTAGTATATTATATTCTAGAATAAAAGAAAGCACTTTCTTTCAAATAGGGTTTCTAAGCTGCTGATCTGACCATATTAAAAAGGCAATGTAGTTAACTTTTATAAAAACTTTATAAAAATGTAATATTGCCTATACCATATTATTCGTTCTTTCTGATCTCATCTTGTATGTTTTAAATACATATGCTTTAAAAAATTGTTTTTTAAGGATTTTTCTATGGATTGTGGAATTTGCTATGCCTATCAACTTGATGGTGCCATTCCTGATCAAGTGTGTGATAATTCCCAGTGTGGCCAGCCTTTCCATCAAGTATGCTTATATGAGGTAAATAAAATAAATGTCGTATTAGCAGGACTTTACAGCTAATACAATGTAGGAAGTATGCACATCTAAAATATGCAGAATCTATAATGTTTCTTTGATAGTGATCCCCTCTTTTGCCATTAAGTCCTTTACCAGTTCATTCCAGATGCCTATTTGCTTCATTTGATCATTCTTACTAATTAGTGAAGAAATGTCTTAATGTGTCCAAGAATGGGAAAATGTATCCAGTATCCAAAACCACTTATTTATTCGTAATAACTTGGTAGTACATGGGCCTCTCTGTAAATATCTCTTGTAAACACCGTGCAAACTTTATAGACATATCCAAGCGAGAGGCAGTGGTGGCAGTAAATAAAAGGGAATGAGCACTATAGAATACTTGTTATAATTCTACTTTTATAATTGAGAAGAATGTATGTTGTGATCTGAATCTCTCACATAGCACTCTCAGTCAGTGATACTTCATTATTTAATGTTAAATCTCCCTTCATTCCTATCTTTAGTCACTTGCTGTCACAATCACCTTACAGTTGACATTAACTACATGCGCATTTATATACCAAACACCTTGAAGTTTTCGAAGTTTTTCTTAATATCACAGTATTTTTGTGATTAGAGATAGCAGTTGGTGTTAACTGCATCTTAACAATGGATAACTTGGGTAGAGATGTCAATTTATCGTGTATATAATCATAAAATACAAGGTCTAATTATAGAGTTATTCTTAAGGGAACTTGTGCTTTCTTTGTAATAATGAATATTCATTTAATTTTTTAAAATGTCCTGTCTCTTGCTTATAATTAATGAACTGAGAGTTAACCCACTCTTGGTAATTAAGACCAGAATTAAGAGCTAAATTTTTAAGAACCTATGGTATCTTTCACTAAGTTTTTTATTTGTGATAAATGGATTTAGATAGGATCTGTGAACCCCATGAATTTGTACACGTTTGCACTGGAAGTAAAGAAGGTGCATGATTTTTGTCTAATTATTAAAAAGCTTCTATACTTTGGTTACAAACCAGTAGCGTAGACTTTGAAATCCGTATTTGTTTTAGCATATTAGTCATCTGGTTCAGGAAATGTTTTCCTTACTCTCGCAAAAGAAAATTTACAGGGTTAAAATATTCTTGAATAAAAATAGAAATGATACTTGGAGTACCTGTAATATATTTCTAATATGTTGACCCTGCTCCCTTTGTCTTCTTAAAATCTTCAGTGGTTGAGAGGATTACTGACTAGTAGACAGAGTTTTAACATCATATTTGGTGAATGCCCGTATTGTTGTAAGGTAAGCAATTTATTTATTACATTTCATAAAGTGTGCCTAGCTTATCTAGAACTTTCTGAAGCATCAGTTTTTCTATGAATCTAAAAAAAATGTCTCTATATAAGATAAATTGCCCTAAGTAACATTTTACATATTGCCCTCAGATCAGTTTTCATCTTGCTTCTTTGATTCAAATAATAAAAGGTTAAGCCCTTTTTCTAGCGTGATCTAGAATTTCAGAAAAATAAACTGTCTCAAGATACTATTTCTAGTTAAAGCAACTGTGTTTTTTAGAATGTTTACTAACTTTGCTTTAATTTATTCTTTTTATAAGCCAATTACCTTGAAAATGTATGGGAGGAAACACTGAAATATTTCTGTGAAGAACAGGAAATGTTCAAATTTATCAAAAGGATTTTTATTCGGTATCTTCAGAGAAAATATAAAGCAAGACATACTAACATCAAAAGGCAAAGTATGATTAAGCCATAATAATACACATCTGCCTTTGTCTCTTCACTAAGAGTAAACTGAGAAATGGTAAGCCAAAGTCCTGTAGAAGTTTCTAAGTCGGTGACATCCATAGCAGTCATGGAAGTGTATGTGTCCCAAGATGGTCGTCTTGACTTGTTGAATATATCTGGACTGGTAAAATCTTGATCGGCTTCATAAAATGAACTTGGGAATTCTAAACAGCTGGATTTTTCTAGAGAACTTTTTACTTCATTTATAAATTCTTGAGACTCACAATATTTTTGTCTCCTCCTTGTGCTTTCCTATAAAGAAATGTATACATTGTTAGGTTTGAGTTATCCAAGCATTTTGTATATGCTGTAAGAAAGCTAAGTAAAACTTGTTACAAAACAATATTTGGGGTTTGCTTTTTCTTTTCTGGGTTTTTAAATCCTAGGTTTTAAGAGTTTATGAAATACTTACCAGCATCAAACAGCTAAATCTGGTAAATAGGATTGGAGCTTTTAAGACAATAAACAGGCTATCTCTTTAATTTTCTGGGCAAGACAGAAAATGGGCTTAATTTTATGGAGATAAGATAGTTATAATTAGAGAGATTTTGGTCAATAATATAGTGTTTCTCAACCTTTTATATGCCTTGACAACCTTTATCCAACAGATAGCATATATGCTAGGCAGAGACTGGACATAACTAGAGAAAAATGCCCCAAGGCAGCACCAGAATGAAACTACAGTTCTAGGTAATTTCACCCATGCATTTTTGTCATATAACTAATTAGCCATAAGGCAATCTTGCTGTAAAATATAAAATAATGGATTGGATTCAGTTTGGTTTTACCACATACAATGGAGAAGGAAAAACGTATATTGTCGAACTCAAAATTCCCACAGTTTTGGAATGTCTATTGATGGATATATAACAATGTCAAGAACAAATGAGAATGTAAATAGGCTTTCAAACCTCAAAAGTAAGTTACATATATGCATCCTAATATTTAGAAACTGAAACACTTAATAAGGAAGAAAAAAGTGTAACACCATCTGAGAAAATGGATCAACAAGAAATACTGAATACTATAAAACGAAGACTGGAAGCGCCGATAGCCTAGGTACAGTCCACAAAATAAAATCAGTTATTTGCAAGTGTTGTCATTTTAACTTGCATTTAACACACTTTAATTATTCAAGTATTATGTTGTAAAGTCTTTAGTTACTTTTCATGTTTTATGTTTTTAATTAATATGCCCCTTTTATTTTGTAATTTCATCTTTAACAGCAAAATTACCTTACATCCAACTAGTTAGAGTCAAAAAAAGCTTGTGGCAAAGAATCTACTGAGAATCTATGAGATTCTCATAGATGTCACTTTCAGGATAGATGTGTTTAGGTTAAATGATGTCCATGTAAGGTATAGATTATTGGTATATTAAAACAATGGAGCTCTTAATTTTTCTATTAAATAAAATGACAAATTACTTTTTACTGCCTGAGAGCAAACAGTCATCCTGACTTAAAATTTTGTCAACTTTGTTATATGGAAAAATAAGTAAGTAGCTTAAAAGGCATTGTTCATGCCACAAAGAAGCCATCAAATAAAATACTAAGAAGCACTGACATATCAGTGTTGCGCCTCTACTACCGTGGTGCACCCCAGCCTCGAATACCAGGTCCTAGAGATCAGTGGACTGCCTGAGCCAATGCCCCATTGCCATTCAACCTCAGTGACCTGTTGAGTGAGGGGGAGAGAGGGCCAAGTCACTTCAGTCCCCATGCAGACAGGCCCTGCAGCGCCAGGACCCCAGCAACTTGGGACCATCGTAGCCATAGTGACTCACCTTAGCAAGCAAGCTTCAGTGACCCTGACTTCTGCCCCGGCTGCATTTGAACCCAGCCCCAGTAACCAGGTGAATGAGAAAGAAGAGTCAATCTAGGTCCCATCACCTAGCCTGACAAACACCAACAGTCTCTAGCCCCTCTGAGAAGGCTGCAGAGGCAGCACTGCAGTACCACCTGGGAAAACAAATCAGAAGAAAATAAAGACACAGGACTAAATACAAAGCAGAGAAGAAAGTCATGCCAAAATTGAAAGCCCCTCCCCAACAAAAAAAAAAAAAGAGAGAGAAGATGATGCCAGGAACTCCGCAGAGAACTCCATTGACATTGATTGATTCAAAAATAATAGTTACCAAAAAACTGACCAAGATGGAAATGAAGACAACTGGAAGACCTTAGGAAAAAAATAGCAGGTACTTTACAAAGGAGATTAAGGATATGAAGAAGGTCCTAGCAGAAATGCTAGAGACAAAACATGCAGCAGACAAGTTGAAGATAAACATGGAAAGCTCCATATATAGGCTCGCTGTCAGAGGAACAAATCTCAAAAATAGAAGGCAACATCACAGAGGCAACCCCAGGAAAGAGGAGCGAGTAAAAAGAAAAATGATAAAATCCTGCAAAAAATACCAGACACCACGAGAAGAACTAACATAAAAATAGTAAGTATACTGAAAGGAGAGGAGAAAGGAGCAGATATTTATAGGAGAAAAGTTCCCACATCTGTCAAAAAAATTAACCACAGAAGTCCAAGAAGCTAATAGAACAATGAAGCTTCTAAATGTAAAAAGAACTATTGAAAGACACATTATAGTAAGAATTGCAAAAGCCAGTGATAAAGCAAAATTACTTGGTGTGCCCTCATGGAGTAGCCATTAGTTCAGTCATCTCCAAAACAGCACAAGGCCACATACTCTTAGGTTTGAGTTGCAGGTCCAGAGGGAAATGTAGTACGAACTAAATGCAATGCTTTTTCAGTCTCTGCCTTCCTCCCTGTCTTCCTACTTGCCTTCCTTCCTGCCAGTATGTTTCTTTTAAAAAAAAGAAAAAATTAAAATTACTCAAAGCTGCTAGAGAAAAGAGAAATATAATCTTAAAAAGTATACCCATTAGGCTGTTATCAGACTTCTCAACAGAAACCCTATAGGCTAGGGGAGAGTGGAATAACATATTCAAAATGCTAAGGGATAAAAACTACCAGCCAAGAACACGCTACCCTGCAAAACTATTAAAATATGGAGAAATAAAGGTCATCAATGACAAAAGTTAATAGATTTTTCCATCACCAAGCCTGCCTTTCAGAAATGTTGAAAGGGGTTCTACAACAGAGAAAACAAAGATTCACCTAGCCTCGAGAATGGTGATAAACATTAAGACAAAATCAGAAACAAAGACAGGACCAATAGAAGAGAACAAAAAACACTAAAGGGAGAAATCAAAACATGTTATGGCATCAGCTCATAAAACTGTCATAGAACAGTAAAGTTAGATGAAATCCGTGTGGTAGCCACCAAACCCAATGCTAAAGAGATACATAACTGGAAAAAAGGCAAAACTGAAAGAATCAACACAAAAAACTATTCAGAGGAAAAAAAACAGAAAACAAAGGTTCAAATGATAGCAATAAAGCTCTATGTATCAATTACATAGTTTATTACATAATAAACTCACCAATCCAGACACAGTGACTGGATTGATCAAAAACCTGATCCATGTTATCCACAAAAAGTTTACATCAAAAAAGACAAAAAAAGCTTGAAAGTCAAAGGAGGAAATATCAAAGTAACGAAGGTGAAACCCAAACAGGAACTATAATACTAATAATAGACAAGATACACTCCCTCCTAAAAAGGGTGGACACAAGGCAAGGATAGACATTACATTATGGTCAGGGGTAATTCATCAGGAGGAAGTAGTTCTCATTAGCTGGGCCACGTGAGTATATAAAACAAATACTGACAGAGCTAAAGAGAGATAGTAATAGTAGCGCAACAGTAATAGTGGACTTCAGTACCCACTTACATCAACAAAAGGGGTGAAAACTTCCACAATGAAAATCACAATACTATTATAAAAGAAACAAAAAAAGGACAAAGAGAAGGAAGAACATTCCATGCTTGTGAGTTGGAAGAATTAACTTAGTAAAAATGACCACTCTACCCAAAGCAATATACAATTCATATAAAGGACCCAAGGGCATTTGTCAAGGAAATAGATCAAATACCGATGTTTGTATGAAATTAGAAAATGTCTTGGCTAAACAAAGAAATTCTCAGAAAAAAGAACAGTGGAGGTATCCCATTCCCTGACTTCAAACTATACTATAAAAGTACTCATCAGCAAAACAGTTTGCTATTGATACAAAAACAGATATACGAACTGAGTAAAATTGAGAGCTCAGGAAAAAAGTCACCATTTGTTGAATAGACTTTCCATCCTCCATTGTATGCTCCTGGCTCCCTTGTCATATATTCAACAAATAGTATGAGGAAAACTGAATACAGTGTATAAAAAATGAAACTAGACTACACATAAGCTCCATATATGAAAGTTAACTCAAAATGAATCAAAGGCATGAATATAAGACCTTAAACAACACGGAGAAAATAGGAAAAATGCTCCAGGACAAGAGGCTCAAAGACATCTTTGGGGAAGACTGCCTATGGCCAAATTAATTAAATCAAGACGTAAAACTCCGGACTATGTTCATAGCAGCACAACAGTTCAGACATAGAAACAACAGAACAACAGATGACTCGATAAAGAAGCTGTGGGGTATATACTCAATGGAATTCTATGCAACTGTTAGAAAAGATGAAATTATGCCCTTTGCAACAATCTGGATGGTACTTCATATTAAGTGGAGTAAACCAGAAAGAAAAAGAGAAATACAGGATGTTTTCACTCATATATGTCATATAATGAGAGAAAACAAATGAAGAGAACCCAACAAAACTCACAGGACACAAGACAGTGGCTACAAGGATGGTAAGGGTGGGGAGAGAAGAAAGAAAGGCATAGGTGACGGTAAAGGGCACTGGAACTCCGGCAGTGTGAGTGATATGAAATAGACATGATTTCAATAACAAAATGTATATAGAAATGTAAACAAAATAATAAAAAAAACATTGATATGACTTTCTTAGATGTTAAAGAGATTGATATACTCCACACATTTCATATTTTTAATGTTTTGTTGCCTTCTAAGTGGGTTTTCCTTCATTTTATAGACACCTTTAATATTTCTTGCAAGGCTGATTTAGTCGTAACATTTGTTCCAAGTTTTTTATTGCTCCTTCTAGTTCTAAGTGATAATCCAGCATGGTATAGAGTATTCTTTGTTGGAAATCCTTCTTGCAGCACTTTGCGTAATACCAGTCCCCTCTGGTCCTTAAAGCTTCTGCAGAGAAGTCTGCAGAGCTGCCTTGTATGTGACTTTTCTCTAGTTGCTTTTTAGTGTCTTTAATTTTTGTTGTTTTAATTACAGTGTGTCTTGATGTGTGTCTGAGTTTTGCTCGGAATTCTTTCAGCTTCCTGGATCTGGATGTCTGTTTCTCTTCCCAGGTTAGGGAAGTTCTTAGCTATTTTTTCTTCTATTAGGGTTTCTGCCCTTTTCTTTCTTCTCATTCTGGATCCCTATGATAGGAATGCTGCTTCTTGTGATGTTATCCTGTAAGTCTATTATGCTATTTTCTTTTAATTTTTTTCTCTTTGCTGGTCTTTGTGGGTACTTTCTACTGCCCTATCTTCTAGCTCACTTGATTTGATTGAAAGCTTCTAGCAGTCTACTGTTAAACCCCCTCTATTGTGGTTTTTAGTACCACTATTGTATTCTTGCTCTATAAATTGTTTGGAACATTGTCATTTTCTCTATCTTTTCTGTAGATCATATTTTGTTCATTCACTGTTTTTCTCACTTCAGTAATAAGACTATTGCTTTGAAATCTTCAGGTATTTAATTCTGTTGCATTAGGATTTTTCTCTGGTGTTTTGTTAGCTATATTTTCAATAAATTAGTCTCTGTTTTATTTTTAGTGCCCTGTGTTTATTTCTGTGAATTATGTGAAAAGGTTTTTGTTCTCTATCTTGATTTTAAGTGTTAGGATTCTGGTTGCAGAGTACAGGCCTAGGGAAGGAGCTCCAGGTGCCAGGGCTGGGTTTTAGGCTGTTAGCAAGTAGGATCAGCAGCGGCCCCAGGCAGGGCACATGGACTGCTAGAGTCTCCTGTGTTCTCACAAGAGACAGCTGCCACAGCAGAGCAGAAAGCTCTATAAACGGAGCTTTGTGGGAACACACTCGGCGCCGATTGCACATTCTGGCTGCCTGCTCTTAGACTGCCCTGGTAGCTTAGAACTCTAACCGGGAAAACCAACTGCCCTATGGCCTGCTGATGGCAGAGGGGCAGCAATCTGACCTCTGATCCTATTCCAGTAGGGTGTCCCCCAGTGCAAATGCTTACTGCAATACCTGTACCGTCAAACAAATGAAATTCTAGGATGACACCAGTTGTGTCTCTATTCATCAGAAGGCTAGCCACCTTTTTTATTCCTTCAGCTGAAGTTTTTGGTTCAACAAATGAAAATCCTTCAGTTAGATCTGTGCACACTTCATCTGTTAGCTCCTCTGCTCACTGCCCTGCATTCTCTGCTCTCCAGAGTCCTATTGTTCTCCAAAGGAAAGCCTGTTTTCAACATAAGGATATATGTGCTTCCCTCTAGCGTACATTCCTAGATATTGGGGTGCGCAATGTGGAATAAGTCTTTAGTCCCTGGAAAGAGGGTTTTTGTTTTGTTTTGTTTTGTTTTGTTTTAAATCACTGATGTCCCTCCTGAGCTTGGGTTGTGGTGCCTGGGCAGTGATCCTCATGAGACTGTGGCTCAGCTTTTCCTACCCTTTCCAATGTTTTGTATCACTTTTCCTTGTGGCGATTGCTTGGTCCCTAAACCTCAGTTCTTTTTTGAAGGGCATAGTTTTATCTAGATGCGACTTGCTGTCTGTGGAGAGGAGGTGAGCTTAACTTGCTAGTCTGCCATCTTAGATGTGCCCTCCACACACATGTATTTAAGATTTAAATAAGGGAATACTATGAACAATTCTACATGTACAAATATGGCAATTTAGATGAAATGAACCAATTCCTAAAAAACCACAAACTATCAAAATGAAGGGTTGGTAAATGGGTCTATGAGCCTAATCTAGCCTACCACCTTCTTTTTTTTATCCTCCTCTATTTTAATTAACAACACTTTACAAAGTACAAAACGTACTGTCTTAGGGGGACATTAGGAACCTTTTTCTCTCTGTCATAGGACATGAATCTAGAGGGTTTTGTTTCTTTAACAAAGAAAAGTTAGCTTAAGCCCCAGGGTATAGGGCTGCCCAGGTGCCCCTCACCTAGACTTTGTTACAGATGTACCACTGCTGGTGACTGGGACCTGCCAAGGGCTTCCAACACCCCCACTGTGTATCCAACACCCACTCACCCCATCTCAGGATACTGAAAATAATGATTCTGGCAAAGAGCAAAAGGGGCACATGGGATTTATTGTTAGCCCCCATTATATTGGTGTCAATTCTACTCAGTTCTTCCTGGACTGTTTTCTGAATAGATAAACTGAGACAGAGGACAGGATCATGCACAGGACTTGGCCTTTGTCTTGGGACAAAAAGTTGGCCTTTTTTCATCTTTCCCCACCTTTGGAACAGTTTGCTGGATACACCTCCTGGATGAGCACTTCTTCCTATGTGCTATCTTCAGGACTGCCAGGCTGTCACTGCAAGGCACACCTCTGCCCCACCACATCTACTTGTTGTCAGAGGGCAAGAATGCTACAGAGGATTCAAAATACTGAACAAGCCAATCCCTTGGTTTGGTCCTGGGCTCTGCACACATCTGGCCATGTCCAGAACAGTGTCCTGACCCCAGAACAAGGGATGCCGGGCACTTCTGACCTCACCTCCCCCATCCACCCCTTGAACCAGGAGCCTGTAACTACCATTGTTTTAGTAGAACCTACCAACTAAGAATGATTTTTCCATTTTAAATTATTATTAAAAAATACTTTGTGATCTTTGAAAAGTATGCAGAATTCGAATTTCAATGCCATAAATAAAATTTTGTTGGAATTCTCCTATCTTCATTTGTTTATGTATTGTGTGTGATGCCTTTATGCTGCAATAGAGATTTGAATACTTGTGACAGGGACCATATGACTTGCAATACCTAAATATTTATTACATCTCTTTACAGAATGTTTGCCCATTTTTAAATAGATAACTGAAAAGTAAATAGAGTTCACAGTTAAAAAGGAAAAAGCCCTCTCTAGGCCCATATGGTTGTACTGGAGAATTCTCTAAAGTATTTTGAAAGTGAACACCACCAACTATGCTCATTCTTTTCCAACTATTAGAAGACTTCTCAATTCATTTTAAGTGGATAGCATTACTGATAATAAAACCAAAGATAGTAGAATAAAAAGGAAATTAAAGAACAATAGCCCTCATAAAAAAGTGTAAAACCCCTCATAAAAGGTAGCAAATTGAATTCTGCAACATGTGAAAAGAATAATACACACCATGACCAAGTGTGATTGATTTGAGATATTTAACTCAATATTCAAATACTAATCAATATCATCCACCATGATAACAGTATAAAGGTGAAAAAACATAAACATTAATTGGTACAGAAGAAACACTGCTGAAATTTAATAACCATCTATGATATACACTTTTTAATACATTAAAAATGGAGAGCTGGATTGTCCTGGTAATTCTGGGTTAAGCCTGTGCCACATCCAGTCCAAGGACCTGGGTTTGACGCGTGGGGCCGCAGGAGGCAGCAGGAATTAAGTGAACAGCTAAGTAAATAAAATGCTTCTTTCTTCTCTAGTTTCTTATCTGCCTGCTGCCTGCCTGCCTACATTCCTCTAATAAAATAATAAAATATTTTTTTAAATGGAAGAGAGCTTTCTGAATTTTATACAGACCATCTACCAAAAAATCTATAACTATCATTATATTAGAGTGAAATGTAAAACCACCAACATACTCTTCAATACAACATCTGTACTTCAGAATACTATGTTACAATGAAAAGGAATGAAATACTGATACATGTGAAATATGAATGGATCTTCTCAAGGTGTTGTGAATGAAATAGTCAATCTCAACAAATTGCATAATATATAATACAAATATTGTATAATATTGAATCAATATGAATTGTTCAAAATTATAATGATGTAACACAGACCAGTGCGTTCCAGGACTTGGGGAAGGATATCACTATAAAGCAACTCGAGGGTGTTTCTTTGTGGTCAAGGAACAACAGTTCTGTAGGGTGACTGGGTGACTGTGGTAGTTTTTCTATACATGAAATTTCAGTAGGAACATATAAACACAGCACACTTCGTGAAAACTTACTGACCAAATGAAGTCTCTATTTTACAGTTATATACCAATGTCAAGTCCTGGTTTTGAAAATCATATGATGGTGATGTAAGACTATTTTCATTGGGTAAAGCCAAGTAAAAGGTATATGGGAACTTTCTGTATTTTTATAATTTCTAATCCTACAATTATAATTGAAACTTGAACAATACAGGTTTGAAGTGTGAGGGTCCACTTATACTTGGATTTCTTTTCTCTGAAGGTTCCATATCCAAAGATTCAACCCTGGATGTCAGGGTAGCTGAATCCTCAGATTTGGAACCAGCACGTACAGAGAACCATCTATGTTTTATGTGGCTGTTCAACTGCTCATCAGGTCAGACCCCTAGACGCCATGTTGAAGGGTCAAATGTATACTTCAAAATGAAAACTGAAAAACAAACTCAAAATGAAATATAGTCACAACTCTTCCACAAGAAAAAAAAGTAAAGGTGAAATACATATTCAGACAAAGGAGGTAAAAGAATTTTTTTAGGCTGAAGGAAAATGATACTAAACGCAAACTCAGACCTATGGGAGGTCTCAAGAATTCAGTAACAGTAACTGTGGTCTATTTCAGACTGTTTTCCTCAATTCCTTTGAAAGAAAACAAAATGATAAAAACACAATAATTATGAATTTTGTAACTAAGTATATATTTAAAATCAAAAGTATGTCAGCAGAGCACAAAAGATGGGATAAATGAAAACATTTTTGTAAGGTTTGTTAAGTTATATGTGAAATGGTATATTAAGTCAAGGAACACTGGTAGGATAAAAGGCACACATTGTAATTCTAGAGCTGTGCTAATACAGTAGCTATTGGCCACATGTGACTTGAACACTTGTACTATGGCTAGTCCTAGCTGAGATGTGCAGAGTTTGAAGATAATGTAGAATGTAAAACAGCTTATAATTTTTTAAATATTTTTAAAGAAGGTGAAGGCAGGGATGAAGGGAAGTAAGCAGGCAGGCAGGAAGAGAAAGAAGCAAGAAGCATTTTATTTTATTTTATTTATTCATCTTGGGTGTTGCCCTCCCTGCCACCGGCCCCAACTCTCAAACCTGGGTCCTTGGGATATATATGGATGACTTCTGATGTCCTTATCTGCTAGGTCCCCAGGGCAATGCCACATAATTTTTATAGTTACAGGATTTTAGATACCAGTTTAGAATATATTATTAAAATATATTTTACTTCTTTATTTTTTTCAATGTGGTTACTGAAAGATTTTAAATTACATGTGGCTCTCATTCTTTATTAGTTGTTTTAGTTTGAAAACTTCTTTAAAGGACCAGATAGTAAATAATTTACTATCTCTTATAAATGAAAGTAGTCATAGACAATATGTAAGAGAATGATTATTGCTATAGTCTAATCAAATGACTTACAAAACTAAATGGCTATGTGAATTTGGCCCATACACCATAATTTTGCTGAACCCTGCTCTAGATTTACCACTAAAGCCAAAAATAAAAATAGAGTTTAAAAAACTGAGAGAGGATAGAAAAATTCTGAGTCTAAAACAAAGAAGGGAGATAAAAGTGACAAAGTAGAAAAAAGCAAGACAACTACCTGTTATTTGCAAAAGCACATATAGATATAAATACAAAAACAGATAGCGTAAAGTAATACACACATAAATAGTGGAAGGTTGAAATTGTTAAAATCAGACAAAGTAAATTGGAGACAGAGAATATTGCAAGATTAAAGAAAGATGTTACATAATAATAAAAAGGACATTTCTGTATGTACTAATGACATCAAAATCCAAAAAGCAAAAACTTAGGCTGAATCCACAATTACAGTTTAAGATACACCTTTGTCATTAAGTGATAAAATAGTAAAGATATGAAAGATCTGAATATTATCAAATAATTTACCTAATCAACATTTTTAGAATAGTACACCCCAAATTTCAGAATACGCATTCTTTGAAGTACCCAGGAACATTTACCAATGTATTTCTTCTGTGCCACAAGACAAGTTCAATGAATTTTAAAGGATTACAGTTAGCTATACAGGATATAGTCTGATAACTATAGATTTAAGTTAGAATTCAGTAACAAAAAGATGTCAGGAAAATCTCAAACATATCCAGGAGTTAAATAACATACTTCTAAATAATTCATAGGTCAAAGAAAAACAAAGAATAACTTAAGGAACATTAAAAAATTACTTAATTGAACAGTACTGAAAACAACATCAAAATTTGTAGAATACAATAATAAAGCATTGTTAAAAAACAGATTTGTATATTTATCAGATAAAGTTTGAAAAGACCAAATTAAATCCAAAATAAGTAGAAGGAAAGAAATAGTAATCAGTGGAAGTTAGTGATATAGAAAACACACCAGCAATTGTTAATCAATAAATCCAAAAGTTGGTTCTTTGAAAAGACCACTAAAGTGCTAGGCATCTAGCTAGACTATAAAAAAAAAAAAAAAAAAAAAGAAACCAAAGAGAAGGGACATCAATATGACTTTAGAGATATTAAGGATAATAAGCAAATATGAATTTCCTAGTGCTTATAAACTTGACACTAAGATGAGATGTATAAGTTCTTTGAAAGCTACAAATTACCTAAGATGAAGAAAATCTAAAGATTACTACATTTGTTATAGAGAAGAAATTCATAGTTTAAAATTTTCCTACAACAAAACTCTAGACCCTAATGCTTTTCTTTCTAAAATTATCAAACATTTATGAAAGACAAATCCTACTAAAATATTTTCTGAAAATAGACACTTTCAACTCATAACTCATATAATGACCTGAAAACAAAACCATACAAGGATATTATAAGAAAAGAAAATTACAGACCAATTATCTTTCATCATTGTAGATATAGAAATCCTCTACAGAATAATAGCTAATTGAATTCAGTTTGAGAACACATCATGACTAAGTGGGGTTTATCCAAGAAATAAAAGGTTGATTTAACATTCAAAAATCAATGTAATTCATTATACTAATAAAGAAGAAAAATTATAACATCTCAATAGATTCCCCCAAAGGATGTAATACCCATTCATGACTTTAATTTTCAACAAACTACAAACACAATAAAATTTTCTCACCTTGATAAAGGACATTTAAGAAAAACCTATAGCTAACATCATAACTGATAAGAATGAATGTTTCTGTCTAAAATCAGAAACAAAGCAAGGGTACTCACTCTCATTACTTTTCTCCAATACAGAATTAGAAGTCCTGGCAGGTATAATGAGACATGGAAAAAGTAAATGCAAGGCATATATGTTGTTGGAAAGAAGTAAAACTGTCTATTCATATAGAACATGATTGACTGTGTAGAAAATTCTAAGAATCCACAAAAAAGAACTATCAGAACTAACAAGTGAACTTAGGAAGATTTCAAGACGCAGGTCAGGATACAAAATCAATTGTATTTCTACATACCAACAACAAATAACTGAAAAATAAAAAAAAATTAATGCTATTCATAGTAGATTAAAAATACTAGATATTTAAGATATCTTCATTGAAAACTACAAAACATTGTTAGTAGGAGTTAAAGATCTACATAATGGAAGTATCAGGTTCATGCACCCGAGGACTCAATGTTGGGATGTCCACTCTCCCTAAGCTGATGTTTATTTAGATTCAGCATAATTGCAATGAAAAACACATTGTGTTATTCAGTGGAAACTGACAAGCTGGTTCTTAAATTGGTTAAAGAACAAAATGGTTTTTAAGGGGAATCAGGACCTAAAAAGGCCAAAGTATTCTTTAAAGAATATGGTCAAAGGATTTGCACTACCTAATTTCAGAACTTTTTGTAAAGCTACAGTAATTAATGCAGTGTGGTATTGGTATAAGGATAAAGAGATTAATCAAAGTGCCCAGAGCCCAGAAAGAGACCCACATACAATCAGGTGACTTTTGAAAAATCTTCCTGAGAAATATAATTAGGAAAAGAAAAACCTTTTTAACAAATGGTGCTGGGACATCTGGCTTTCTGCATGGTAAAGAATGAACCTGAGCTGCTACCTCACACTATCCACAAAAACTGATCTGAGAGAGCTCAAAGACCTGGATACTAAAGCTAAAATACAAAGTTTCTCACACACACACACACACACACACACACACACACACACACACACAAACTGTGATCTTGGGATAGGTAAAGGTTTCTTAGTTCCCTTACCAAAAAAAAAAAAAATTGATAAATTGAATTTCACATAAAAATAACACAGCTTCTGCTCATTGAAGACACTTAGAAAATGAATAGGCAAGCTGAAAAGTAGGAGACAATAGTCACAATACAAATGGTGGACAGGCGATGTGTATGTATATTAAGGAATTCCTACAACTCAATACTAAAATAATATTCATCCAAATTAAAATGGGTCAAAACATTTGAAGGGCATTTCATAAAGAGAGACAAGGGTATGCTCTGGTGGCCTAGCGGTCTAGTACACCTGGGAGCAGTCTCACACACATCCCAAGGTCCCACCTGGGATCGGGGGAACAATCAATGTGAATAAATAAAATAATAAAGAAAGAAAGCTCTTCCTCTTCCTCTCTCTTCCTACCTGCTTGCCTACCCATCTTCATTCCTTCCTGTACCTTTCCTTTTAAAAAAAAAAAGAGAGAGAGATGAATGGGCAGTCAGCACATGAAAAGGTCTGAAAATTATTAGCCATCAGATAAATAATAACTGAAGTCATCATGAGACAGGAATACACCCATGTTCAAATGATTCCTGGTAAACATTTATCTGCTCCATGATGCAGTAATTTCATGTCACAGAATTAATAAAATGTGTCCATAGAAACACTTGTGTCAGAATATTCTTAGCAATTCTATATTTGTGGTGGTTAAAACTGGGGGCAGCCCAGGTGTCCATTAACTGGAGACTGGATATGCAAATACTGCTGTAATTTTATAATGAAGTACTACTTAATAAGAAGAAGAATTACTGATATTTGCAACAATGTGAAAAAAGCTCATAAAACATACCGAGTGAAAGAAGCCAGACACAAATGGATGTACAATGTATGATTCATGTATGTGAAATTCTGAAAGAGGCAGAACTAATCTAGTGATGAGAATCAGAAAATCAGAACAGTGGCTGTCTCTAGGGGAATGGGACGGAGAAAGGGAACAAAGAACTTGCTGGAGTGAAAACATAGACAAATGTATTGCACTGCCACCCCAATTAAAATAAATGAATCACCCTGGGCATCAGTATTTTTATAGCCCCTCCCTATACTCATACACAGGTGATTTTGCTGCACAGTAGAGTTGAAAAAGAGCATTCAAGAATCTCTGAATTTTGTGACCAAGCAGTATTTGTCTTTAATTTTACAAATGGGAACTATAAAATATGACCATTCAAAGTAGGTTCCTATATATCAGTTTAAAAATAAAACAAAAACCAAGCAATGCTATTATTGCTTTAAAATAGATTAAATGCAAAATAATCATATTCATATAAAAAAAAGTATTTATCTCTCTGGATGAACCTATATGTTAGATGGTTGGATGAGAAATTCCTAACTTTAATTTTTACCTTGGCCTTTGAGAACTTCAGAGCCAGACTCAGTGTTCAGTTTAGTGATTAACATTTCAGCTGCTTGGTATACCAGTATTTTGGGGGGTTGGAGGGATGGGAGATAAATTAATCTCTTTCAGACTATAAACTAGCTGAAATCATTTAGTGGAAAACATGCTGTAGAAATGATACGAAGTGTTGACCATTGTGAAAATTTTTTTCACTGCAGATATTGATACATAGTATGCTTGTGAAAAAAGGTCAGATTAGGAAGAAATTTGCTGTTGCTTGAATAAGTCATCTGCTAAAGGTGAGTCACTATCCAACCCAATGATTGATGATCATCCATAATGATGATCATCCTGAATGATACAAAAAAAAAATATATCATTTAAATATACAACAATATGTCATATATTTGAGGAATGGTGACCCTGTACATAAGGACTGGTAGTATTTTGGAAATCAAAATTACCTAATTTTTTTTTAAAGCCAGAAAGAAAGAAGTACAGGATGGTTTCACTCATATGCAGATTATAAAGAAACAAAATAGACTCATCTCACCAAAATTCACAGGACCCAATAATGTGACTACCTGGGGAGTGGAAGCAGGGAAGGAAGGAGTAAGTGGTTAAACGGCACTGGAACTCTGGTGGTGGGTGTGGTGTGAAATACACAGACTGAGATGCCATTTCCAATATCCTAAAATGCATATAGTAATATAAACAAAAATAATAAAACTATTTTTAGAAATAAGTAAAAATACAATATTGATAGGGAAATGCTTACATTTGATTATAAGGGTTAGACAAGAAACCAATGAAAAAGTATGGACTATGTTAAGTCCCTAATGGATCATAGATGGCATAAAAAATTTAAGTGCACTTCATTACATTCTTAGGCTAAAGAAAGAAATCGGATCTGTATGCAAATGTGCTCATGTCAATCTCCTTCTATGATAACTGGTGTCAGGCTGCTTTGATTTTATCAGCTGGATAGGATCTTTTCTGTCCCTTCTCATTTAACAAAGCCATACAACCTTGGTCCTCAGGAGAAAATAAAAGGTCTCTATTCCCAAAGGGCATATTCTAATGTAACATTAAAGAAAAAAAAAAAAAAACACACACACAAAAAAAACCTCTCACCTGAGCTGTTTCATTGTTACGCAATCCAATCAGCCTCTCTGGGTTTTGCACTTTTCTCTGTGTTGCAGAGGACTCAGCACTTCTCTCACTGTGGACTTTTTTTTCTATTAACCTATTTTGTACCTCACTGACTTGTTTTGTTGCAGCCTTTTGAGAATCAACCTGTTGATAAAGTAAGTAACAATAGGCAGTGAAAACTTTGGACACTTGTTTAAAAAAAAATACATTCACGACAGATTCTTGAAAATTCCAAACTTGCCAAAAACCTGAAAGGAAAAAAGGAAACAAACAATTGGGCATTATAAAAAATAAATGAGTCATTGGCAATATACAGACCCTTTCTCATCGATAGGACAAGACCAATTAAAATTAGTGTCACTGTTATGCACTCTTTAGAAATTATCTCTATAGATAACTTGCTTATCAAAAATGGCATTTTTACAGAAAATGTCACATTTTAAATCTGCACATGAATTCATTATTAACCTTTGCTGGGAATGGATCCAGTATATCTTTTTTGGTTTAAATTCTTATTAATTAGAATCTTAGATTTCTATCACTGAAGTGAGCCTAATTAATGTGACTGTATAAAAGCTTATGATGTTGCTTAACTTTTTTATACAGGTAATGTCGCCTTTAAGCAGATGAATAACAGTTCATATCATCCAATACTGTGTACAGTATCATAGGTTAAGTTCTACAACAAGCTTACTGTCTCAAAGGATTCTTTTTCATTCCAGTGGTGTTATCTGGTGGATGACTGACTCTCAATAACCTTGAAGTAGACACAGAAATGGAAAGGCAGATTCCACAATAGAGATGGAAGATTTGAGAGCCACAGTGAAGATCCTTCTGTGAAGTATTTGTTCCACAGCTTCATGTTTACAGCAGCTGAAAGTGCCATCACTTTCTTTCATGGGTTAAATAAGGGGGCAGAAGATAGAAACAGTACAAGGGGAAATAATGGAGTAGTCAGTGTCAAAAGAGAAAATGAATTACACTGGCTGGGCAAGAAGAGCCTTAATTTGTAGCTTCTCAATTTTTAGCTTCTATTGCCAAATGTGCTCACTCATTCCCTTTAAAATATGCTTGTGTTTTGTGCTAGGTCTAAGTTGTCACAACACCATTCTTTATTCATCCCTCCTCCCGGATCCTAGCTTCTCAAAGGATAGCAAAGCCATTGCCTTTCAGTAACTTGAACACTGGAGTTGTTTTCTAGTAAACTCAAGGCTTCTTTATTTCTACTCTCTACTCTGCAAAATTACTAGGAGAATTCATGTGTAACTACCTTCTTAGCCACTTTTTGCCCTGAAGTCACTTTGGTAATAAATGCTTACCATATCACTACCGTGTAAAAAGGGTTTCCTAAGGCTACTGAACGTGGTTTTATTCTAGTAAAACACTGGTTTGCCAGTCACTGTGGAAATGGGTTCTCTGATAGGAAGGATTTGTTGAGTTACAGGTTTTAAATATCTCCTACATGTAAGATACTTCAGGTATTATAGTTTTTGCCATGGGTACTTCTGATGTAAAAACAAAATCTGATCTAACAGATTTAGTCCTCTGTGAGGTTTCCTAGAAGAGAAGATGCCCCTGAAATCTGCTGTTGGATGGCTGGATGGTTAGGTGCTTCCAAGGACACTTCCAGTTAATAAACAAAATATCCAATTATGGAGAATTTTTATTTCTAAGGAAACTGTTCATATGGTAAGAGTGGGATGATTAAGTCTTAATTTGTGAACAGAATAAAACATTTTTTTTTTCTACCAAGACATAAAAGTATATATAAAAAACACCCTGGCCAAAATGTCTATCATTTTCAAGAAAGTGGCAATTCAAAGGTACTTTTAGTTTAACTTTCCATTTGTATTTCACACTGTTTTACTCAATTAAGAACACTTTGGACCCCTAAAATTTAATAGTTGATCTGCAATTTATATTCTTATTTTCTCAAAGACAAAATATGATGTTTAATGAAATTATTTTGAGACTTAAAGCTCCAGAAAAAATTTTATAAACTTTTAAAGTTCACTGCAAAAATTAATATTGATAACAACATTCATCCCTGCCTGGATTTGCTATGGGAACCTCACATTTAGAGTAAATGAAGGAATACACATTTATTGTTTGTAGCGGAGGATAGTGTGTACACTTTAGCTCTGACCTACAATGATTCACCTGCCTAGAGAAAGCATTTAGGGAGGTTGGATAGTTCATTATGCCCAGATGTCTATACTATTACAGTATGAATTCAGGCAGCTTAGTAAGGAAGTTGATAAATGAAAGAATCCACTACTAGCTCTTGAAGAAACTGCTTTTTCAAGAGTTGAATTGGGGCCTCAATAATACTAGTTTTCCAAGTTGGCTTTAACATTATCTTCTGGGAATTCTAGAGCTTTAGCTCACCTTAATAAGCATTCTTACTAAAATATGGTTTCCTTCAATAAATTTTGGACATTAAATCCCAGTAGATGGCATAAATAGACTGGTAGTCCTGATGATAGATTCTTCTAATCTGACAGTGCTACCTCAGGAGCCGTCAGAAATACTACAAAGTGATTTCAGCTATACATACCATCATTTTGATTGAGGCAAAAACCCCAAAAGGTTTACTTTTCAGCGAAAAAATATCACTGTCGCTACTATCTTGACAAAAATTCATCTCCAATTTAACTCCAGTAACAGTATTTGAGGACTTCAAGAAGGCTCAGTTTACAGAGAACAATTTATGATGCCTAGTAAACCCAGTACTGGAAAAATACCTCTTTTTTCTTTTTTAAAAAGATGCTTTAAATTTGCTGTTTCATATGATGATGTCCTGTTTTCTAATACCTAACCAAAACATTTTTGTTAAATTTAAGAGGCATGACTACTTATACTGAGGAAAGTATTAATAACATTAAGCATTCACAACTTTCTTTTAAATACTGACTTAGAAAAACATTTTAGTAATCTAACTATATACATTTTCTGGTTCAATGACTTCTTTTTTATGTATCTTTGTACAAAGAGTACAAGTCCAGAATTCATTCACTAGTCTGTTAAATAACTATAAAGTAATAAATAGTTCTAGTTACTAATAAGAGAATTCTTTCCACGAATAAAAAAAGAGATATTTGGGACCATATGATTGATATTTATTCTGGATTTAAAATTATTTTTGTTATATAAGAAACCAATTGTGTAAACTACCCTATAGTTGTATCACTCAGGAAAAACAGTATAGTACAGTTTAGGTTGTCAGATTTTGATTTTGAACATTTCAAAGTTAGTTTTGGCAGCATTACAGAATCTATAAACTTCAAAAACAAAAATTAGGATACTTAAGATTTAGCCACAATGATGAACCTCTATTTTATACTATATACACACATATATATATATATATACACTTAATAGAGTCATTAGTCAGTAAATATTGATTAGCTGTGAAATACCTCCCCAAATCATCTTAATATCTATACATTTAGGCTGATCATACTGTTAGCAGATTAAGGTCTTAAGAATGTTTATTATTCTGAATGTTTATTTTTTAACTCATAATCTAAGTAATCAAAAGGAAAGAATGAAAGTATTTTTGATGGCAACTCGTTGGGAAAAATGTTTTATGTTCTATTTTCTGCATACAAAAATGGTTTCCACAACAAACATCCTTAAAATCTGATGAAACTGAAAATTCTGATGGAAAATAATTAGAATTTTATACCAGAGGATATAGCTGTAAGTTTTCAAAATGGATTCTTTTATATTTCAATTAAGTTTATGAAACTGGAAAACTACGAAAAAGGAAAAAAAAAATCTATTTAAATTAGTGTAGATTAAGTGGTGACCATTATTGCAAGGGAAATACTATATCAAGGAAATAGCTCTTTGTTTTGTTGCAAAAGTGATAAAAACCCAAAAGTCAATAAAACTGTTAAAATAAGTCTAGGTAATTACCAAGATCAAAATCCAGTGGCTTTTTATTAAACATGAACTTTTGTTCTGCCTTCTGCAATACGTAAATAGTGCTGACAACTGGTTTGTGAGCCACTTGCTACAATAAAATGTAATTGTATCATGAGAGAAAGGTGACAATCAGGAGATCATGAAAAAATTACATATTCTCACTGGTAGTTAATTAGCCATGCAAAACCTCCTCAAACAGATATTCTCTTCTATTAGGAATGATTACTATGCAGGCCTACAGATGTCAATACCACAGTCATTCAAATACTTCTTTCCCTACTAATTGAAGGTTGTAAAGCTCTGGTGCCAAGGTTTTGCTTCCAAAGAGCTAATTTATGACTAGAAGGATATTTTATGTCTTCAGTTGCAGCAGCTACAAAATTCAGCAAATCAGAACCATCTGTGCACTGATACTTGACTCACCATTCATCTAGCAGCCTATCAGTCACATTAGTTTGTATCCTGCATTCTTGGCTCATGAACACTTGTGATGATCCAAAGTTCATAAGAAATATTAAAAGTGAATGGCATCCTGACCCTACCTTATTGTACATACATCAGGAAAAAAAGTCCTCTGCACTGTTTTCGGTTTGTTTGTTTGCTTGTTTGTTCTTGCTTATGGACAGTGTCATGAAGAAATAAATGAACATTTAATTGCTGTCCTCTGCTAATATTGCAGAATATTTTAAGTTATAATTATTTTACAGTCTCAAGTGTTTTAAGGTGGTGTGAGGGAGTCAGTTGGCATGATAGAGAAGGTGTAAACTCTAAAAGATGGTTACTATAAAATGGGTAACTCGAAAAAAGAACCGTTTCTATAGGTTGAAATATCAGTACATACCAATAATTAGATAAAATCTAAGAATATTTTCACCACCAAATTGTGACAAAGTTGATAAGCAAGGAAAAGTGACAATGAATATTCTCATAAAGTCAGATTAGCCTTTAATCTTACCCTAGTCATATGCTTAGGACATAAGTAAATGCTTTATTTCTTCAACAGTATACAATTGACAACAGATCCTACTATTTTTTTCTCCATGAGACAACAGGTCAAAAGAACTTTTAACAAAATTTCTTAGAGCTGAGTTAGGGGAAAGATAATAATCCAGGAACTAGGTTGTCACACTGATTTTGAGTCTTACAACAACTTCATTTGGTCAAAAAGCTTTACAGAAAGTATTCATTGGATCCAAGGGATACATTACTTACTTTCTGATTGTTTGGAGTATATATATTCACACTCTCTCCTTTCATGGAAAATTCCAGTGGTCCTAAAGATATCCCACTTGGGTTCAGAATTTTCTTGAGCATTTGATAGTTTGGCTTTTCATCATATGCTAAATTATTAGCACATACCAAATATTGGGCTATTTCACCTGTGAAGTATTAAATTTTTTACATGTTATTCATATTAGCAGGAAGTGCTTAGACTCCAATATTCTCAAAATCTCTATTCTTTCTTATACATGTACACAAATGCACAGTATGAATACACACAGATACACACACACCCTGAAGAAGCTAAGAATGAACAATATAATGAAAAGCACTTTTTGAATGACATCCAAAAGTAACTGAAATACAGTGACCTACAAATCTGACAAGATGGTAATTTTTTTATTGTCTTTGTTGATATGTTTACAATTTACTAATCAAAGCAAGCATGCTTTAAAAATTAGAGATTTTAATTTGTAGGGTAAACCTACTAAAGACTACATGAATAATAAAATAAATCAGACATGTTCTATATTTTTATATTGAAGTTTTAAAAAATTAAGTTTATAACTTAATCATAAATCTCTATTTCCAAGGAAAAAATTATACTTTAATTAAGGCTTTGATTTTGAGATTTGAACAGTTCATTTAGAAATCTCCTTAAATTTCATGATTTAAGCCATGACTGACTTTTGAATTTGCCAAATCTCTCTCAAGCCCTCCCTATTATAGCTAATGCACCTATTTAGAGAAGTAAGAGTATAGCTACCCTTTATCTTATCTCATAACCTCTTCCTTGAACTATATAGTAATCCTCTTCCCTTCAAAAAGTTATCAACTACAAGTTTAAATAGTAGATTACTATTAAATTAGTACCTAATAGTTAATAAGCACAGCAATTTTGTTTACATTGACCTAAACGCAAGATTAAAGCGAGAATACCACATCCTGTGTAAAAACTGGCACATTTTCATTTATTCACAGAGATGTTTAGATACGCTACAGACTAACTTTTACAATCCTTTCCCCTTCAAAATATTATTACTGACCCAGACACAAGCATGTCTTACTTTCTCACTAAGTTGTTTACGTGTCCTGGCAGGAAAATCTGGGAAGCTCCCTGGGTTAGTAGGACTGGCTTCCTAATCCTTCACTTCCCCTCTGGGCCCACTTCCAAATGGGGAATTGTAGAGACACTGGGTTTCACTCTCCACAGGGAAAAGTTCCAAAAAGTAAGTCATCATCTCTTTCCCCTGCTGGAAGCCAGAGAGTGACCATTTAACAGCAGACTGTCTGTAGCTATTTTCTGTGAAGATAAGGCTAATGTAGCTAAAATGAAAACTCTTGGGTCCAAGGTTTGTGGGTTTTCGTCTTTGATACAGGTACTGTGACAATTATGCAAGCTACTTTTTTCCTTCTCTATAAGGTATATCAAATTCTATTATCAAGCATTCAATCAACCAGATCTCTATTAACTAGCCAGTGCTACAGCTTATCACATTTATAACTGATGTTTCTAGGAGCCCTCCAGGGGCATCCAATTCCTGAAGCGATGATCAAAAGGAAAAAGTATTAAATTTCATTCGCTACCATTTTAATATACATCTTCTGTTGTTCTTTTTCTCTTTTAATACTGGTAAGTCAAGTTTGGCATTAACCAAAATATCCCAAATGGAGATAAGAGTTGAACATACTGGGAAAATTTTTCACGAATCACTCTTAGAGGACAACAGAAGACCCTTGGCACTTTACCAGCTGATAGGAGCTGTGCAACGAAGATTTCCTGGGTCTGGGGCTTGAAAAAATGAGGTACCAGCAAGGTAGGAGAGTGAGAAAAAAGGAGTCACCTCCATTATAAATATAATAAACTTGAAGCTTTGAAGCTTAGTCTATTGTGATATAGTACTGGTTTAAATATTAGCCTTTCAATATCTGGATTTATTATATTAAGTACACATTTTAATTTACTAGCACATGTCCAGGGCTATAAAACAAAAATGCTTTGAGTAGTATGAAATTATGATATTCTTGAATCATCTGCTTTTTAAGCTAGTGAAATATTATCATTTCTATATCATTACTATCATTTCAAGAGACAAACTTTTGAAACTATCATTAGTATACTAAGACATGCACATCTCAAATCTAGTGGCTGTTTTATTTCATAAAATATCTCTATGTAATAAAACTTTTTGTAAATCAGCTTAATTTTCATGCTTCAAATACTCTTTCTCCTAAGTACAACCTACTAATTTAAAAGATCTTCAGTTAATATTAAATTTCAAATGTTTTGTATTTTAGAAATAGAAACACAAATTTTCTAAAAGTAGTATAGACTCAAATAAATGTATTATATTGAAAAAGAGGAACAAGGTACTCCTCCTATCATTTCTCCAATCACGCAAATCTTATCTCTAGCAACAGAAGTATCACAGAAAATACACTGGTCCAACTAGCATTTATTCCATACGGCTCAGGGAATCTGGGCTTTTTTTTCTACTTCTATACTAAATAGGTAGGGGAGATGAATAACGTAAAACAAAAAGAGACATTCCCCATCTCTCGTTTGTGTTCTCCTACTGAGCAAAACCAACTGTATGACTTGTTCAGAATGCCAATATTAGTCAAAAAAAAAAAACCAAAAACAATTAGTGGATACTAACAAAAAAGAGAATCTCTCCTGTCTACCCCACTCCAACAGAAAAAAAGGGACTGACTAGAGAAATAGGAATGGAGAAGACTCACACTGGGACAGACATAAAATTGGGGAAATAGAGGTGGGAAAGCTGAACTGGCTTGTTTATCTTTAAATTTCTATTGAAATAAAAACTTTAGTTTCTTCTCAAAGATGAACCATAAAAATAAATTTAAGATGATTTAACTCTACTTTTCAATTTCCAGATGAATACTGATACTATTTGACCTTAGCTAGAGGTCATTTGTACATTTTGTACAAATGTACAAAAGCTAACTTGAGATTGCTTGAAAGAGAGAAAAAGATTCACTCTGCTTATCTGACTCTGAAAAAAAGCAAACCTGACAACAGAAGTGAGCTGTTTCCTCTAAGACAGACTGTCTAACTCAGTCATTACACACGTGCAGTTTAATGTGCAAGTGCATAAACAAATGGCAGGCCTTGGGTAATTCCAAAATGACTTACTATGTTATACTGATAATAATAACAAAGAATTTAAAAACACTCTATATTAAATTTAAGAAAAGAGAAGACTTTAATGAAATTTATCATAAAATCCCAAGATCATATATATGCCTAGCCATCTAAAACTTTTCACTGTTCAGTGTAAACTAAATCTAAACAGCATTCAAATATGTAATGATTTGTTATTTTAATTTATTGATTAAAGTACTCTTTCTTAGATCAACTTTATCTTCCTCTAACAACATACAGAGGAACAAAAATCCCCCAGAAAATCAACTCCAGAAATATCAGATTCAGTTGAGTATTAAAATTGTACACCATTCTCAAAATATATTATTTTTTAAAATGCAGTCAGCAGAGTCTAATACACTGCATGCATATCTCCTTGTGTGTTCTGTGGTCTAACGTCTAAAGAAATCTAGTAATTTTCTTCTCCAGCAACCTATCTATAGCTCCAAGGAGCTTTCTACCACCCTGTAGAAATGAGAGAGGGTGGGTTAAAAGCAAAAAACTACAAAGCTAGAGTGACAAATGTAGTGATCTACAAATCATACAGAAGTTATCATTTGACTTACAACAACTGCTTCCAAAAGGAGTCCATTTAAGCACTGATTCAGGGAGCTCATCCAACAGACTAAAATAAAACAGAATAATGCAAAATGAATTTGTTTTCAATCCTGTGATTAAAAAACAAAAGAGATTCTGTGTTGGTAGGTCACCAATCTCATCATTTTCAATGCATTTTTTTCCATTCATCTATCATGTGTAAGACGGTAAGCAGAGATGGAAATCACCCAATTCCCATTGCCCAATTTTATGTCTATCACCTAGAAACCAAACAATGTGTAGAATTATAGCATAAATGTTTTAGGGTTGCATCCTGGTGGCCTAGCAGTCTAGTACACCTGTGAGCAGTCCCATATACATCCCAAGGTTCAGGGTTCAGACCCAAGTCTGGGGGGAGCAACCAATGTGAACAATTAAAAAAAAGTAAATGGAGCGCTTCTTCCTCCTCTGTCTTCCTGCCTGCCTGCCTGTTTGCCTTCATTCCTGCTGCACCCTTTCTTTAAAAAATAGTAAAAATGCTTTAATGAAAAGTTTGACATACAGAAATACAGAAGTGGTAATAGCTGTCATTTTTTTCTTTAAAATAATATGAAAAAACTTCACAGAAAAATTGTATTGAGATATTTTTCTTCGGGGATTTACCACTGGAGAGAGGCAGATTATTTAATTACACAGGTGTATTGTTTTCATCAGGCAATGTTTTATGCTATCCTATCATTAAAAAGGTTAGCAAGAAATATTTAAAAACAAAACATACAAAAAATAATTCCACTGTTCTAATACTTTCCAGTATTTTAAATGAAATGAGGACAATCCACTTCAAGTTGCTTCAGTCAGAGATATATATTCAACTAAAATTACTGATAAAAGTTTGTGTGATTCACAAATTTAGGCATAGGCAGAAATACAATAATAAATGCACCAATCTAATATTACCCTGTTTTAGTAAAATAAAGGTCATAAGGGAGGTAGAGTATTATGGTTAGATATGCAAACAAGTCCTTATAGAGGAAATTCAATGTTATGCCTTCTCAGCAAGTTGAATAAATTATGATTATGTACTATATACACTGTAGAAAGTTTGAAATGTCTCTGATTTAACTGAATTATAAATTTAAAACATTATTAGCTTTATGGTTCTATAGGTTTACATTATGAATCAAATCAAAATGAAGATATCAACATATATGAGTTCCACAATAGTAAGTAGATATTGTATTTATTAGTGTTATATTTATTTTCTATTAAACTCTGCTATTATATTTAAATGTACATATGTAAGCATATTCATCATAGCTATACACAAACAATATATATACTGATAAAATGCTAAAATAAGGCATTAGTTTTATTAAAAGTATATATTCAGAACTAAAAAGCTTATTTTTTAAATAAAGTATACTATTTAAATTATGTAAACTGAGTTGGAAATCTGGATACCAAGACTGTTTAAAAGTCCATTATTGAGCTCTGACTTAACCCATAAATTGAAAAATGTCAGTAATAAGAGGGTTAATATGGACATATTACTGCAGTACATAACTGATTAAACAATACTAATATCGATTATATAAATGATAGTTCTAAGGAACTAGGATGGTCCAAGTGGAGAAATACTGTATGACAGTATTTACAAATATAGTCTGTATTATTCTAAGTGTGTAGTCTAGCCTTTCTCTCTACTAAAAACTGATGTCACATTAAATTTGAAGATTGATTTGTATAGACCACCTTCCCCTTTTGTAAACTTCTGTTGTGACTTGCCCTACTTAAAACATAGCTGCCTCTTCCAATTGTGATATTATGTCTGTGAATAACTACTGTTGAGCATATCTTGGTATACAGTGAAAAACTGGTTACATGCGACTGACGCTTTTTCAAGCCTCATCGGAGAGAAAACAGTAAAATAGTAGCATACACAGTCTGACCTAATTCTCATGCTAACAGATTTGAGATGATAAAAACTGAATGTGGAATATTAAAAATGTTTATGTGACTGTAAGATTATCTCATATAAATACCTCATATAAAAGTTTTGTTTGCTTCTTCCTTAAGAAACAAACATATTCCCTCCAAAGCACAGGATTAAGAAAGAGCCATGTTGCTCTCACTTGAAAACCGTAAGCTCTATTTGTTCTAGTTCACATTGTTGCTTTACACAGTTAATATTAACCACAGCAAGCTCAGACTACCTCCCTGTACTTGTATATGCTAATTTGAAAATACTCTTCCTTGAAAATACCACCACTTAGAATGTAAGCTTTGGAAAACACCAAGTAAAGGAACAAATATCTCACTTTATATTCTGTATCACAACTCACGTACATTGTGATTTCATAGATGTTACATTCAAGGATTTTATGTCTGTTAACGAGTTTTTTTAAAAACATTTTTTGAATTAAAGAAAGGTGGTTTGGCTATCGTGTTGGTGAACTGTCTCTGGGATGTTAACTCCCTTTAGTGTGTCCCTTCAGACCTGTTGCAGTACATGATGGAATACTTGAAAGTCTGTACTTTGTTTTAGCCGTCTGAACAGCCACAGGGTCCTTCAGGTTCCGTTCCCAGGGCAGTTTCCCACATAACCACCGCAGCAGGCAGTAGCCAAGGATTTCGAGGTCACTTCGTCTGGAGAGGGCTAGAGGAACAAGCATTGAGGGAGAGAGATGAGGGATAAACCAGTTTTGAGAAACAGCGAAATTGTTGAATGGACTACTACTGATGAAATATGAAAAAGCCAAACAGGCGACGTGTTTTGTTTGTTCAGCTGGAGTAAAACTTAAACGCCTAGGATTTGGCCCCAGTCCACAGCCAGGCAGTGACTTGTTGCTGTCGAAACTAAGGGTCACTTTCCTCACCTCCTTCAACTTCATCCTTCCTAGTCTGGCCTGTCACATGAACTTGATCTCCATGGCCTCTGACATGATCCAGACAACCCATAACCTGGCACCAACACTTTCTCAAAGAGCCAAGCAGTAAAACAAAGAAATAAATGTCTGCAGCTAAATTACTAACATATGTTCCAGGAAGTCCATGGGGTCTGCATTGGTCATGCAGAGACCCTTTGAGTGCAGACTAAACACTGATGGCCTTTCCTGTTCCACTCACTCTACCAGCATTTCAAGTGCAAGAATATGACAAAACTGCCATCTAGTGTGCAGTTTTAAAATTCAGGTTTGTTCAAGATTTTTCATATCACACAAGGATAAAACATATCTACTGTTTGAGTAGCTGGTTCTCAAATTAAAAAAAATATTTTTAGAGATAAGCAGCACCAAGGTGAAATTCTGGCCCTGTATTTTGAATAAACTTAATGTAACAGTGTGACAAGGTTGTGTACAGGGCTAGGGGTGGGGGTGAAGGCGGTGAGGAGATTTTGAAACCAACAGAGGCTTTCAGAACTTAACAAATTTTTTCATAAAAAATACAGGGTAAGAACAACTCTTTTAGTGTACTGTAAATATCACTTCTATCAAATTATTAAATGCATTTAACCCATTTCATTGTAATTTTATATATTTTTCCACAGTACCTTATTTCAAAGACAGAAAATAAAAATCTAAGAAACAGGTCAAATGTAACATTAAAAACATCACTGAAATAATGATTAAAACATTAACAACAACAACAAAAAAAGCCCCCACAAAATAAACTCAAGTTTTACAACCATTCCAAGTTGTTATAAAATAACAGCCTGGTATTCACATTTCTACCAAACTTGAATGTGCATCTGTGTAGGGGATATATAATCTCTTAAATGCAATATGTGCTGTTAAGCCTGCTGTAAACAGGTATCCTATTTTATTATATTTCATTAAATAAACTCTGAAAAGTCACTCAGTAAACTTAGTTTTTAATTTAAAAAGTCATTTACTAAGAACATAGCTGCTAACACATCATGACTACTTTTTGGTTATCATACAAAAGTTATTATAAAAACAGAGGACAAGATTAGTTCTTACACATACTCTATCTTAACTGCTATTAGAGCACTGGATTATTAAAGGCTCTTCAATCTAGCAGAATCTTACAGTCCCATGGGTACCATTTACTTTCTGCACAAGTTTCAACAACGTCCTAATGCAAGACTTGGCTCCCCTATTAAAATAAAAACACAGTCTCTACCACGCTGTTTTGTAGTGATTTCTTCAGTAATAAATCTCCCATTAATAATGGAATGGTTCCATTTATACAGATGTGTTCACAAGTCCCTTTTCCATTATGGCAATTCCTGATTACCACCACTTAAAAAAATTCACATCCTCTAATTTTCGAAAAATGATATTCTGGCATCTGTTTGCATGACTTAGGCTACACACAAGAAGCCCTCTGAGGAAAAACAATCAGAATTAAAATGGAATGAACCTTCCTAGTCATTCCTCCAACCCCCCAACTGAGGGACTAATTGATATGAAGCTGTAAGTAATGGCAAGTCATTTAGATTTCTGAAGCCAATATTTCATAAACTGGTCTTCATTTGAAATAGCCCTTGGAGAGTTAACTTTACTTCACTATTATAGTTTGGTCTTATCTAATTAAATTACATTATCACATTTTTCAATCTTTTATTGCATATATATATTTTAATAACTATGGTTAAGTAAATATGTACCATTGTTTCCACAGAAATTCTACAGAAATAGATGCTAAAAAAAAAACAAAACAAAAAGACTCTAGAGTCACTCTTTCCCACCACTAGTGAGAAAAAATTATGAAGACTTTCTATGTACACACTTGTACCTGAAATTCCCCCTAAGGGAAACAAAAAGTTTGATGTGGTTTACTGATTCTCTTTAGGCTCTACCAATGACTGTCTTCTTTTCATCTACTGTACACAGAAGAATAATTTTAGTACATGTTAAATCAGTTAAAAATAAATATAACAATATTGCATCTAGATGTATATATAATTTACACAAAGAATTGATCATATGTCATTAATTGACTTTAAAATACATCATCAAAATAAAGGTCAAATGACAAATTGACAACTGTTGAATCTAGGAATTCAATATTTGGATATTTACTATATTCCTCTATTATTTCTATGTATTTGAAAAGGATGAAACAAAATGCCAAAAATACAAAGAATTGCTTATAGTTGAAAAAGACTATTAATAAAGTCTATAAAGTCTTTTTAATTATAAATTATATATAACACGGAATGCTTTGGGTCTTTTTATAAAGTCTTTTTAATTATAAATTAAAATATATCATGGAATGCTTTGGGTCACCTATTTGTATAATGTCTTATAAGAAAGTTTTTCAGTTAGATTTCCAAAAAAGAAAAGAAACTATACTTACTGATAGTGCTATTGCTTGGAAATGTAGAAAATTTAGTTATTAATATGATTTTTTCTCTAAAATGTACAGTTAGTTTCTAAATGTAATTTTGCATCTAATTTTTATCAAGATTATTAATATGGAACAATGTAAATGATTCTTTTTGTTGGAAGCCTGTTCTGCTCTCAATTGCTCAACATTTCTAAATTATAAAGTATTGCCAAGAGTAACAACAACAACAAAAACGGCACAGGTGGGGACTTGCATTCTATTTCACTAGAAAATAGATTCCAGAACCAGTTGCCACTAGAATGTAATTACAGTAAAAATAATTGATGTGACTTACAGATTTGTTATTGGGTCACTCTGCTTTTATATTACCTAACTTAATCATTCTAATAATATAAGTATTAACAGTGCTAACAAATTAGAAAAATAAAGAGTCTCAGAGAGGTTGAAGAACTTTTTTCTTATCACAGAGCAAAAACTGACATAATCTCACTGTTGAAATTCAAGACTTTCTGAATCCAAAGCCCACACTTAGTCGAGTCATTACTCTGCCTCCACAGTTAGTTTTAACACTATTCAAACAACTACATATGCTGCTTTCTATAGCAAGATGAGTATGTGAAGCAAGCATCTGAACATAAAGCACCAAAAGACACGGTGAGGCAAAGAGAGCTGGTTTGGTGAGAAATAAAAAAGTATTAGATCCTAAGGTCCAAGCTGCAGCAATAATAACATTTTTCATACAACTATATTTTCAAGAAGTTATTTCTTTCAAAATATTCTACTCTGATGAAGAAAAGTTTCTAGTAAAAGCTTTTAACATATAAAGCGTTAAATGGTCCTTTCAAGCTGGTATGAGAATAACAGAGAAGTTCCCTTAGAGAAGTTGTTTTATTCTAAAGACAAACCAAAGTAAAATGATGTGGGTTCAACTCACCAAAGGGAATGAAAGCGAAACTGGGAGAAAAAGCAAAGTGTAAGTGTTAATCTGAAAATGGATCTGATTATTGGCCTAAACTGTTTCCTTATACAGACATTATAAAGCGTAAAGAAAAACAGGATTTAAGAAATAAAGTAAACATGAAAATTTATGCCTCAAGCAGAGTTTAAATGCCCCAAGCATTAGTTTATACGCTCAGAAATTACAATAAGAAAGCAGAAAACATCTAAAGAAGATGCTCACTTGATGAAGTGAATGGAGACTATCTGCAGAACAGATTTAAAGTTTATTCTTACATTTTGAACTAGTAATCTGTTTTATTTAGTTTTTTTGTCAATTCAGATATATCATAAAGAGTTAAAAATTTTATGGTGGCCACAACTTCAAAATTTCTATTTCAAAAGTATTAGGAAAGTAGAATGCAATGTTACATTTCAAATAAAATATTAAACTCAGGGTCTCTTGTTTTTAAGGAGCTTTTAAATTCAAAGCATTAGATTTTTGTGAAACGCCACTGTATGAAGATTAGGCAGTTATTCAGCAGAACAAAGGTATTTTACATTGGTCAATGTGTATTCTTAACCTAACTAAATAGCTCAAGATCTATGTTAATACTTAAAAGTTATGTCCAAATGTTAAAACTGGGTTTTGCTATACAGAAGTGTCTTCATTATTGCTTATTTATACAAGCACCAAAAATTCTGTATGGTGGTCAATTTTACCTAAAAATAGAATTTCTAGCTACTAAAAGATCCAATGGTGCTTATCAATAACTTGATGGTTTATTTTAATATCATAATTTAAAAATGAGTTATCTTTATTTAATTTTTAAGAAAATTAATATTGTATCAGTCATGCCAATTCCCCACGTTTGGTAATATGAAAATACATTCTCAGTTTATTTCACATATATTTTGTAAGGTGGAGAGTACTAGATTAAAGTAAAATGAAACCATGCAAGAAATAACATAACTTGGATTTCATTAACCATAGAAGCTGGCAAAAAATAAAGTATGTAATATATCTCATTCCTTTATTCTGAATATATTACATAAACAAATGGGCATTTAAAATGTAATTCAGATATAATATTTTATGGTCATCAATGATGTCAAATTAAAACAGGTATTATACACTCAGTGCATAGGTCTGAAGTATTTAAAAAAGCTCAATATGTTAAATGCAGTATATCTCTAGAGAAATTAGGTATTGACTGCATGCCTCAGTGAGTAGAAAAATCTACAAAAATCCATACCACACATTGATCCAAATATTGCTTTTTAACATTACTAAGAATGTAACAAATTTTAAAATAGTATATTTGACACAGATATAATTCTCTTTAATTATCAGGCAGCAAGCCCAAAATATGTCAATGTTTATATGTGTTAGTTTTTATGAAGAATAAAAAATTAATGACAGAAGAAATAAACCCAACATATATTCATCTAATTTTACACTAAATGAAGCACTTCATCCACTCAGAAAATACCTCTAGGTCACAAAAGAGAATGGAGTTTGGAAGGATAACTGCAATTAAAAAAAAATAGAGTTATACAGATGTATGATAGTTCCAAGAATAATTACGTACTCATCCATCTGTTTATCTATTTATCCTATATATCTATTTTTTTATTTTTTGTCTTGTAATAATAGAAGTTAGTCCCCTTTTACATAAAGTTGAACTTTCTAGAAAATGCTTAGGTAAAAGTGCTGAATGATGCCTTATGTAAGCTCCTTCATTATAAAGATCCAACTAATCCACAAAAAATGAGTTTGCTTCATTTTCTGAATAATCATGACAGAAAGTTGCAGAGACCAGATAATCTGATTAGGTTAACAGTCTCTGTTAAATTAACCACTTAATTCATATAAGTCAGTTTCACACTGAAACCTGAATATTTCCCTGGGCCTGACCAAACACAGATAAATCTGACACATAGCAAATGCTTTGACAACTATAGATTCTATTTCCTAGTGACAACTTGTTTTGTTCTTTATGTTTCCTTTGCATTATCTTTCTCAGTATTTATTTGATATCATAGCTGGACTGCTATAGAAAAGATTTTTCTGAGATTAAACTACATAGTGTCAGTACTGAAAATAAACACATGAATATTTATGAATCTGACCTTCTACATTTACCTACAGGATTTATGACCCTGTTTATTCTGGCTTCTAGATATGACTCAACAATTATTTTATTTCTAATATAATGTTAAAGTGAAATGTTTTATTTTGGAAAATTAAATGCAAAACATTAGGAATGAATAGTATTCAAACATTTAAAGACATCAGATCCTTCGTTTTATATACCATACTAAAACTGCATATTAAAACATTTACAAATACATATGTATATGTGTCCATGTGTACATATGAAAGCATGTGCACATATATGTATATGTTTTTGTATATGCACATATATATCTACATATATATCTATATGTAGATATATATGTGCCTTGTGCTTAAAAAAATTCTTTTTTAAAGGAAAGGTACAGGCAGGAGTGAAGATGAGCAGGCAGGAAAAGAGAGAAGAAGACTTTTTATGTTTATTTTTATTTATTCCCACTGGTTGTTCTCCAGCCCGCCGGCCCTGGGACATGAACCCAGATGTCTGGGATATATGAAAACGCCCAGCTGGAGCAGTGGATCCAGCCCCTACTCCCACCAAGGCATGTCTAGATTCTATTTTAAATGCATTAATAAAATTTACTTTTATAGGAAACCTATAAAAATACAAATATTCACTCACCATATAACTTTCCAGAAAATACCAAAAATAAATAATTTTAGGCTTCCTCCTGAATAGTCTTCCAGGGATATCTTTCCACCATCATTCTCAGGCCTATCTTCTACCAAAAGCTAGCATAGCAAAATCTATCCAACTCATCAACATTATCAAAGAGAAAAAAACTTAAATGGACTACAGAATACAAATTGGTTCAAATCTTTCATGAAGCTAACACAATGAAACAATTGCCTTAAACTGGAATAATGGTACAGAATCTTCAGAATTCTCACAGTTCAAACACTGACCAAACCAACATGCAAAAACTCTAATTCCCATTCTACAATCACAGTGGTTTCTTGGCTATTATAACAGTCAAAACAAGAGCAGATCAGTATTAGAGCTGAAATAAGTGGCCCAACCACAGTTAATATTAAATGTAACTGGACCAATGCTTAATAATCTATGTGATAACCCACAGATAACTGAAAAAATGCTGTACATCACTCATCACCAGTTAAATACAAATAGAAATCACAATGAGATAATTACCTCACACAAGTGAGAATGTCCTCTATCAGAAAAACTAGAAACAACAAATATTTGTTGGAGAGGCTATCAAAAAAAAGGAAACTTCCTACACTGTTGATGGGAACATAAATTAGTACACAACATTTTACACTGTTTGGAGATTTTTCAAAAAAATAAAAGTAGATCTACTATTTAATCCAGCATCCTCACTTCTAAGCACATACTCTTGAGAATTAAAAACACTCATCATGAAAAAGAAAACAAAAACCCTGCACTCCTATGTTCATAACAGCACAGTTCACAATAGCCAAGAAATGGAAACAACCTATATGCCCATCAACAGAGGACTGGATAAAGCTGTGATGTATATACTCAATGGAATTCTATGCAGATGCTAAAAAATAAATGAAATTGTCCCCTTTTGCAACAATCTGGATGGAACGTGAGGGGATCATGTTAAGTGAAATAAACCAGGGGGAAAAAAAAAAGGGAAATACAGGATGATGTCGCTCATGTAGAAGATAAAGACACAAAACAAAAGAGAAACCCCACAAAATTTCACAGGACTCAAGACTGTGGCTACCAGGAGGATAAGGAGGAGGGACGGAGGAAAAGAAGGAATGAATAAGGCTGTAGTAAAGTGCACTAGAACTCTGGTGGTGGAGGTGTGATGTAAAATAAAATAGACTGAGGTGCAATTTCAATATCCTAAAAAGAAAATGAATATAGCATTGTAAAAAAAGGAATAGCACGTTAAAAAAAAAATCTGTGATGAATTTCCAGTTTTACCACTATTAAAAAAGTATTGTTTTCTGAAAATTCTTATATTAACATGACAAAAAAGTAAAGAACGAAATCCACTGAGAGTTAAAGAACTCTAGACCAAGAGGAAAAAAACACTATCATTGAGCATTTGACTCTTAGATTTCCTAATTAAAGTCATGTTCCATTTATATAGCTTTAAATGCTCACTGATTTACTCCCAGGTCAATGCTGAAAAATGATACAATATTAACAAATTTTTGAGAGATCACTACTTTTCTAACCAAAGTATCCTTGAAAAAAGTGGAGCGGTTTCTTTTACTCTAAGGGATATAAAAGCTAATTTTATTTCAGAAAACTTAACCTTTGATGCTCATCCTGAAAGGAAGAAAATATGTAACCGATACATTTTTCATTGGCCCACCTTAAAATAGTCTGGGTTATAATTGCTCTGGAAAATCATCAAGACCCTCTACATTACATGGTCAATGGTCCTTTTAATAGAAAAGGCAATAATATACAGTTGTTTGCACCAACTAAAACTCGTTAGAAAGTATCAGTTTAGGGTAACAGTTCAACAGCCATTAACAAGTGCAAATGTTTAATTGCCTTTCACTGAAATTATGGTCCTTTCAAAGCTGTTTAAAAATTATTTGTCTGGCTTGGCTTATCTGAAAAGACTTCTATAAACAAAGTTTACAAAGAATATAATTTTGAAAGCCAAAGTTTTTCAATAATCACCAGTTTTTTCACTAGCATAATATTAGAATTGACTTTTTGTCTTGCTGACAGAGCAACTAAGAAAGTACAGTTGCATTGACCATATTGATTGTGAGAAAAGCAACCATCAGTGGGACTGTGCACCATATATTTTCAATATTGACCTCCTACTTCCTTTTCCATGGCTTTCTGGGTCGGCTATTGGATTTGGACTGCAGTGTAATAAACAGCTAAGGTTTAATTAATGGTAAATGAATACAAGACATAGGTTATGACTTTAACTAATTAGGGAATTGTTGAATTAAGTCTGCCTTGGAATGCAAGGCAGTATAATCAATATCCAATAAAAGGACTATGTATGTAATTTACCTGCAAATGTGTTTCCAATACCATCAAAGTGAGTTTAAATAAGTAAGATATATGAAAGGCGACTAGAAGGGATTTCCACAACTTAACACTTTATAGCTTCAGGAAAGATTTCCTTATTGTTGAAAGATGGTATCTTCCAAACCTCTGATAAGGGCACAATTACAAAAAGGAATAATTCTTTCCATTGTAACTTTACCAAATCAGTGTTATTTACTAAAGTATAAATATTCATTTGCTGACCTCCAAGTTTAACCAGAACAAACTAGTGATTTCTGGTTCAAAATAAGCATCAAGTTTTGTTCAGTTGACACTTTTGCTTTTTTTATTTATTAAAGTCTGTATCTTCCTGCTAGAAGAAATACTCATAGGCATACAGGAATTCACTACTTTTGATAAAAATCTCACCGATGCTCTCAACTCTTCAAACATAATCATTCTTCTAAAGTAAAAAATAAGAACATGAAAAAAGCTTACCTACGCCCTTGTGCGCATCCACGCTGGTAAACTCTATTGTGCCATTGTGGCCTTTTCTAGGATTTTCCTGATACTGTTTATGGTTCCCATTGGGACAATATCTGTAGGAAAGTCCATAATCTGCGAGATAAACCTAGAAGACACGAGCAGACAAATGAATAATGCTTTTGTCCTCTAAAAACATAACCTTTATAATGAAGTCTTTAGAAACTTGATAGGTTAAGAACATTCTCAGATCTACATTTTATTAAACCCGATGGTGTCTTTGGATAAAGTACATACAATCAAGGGTCAGAACAAATAACTTTCTAACTTAAATTTTTATTTCATTATAGGCATATCATATTTCTGAGTTAACTTAGATGTTTAGTCTTTTTCATTTTGCTCCTAAATTCCCTTCCCTCTGGGTGGCTATTATCTATATTCATACAGTGTATGATGCTCTGCCTTTTTTTAACCCCTCCCTGAAACTTAAAACTGTGTCAAGCAGGGAAGGGAAATGAGAGCAAACAATTCAACAATATAAACCTAAGGTTGTAGAGGACTCCAGCAACAGGAAGTATAAAAATAGTGAACAGACTAAGAGGTAATGACTCTTACATACATACATACATACATGCAAACATTATCATTATGTCTATATTTAAGAATGGAACATCGATGTAGTATTTTGGCCTTTTAGATTGATCCATATCATCAGATATCTTTATAAGTCAGTCAGAATTGTAGGCAAGGTCTCCAAACAATATAGATTGTTCTAAGTCAGATAGCAATTCAAGAGAATTTTTCTCAGATTACTTTTGAAGAGAGAAAGGTGAGGGAAGTAGTTTTACAGATACAGCATACACTGAATAGGGAACTGTTATGTCTAGACATTTATTTTGACATGTGGTCAGAATACAGTCATTCTCAACTGTATGCTACCATGCTCCTCCTTGAAAGCAGTTTGTAAAAATGTGTTGTTTCACAGGTATTTCTTTAAAATTTAGGAACTGAGGCAACATTTCAGGATATAGCTTCAAGACATTAGAGTACTGCATTGCAAAATATAATAGGCATTTAAAAACTTAGTATTTAAAAATTAGTTTAAGTTTTGGGTTTTCAGGTAGCTTAAGTAGGAGAGATTTTGAACTTGAAAAACATAAGCAGCAGTTTCTCATTTGTTGGAGAACATAGCTTGCTATAGTGTGTGAAAACATGTTATTTCAGTTTTGTCTCTCTCACCCACAGATGCTGTTTCTTAACATAGCCTCTGAAGTAACTGATCTCTCTGCCCTAAGTAATTAGACTTCAGGATTACATATATAACTGGTTGCTTGCTTTCACTGTGACGTATTTTGTTCTTATTTCAAGAAGTGAATAAATAGACTTCACTTTGCAAAATACATATTCTGAAAACATACATACTGATAACTCAGGAAACAGAAATATATTTTAAATACGAGTCTGTTTAAATTGTATGAAGAGCTATAAGGAACCTTTTCATATAGCCATTAGACAAAAATATGACTTAAAATGTATGGGGTGCCTAAATGCACTGGACAGCATGTTGACATCTTCATATTCACGGAACTGTGCCACTGTCACAGAAATCCTGTAAGTAGGTACCATTATCTTCATTTTAGTCATATGCAAACTGAAGCTTAGTGAGGTTATATGATTTGAGGAGTAAAATGGAGTCAGGATTCTATTATGCTTCTGATTTTGAGTTTTCACTCTCAATCACTGTCAAATAGAAATTTCATTAGACAAATACTCTATTCAAGGCTATTGCAATAGGGGAGAGAAACTATGCAATAAAGAGACGGAACTCAACAACACTGAAACAGAACACAAAAAAATTTAAAACCACTGGATGTGGTGGGGGACTAGTGAAAAAGTACTGGAGGATGTTAAAGATATTGGTCAATGTGACTAGGTCATCTATATTTGCTAATTATGCTTAGGCTCCTACCCATATATTGAGTCTGGAAGATAGGAGCACAATCTTTCTCAGTGATTACATTTTAAAAGGCTCATTCCCAGGCCCTTGAATAAGACATTCCTAGGTTGTGAAACTTGCAAGAAACTGGAAGAAGAGTTACATCTCAGAGAGGCCGAGAAAGGATTTACAATGTCACGTTTTCTTAGGTAAATGCTCTGAGAAAAGGGAAGACAGGGGCTTATAGTTAGAAGAAACCTGTCTAAAGTTTAGACAAGCTCAGGAGAACATTAAAGTTATCTTGATCATCACTGAAAACCTCAAGATAGGTTACTCAAACTTTGAATAGCACTCCAGGGCCTACATTCAATATAAAAACAAGGTGTGTTTGTGCAGGTGTGTGTTTAATTGTGAAATACTGAAGAAAACATGCACTATTTGCTGACTATTTTATATTTCAAACCTGAAAGAGATTTAGAATATGCATGGTCAAAGCTTCAAAGAGCATGCTCTCTAAGAAATAAATAATCAGCTCTTACACAATTAATAAGTGTTATCCAAACAACTAGAAATACTCTTGGTGGTCATCTTGGTAGAAACACTTAAGTTGTATTCTCTTAGCAAATCTCATTTATAAAATACAGTTGCTAGGTTATACATTAGATACTCAGATCTTATACATCTTCTAAGTTAGTACCCATTAACCAACCTCTCCCCATTTTCCCCAATTCCTGGCCCTTGGCAACCACCATTCTACTTTTTGTTTCTATGACTTTTTTTTTTTAAAGACTGCACATATAGATGATACCATGCCATATCTGCTTCTTTGTCAAACTTATTTCATTTCATAAAATGTTTTGCAGGTTCATTCATGTTGTTGCAAATAGTAAGATTTCCTTCTTTTAATAATTTCCTTTTGAAGATTCCATTGAGTGTGTGTGTATGTGTGTATAAATACAGATATCTTTTCTTTATCTAACAATGGACATTACTTCTACACCTTGCCTACTGTGATTACCTTGAATGTTATAGTACATACCTGAGAAAATGACTTCCTTTGAATATATACCCTAAAGTAGGATTTCTGGATATAATTCTTCTATTCTTTAATTTCTTGAAGAACTTTTACAGTTTTACATTGTGGCTGTACCAGTTACATTCCCACGAGCAGTGTATAAATATTACCTTTCTTTGGCATCCTCACCAATATTTGCTATCACTTGTCTTTGTGAGGATAGTCATTCTTACAGGTGTGAGGTGATCCTCATTACAGTTTTGATTTGTACTTCTCTGATAGTGATGCTGAGCCACAATTCATGTATCTGTTGGCCATTAGGGTGTCTTCTTCAGAAAAATATATTCAGGTTCTTTGCCTATAGTTTAATTGAATTATTGAATTTTTGTTGTTTCTGCTAGTGAACTGTATGAGTTCCTATACATTATGGATATTATTCCCTATCAGAATATCTTTTACAACTATTTTGTCCTAGCCCAGAGGTTACTTATTAACTTTGTTGATGGTTTCCTTTGCTGGGAAGATGTTTTTTAGTTTGATGGAATCACAATACACTTGCTTATTATTACTTTAGTTGCCTTTGTATTTAGCATCAAATCCAAAAATCACACCCAAGACTAATGTCAAGAAACTTTTAAGTTTTCATCCAGGATTTTTATGGCTTCAAGTCATATTTAGGCTTTAATTGCTTTTTAGTTGATTTGTATGTATAGTATAAGATAAGGGTCCAATTTCACTCTTCCATGTGGCTATCCAATTTTCCTCACACTAGTCACATACAGACTATCTTTTTCCCACTGTACATTTCTGATTCCTTTGTTGAAAATTGACCATGTTTTACTGTCTTTTTGGGGAGCTCTCTATTCTGTACCACTGATTTATATGTCTGTTTTATGATATAGCATACATCTTTGATTACTATAGCTTTGCAATATAGTTTAAAATCAGGATGTGTGATTACCACTGCTGTGTTTTTCTCAAGATGACTTTGGCTATTCTGGATCTTTTGTGACCCATATAAATTTTAAGATTATTTTTCTAGTCCTGTGAAAAATCTCATTTTGGTAAGAACTCTATCAAATTTATAGATTGCTTTGGGTACTATGGACATTTAAACAGTATTAATTCTTTTGATACATGAGCATGGAATATTTTTCAATGTATTTATGTTTCTACAGTTTCTTGCATCAATGTTTTATCATTTCCAGTGTATAGATCTTTCACATCTGATTTATTCCTAATTATATTCTTTATGATGCTATTACAAATGGGATTCTTTTCTTATTTTTTATAATAGCTAGTTCTTAGTTTTAAACTGATTTTTGTATATTAATGTATACTGCAACTTTACTAAATTATCAATTTTAAGGGTATTTTTGTGAAATTGCATTCATGTCATTTTACTAATTCCTTTCTGATTTGGATTGTTTTTACTTCTTTTTCTTGCCTAAATGCTCTTTGAGGACTTCCAGTACTACAATGAAATGTGAGAGTGGGCATCCTTGTCTTCTTACTAGGTAGAGTTTTCAGCTTTTCACTGTTGAGTACAATACTAGCTATGGGTTTTTTATAATTGTCTATTATGCTGAAGTATATTCCTTCTATATCCAATTTGTTGTGAGTCTTTATCATAAAAGATGTTGAATTTTCTCAAATGTTATCTCCACACCTGTTGATATGATTTTTCCCTTGATTTTGTGAATGTGGTATATCAGTGACTAATTTGCATAAATTGAACCATCTTGGCATACTAGAATAAATCATGCTTGATCATTGTATATGATTCTTTAATGTACTGTTGAATTCAGTTGCTAATATTCTGTTGAAGATTTTTGCACCTATGGTCATTGAGAATTTTGGTCTGTAGCTTTCTTTTCTGTAGTGTCTTTGGCATTGGTATCATATAAACACTGGCCTCTTAAAATGAGTTTAGTAATGTTCTCTCCACTTTCATTTTTTGGGAAGAGTTTGAAAAGAATTGCTATTTACTCTTCTCTTTCATTCAATATTTTGGAAAATTCACCAGTGAAGTCATTTGATCCTACACTTTCATTAAGAGATTTTGAATTACTAGTTAAACTTCCTTACTAGTACTGGTCTGAACAGATTTTCTATTTCTTCATGATTCATTATTAGTACTTTGTCTCTAGGAATTTATTCATTTCATATATGTTACCTAGAGTGTTGACGTACAATCATTCATAGTAGTTTATGATTAATACTATTTGTGCTAGTAGTTGTAATTAACTCCTCTTTCATTCTGGTTTCATTTGAGACTTTTTTCTAGTCAAAGTCTAGCTAAAATGGTCAAATGTGTTTATCTTTTCAAAAAAACTAGCTGTCATTTCAATGATATTAACTATTTTCATTATGTTTTTCATTTTATTTCCACTCAGAAATCTATTATTTCTTTCCATGTAATAACTTTATACTTAGTTTGTTCTTTTTCTAGTTCTTTAGTTTTAAAGTTGTTACTTGAGATATTTTTTCTTAATGTTTATCATAAAAGTTTCCCTCTTAAAAGTGCATTTGCTACATCCCCTAAGTTTTGGTATACTGATTAATTTTCATTTGTCTCAAGATACTTTCTGATTTCCCTTTTGATTTCCTCTTTGACTCACTGTTCAGAGGCATGTCAAATTTCCAGTTTTCCTCTTGTAATTTATTATTTTCATACCAATACACTTGGAAAAGATGCTTTATATGACTTCAACCTTTTTAAATTTATTAAGACTTGTTCTGTGGCCAAACATCATTATCTTGGAGAAAGTTCTAGTGCACTTGAGAAGAATTTGCATTCTGCTCTGCTAGATGGAAAAAACTACGTTTGTTAGGTCCAACTGGTATAAAATTCAAAGTTGCCTCACTGAATTTTTTGTCTCTATGATCTAACCATTGCTGGAAGTGGGGTATTAAAGGTGAACCATTGAGGTTTAGGTAGTTGAGGCAGCAAGGGTGTAGACCAAGACCATGTAAAGCCCAAGAACCTGGATTCATGACCTGGGCCAGAGTGGGAAGAAAAAGAGAGGTACTGAAGTCCCATAATGTTACTGTGTTGTCTGTTTCTCCCTTCAGCTCTGTTAATACATATTTTATATATTATATATTCATACTGACTGCATACTTGGTGGTCTTAATAGAAAGTTGTGGGTAGTCTTCAAATAATCATAAAAGGCCACTGAATAAAACAGCAAAATGAACAATCATTTATCCTCATCCTCTTATATAAATCTTATTTTTTTCTGGTTTGGATTTTTATCTATTAGTGTACCATATGGTTACATTTATTTATATTTGGATAATTATATATAAATCTATATGTGTAATATATAAATTATGAGTAATTTTATGTAAATAAATCCCCTAAAATTCTCATTAAACTTTGCCCATTAACATCAATCAATGTATTTTAAAAACAGAGATTGTGGGGCATGAATGAAACCTAGGAGTGACTGCAATTGGTGAGGAGATTTGATGTAAGAGGAAGTAAAGTCAATAATCTATCCCAAGTAATCAAAACACTGACAAATTAATTTGACTCAAATTACATCAAAGTGAGAGTTTCTATTAAGATAACTAAGTAGAAATACAAAATCCAGTATTTTGCTAGAATTCAAAGAAACGGGGGAAAGGCTAGGAAATGTTATAAAAAAAAGATTAGGGAGGAAAGGAAGTAATATTGAGGTTTTATTATGTGATAATAACAGGTTAAAGTATCTTTCACAAATTTTTTAACTAAATCAAGGCCAGATAGCATCGGTTTCATTTTACACATGAGGAAGTTGAACATTCCAGTAGTTAAATAAATTGCCCAAGTAACACAGCTTACACAGGATGGAAGCAGAACTCAAATCCATGCCAGCAGGACTTCAAAGTTCATTTTCTTTTTCAAATACAATATAAAATTTGGGTTCTGTTTCTGACATTTTGTTGAAGAAAACAGTAAGTTTAAGCAGAACTCAATTTGCAGTAGGAAGTTGCAGTCTAGGTCCTGATTTTGTATGCCTAAAAGTTAAGAATGGTTTTTATACGTTATGTGACTATTTTTTAAAAAGAAAAAGAATATGCAACAGATACCCATACATGGCCCACAGAGCTCATAAAAGTCTAAAATATGTCCTAATGTTTCAGTTAACTCTTTTAATAATATATCTTGTTCTGTGAAATAAAAAATAACTAGTAGTATTTACTTTAAATATAAAAATGGATACTATAACTGGTTTCCTACAGGTCTATAGTAGGAAACTCAAGATTACCAAGATCAGGTAGTGGGTGATTACCTGCACTGAAAGAAGATGAGTCATTGGGATATTTAAACATACCACTCTCTAATGTATTTTAAATGATTTTTCATGTCACTTTCCTAAATTCAGCAACTATTTCCTTTCTCCATGAATAAAAAGACGGTTCTGCCTGCTTTCCTTTAACTGTATCCCAGAGATCTTTCTGTTACCTTGCACTGTCTCTCTCAACATGGTGCTCATTTTCTTTCTCACCTTTCTTAGGTATATATTACATTTTTGTAAACAAATTTTTGAAGTAGGTACGGAACATGTGTGTCATTATCCAAATAAACAGATGAAAGAAATAATACAAGTCATCAAACATTGACCAAGTCCAGATTCTATACAGGGTTTCAATGATTTAGTAAATTTTCCGTCTCCACCCCAAAAGACCTAATCCGAACTCATGCCTTCACAGACTTTCAATTTTAAGATTTTAAAAAAGCTAGTGTGATAGTACTGAGGTCAAATTCCATCAAGAACTGACTTCTCACTTGTGAAGAGTACAATAAACTGACAATCTCTAGTGACAGGGCCGTTAGGAACGATCACAGCATGTGAGTCAAGACCACATTCTTCTTGAGCAACTCATCAATGAATGATCATGGTCAGGAGACAAGTGTGGCCATTTCCACCCAAGAGGAGACTCTTGTAATGGTCATTCTTTGCTCTGGTGCTGTCAAATGAGTTGGCTGAGACTTCGTCAGAACTGTATCACAGTGACTTCTCGCTACCCAATTTTTTTGTTCCCTTTCCTTTCAGAGGTTGTCATGTCAACATCCCACTCTGAAAGCTTTCTTTGTCCAATCTTGCTTTCTCTCTATTTATTTCTCGATATCATCCTTTCTTCCTCTAGCAAAGCCCTTGCGCTCCTAATCCATTTAACATCTGTCTCTGTGAGAGCTAGATTTGACACAGATGGTCAGTAAATCATAGCCTTAATTACAAGCACTGAACAAAGGAAGATGAAAAACAATTAGCCTTTGATGACCATGAAAAACATAACTTTCTTACAGTAAGATGCTTCAGAGACATCGTCCTACTTTACCTGGCCAGATTTGCACGTATATATGTCATATTCTCAAGTTCTGCACTTAAGTTAAGCCTTCACTTCCCATGTCCTTTGCTCCTTGATTATTGTAGGTTCTTACAGTGCTTCATTTTTCCAAATGAATAAGATAACAACTAAGAGCACCTTTGCTTTGCAGTGAGTAGCACCAGAAGGGCTTTTGTCTTCAAACAGCATCCCTCCAAGGGCTACCCTAAGTGCTGGTCTTTACTTCCTACCACACTTTCTGAAATCATACTTAAACACAATCCTTGGATTTACAAGGAATAAATACCTGAAACCTATTCTGTTATGTAGATCCCTCTAATCACAATGTAAGTTACTGGATTTTCATTTGTTGCCATGTAAATTTACTATTTCTAAATGTACCAAGTTACTTAGCTTTTATTTTTTCTGTATTTTGGCTCTACATTTAGAGGCTATAAGCTACTGGACAAGAAAGGGCCAGAATCAGGTTGCAGATACATTTCTGTATTCATGACAGTATCTACTCTAAGGCATACTGCACAGTAGATTTAAATATTTATTGACTTGAAGGCAACAACTGGACAAATTTAAGTAAATTCTTTTCACAGATACCTCAGTGCCAAACATAATAAACTATTGAGAACATTTTAAAAAGGAAAATATAAATGTCTGTTTATTGAATATTTACTATGTGAATTCATTAAGTGATTTACAAAAGTTAAATCACTGCACCTTTTCTAAGTGTAAGAGGAAGTTATTTTAAAATACATGGAGGATAAGAAAATAGGATGAATAAGGCTAGTAGTTCTATGCCAAAGAAACAAGTAGTAATTAGTAAAGTTAAGATTTGAACCTAAATCAATCTGGTCCACATGTAAGGACAGATGACATACACACATTTAAAATTATACTCTGGAAAAGAATAATAGATTAAAATTTAATAATATTTTAGAGTATAAGGAAGTTATTTCTAATTGGAGGACTCAGAGAAAGAAACAACGGTTGAGCTGGCCTTGAAAATATCTATGATTTCCACAAATGGTGACAGGAAAGAAGAAATACAAGAAGGAAAATTAGGGCATGAGTGTATACCATGAGTGGAAAGGTTACTGGAGACACAAGTCATAAAAACAGATTAGCAACACTTTACAGAGCACTTTTAGAACCATGTTAAGAAGCTAACAGCGATCTTTCTATGCAAACAGCAGGTCACTAAATATTTTTGGCAAGGAATAATTTCTTGCCACTGGCAGAATCGTAAGAGAATGGAAGAGTTCATTTAAGGGAATGTAATAGTAGTCTAGACAAAAGGCATCGGGAGGTTGGACTAGGGCACTGGTGAACACAAAAGCCAAACAAAGTAGAGTCACAAATTATTGATAAAAGGATGAAGAGAGGGCATCGATAATAACTCTGAAAACTAATTGGTTGTTAAGTGAGGAGTCAATGAACAACGAATAGAAGGGAAAGAACTGAGAGAAAGGCATACTTATGAAATTATAGGAAGAAACCGCAGAAAACCTGTGTCACTTAATATTTCTTTACTCCAGTCTACTATTTCATCAGACCTGTTTATGACCCCTTTAAATGGTGCCGTAAATTCAAGCATTTTAACAAAATGTTGATTTATATTTAGCAGTATTCTACATATTAGCAATTTACTTCCATAATTTGCACTTTTCTTTTTTCAATCTGGCTCTTTTAGCAAAACGTGAATGCCTATTTGATCAAATAGGACCGTAACTTTAAATGCTTTCCAGACTGTTGGGGCAACTGTCCTCACTTTTTTTTTTATAGGTTTCTTTACCAACAATTCCTTCACCTACAGAAGAAAACTTTTCCAATTACAGTCCATTTCCAATTTGTCCTTTTGACACAGGTTCTAAAGGATTATATGAAAGAACCTACAACACCCTCTCCTCCTAATCTGCTATCAAATTTCCAATGTGATATCAAAGCACACAACTTTTAACTAAATCTTAGTCAATGGAAGAGGATAATATGAATTGCATCCAATTTATGGTCTCCCTCTTGTCTAAATCAAATCTGAAATTAAGATTTTTCAATATCTTGGTTAGCATTATCAGAGCTTGGTATATTTGTAAACAGCTGATACTCACACAATGTTAGCTGATATAATTTGATTGTCATTGCTATATTATAAAAAGATTCCCCACATAAAAACTGTGTCTAAATAAAACATAGCTATCCAACATTCAAAAGAGACTGCCTGTTCTACATTAACTGCAAATTCTATTGATTTTAAAGATAGTATTTGAGGTTGCCAGCAATAAGACTATTCTTGTATGCACAGTCCCTTGGTGTCCACAGTTTAACAGCCTCTAAATAGGGGTACCTCTTAATCCATTCAATTTATCAGCTCAATGAGTTGATTCAGAATGTAGAAATGTCATTTTCCCACACTAAAAAAAAAAAAAAAAGAAAGCCTACATATACCACTTTGTAACCCAGGATGCTCAAATATTTTGATCATTAATATTTCTCTGGTTATGTATCTGGCCTTCTAAATTAGAAATACTATAACCATTGGACTCAATATGAACTCAGTAAAAATGTATTGTTTACAGATAAACACTAATTTTTCAAAAACATTAACTCTCTTGCGAACTATATTTTTTGGGATAGGTAATTTGTTAAATGCACCACCCTATACTTACAGAGCATATACATTCTAGAAATGTGAAATCATTTCCTCTTACCATAGAAAACAGACCCTAATGTTCTATTCCCTATACCTTGAAAGATGCCTATAATCAAATTACACACCTGAAAACCACACATATAAAATCCAATTAACATTTTCTAAACATCCAAAGATGCTGTTTTTTCATAAATATAAATAATACTTGGGAAGCAAAATAAGGTGTCATAATCATAAAAATAAAAGGCAATATTCTTTTCTATTTTACTGATTTCTTACTGTGTCTGATATTAACCTAAATCTTTTCAACATGTTTAAATCATTTGATCCTGATCATGCCTCTTTGACAGAGATGCTATTTTGTTACTTTTAGATGCAGAAAGGGAAGCAGAGAGGTAAAAGAATGTAACTAAGAACACAGAGATAACAAGGAAGAGCCAGAACTCAAACCCAAGGAGTCTGATTCCAGAGTCTAATACCCTAATGATAATAAGATAATACCCTAATGATTCTACCTTGAATCCCCAACATATTTGAAAATTATGCAACCAGTTACAACCTTTAAGTAAACCTTTTCCCTGGGATAAAGAGAACATAAACAACCCTCTTTTTATATGTTTTTCCTGATCCTGAACATGGACATTTAGCTCCAGAAAACAAGTGGACTGCATATCATTCAGTGAAAATCACACCAACATGTTCAAAAAATAATTGCTTGGAGGTTCTATGTGTAAGAACAAGCCATGTTAGAAACAATGACTTGCTATGTCTGAGGCAACCCTAGGCAAAATTAGGAGAGTACTTGTTTCTTTTCCCATTTTCTTTGTCTTTCCCCTCCAGAGACCCAAAGCTCACATATAGCCAGAATAAACTCGTAGTCATGCTAAGCCGTTAGCAACTTACTTGGAACAGAACAGTAGGCTGAGATTTGTATTACAATTATTTGGAGTATTTATTATTTCAACTTCCACCTGAAGATTTATGCCTAGGTCCTTATATTAGTTTCACAAGTATCCAAACTAGACAATTTACAATAGAAATTTATTGTTTCACAAGTTTGGAGGATCTAAGTCTGAAATCAAGGTTGGTTCCTTTGGAGGTCGGTCTGTGAAGGATAATCTGTTCCATGTCTCCCTTCTAACTTGTGGTAGCCTCAGGTGTTCCTTGACTTGATGAAGCCTTCTCCCTGTCTTTTCCCAAGGTCTTCTCTATGTGTGGCTTTATTAATATGCAAATTTCTCTTTTTATAAAAACACCAATCATATTTTTTAGGGCTCTCCCTAAAGACGTCATCTTAACTTATCCATTTGTAATGACCCTATTTCTAAATAAGGTCACATTCATGGGTACTGGGGTTTGGGACTTCAACATGTTTTGAGAAGACACAAATTAATCTATAACAGTCCTCATTCTCAGTTTCTCTTTGAGAATATGCTGACAGAAGTCTCTATAAGGAATCACACAGATTGGCTACATTAAACAGTAGAAATCTCTTGACACGGTTATAGGCTTATCCCAACAAGGATTTAAGAGATGTACAAATGGCTTTTGTCACTCACTGTTTTTGGCTATAATATACCCAGCTCTACTTGGTTTAAGTTGCATACATACCTGTTCCTCTTGAACACTGAATGACTAATCAATTTATTTATTCATTAACTTATTCAATTAGTCATTGTTCACTCATCATTTAATTTACTGCTTATTATATGCCATGCTCCATGTCACCTGCTGGATACACATCAATGAATAAAACATAATCTCCGTTTTCTTATTTACAAGACTAGAAACTTGCTTTCCTGGTGGGCATTTAACTGAAAAAACAAAAACAAAAACACCCTCACCTGGCTTTTTATCCTAAGTCAGACTTGTAACTAACAACAAGTTCTAGCCAGGAAGTCAGAATCTATAAGAGCTAAAAGGGACCAAAGAGATCATATGATCTACACTACTCAGTTTAGAAAGGGAAGCTGTGGCAGAGGAACCTACTACAGTAAGTACTTTTTAAAAAGGGAGAAAAACAAGCATAATTGGAACAAAAATACTATTCTCATTTTCTCATGATTTTAAAACAATTCAGCCAAAAAACACATAAAACACATTTCCAAAATCCTAACTTTAAATAAAAGTGATGAGTATATAGTTTTCTATTTTCACATTTTCTGAACATTTATTAAGAAAAAAGTTTTAAAAAAATCTTCTTATTCTCCTAGAGGCAAAACTTATATACTTAACAGGTGCTCACATGTTTATGCTTCTCAGCACTGGAAAATAAGCTTCACAAAATAGTTTTAAATATGGAGACTATAATTTCTAAATTATAATTATTTTATGGTTTTCTTCAATATTTTTAATCATCACCATTTTCCGATATTAAAATTATATAGTCCACATTTAGAGCTCTCATTTGCAGAGTATTTAAAAAAAATAATTTTTACTTTTCGTATGGATCTAACTTGATTTAAAATTAGACGTCTTAAAATAATGTTAAGAATGTATTCTGATAACAGGAACACTATTAAATATTAGACAACAAAGCTAGAAATACATTTCATAGAAAACTTTTAAAAATAATTTCATAATTTGGGAGTATAATAAAACATAATAGTATCAATACATTACAGAAAGTTAGATAGAAATAAAATTTGGAGCTGACTTTATTTTTAATGGACAAATTATACTGAAACGATTCCCAAATAAAGTTTGTAGCTGATATATAATTACCAGATACACACAAGCTATTCAATTTAAAAGCAATATATTCATATGACAACTTATATTGAGATAAAAATTCATTGAAAAAAAACATCTTAAAATAATCCTATTAACATAAACCTCATAAACCACTCAATTTAAAACTTCAAATAACTAAAATTTTAGGATGCTGTGCCCTGGTGGAGCAGTGGTAACTCCAGCCACCTCTGAAGGAGCACAGTCCATGCATACCCCATGATCCTGGGTCCAGGTGGGGACCAACATAAACAACTAAAGAAAAATAAACACAAAAAGCTTCTTCCTCCCTGCCTGTCTACTTGATTTCATTCCTGCCTGTACCTTGCCTTTAAAATAAAATTTTATATATACATATATATTCATACACATATTCATTCTTAGGAACAATTTTCATTAGTTTTTGTTCAATTGAAAATATGTAATGAATGTGTTATTTTGTTTGTTAATAGTGAGATTTTGCTGTATATTAATGGTGCTATTAATCAAAGTAAAATCCTATTCAGATCAGAATACTTTAAAGTATTCTTAACAGCTGTACCATCTAGCAATATTATGACATCATCAAACTAAGATAAATAACAACTCTAGAGATAATCAAATGATAATGAAATACAGAATAAAGGTACTAAGACTAAATTTTATAGTTTCAACAAAGAAAATGCTACCTCTAAATAGTAATCATATAATATGCACATGCCATACATTTCTTTCAAACATTTAAACACTTATTCACACTCCATCTTACAAGTAACTGTGATTGATAAATAGATTATGTTAGAAGTCCCTCTAGCAAACAGTGAACAAGCAGCTTTAATGAGGCTTATGACCTTACCCTTTGGATATCCTAGGGAATCTGAAAGTGAGTATTTTGCTACTAGATACAGGTCAGGTGCTACAATTTCTGCTCCTAGATGATTAATTTTTTTCTAAATTAAAACTTTTTAACATCCTTAGCTATACAACAATAAACAAGTCACTTTGGAAACATTATAAGAAACATTACTTTCTGCAATTTTCATTAAGTATTTGGAAAACATGTTTTTGTTTTCAGAGAATTAGAATTTTAGAGCTAGAAACTTTTATGATCATGTAGCCAAAGTTCCACATTTTATAGACAAAAAAGCTAAAGTACACATAGGTTAAATGATTTGCTAAAGGAGGTAATTCTGTTCAATTCTGAGATTAGACCCTTGTCTTAAGACTTTCAGTCCAACACAATTCCTAATAGTTAAACAAGTGTTCTTTAAAATAAATAATAATAAAAAAAAAAATCACAGGCTTCCTACATCATACTTATTAGTCCAGATGCCAACATCAAGAACTGGTGTTCTTTATCTGTGAGGATCATCCTCTTCAATTTAGCACACAGCTTTGGGGAAGAAATATATGGAACACGGTAGGTTCAAAGAGCTGAACAATCGAGGTATTCTTGGAACTCAGATGAGATACTACATCAAAACTGGCTTCATGTGCTAAGAAGTCAACAAAGTATTTCTTGAAGGGTTACTGCAAAAGGAATACTAACCCAAGGGCTGTGAGGAATGAAAAAGAAGAAAAGTACACCTCTCTATAAGACTCAAGGACTTCATTCTAATTCTTAACACAAGACAAGTAAGACATGGGTGTGCATGTATTTGAAAAACACATTAGAAGTTAAAGGAATTTAGAAAAAGAGAAAAGTTTAGTATAGATCAGAATCATTAAGAAAGGCTTCATGTAAGAGCAGGGATGCAGCCTAGTGTATCAAAAATAAATGCATTCTGCTCAACAAACCAATGGCCTTCTAGACATCAGGAGAAAGAACATCTGCACCACTAAAACAAAACAATGTGCACAATTCCTGTTTTTACCGAAACTGCTGCACTTGCTTTATTAGTGACACTGGGAGAAAAGAACAAAATCACCATTCACTATCATTCCTGGTAATGCCCATTGTAAGTAATGAAATCAGAAAGACATTTGTTTCCCAAATACTAGATCAGCACTCATAAGGATAATTTTCCAGCAATTAACTGTGCAACACCATGTTATACTCAAGAGTTAATGAATTTTCAAGCAGAATTTAGAAAACTCAGGTTAGGTAGTCCCTGAGGATATCTATTTACCTATCAGGGAACCACAATTTTAGAAACATTATTTTATTTACAGATTATAATAATGCCTAGTATACAGTAAACGTTCAAAATATTAGCTAAAATTGATTTAATTGTCTTTTCTGAGAATGTACCTCTTTTGTAAGTAGGTGTTTCTTAATATAATTAAATTTTTAAAAACATTTTTAATCTAAACAGTATACTTGATTTCTTCTTCTACTAAATATAATATTACCACTGAAGCGTTTTCTTTAGTCTTTTGTCAAAAACCAATCATTTTTAAATTGTATTAAAATAGATGATTGTAAAGAAATACAAAAAATTCCCAGATACAAATAAAATAATCACAACAAAAGATCTTTCTATATGAAAATCTAAAAACTTTTGATTGCACTAATTTGGTAAGAAGGAGAAATACAAACCTTTAAAAATATTAAAAGATAATAAAAACACCACATATCAAAATCCATGAGGTACAACATAAGTAGTGACAGAGGAAAAACCATAGTCTGAAATACTTACATAAAAATTTTTAAATGAAAATAAATTAATTAGATCCAAACTGATCATCAAGAAAATAGGAGGACAAAATTATGAGACCAGAAGTAAAAAAACAAACAAAAAAAGACAAAATCAGGAAGTAATGAGATAGAAAAGAGAAAAAATGGTATTTCATATAAGTCCAAGTTTGCTGAAAAACAGCAAACATGAACAAACTACTAGGCACCTTCATCAAGACAGAAAAAAAGCAAAAATAAAATTTAAAAAATTAGAACCACTGAAATAGAAAAAATTTTGAAAGTCTTAAGAAGCTACATTACATAGCAGCATATAAATACATTTTTAAAAACTAGAGAAAATAGATAGTACTAAAAATGAACCAGGCGGAGATGAAAGAGTTTAAACAACCAGTTTCCATAGGAAAAAAAAAAGTGTCACCAGGAACAACTTCAGAGAAAAGCAGCAGAATCTGATGGTTTCACCATCAAAAATCAAATGGTCCTAATATCATAGAAATAGCTCTGTAACACAAAAAATGAATAAAATCTCCAAAATCTTGTTATGAAATAGAATGTTCATATCTTAATCTTATTTAAAAAAAGTACAAGAATAGACAATTACAGACCAATTTTACTTATAAATATCAACATGAAAATGTTACATGAAATATTAGTGAACCATTTAAAAAAAAAGTCATTCAAAAACATAGGAATTGATGATTAATTCCTTAATATAACTATAAACATACACTCATATATTCATATTAATACATATGCAGACACACATGTATTTCCTTAAGTCAGTATAACCTTTTTTTTTTTTTCTCCCCAGAAAAGGTACAGCAGGAATGAAGGTGAGTAGACAGGCAGGCAGGAAGTCAATAAAAATATTGAGAAGATTATTCTTTTTCCCAGTGTTTGACATTTAGTCAGAAAACTCAAGACTATGTTAAGATATCAATTCTCTCAAATTAATCTATAGTTTAAAATAATTTCAATCAAAACCCTAGCAGGTTTCTTAAGTATAAATTGACTCTAAAGTACTATATATAGAAATGTAAATGAACTACAGTAGCCAAAATAATTTTGTAAAATAGTACAAGGCTGGAAGACACACGCTACCTAATTTCAAGATTCTGACTCTATAATAATCAAGAGAATATGATTATTTATTATGATGTTGGAACAGAGAGAATCCTGAAAACAGATTCATTCAGAGATGGTCAATTAATTTTGACAAAGTGCCAAAGCAATTCACTGGAAAAGATATTCACCTTCAACATGTAGTGATGGAACTGAATATAATATGCGAAAAAAATAATCTTCACCTTTAGTGCCAAATACAAGTAATTAGCTTCAATTAGGAATCTAAACGTAAAACACTGTAAAACTTCTTGAAGGAAATTTATATGAAAATACAAGCAGCTTAGGATTCAAAGATGCATGAAAATAAAAGAAGAAAAATCACAAATTAAACCTCATCAGATTAAAAACACATCTGCTTTCTGAAGGACAAAAATAAAGAGAACGAAAAGGTAAGTAACACATGCAGAAAATACCCACAAACAAATATCTGACATAGGGTCCTATCCTCAAAATATAAAGCTCTCCTACAACTCATTAAAAAAAAACAGGTTTAAAAATGAGCACATTGACCAAAGAAAATAAGTGACAAACATATAAAAGATGCTCAATATCAGTAGACATTAGAGATGGCACAAATTAATAAAACTATATCTGCTTTTTATGACTACACATTTACTGCAATAGCTAAAATACAAATGAAAAAATAATTTTAAATGTGTTTATATTAATGAAACCAAGTTTGGCAAGATATGGAATAAATGTAATTATCACACATTGTTGGAAAGAACTTAAAATGACAAAATTATTCTGAAAAATAACTGGTTTCTTTTCCACATAAGCAGACACTTCAGTGATCCAGAAATTCCATTACTCGCTATTTACCCAAAAGTAGGTAAAACACCTAATCAAAAATCTGAGTGTGAATACTACTATGGCAACCCTATTCATAATTGCCCCAAACTTAAAACAACACAAAAATCCATCAAAGGGAGAAAAGATAAAGAAAATTATAGTAGTGTTTAATGGAACACTACTTATCACTAAAGAGGAATGAACTACTAGTGAACTACAACTGGTATAATCTCAAAAACATTCTGCTAAATGAAGGCAGTCAGACACAAAAGGGTACATTCTCTGATTCCAATTATATGACATTCCTAAAAAGACAGAAAATTACAGGGGCAGAAATCATTCCCAGGGGCTGGGAGTGACAGAAGTCACCTGACTGCAGAGGAGTATGAGAGAACTTTGGGGGATGATAGAAATGCTCTCTTGATTGTAGTGGCAGTTATATGATATACAAGTCAAAACACATCAAACTACACATTGGAAGGGGTGAATTTTACTGTTCATCAATTACACTTCAATAAACCTAACCTTAAAAAAAAAGTATGCAGACTTTTAAAGGCTTTTAGTACATATTGCCAAATTGCCCTTCCATTAACTTAATTTATTCTCCTACTCCCATTTAATTTACATTCCCACTGGCATTCTACAAGTGCCTGCACCCTCAACCTCAAAATCATCATATTATTATTTTTAGAATTTTACAATTTGATAAATTCTTTAAAAACAGTACTTCGCTAATATGATAGTCATCTCAAGGTTTTGGCAATGGTAAAGTTTTTTTCCATATGATTCTTGGATGATTACAGTGCTTCAGCAAATTCGTTCTTTTTAAAAAAATGTTTGGTGTGTTTGTTTTTTTTTTTACAGCTTCCTATATATCCTAAAATAATGGTTATAAGTATATTTCCCAGTTTCTCCTTTGTCTTTCATGCTTTCAGTTTACTTTCATATACAGACATTTTAAAAATTATAGTTTCTCAATATTTCCTTTCATAGTTTTTCTAATTTTATAGACTTTGTAACTTTTAAAATCTCTGCTGTCTGATATAGTAGCTACTGGTCACATGTAACTATTTAAATTTAAGTTTATTAAAATTAAGCTTTTTCCATGTTTTTCTTTCCTAGTCTCACTTTAAAGTCTAACATTTAAGTCTTTAATCCACTAAGCTAATTTTTCTATATAGTGTCAAAAGTAAAATTTCATTATTTTGCATAGGGACATTCAGTTGTCCCAGCATCATTTATGGAAGAAACTATCCTTTTCCCTTAATGTATTCTTGACACCCTTGTCAAAGATTAGTTGATCATATATGCATGTGTCTATCTCTGGGTTCTTAATTATGTTCCATTCTTATGTGTCTACTTTTATATGTCAGTAGCATATTGTTTTGATTCCTATCACTTTGAAATACAGTTTGAAATCAGGAAGTGCAATCCTTTCAAGTTTTGTTCTTTTTTTTACTTTCAAAATTGCTTTGGTTATTCAGTACCTTTTGTGTCCTATACACATTTTAGGATGATTTATTTTTTAAGTTCTGTGAAAAATTCCATTGCAATTTTGATATGGATTATTCTGAATCTAATATTTGCTTCAGTAGTATGGCAATTTAACAGTATTAATCTTTCCAATCCATGAACATGTATCTTGACAATTGTTGGTATTGACACCAAAAGCACAGGTAATAAAAAAGCAAATAGGACTATATCAAATTAAAATGATTCTGTAGAAACCATTAAAAAATAAAAGACAACATACAGAATGGGAGAAAATATTTGCAAACTATGTATTTCATAAGGGGTTAATAACCAAAGTAAATAAAAAATTCTTACAACTCAACAGAGAAAAAAAAACACAATTAAATAGGGAAAAGAGCCTGAATAAACATTTTTCCAAGGACATACAAATGGCCAATAGGTATATATGAAAAGGTGCTCAACAGTGTTAATCATCGGGGAAATGAAAACCTAAATTACAAGAGATATCATACTTCATACTTGTTAGGATGCCTTTTATCAAGAGATAAGAGATAAAAATTGTCGGTAATAGTGCAGAGAAAAAGAAAACCCTGTATACTTTTGATAGAAATGTAATTTCATATAGTCACTATAGAAAACAACATGGAAGTGTCTCCAAAAAATTGAAAACAGAACTACAATATGATCCAGCAATCCCACTTCTGCTATATAGACAAGTCAAAGAGGAAATAATTACCTGGAAGCAATACCTGTACTCTCAAGTTTACTGTAGCATTATTCATAGTAGCCAAGATACGGAAACAAAGTTAAAATTTACTAATGAATGCATGGATAAAGAAAATGAGGAATATATATATGCAGTGAAATACTATTCAGCCATAAAAGAGACATCACCATTTGCAACAACATAAATGAATCCAGAAAATACTATGCTACCTGAAATAGTCAAAGAAATAAAAATACTGCACAATCTCACTCATATATATATGTATATATATACATATATATACATATATATATACACACAGACATATTTACTATATATATATATATATATAAAAAATCTAAAAAAGTTGAACTTACAGAATTAGAGACTAGAACATTAGTTAGCATGGAATGGAGGTGGGGTATAGAGGAAATGGAGACACTGTTAAAAGAGTACCAGCTTTGAGTTAGATTAGTCTGTATTTAGGGATCTAATATATGGCATAGTAATTATATTATGGTTTATAATGCTATATACCTCAAATTAACTAGAAGAGTAAATCTTGAATATTCTTATCACAAAACAAAAGGTAAATATGAGGTAATAGATGTGTTAATTACCTTGATTATGGCAATGTATATGTATGTTAAATCATCATGTGGTACACCTTTAAAAAATCATGTACAACCTAAATATATGTAATATTTGTCAATCATACCTCAAACAGCTGGAGAGAAAAAGCAAAGGCATATTAAAAATTAAGTTTAAAATTTAATTCCTTAGTCACAACAACCACATTTTTAAGGACTTTTTAAGAGGAGTTTTAGATTCAATTTTGATAAATTTAGTGCAATTCAATTACAACTGAGCATAAATTACAGTGCATTTTCATATAACTCCCCTCTCCCCGCAAAATACACCTCCCCTATTATCAACATCCACAGCATTACATTTGTTACAATGTATAAGCCTATAGTGACCCATCATTATCACCAAGTCTATGGTAAATACTAGGGTGCACTTTTGGTGTTGAATATTCTATGGTTTTGATGAGTTTATAATGACATGTACGCACCACTGTGACAGCATACTGAACTATTCCACTTCCCTAAAAGTCATCTGTCCTATTCATCACATACTCACACCTTCCTTTGGCAATCACTGAACTTTTTAAGAGTCTACACAGTTTTGACTTTTCCAAAATGATAGGTAGTTGGAATTAGTCAGCATGCACCCCTTCCAGATCAGTGTTTTTTCACTTAGCGATACACGTTAAAGGTTACTCTACACATCTTTTCATAGTTTGACCACTTTTTAACAGTGGGTAGTATCACATTGTGCGAACCACAGTTTATAAGTCTATTCACATACTAAAGGTCATCTTGGTTGCTTCCAAGTTTTGGCAATTATGAATGAAGCTGCTATAAGTATCTGCATATAAACTTGTTTGTGAATATAAACTTTAGCTCCTTTGGGTGAACAGCAAGGTATTCGATTGCCAGGTCCCAATGTTAAGATTATGTTTAGTTTTGTAATGAACTTTTATTTTCCATAGTGGCTGTACCATTTTGCATTCCCACAAGCAATGAATGAATGAGAGTTCCTGTTGCTCCTCATGCTTGCCAGCATCTGGTGTTCTAACACCCACATTCAGGTACTTAATGGTACAAGCAACAAATGCCTACCAGTCTGCACTGTAATATGGAGAATACATCCATCATCACAAAAAGATCTACTGGAAATGCTTCTGTTTAAAACTTATAACTTTATAAATGAGAGTAACTATATAATAGTTTATTTGTTTTCTCTCATAAATCTATCATTACTCTCATTAGTGATTTTTTTTGTTATTGTTTTTATTTGCTCAGAGTATCAAGTTCCTGTTCAGTCACTTCTTAACTATAGGCCCATAAACAAATCATTTAACCCCTCTGAATCTCAGTTTCCTCATCCTGATTACTTATTAATTTAGTGCAAGGATTAAATCAGATAAGCAAAGTAAGATAAATTCTAACATTTATTGTGTTAAGGCCTCATTTATTAACTCTTTTGGGTTAGGAGTATGTTATTTGAATGTCACAGTATGGTGCTTTTAGAACCCTTACTGAAAGCAGGAACTTAATGCTGTATTTACCTGATCTGGATTTTTGTAACCCAAAAGTAGATTTGCTGCTTTTATATCACCATGAACATATTCGTTTTCATGTATATATTCCAGTACATCCAACTGTGAAAAGAAATTGATAATATAAGGTTATACTGTTATCTATTCAGAACTCATGATCAGCTTAAACACTGAATATAGAACATGCATTTTGTTCATATTAACAATGACAAAATGACATAACTCACAATTAGGTGCTACTCTATTTTAAAATCTAACAAGTCTGGTCACTCATGAGGGGAAAAGTTAAATAAATGAATCCTCAAATATCAAGTATTTTAAGTGAACTTCTGACAGAAGGAAACCAAGAGGCAACAATACCTATGCTTCTGGAAGTCCAGTGGCTAAGTCACACTGTGTGAAGAAGAATGTACACAATAAAATCAGAGATCTAAGGTGAAATTATCATGAGGCCCACTCAGCAATTCCTAACCTAAGTAATCAATATAAATCATGTCTGAGCAAAATATCAGGTTCATGAGAACAGAGAAAGGCATTCTCCCTCTGTATAATGACAGAAAATTCCTTAGCGTCATCTTTGAAGCCCTTGATTCTTGCATGTTACACATTTCTAGTGCTCAATAAATATTTTCTGGCTAGCTAGATGGATGCATGGATGAATGAGAAATTGATGAGTTCTATTTGCCACATCTCAACTGGCATGAGCAGTTTCATTCTATTTAACATGGAAAAAAATTAAAATGGAGTTTAGGCAAACCAAACACAAACAAGATAAGACAAATATGCGGCATAAACAAAATGTGTGCATGGGTGCTATTAAGATTTCATTGCTTTTTATTTGGCAAAGTATGTATTATTCATTTCCATACTAATTATCATCACCATCCCAAATTCATAATAAAAACTTTACAGCACCCCCTTACCATCACATATTTAATATGGAAAATAATTTATTTTGCCATAGTTTGTATTGTTATAAATATAACTGACAAAAGAGTTTTTTTTCCTTATAGAATGCAAGCTTGTTCTGATATGTAAAAAAGCTGAGGAAAAAAAATCAAACTGCAGAAGCAAAGCCTAATTGAGTTTGTAGTGCCAAACACAGCACATTCTGTCACTTACAGAGCCCACTGTTATCAATTTCACCAAAATAGCCTCTACTTTCAATAACTGACATTTCTAGGACAATAATCCTTCATTTTCTGATAATTCCACAAAGGGCAAAGATTTGTCCATTGTAATGAGTACATAATCTGAAAATGGAGCATGTAAAATCAGCCATTTGTTCTTACCATTCGGATACCTAGCTGCAGGACGGTTGACTTTTTAAAAGCACCATTCTGGTCTGAGATCTTCTTCAAATCTATTCCTAGTCTTTCCAACACCATAAATCTGTAACTATAAGAAGGAGATGTCAAAAGAGAGCTTAAGATAGCAGTGCTTGAAACTGTCTATTAGTGAATTTGAAACAAGCGAAAACACCCCTCAACTTAACAATGAAGCGTGATGCAATGAACCACTGGAGAATGAATAGACATTAATAATCATGCTGTTCTCTTACAGAAAGATACTACTCAGTACTTACTTTGCAGTTAGTTTTCTAGTACAGAGAATGCTATTCTGAGCCACTCACACTTAGATCATAAAGAGAATAGTCTTTCTAAATCAAATTACCCTAAATTTATTTTTACTTCAGCACCTTCTTACCTTCTTATCATATGGTTTTGAACAAATTATTAGTCCATGAAAAGAACTTTGTTTTTGAACTTATAAAATCATATTTACCTTATCAATATATTTACAAATATGACCTTTTAAAATGTACTTCATCCTTTTCCATTGTTTGGCCCCTATGTCCCTTCTTTTCTTCCCTTCACTTATATATTCACATCAGTCCCTATTTCATAGCAAGCTCTCTCAATATCAGTATCTGTATCTACTTGCATATATACACACAAACATGAACATAAAGGAATTTTGGTCTTTGTTTTATAAAAATGTCATCTTATTACATGCACATTTCTGCACCATACTTATTGTACTATCTCCCTGAAAACCTTTCCAATCAATTGGTATAGCTTTAATTCTACGATGGACTTACATGATGTGGACAGACCATGATTTAATAAGTAATTTGGTCCCCTACAGAGATTCCTTTACTTTGTTTCACAGTTGTTTTGTTCATTCTGTTTTTATTTATAATATTTAAAGACTATTTGAGGAAAGCATTGACTTAAGAGCCTATTTTCTCCTTACATGGGAAATAAAAATATCACTTATCTTAAAAAAGGCTACTGAGAGAACAAAATGGCTACCTAACAAATGACAGAATTTATTTTCTTTTTGCAAATCGCTATTAATGAATTATTTATATGGGATAACTAGCCATATTTGGTGGCTTTCACGATATTTCTACATATTCTGTTGTGCCTCTCAAGTGATTACGCATTATTTCTCCTCTTGAGTAGTGACTTTATTCTAGCAATGAAAATTATAGTAGAAGTGATTAGTCATCATTTCTAAGATTAGATTACAAAAAGACAGTGACTTTCTTCTTGAATGCATGTTCCTGTGAGTGTGTGTATGTTCTCTCTCTCCTTTCCCCACTCCCACCTCATGCCCCCTTCCCCTCTAGGGGGAAGTCAGCTGCCATTTCTTTATAACACTCAGACTGTCTATGGAGAGTCACGTAGTGAGGAAGTCAGGCCTGCCAAAAATCACATGAATGAATTTAGAAGCATATCATCTTAGGCCTGCCAATAAGCCTCAGGAGTAATCTTGAAAGCAGGTTCTTCCTGAGTTGATCCATTAAATAATTGCAGCCACAGACAACTGACTTTATCCTTATAAGAAGTCTTGAACCAGAACAATCCAGGTAAAGCTAGTCCTAGGTACCTGATCCACAGAAATTAAGAAAATACTAGTTTGCTTGTTATTATGTTTTGGGTAATTTGTTAAACAGCAACAGATAACAAACAGACCCCATAAGGAATATTACATGGCGAACTTAGATCACAATAACCCATTTTACCTTCTTCCCTTAAATTCAGTAAGACCAGATCCATAAAAGAGCGGAATTCCTAAATAATCAAGTTGTTTAACTTCTATCCATCTTTTGACTGCAAAGACAAATTTAAGAGGAAAAAGACATGTTTATTAGCAATGTATTTATTTTCCATCGATAAGACTTATTTAGCTAGTAAACTAAATAGAAATTAGATATTTTTTGAATTAAAAAATCAAATATATCAAATAGAAGCTCTAATATCACTATAAATAATACACAATCATATGCAACTTTCAAAATGTTTCTATTATTGTCAAAAATAGGCATAGTGATATAAAATGTATTGGTATTATACACACAAATATGTATTCTCATAAAAAATAATTCCTTTATATGCTAATTAAGTTTCTAAACATAACGTGTTAACTATTAGAGGATCATCAGTAGAGATGATGTCTTCTCTATTAAAAATCTAAAGTCATAGCAATAAGAAAAATAGAGAGAGAGAAAGACTGGGCAGATAAATCATTCTATGCCTGAAATTATTATATAGAAATTATTTTTACTAAATTTACTTATAGAATAAAATCCACTTAACAATCATATAGCTTTCTACCTTTCTACTATATACGTTTAATGTTAAGACAGTTCTACTGATAAACAGTTTTAAGGAATTCTATTTGTCACTCCGACATAGTTTAAACAGTTGGTAAAGACTATATTCTTAATGTTTAGAAGGTTTTATTAGAAAAACAAAGTAATTATTTTAGTAATGCTCATTCTTTTTTCTAAAAAGAACGTAAAGGATCTTGACTATAGTAGTCATTACTCACATCAACTTCCTTAATGTTTTACTTCATCTATATATGGAGCATTTATGAAATGCTTTTATTCTTCGGTTTTGCTCATTCATTTCACATTGATATTCTCTAATAGGTAGTTCTGACATCTGATATTCATCTCAGATTAATTATTCAAAAGTCAAGTTTCTAACATTTTGAACTTATTTTCTAAATCATCCTATTGTTTAATCATTTCCATAGACATGACTTAGATAAGTAGAAAATGGGCCCTGCTTCCACCATATATCCCAAGGACCCCACTTCACCTCCCAGGGCCAGGGAAACACCAGGATAGCAACTAAATAAAAATGGCCTGCTTGCTTACATTCCTACCTGCACCTTTTCTTTAAAAAACAAAAAAGTACATATACCTTATCAACAGATCAAACTTTTAATAAATTAGCAGAAACATCTTTGACTTAAACAACCTTTCATGTGTGCAGTATCAAGATTTGTACACCATTTGTTTGTTTTTATATTGTATAATAGTTTACTGTATTATCTTACAATAAAATGAGATCACAGATTTAACACCTGAGCCACCAGGGTGCACCTACAAGAAAATTTCTCATTGAAACCAATTTTCCAGAAGGCCAGGAAAGTACAAGAAAATTAACACACGTTAGCAATCACATATACAGAAGTAGCTTGGTTTGCTCATTTTACTTACTACATTCTTTTTTTGCAGCTCTTTGATAAAATTTAAGTTCTGAAAATAATGGACCATTTTCTTGATATTCCTTTAAAAGAAAAAAATAACTAATTTTTATTAAGAAAAACAATCTTTAATATGGACTTGGTATTCAACTGTGAAAATATGAGTCAACATATATAACATATGTAATTAAATCATTTATTATAAAACACAGGGACCAGATTTCCATCCAAAATATCAGAAAACTACTAAATAAACTTAAAGAATCTCATGAAATGTTAACATATCATAATACTATCTTTGCAAAATCTTACATATGAAAGAAGTCTTATGAGAAGAACTTACTAAAAGCACTGAGAATTGTATACACATGTATATACTCCATGTGCACCAACAAAAACAACAGGGTGGATAAACTGCAAATTAACATTGTGCTACATTTATACATGATCCCCTTATTGATTGTCTACTAGATTTCATTCATTGCACTAGGCAGAGAGGATACAAACCAAAATAAAACCTCACCCATATCTTTACAGTAGATCTTACCATCTAAAGCACAACGAGAGGGAGAGGGGAAAGAAGGGAAAGCAAAAAGGTAGAGGAGAGTGTGGAGGAGGAAGAGGGGTAAAGGGGAGGAAAAGGATGAGAAAGGGGAAAATAGAGGGGAGAAACAGATATAAGATGACTGATATTAATAAACAACAAAGTTTTCCTGTCTGTAAATTTTAATGGGAATAAGTTTGTTGACAAGTAAAAGTAAAAAGCAAAGATGAGAAACTATAAAAAATGAAGCACAGAAGGAAAGTCAAATACATGTGAAATATATATTTAAGATCAATACTCACCACTTTTATTACATGTCTTGCATCTTTATCTGGTTTGTTTGAGGGAAAAGCTACAGAACAAAACATGGTTGGGAAAAACAGTTATTCCCAATTACTGATAGCTACTGTATTTCAGGCAATGTGCTAAGCACTTAACATATATTATTACAGCCTTAAAATAAAACTCTTAAGGTAGGTATTTTACACAAGATCCTACCAAGGTTTGACAAGTGGAATTATTTTCTCACTAAAAAGTAGCAATTAGGGACTGAGACTCAAATTTGTTTGACATCACAGACCATACTCTACACAAATATTCAGAAATGAAAACCAACAGATGATATTAATCACCAGATCCAAATGTAAGAAAAATATTTTCTAGATATATAGCATTATGCCCAATAAATTGTAAATGGCAAAATGCACTAAGCTTTACACTAAACTTAAATCTATGATAATTCAGACATAAAAATTGATTCATTTAAGTAGAAGCTTCAAAACAATTTCTGCCTGGCAAAATTCTAGAATAAATCAAGTTAGATAATAAATCTTTTTTAAATAATCTCCTGAGCCTACATTAAATATATGTATCTCACAAGTTCAAGTTACTGTATGGCATTTTATTATTTGCCATTGGCATTTTAGAAAATGTAACCCCATGTTCAAATTTTTACAGCAAACCAATCCTTTTGCCTATATATCTGAATTATTAAAATATTAGTATTTTCAAATTTTGATGATAGAAGTTGACTTGTATATTCATCTATAGTGTGGAATTCTAGCATACTGTATTACATCTATACACTCTGCATTTATCCATTCCTTCATTCTAGTAACTAGTATTTATCAAGAAGCTAGATTATGTCAGGCATTGTGTTATATGTTTGTTAAAAGGAAAACGAAAGAAAAAAAAGGAGGGAACTGGTACTGAATATAAATCGACACTTAACAGACTGAAAACAAGATCAAATTCTTCAGACATATTTTCAGAGTATTTACCAAACCATTGTGTCCACTTACACTTTTCTTAAAATCTTTTCTTTTCTTTCTTCTATCAACTTTTCTCTATTAATCTACATCCTATATGTAAAAAAATATATCACATATATGTATCCAAGTATATAAATTCCACTTTTGAATGGAGTTGACTCATGCACTGTTTTAACCAGACTCCAAAGATTCTGATGTTGGCAATGATGTTAACCAGTTGAAGAATTACTTCTCTTTTAATTGATATTAGATATAAATTGTGAATTCAGACCTCTGTAAAAAAATAAACTAAACTTACACCAATTCTGTTTTCACCTTTATTAATCTGAAGTCATTTCATTTTCGCCCATGCAGTAGTCACAAAGGAACTACAGGAAAAGCACATTGCCGTATAAGGAAGAAAATTACATAAAGTATATATAGTAGTATATACCCCAGGTCTGGCAGAGAAGGAGTGAAAAAAGGCTTTCTTCTCACCCTCTGACATTAGTTTTACTAAAACAGCACACCAGGCTGACCTAACCTTGGTCCACCTAGGACAGTACAGACTCTAGACAATGGTCTTTGTTTCCTGAAGTAGTAATTCACAAAAACACACTGCTTCTTGCAGTAGTTACAGGAGCAAATAAATTTATAACCAAAAGAATTTAAGAAGCAGAAAAGTACAGAAGGAACATGGGTTCCCAAATAGATAACTTGTATTGCCATTAGGAGAAAAAAGATAAGATATCTAACTCTACTCCTTGCTGATTCAATCAATATATCCCTGCCATTTTATAATCTCAATCTTCCTTTCATATTTTTTTATGATCACACAATTTATATTATCACATGAACATGTGTTGGCGCATAAGTTGAAACTTACATCATTTGATAGCTACACAATATTATCTATAAACTTCCCAGTCAGATTATATTGAAGAGCCTAATTCCCAAATCAAATGACTACAAAGCTCTTGGAGACGGATGATGAGCAAATAAATTTTCCTTCTTATCATGGAGTCTCTCTCTTTTCATTAATTAATTAGCAATTAATGGAACAAATATTTATTTTCTACTGTAAGCCAAGTCACATTCTAGCTGGTGAAATTATATGACAGAAAACAGCTATACTTTTATAGTCTAATAGATAAATCAGACATTAATTAAATGCTCAAGCACAAGTATAAAAAATGCTAAGTGTTAAAGGGAGGTATAGAGGGTCCTATAAGAATGAACAGTTTAGTGTATATAAAAGTGACTGCCTGAGGAAAGAATAGTTGGAGGAGGTAAACAGCCAGATGCAAATCTAGTTAATTATATTTTTTCTATTTAAAGGTTTTAAAAGCTTGAGGTATATTTAGAGGATAGAAAACACATAATAAGATTGCATTCTGAACAGATCACTATGCAACATTCTGGAGAAAAGACTAAAAGAGAACCAGATTAGATATTGATAGAACACTAAGGATTTAATGTTGACTGACTTGAGACGAGATAACTATAGTTCAAACTATATTATCAATATAGATTAACTAAAGGGGCAGATTTCAGATATTTCAGAAGGTGAGACTGATAGAACTTGAGTGTTAAAAATACAGTAGTCTCAAATCTTCAATTAAATTTCTGATGCGAGAGATCTGAAGAACAGATAAGGAATATATAGTACACATAAATGATATTTACCTTCCTAGCAGTTCTTTTATATTCATTGGAATCTTCATTTGTTTTGTCAACTTTGAGGAATCAAACCTGTTAATATCCATCTGGATCAAACAGAGCTACCTACCAGTGCACATTTCCCTTACGTTACAAAATTAGGCAAATGACCAAGTCTGGCTAATAGGAATATACCAGCCCATAGGTCACAATAAGCAAACAGCAAAGTGCTCCAACTAGGTAAAAAGGTCTTCCCTAGGATTTGAAAATAAAATACTAGGTAACATAATAATAGATCTAGGATTTCTAAGGACACCAAAATCCTAAAAAGAGTAGTGGTATCTTTGCCCAGTAAAATGGAAAATAAAGTCTGAAAATGACATCTAACATTGCTTAAGTTCTATATCTATCCATGTCTGAAGTCAGAAAAGTCCTGTAGTTCTTAGTTACATGAGTTAATATAAGCCCCTTTTGCTTAAATGTCTTTGTTTCTGACCCTGGAAAACAAAGACTTACACAGAAGGGAACTAAAAAAAAAAAATTGTGATGGAGTCTGGTAAAGAATACCAATAGACAAGCATAGTAGATAAACAAAAAAACCTTTCTCCAAAAAATAAATGGGATGCTAAATAAAACAAATCAAACTTTCTTATAAATGCAGACCTCATCTAGTTAAAAAAAAAAAAGACAAAGAGCAACCTGAAAACTAAAGGGAAATAAACATGAATACCAATGTTCCAGGCTATGCTGCAGTCTAAAGGAAGCTGCCAGTCTGGGTAACCAAGAATATGAGTGTTAAAGCTCTCTTAGAAAAAGGACACTCCTGGGGCCACATACATGAAGCAGAAATCTGAAGTGAAGAACAGCATATTAAATAAAATTTTCAATGTGCTATAGTCTCAATAGTGAGGGAAATTTGAAAAAAAGAGTAAGAAATAAAAAGTAAAGGAGAGAAATGAAAGATGAAGAGAAGGAAGAGAAAAGGGGGAGGCTGGAAGGGAAGGAAGGAGAGGAAGCAGGAGGAAAGAAAAAAATTAAGAGAAATGAGAGGATCACTACCATCAAACAAAGAAGGTAACTATTTTTAATTTTATCTTGGCCTAGACCCTGAGTATAAAGAAAAATACAATCTCTTCTAATAATTATCCCAAGGTCACTTTCAGGGATTTGAGTTTCAAATTCACAGTGTCATACAAAATCATAAATCAATTTCTATTACAGAGCACCTGGCAGAACAAAAAACAAAAACCAAATCTTCTACAAGGGAAACGTTGAACCCAGAAGATTCTCAGAGATAAACCACAGCTAAAGATGAGCTAATGATCTAAAATTACAATGGAAAGACAACAAAATTAATAAACCCCTCAAAACTCAGACTTAAAATGTAGATTGAATACTTGCTTAAAATGATAGCAGACACAAAAGTAATCAAAAAATAAATTATGAGAAATGTTCTATGAAGATTACTGAATTAACTGATTGTAATTCAAAAACATCACAGATCTATGAGACAGTGACTAGAAAAAGGATATACTAGAACTCCCAGAGGAAATAAAAATAAATTTGAGTTTGGAATAATCAAACACTGGAGATTATCCAAATACATACCTCAATCAATAGGTTTGAAAATTATTTTATCATCATAGTATAGAATACATTGAAGTAAAGAAAATAATACATATATATATACACTACAGAAACTTAGATACATTTTAAAACATTGAGTAAAAGAAGCCACAAAAAAAACAAAGTAAATACTTAAGATACTACTTTATATAAATGTTGAAATCCACAAATCTGCATAATATTTGTTTAGGTCTGAATATACTATAATGAAAAACATATAAAATAAAAACCCTAAGAAATCTAGAAATCCACAGCAGGGTTACTACTACTTGAGAGGGGAAAGGTGTTAAAGTTTCTAAGTACTGGTTATGTTAATAAACAATATATGTTTGACCTGAATGGAGACTATTTTATTTGAGTTACACTTCCTTTGAGAAACTATGCTATACACTGTTCTACACAGTAATGTATGCAATATATATAACAACTGATATTTGAAAGCTAACAAACAAAATGTAGATTAGAGCTTGAAAGAGAACTTATGAAATAGATTAGATATGAGTAAATGAAACAGAATTCAGCACACAGCGACAGAGACAGACTATATGAAGAGATTATGAATCACAAAGCGAACATACGCTATAAAGACAATTTTCAAGCAAAAGTTTCAGAACTAGAGAATAAAGAGACACTTTTGAAAAATGTCTGATACTTTCTATATTGATGAAAGTCATAAATACTCAGATTTAAGACTCAAAAGTCTCCAGAAAGATAATAATAAATCTGTACTTCGGTCCACTGTAATAAAACCTCAGAACCTTAAAAACAATATTCTAAAAACTACCTCAATAGAAAATATTAAATTTCATATAAAAGAGAGGAAGTGACAACAAATTTCTCCATAGCAATGAGGAAGTGGGAAACAATATCATTTTCATATATTTGAGAGAAAATAATGGTGAGTCATGAATTAGGTACACAGAAAACTGACAAAAATAAAGTACAATCTAGGAATATAATTGACAGAATTAAAGTGTTATAATGCCCATGTGTCATCGAGGGAAAAGCAGCATCATAGTTTGTAAAATCAAGAAAGTACATTGAGAGTTTACACACACAAACTAAAATATTAGAAATATAACTCGTAACTTCAAAATCAGAAGAATAGAAAACCTAAACGATTTGATAGAAGACAGAAAAAGAACAATTTACATAAAGAAAATGCAGAGTAAATAGAAATTTTAATAGAATACCACCTGAGTTTATTTTTATTCATGCAATTTTTCATATTTTAATACATACGAAATTTTATTGCATCTTATAATTGATGACATCTTATAGTTGCTGTCAACCACAGTTTTAAGCCAGTTGTCACTGCCTATGCAAGCACTAGTTCATTCCTAAATATTCTTTTGTCTTCACAACAATTGAGTCATACATGTTGCTCCAGGTATTAAATGTTAAGTATAACTGTTATGTATAATGATTCTGCATTGAAAAGAAACGTATTGTGTAGGTAAAATAAATTCATTAGCCAGCTAAAAACAAAGAAGTGAGGCATAAATTTGACGTTAGTGAAAAAATGTTAAGATATGACTGCAACAACTGTTTCCTGTAAGTTCCATATGTAAGACTATTTTTAAGTTACTGACATAGTTTAATGACCAGTATTAAGTACTACAGGTCCTACATAAACACAAAAGGAGTGATTCAAGAGGAAGAAAGATAATTATGAACTTTCAAGTGTCAAAGGAGGTTCGACGTATTACATAAACTGAGATATCTAATACTCAATGATTTGAATAAATATGCCGGTAATCATAATAAATTTTAAAAGATTAAATTCATCAGCTGGAGAAAAAAATTCTGAAACTGTTTAAAAAGAAAATATATGTACACAATTTATACAACACAAAAAATAGTAGTTCGGGAAAAAATTAATAGACATAGATTAGTCAAAATTAACTGAAAGTCTGGAAAAATGCTTTCAATGAACCTTAAGAAAAAATTATTACACATAAAGTTAGTCCAAACTAATCGAAAAAAGTAATTCTATAGAAAGAATAAAATTATATACCTGAGACATTTGACAACGCAGCTTCAAAGTATATAAAACAAAACCCAGAAGAAAAAAAATTGAGTGACCAAAATCATGGAAGATTTCAATATTATGTATAGGCAAATAGACACATATTAAAACAATTAACAGTTCTAAGAATCTAAACACTACACAAAGAACATATATTCTTTAAAAACTAACATTAAACATCTTTAAGCTGCATGCATTTTTTTAGTAAATATATCTTTATATTTTATCATTTTTAAAGGAAAGGTACAGACAGAAATAAAAGTGAGTAGGCAGGCAAGCAGGTAGATGAGGAAGAAGTATTTTATTTTTATTTAGTTGCTCATCTTGGTTATTCTCCACCCTCAGGCCCAGAATACAAACATGGGTCCTTGGGAATATATGTAGATTATGCTGGGTTGTAGGAAGCAGACCCAACTGCTACTCCACCAGGGCACACCTCCTTAATATATATATTTTTTTTTCAGGCCAAGAAAAGAACATAATTTATCTAATTAACTAACTTTTTCAAAAGAAACTCATGAGAGTAAAATATATTGGATATTTTTTAAAAAAACTTTAAAATGAATATTAAAATTCATAACGTTAAGCTTGAATCACAATTTCCTAATTTAGAAAATTTAAAAAGTTGGAATTATCAAGAATAAGTTATCTAAAAAGAAAAAAACTCAGCATGATGAAAATAAAATTCAAAAATTTTGGAGAGTGTTATCTTTCACAGCAAAATGATATTAAAAACAAAATTAAAACAGGAAAAAATATTAAGCACACAGAATTTGGGCATAAAAGATAAATTTGAACACTTGTATACTCTATAACCTTAGGTGGATATCTTAGCTTATATTTTCTCATGTATAAAATGAGGATTAAAAAAAACTACATCATAAGCTTATCATAAAGAAAACTGAAAACTCAGGACCAGATGTCCTTTCTAATGAGTTTCACCAAACTCTTCAGAGAAGAATCAGTAACTTTCTACTTAAACTCTTCCAAAATATTGAAGAACAGGGAACACTCCCAAACTTTCTGCATGAGACCAACATCACACTGATACCAAAAGCTGACAGACACCACCAAGAAAGAAAATTACAGACCAATATTTCTAATGAACACAGATGAATAGGTCAAATAGATATATTTTTAAATAGGACTTCTGTACACTTTATATAGCACCTTTTAGCATTTTTTTGTAAAACTGGTTTTGTGTTGATAAATTTCTGTAACTTTTGTTTATTGGAAAAGCTTTTTATCAATCTGAAGTGATAATATCCCAGGGTATAGTATCCTAGGCTGAGAATTCTTTTCTTTCAGCCTTTTGAATATATCATGCTATTCTCTCCTAGCCTGTAGAATTTCAGTTGAGAAGTCCGCTGACAATCTTATGGTCGGTGATTCCCTTTTATGTGACTTGTTTTTCTCTGGATGCTTTTAAGAGTCTTCCTTCATCTTTTATTTTTGACAATTTGATGACAAAACATCTAAGTGTAGGTCTGTTTGGGTTTCTTTTATTAGGGACTCTTTGAGCTTCCTTGGTCTGGAGGCTTGCTTCATTCTTCAGGTTGGGGGAATTTTCATCTACTATTTCTTCAAATTCAGTGCCTGTCCTCTTTTCTCTGTCTTCTCCTTCTGGGACCCTTATAATGAGAATACTGTTTCTTTTGTTTCTTTAAAGCTTTGGTATTAACTCTGAGGTCTTGAAGAATGCTGTCTTCATTTCTCTGAATTCTTTTTTCTTTGCTGGTTTGCTTGAGTGCATTCCTTTGCCCTATCTTCTAGCTCACTGATTCTATTGGAGGCTTCATCCATCCTGTTCTTGAGTCCCTTTATTCTTCAGGTCAGCTATTGTGTTCTTTATTTCTTTGACATATGCTTTCGGTTGCTTCATTTCTTCTCTTTTTTGTTGTTCCCTTATTCTTCCTCCATTGCTTTCTTGATTTCCATGAGTATGTTTATCACTGTTGCCCTAAATTCATCCTCAGATAGTTTGCAGACATCTATTGTGTTGATTTCCCCTTGGATTTTTGATTGGATCCATCATTTCACATATATTTCTGTGTCTCTGCTCTCTTTGGAATTCTGTTTATGTTTCTGTGGATTAGTTTTTCCTGCAATGATAACCTTGTTTAGGGGTACTGACTTGCATCAAGTAAGCCTGGATCTTGGTTTGGACAATAGGATTTCTTGAGTTTTGTGGAGTCACTCACTATTGGTTGGATTTATTGAAGTTCTTTGGGAGCCCTCTGTTGCTTCCCAAAAGTCTAATCTATGGGGTTGGAGTCTGTGTGGGGGATGTAGGGTCTTCCCCCAGAGTCTCAGCTCCCTAACACAATGACCACCTTGCTGTGGCCCACAATCAGCAATCAGGATGCTGTTCTACCAACATCCAAAAGGTGGCAATCACATGTAGCATTTGACAGTTTATCTCTCTCTAGGAGACTCTCTTCTCCCTTTAAGCCTGAGGGTGGGATTTCCAGTGGGCAGTTCCTATGGCTCCAGGGCAATATGCTAGTTCCCTAGCTGCCTTCTGGTTATGGTGGAGCCTGGCTTAATTTTCTTGCTGGGCCTCCCATTCAAACCACTGGGGCACTCACTGGTGCCTCTTCTATCCTGTGCCTAGATCCTCTCCTCCAGCATCAAGACCCAGTCTCTCCTCCAGCATCAAGACCCAGTCTCATTGGGCAGGCTCTCTGCTGATTTCACGATTCCTGTGAGAGCTTGTCTTCCTGCAGTTCCACTCCCCTCTTCTATGGCTAAAATCTTGAGTCTGAGTCTGTTCTGTACATCTGAACCCAAACACTTTCACTTGCCCTTTGCAGCTGCAACTGCTGCTATGTTTCTATACAGTCTCTCTGTCTGCTTTTCCTCTGAGTCTGTTTCTGGAGAATAGGTGAATTCCTAGTTGCTCTGTGGGGACAACATGAGTCTTGTTACTACCAGGTCACCATCCAGACTGAAACAGCTGCATGTATTTTTTAACTCAAAAGTAGATTCATCAAATATCAAAGGATATGGATTATTAAGGTTACCATCTGTGACCACAATGCCTGGAACCCAGGGCAATAGATAAACCACAATGGATATTAGAAAATGCACAGGACTGGACACACACCTGTGGTTTAGCAGCTAAAGGGAAGGCCATGTAAAATCCAAGGACCCAGGTTCAAGACCCAGGGCTAGGGGAAGTTCACAAAAGAAAAAATGCAGAAATCAGTACTGACAATATCATATCAAAACGTGTTAAGATACAATTAAAGTGCATGTTTATTACTTTTTTTCTGATAGAATGCAAGCTTCATGAAGACAGAAATATTTAGATATATCCCAAGGACCTAGGAGAGGATCTATTAGCCACTCATTAAATATCTGATGCATAAATTAATGAACAAGAGCAGTACCTAGAAATTTTATCGCACTAAAATTTTTAAGAAAAATGAATAGAAAAAGATGGTGCCATCGGAGACTCTAAAGCAACCTCCACAGACGAATGTAATGAATGTACAGCCACACAAGGAACAACTACTTCTGAAAGAGATTTATAACTAGCAGAGTGACACCTACATATCAGCAAACAAGAAAACACACACTACATGCCATAGTTACTGTGTCCTCCCCTTTAGAACAGTCATGGGTCTTGGCGACACACCACCAACTACTGGGTGCTACTAAGAACAAAGAAGGCAGCTTGGACAATCACACAAAGTTTGACGGGAAACTAACAGCTTAGGCTGGATTGACTGCTGAGGAGGTTCATTTCCTGCACAAAACCATTCAGTCAGGTAAGGTGACTATTTAATCTAATGCACAGAAATCAACACAGTGAATAAGAAAATGAAGAAAGAAGTGGAATATGTTCCAAACAAAATGACAAGATAAACCTCCAGAAAAAAACTCTTTATGAAAGGGAGATTAATGACTCACATGACAGAGTTCAAAACAGCAATCATAAAGAAAATCAATGAGAATAAAACAGCAATGTATGAACAAAGCAGATTTCAACAACAACCAAAAAATCAAAACACCAAACAAATTACAGAAATGAAGACAATAGCTGAACTAAAATATTCAACACCACACACTCTGGTGGCTTAGCTGATAAATCCACTGAGTATAGTATAGTCCACATATGTCCCAAGGACCTTGCCTTAATTCTTCCCTGCACCTTTCCTTTAAAAAAAAAATTCAACACAGGGATTCAACAACACACCTAGTCAAATGGAAGAAAGGATCGAAGGACCTGAAGACATGGTAAGAGAATCCAACCAGTTAGAGTATTAACAACGATGAATGGAAAAGAGTGAATATAAACAGTTTAAGGGATTTATAGACATCATCAAGAGGACAAATATGCATATATTTATTGTATACCAACTGATTAAAATGTCTCTAACCTGGAGAAAGAAAAATGTCTAGATCCATGAAGCCCAGTATCAAACAAGTTAATTCCAATCCAAACATACCCACTGGAGACAAATTATGATTAAGTTGTCAATAGTTACAGAGAATGTTAAAAACAGCAAGGTAAAAGAAACAAGAGAAAAGCAACTTGTCACATACAAGGGAACTTCCATTAGTGCATCTGTGGACTTTTCAGCATAAACATTGCAGGACAGAAGACAATCAGATAATTTTTTCAAAGTGCTGAAGGAAAAAATACTACCAACAAAGAATCCTCTGCTGACAAATTTGTTCTTCAGAATTGATGGTGAGATAGTTTTCCCGACGAAAGCTGAAGGAGTTCATCATCACTAGATTGGATTTACAAGAAATGTTCAAGGAAGTTCTTAAATTGAAATAGAAGGATGACATTAAAATGAGACTATTCTAAAGTATAAAACTTGCTGGTAAAGGTAAATGTATAGCTAAAATCAGAATATGCAAACATAATAGTACTGAATAGCAGAATTATCATCACTTAGAATTCTAGCATAAAGGTTAAAAGACAAAAAGTGTTTAAAGTAACTATAATAATGTGTTAATGAATCCAACAGGAACAGAATCATAAACTAAAGCAATACAATATAAATACAAAATGTGGGGAGAAGGAATGTAAACATGTATATTTCTTTTAATGTGTTGGAAGATAAACCGTTATCAGCTTAAAACGGACTATTACAAGTGTGTTTATAGTAATCTCAGGTAAACTCCAAACAAAAGATAAATGAATAAAATAACAAAGGAAAAAAGCAAAGGAACTAAAGGAACTAAAAACAGGGAGAAAACAATTATCAAAGTGGCAACAGGAAATCCATAAATAAAATCAACAATAATTACTTCAAATATAAATGGATTAAATTCTCCAAAAGACAGAGTAGGTTAAATTAACAAAAGTAAGACCAAACTATATGCTGCTTATGAGACAGTATTTCAATTTTAAGGAAAGAGGTTGAAAATTAAGGAGTAGAAAAAGATGGTCTATGTATATAGAAACCAAAAGAAATCAGGGGAATCTCTACTCATTTGAAATTAAATAAAGTCCACTTATCTCAAACAAAATATACTTTAAATGAAAATTATAAGACAATGAAAGTCACTATATAAGGGATCAGTTCATGAAGAGAATAGAAAAGTTATAAATATTTATGCACCAAAATCTATAAAGCTAATATTAACAGATCTGAAGGGAGAAATCGACAGTCATACAGTAATAGAAGGGGGCTTCCATGCTTTACTTTCAATAATGGATAAATCACCCAGACAGAAAATCAATGAGGAAACACTGAACTAAACTACATTAGGTAGCATGGACCTAACAGACATATCAGAACATTTCATTCAACAACATCAGATTATAAGTTCTTCTCAAGCACACATGAATTATTCTTCAGGAGAGATCATGCTAGATTACAAAACAAAACATAACAAAGTTAGAAATCATATAAAGTATCCTCTCCAATCAGATGAACCTGAACAGCATTGTGCTAACTGAAATAAGCCAGAAATACAAATACAGTGTGTCATCGCTTATATGTATAATATATATTTTAAAAATGTCTAACTCATTGAAACAGAATACTGATTGCCCTGGGTTGGGTGATTGGGACACAGGGGCTCAAATTTTCAGTTATGAGATGAATAATATCTAATGTATAACATAGTGACAATAGTCAATAATACTGCATTGTACAACTGAAATTTGTTGAGAGTTGACTTATGTTCTCATCAAAAAAATTATACACACATATATAAATAAAAATATGAGGTGAGAGATGTATTATTAATGCCACTGTGAGAATTATTTCAAATGTTATCTGTATATCAGATTTTAAATACATTATAATTTTCTTTGTTAACTGTATCTCAATAAATCTGGAAAAAAGGAAATAGGGTAAATCTAACAAATATGTACAATACTCTATAAGAGGCAACTACAAAAGTTTGATGAAAGAACTCAAAAAATCTAAATATGTGAATAGATATTCTCTGTTTATATACAGGATGCTCATTTTTAAGATGTCAGTTCTTCACAACTTCATGTGTAGATTCAATGCAATCCTAATCAAAATACCAACAGGTTATTTTGTGGATACTGACCTACTGATTCTAAAGTTTTATTCAAACACAAAAAATCCAAAATGGTCAACAAAAACCAAAGGAAAACAAGATCAGAATACTGACACTACCCAACATTAAAACTTACTAGAAAGCTAAAATAAGAGTGTGTGGTAATTTTGAAAGAACAGATAAATAGATCAGGGATCAAATTAAAGAATCCAGAAACAGATCCACACAAATACAGTCAACTGATATTTACAAAGGAAAGAATAAAAGTAATTCAATGAAGATAGTGTTTTTAGCAGAGTACAGAACCAGGACATTCGCATGCAAAAAAAAAAAAAGAACATAGACAATAACCTTGCATAAATATTAAATCAAAGTGGTTTAAAGACCTAAATTCAAAATAAAAAATTATAAAATAACATATGCGGATTTGGTGACCTTAGGTGATGGTTTTAAATACAACACCAAAAACTTAAAGTCTATGAAAAAATTGATTAGTTGGACTTCATTAAATTTTTCTGCTCTGGGAAAGGCACTATTAAGAGAATGGGGAAAAATTCACCAACTGAAATAAAATATTCACAAAATGCTTAACTTATTAAAAAAGACTTGCATCCTAAATAAACAAAGAACTCTTAAAACTCAACAATAAGGAAATCAACAGCCCACTTAAAAACAGGTAAAAGATATGAATAGATACCTTCACAAAGATCTACAGATGGCAAATAAGTATATGAAAAGATGTTCAATAATATATGTCATCAGGGAATCAAAAGAATTGCACATTAAAAAATAAGATACAATCATACATTTCTTAGAACAAACATTCATTCCTGGTAGAAATACACAATGGCACATCAATTTGGAAAAGTTGAGCAGATTCTAATAAAGCTAAACATAGTCATAAGATCCAGGAAACGCACTGCTACTTAGCAAGGGCTACAAAATCAAGAGGAATTTAGGGAAATGAAACAATTCTGTATGATACTGCAATGGGGAATACATGACAATATACACTTGTCAAAAAACAAAACTACAACACAAGCAGATTCTGACATCAACTATGGGTTTCAGTTAATAATCTACCAGTATTAGTTAATAATTGTGACAGATATACCATGATTCAAAACACCAATGCCAAAGTTATACAGATGTTGAACTATCTGATCATTTTAAAGCAGTACACCCTGATGGAGATAGTTCAGCTGCCTCTGAAGCAGCACAATACACATATATCCCAAGAACCTTTATTTGCATCCTGGGTTTGGGGGGAATAACCAATGTAAACAACTAAATAAAAATAAAAATAAAATTCTTCCTTCTCCTCTCTCTTCCCGCGTCCCCGCTTTGAGGCCTTCATTCCTGCCTGCACCTTTTCTTGGAAAAAAAAGTCTTTAAAGCAACTATTATAAACATGCTCCAGCAAGTAAAGGCAAACATCTTTGAAATACGGAATGACAGACCAATTCAGTCAAGGTAAAGAGAGTACCAAAAAAACAAACAAACCTCAAAATAACAACTTGGAACTCAGAAATACAATAAGTAAAATTTTTTGAGTAAAATTAATAGGATTATGGAGAGAACACATGAGTTGCCGAATTTTATAAAAAAATGACAGAAATTTACCCAACCTGAAAAAGTTAGATAGAATATGCGAAAAAATTGGCAGTGCCTCAGAGTCCTATAGGAAATAACAAAACATTTAACACTCATGATATTGGAATACAAGTAGAGCAATATGGTAGTGCTGAAAAAAATATCTGAAATACTAAAATAATGGCTAAAACATTCGAAGTTTATATATACATAAATCTACAGTGAATACCCAAAAGGATAAAACCCTATAAATCAGTGTCCAGACACGGATAATTAAACTGCTGAAAGCTAAAAGCAAAGAAAACTCTTAAAAGGGGAGACCTTCCTTAATTTAATAAACAGTATCTACAAAAATTTTAGAACTAACATCAAATACAATGAGAAGAGAGGTTGAAAGAGTTCCCCCTAAAACTGGTAACTAGTTAAGGATGTTCACTTTCACTATTTGTTCAAGTACAGAAGGCATTGCCAGTGTAACGAATCAAGAAAAAATAAAAGGCAGACTGAAAAATAAGATATAAAGTAGTACCTAACTGCAGATGACACAATAATCTATATAAAAAGTGCAAAAGAATCTTTCAAAAAAAAAATCTTAGAATAAATGAGCTTACAAAGTTCATGTGATGTAAGGTCATTATGTAAAAATCAATTGTGTGAGTATACCTAATAATGTACAGTTGGTAAACAAAATTACAAAGACAACATTTTAAGTAGCATCAAAATTATATATATATATGTACACACACACACAGGACCAATATACTAAAAACTACAAAATGATAATAATGAAAGAAATTAAAAGACCTAAAGTAAGGGAAGACCTATTATATCTGTATAACATTATTGTTTAGTTTTCTTAATTTTACTAATGTAAAAACTTAACAAATAAAAATCTGCATATTGTTTAACTCTTTACTTATATGTGCATGAAAGATCTTAATCTGTTGCCATCTTTATGTTCTATAAAGTATTTCTCCTTTGGCAACTAAATATGGGATATTCGTCAATACAATTCTTTGAGGGTTTCCAACTATTTTTATCTAATATAGCAATTAGAAATGATGTATACATTTATATTATAATCTTTGCTCTCCCTTTAATGAATAACTTACTGGTTGTAATACACATTACATGCATTACTTTATTTTATAATAGATTATATCTTTTAATCCACTCTTATCTATTTCTCATTCTTAAAACTAATATATGCCAATTTGGTTGTTTTCATTATCTAAGCATAAAGTTTTCTTGAAAGAGTTGCCAAAATAACGACTTTACTTTTAACTCAGTAATTCCTAAACATAGTTCATTAATCTACTTTAAAAATGTGACCTGTATTATAAAATTCTAGGTTCATAACATAGTTCCTGAAGTTCTCAAATACTACTAAAGTGTTTTTATTCTGTATCATCATGTCTCAATATTTTATTTCATTTGTATAAAGTCTCTCTCTCTCATTTCTATACTTTTGAGTCTATTTTATTTTAGTGGCTATTTGTTATAAAATGATTTCACATTCCCTAATATCTCATATGTTTCCTTCGATCTCTTAAGATACATTCAGTTTGGCCAGATAGTCTAGTAGAATTATAACCATACTTATCCATCATGAAGTCTTTCTATTTTCAGTTTAGGATTAAAGGGCTAAAGTAGGACTTGACCTCCCTTCCGGAAATGATACCATCAATTCTGTATTTTAAAATTCAACACTGTAAAGAACTTTACCGCCAACCTTCACTTTTTGAAACACTGAAGTCTTTTGGTTTCAAATAAGATAAATCTTTCCTCTCATTATGGTCTCAATTTTGCAGATCTTTACATTTTCATGTGATGCTTTTTATCCAAAGAGATACCAAATAACCATATAATTGAACTATTGTTTTTGCTTCTTGATGATCTTTATGACCTGTTTCTGTGATTTTGATTTGTTTTGCTTACTCGTTAATATTACTACTAATTCTTTGCTCAGTTGAATCAATTCTTTCCATAAAGTTTCTAAGTTTCAGTATCTCACCATCTTTCAGTATCCTTCTCCTAACAAAATATTTTTGTTTTTACAGGGTTCCATAATGCATTCAGAGTACATTAAACTACTTTAATGCACTGAAGAACATTCATCAAACTTGTTCAAAAGTTGTCTCCTAGAGTAGAATTACATTTTTTAAAAACCTATATAATTTTTTTTCCTCTTTGCATCACATAGCAGCATTTGCCCATTAGATTTACAACTTCTCACTTTTCTTGAAGTGCACTGTATGGGGATTTTTAGTGGGCTTTACAACTTTGCCTTCTATTATCCTAGTACTTTTAAAGATAAAAGGTTTATATAACTAATACTCCATTCTAAAGTGTAATATTCACACTTGACATTTTAGATCTAAGAATTGTAACACTTAGGTTAATACAAAGAAGATCAAGGATAATAAATAGCTTTTCTTCATATTCTCCAGAAATTAAAACTAATAACCCCATATCACTGTAAGCACCCAAAACAAGTACTTTAATATTACACTTTGTTGCTATGTATACATAGGAAGAAAATTTAAATTATATTCTGAAGTATTAGAGTATAAAAATTAGCACTGCAGTATTAAATATTTCTTCTACATTAAAAACACCTAACAGTTTACCTCTACATAAAATGCTATACTTTTTTTTACAAAAATCTTTAGGTAAAGGTATCTTTTGATAATCCTGTCGCTTATTAGATACAAAAGATGCACAAAATTCCTATAAATGAAATTAGTCACTTTTGAAAAAGGAAAATTTGCCAAATCTTCCTCATTACTTTATATACACTACTGGTAGACTCAACAAATTTTTCATAAAAATAGCATTTTATCTAAGGTATGCTACACTTCTAATGTATTTTTTCTCATTCTTAGATTTACTATAAATATCTGATATTCTTTCACAGATTTGCGAACTTAATATTATGCACCTATCACTGATGGTCTGCACTTCAAGTTATCAATTGGAATGAAAATGACACCATTATCAGCATCATCACTAAACAGATTTTTTAAATGAGCTGCCGGTACTATCAATTAGATATGTCACTGTAATTTTAGAAAAGAGCATATCATAATCATGTCATTTGCTACTATTTTCTCTGGCGAGCAACAAATTCAAAGTGTTCTTTCACGAAGGGCATTAATTAGTAAAGAGAACTGAGTGCAAATGTAGATGGAGGCCATTATTAAAACTGTCACATGGAGGCAAATTACTTAACCTCCCCTAAGCCTCAGTATCTTCCTTATTAAGCTGTTGGGAAGATGAAACAATGTCTGTAAAGCATTTAACACAGAGCTTGGCACACACTTCGTGAAAGATTTTAGTAGATGATAATGGTTTTTCTAAAAGAGATTTCAAGAAGTAACCTAACAGTTACCAGATGCTACAGACACTATGACATATCTGCTACCCTTTACCAGACACTTGTTTTTTACTTCTCTGTGTTCTATGGCCTCCTCAGTCAGTCTTTGGTAACATTACCTCTAAGAATTTCATTAGGAGACACTCAGAGCACCTAGAAGGCAAACTGTGCTCTCCATGGGCCTCTTTCACACATGTTGCAGTTTCTGATTGCTCTTGCTTAAAATAAATTTGCGGGAAGCTGTCTTTACACTAAGCATAGGAGAGAAAAATGGCCAGTGTCTCTGGGGAATAATTAACAAAAGACAGTTTGTTTCATCTTCATGATAAAATACAGCATCCCCATTAAAAGGCAAATTCATCATTCCCAAAAGTTAAATAGAATGACACTTTAAAAGTAATTCCAGCTGATTAAATTTAGGGTTCTAGGGGAAAAAAAAAATGTAATTCATGAGTATACTCTGAATCTTTCATTCGATTTTAAAATGTATAAATGTTCATTTAACTTTGAGCTCTTGCCTCTCAGTGTTCTATTCTGAGCTAGTCAAACAAGTGGTAGCAGGCATGCTGGGCTCAATAATACTGCCTCTCATTTAAATACTCTTTTTCACTTGGATTGCAAATTAAAGACAGTCTCCTGAACACTGACACATTTTCAATGATTGATTTTGCAAAATGTGTTGATTTTTCCTACACTGTTTTGCCTCTGTGTATGTCAACTTTAGCCTTCTTTTCTTGCTCCTTTGCAGCACTGCTGCCTCTTTGAAGAAACTATCTGCCTGATAGGAAAAAAAAGTACATTAAACCTCATGACTAATTACACAGAAAATTCCTGATCTCAAATATAAAATACCTATGACTAGAAACCATAACAAAAGCTTATATGTACAAAACTCTTAAAACCTTTCATTTACCTGGATTTAAAATGATTCCAATAAGTTATTTTCTATTAAAATCATGTTTACATTCTCTGAAAGGTAGATTTCTTATGCATGTTACATGCCTATAAGTCAATCCATTTAACAATAAACATTTCTTCCACAAAAACATTTAAATTGCTATTAGATCTACTTCAATTTAATCCTACTCAGTTGAACAGTTTTATTCTTGACACAATAATGGTTTAGTCTTCATACAATGTCCATTTTTTAATTCTTCCCACACCACACATTTGCAAAAAAGACTTTTCCCAATAAATCCTACAATCTATGGATGAAACGTGTGCCTCTGCAAAGATAATGAACAGATACTACTCTCCATCAAAACCCCCCAAAACATAATGTTTCTAAACCTCCAAAAGCAGGGAAAATTAGTCTTCCTCAACAAAATAGCTCGAGTTAATTTAACAAATCATTTTTAAAAATATACAAGGCCTTGTTTAAGCACTCAGAGAATGCCTGCAATGAGTTTATATTCTAGTGCAGAGTAAACATAACAGTATACAAAGAGTAATCATATGAAATAACGAGATGAACACTCTAAGAGAGCACACTGTGGAAACAAAGGGAAAAGTTGCGCATAATCCCACTTGCCGCTTTAGCAAGTTAGAATTTTCATAAGGTCTACAAGCCACCATTTGTTTTCAGAACCAATTCTAGAAACAAACTCTTAAGCTTCCAGTCTATCATATCTGAGTACTGTGTTCTGTTTGGCTGTTTCCTGCCTTTTTGTTAAACCAACTCTCCTGTCTCTAGTTGTTCATCTCATGTAGTTACCAAGTGCAGTAAATGCATCACATGCCATCACACTGCTCTTTAGGGAAACACTCTAATGCCTACTAGTGTACCAACTGGCTTGTCCTACCCTGGATATGAAACTTTAGTTGCTTGAAAATGATGTTTCAGAATGGGAAGGAGGTATAGTGGCAAAAGTAGCCAAACCACTCTTCAGAAATGGCCACAAGACCTAAGCAGAACAAGTTGGATGAAGGTCTGCACATGAGCCAAAGCTTAGCATTTCATTGCCTTTGTTGGCTCATGTCACTTCTTTAATGAATGTCACTTTCTCTGGTTTAATATCAGAGCAAGTGACAAGAGTGCTTCTGGATGAATTGTGTTTTCTGAGGACTGTATGGCATACTCTCCCGCAGTCTGACAGAGGGACTTGCCAATTTTACTTGGCAGTTACAATGCACCAGCTTTAGTTTTAGTAGTTTAATTTGTGGCAGTTATATGTTTTGAATACGTTGAAGTATTCACAATGGTCTCATGGAATCTGTTCCATAGATAAAGTTTACACAGTGGAAAAGGAAAAGCAATGGCTATAAGGCGATTAGGAAAAGCTTCTCTTGGCCACAGCTGGTCTTATAGGCATTCCTGTAAATTTAAGAGCCTCTAGGGGATACGATTAAAGTGATCACAAGGAATGATGCCCACCCCCCCTCTTTTTTTGTCCCAGTCTGTAGTTGGTGTGAGACGATCATAAGGAATATGATATTTAGAACTCAATTTTATGCACAATCCATTATTCAAGAGGTGAAGTTTATATACATGAGATAGACACGCAATGAAATAAATGTTAGAATATGAAGTATTGTTACTTATGCATTAAGTTAGTTCTAACATTTTGGCAAATTGAAATGTTATTGATATAAAATTCGGAAGAATTTCTGCATTGAGAAGGACTAAACTTTTTCTTCAGTTTGTTAAAGATCTTTCTATTTCAGGATGAAGTATCCTGGAAGGTTTTCTTTTGGTGTTTGTCTTCATCTTCCTTATGCACTTTTGTGAAGCCTCATTGACTCATGGTGAGAGTCGCCACCAAGGAGTTCTTCCAAACTTTGCCTGCCCTTTCTAAATTTAGGGTTCTTTACTGCAGCAGGCTGAAGATCTGGCTTTGACTGCACCTGGCTCTGCTGGAGAAAAGAAATATTCATCTCCACTGAATGCATGCTGCTTAAGTGCTGGAGGCAGTTGCAGGAGTTACTCTCATTGGAAACTTCATTACAATACTTTCTCTTCCCTACATGAAGTAGTAATTCTCACTCACAAAAGAGAGAATGTTGCCTGACACAGCCACAGGAGCTCCTATATGACTTTCAAAATTAATCGGCCTCTAAGTTGGAGTAGAAATGGCATGTCCTTTAACCTTAAGCACAAAAAGCTCTCAACAGACTGCAGTTTTTATATCCCTGGATATGAGTTTGGGCCCCTGATACTTAAACTTGATGCACATACTGGGTTTCTGGCATGCTTTTGCCCATACCCATCTGCTAACCTGGCACAATGCCCATTTAGAAGGTGTGATGCCAGTTTCAATAGGGCATAGGTGCCAATCAAAGATGGGTTTGGAGGGGCAGCATGCAGAACGCAGCAAAAGTCAGTTCTTCTGCCAGAAGATCCTCCTGTTATCATATAATGCCAATGAAGGGCCACATGCTTCATTGCTTGGGATCACATTGCATCTGTAGATGTTTCTGGTCTTCAATGGATGTCTTTCTACTGAACCTTTTTCCTCAAGTATTACTCATATAACAAAGTACAATTTCCTCAAATATAACATTGGAGATTTTGTAAAAGAAAAGTCTACCTGACTAACCCAAGGCCATCCTTTTAAAAGCAGCAATGAAATCTACAACTGTGTTGAAATATTGCTGAGTTTTCTGTCTTTTCTCCTGAAATACTCTTTCATGTAGAATATCAGATAATGTACTCAATTGATGTTAGTTTTATGGGACATTCTGAAGAACTAATTGCAAAACCAGGCAACTATATACATATAAAAATGAATGAACATGTGTGTATCATTGTCAAGTGTGGATAATAGAAACATTTTCATCATCCAAATAATAACTTCTATAATTCTCTTTTAGAGCTTTAAGATCTCTTCATTTTCTTCACTTATTTTATAAATATAAATATTCCTGTATCTTAAAGAAGGACGATACTTTCTATTTATTCCTCTTCTTATCTAAAGGAAAAATAAAGAAACCAAACACACTTCAGAAGCAAAAGTCTATCCATATTTCATCAGGAAGTCAAAAGCTCTCAAAAGCTGAGAATTCTTTTATTGTGTGGCAACAGAGGTGAACTCATTTCATGAAGATGAAATTTCCCTATAGCAATAAGTTTCAAATTAAAAAACCCTGACCACTGCAGTTACAAGATAGTAACAGGTGCAGTGGAAGAGACATAATAAATAAATGTGCTGAAGAACAGAGCTGTTTGTAAATCTTCCCTGAAGGCAAAAAAGTTTGACAGTAAAAATGTTGAAAATAAGGCATCATTAATATAAAACATGTTAAGAGGATCCGGCATTTAAAAAAGGACAAGCAAAGGCAAAGCCTTAGAAAAACTCTCCCTTTTCATACAGAGAACTCAAGTTTTGTAAATATTTAGATTTCTTAACTGATAAATGAACACTGCTCACTCTTTAAAAAAGCAAAACAAACAGCCTATGGAGAGCTCATACAAAATTAAAATACATTCCTAGGAATTTGTATTCCTTATTTATATGTCCAACATGTATTTCAAATTTAAAAAATCCCTAACTATCCCTTCTTCTTTTGAGTTGATATCACCTATTTACCATGTATTTATCTGGGAGCTAACTTATTATTTACACTATAGGTCCTATCTCAAGTTATCCTTATTTTCTTCTTTTTATCTCCTCAATATTATTCACAAAGTTTCCTAGTAACAATCAAAATGCCACCATAATGCTGCATGTGTCAGGGAAGACTAACTGGTCTCTTCCATATGATATTGCCAAAACACCACCTAACACAGCAATGTAAAATAAAGCAATGTGTGCTCCCATCAATCCACTTACCAGTTAGCACTATCCTTCGGCTCTTCTGAACATTATTCTGCATACCTTAAAAACCAACTTACCATAGCTGACTAAAAAAATAAAAACCACACATTCATAAATAACCCTTTATATTTCTTCATAAATAGATGCCTATTTTCCTCATCAGTAAAATAAGCTAAACTTTAATAATAGCTAAAAATTCTCAACATCCTATCTGTAGGAAATATTTCTTCTGTTTCCAAAGAGAAAAACTGAAGCAATGTGAGCATGACCCAAAAAGTGTACGACAGTCACTTGGATGAAGTTTAAACATTTATTCATGGATAAAAGTTTCAATTTTAAGGCCTTACAAAGATTAATAAGCATTTATAAAAGACTGGGCTGTTGATTTATTGTCAATAAAGCAGATGCCAATAGAGCATAGATGATATCATGATAGCTAACTTGACTTAGATTTCCTTATAACTAAGGTACATCTGCAAGATTACAGACAGGAATTAAAAGTGATGTCTACAGATATGGAAGAGAATAAAGCAAACTGGTCCGTATGGGTTAAGTATGCCAACCTCAGTCTCCAGCTATCAGGCAAGTAACTTGAAAATTCACTCTGTGCTCCATATTGGAAAAACGCTAAATGCGCATCAGTATGTCCAACTTCAAAAAAGTAAATCTTCCAGAGATAAATCATTTTTATTTTAATCATATACTAAGCCTTCACATAAGTTTGGCTGAAGTTTATTAACTATAATTCTGTCTTTCTGGATTTTGACTAATGTATGAAAAATGTTATTCTTCACATCTTAAAGCAGCTAAGATACAGTTTAAATGAGAACTTTTCACTATGTCACCAGAGCTACTGTAAAAATTTTACGAGGAAAAATGAGATATAGGTCAGTAAGCAAAATGTCACATTCTTTTACAGACATTGCTTATGTTCTTAGTTTTACCACTTTAGTAGCTAAATCTATGATGAACCACCACAGTGAAAATGGAAAATCCCTCCAATAGATGTCTTTGTCGCCATCCTAATCCCCTGCAGATATCAAAACTAGAGTTCAACTATCACTGAGGATGAAAATTCTAAATAAATAAATTTAAGTGCTCACCAAGCTCCGAGTTAAAAACATTATCACATTTAGTCCTCACAGTAATTATTATCCCAAGTACACAGAAAAGACACAAAGACTCATGACAAGGTAAAAGTCAGTTTGTAAATGGCTTTGTTCAGAATTCAACCTAGATTTGTCTAACCCAAAACCTATGGTCATATTTATGCAATTCTCAGAGTATGCTTGGTTCTATGTTATACTTCACAGTAAAGTAGAATTCACACACTCAGTTCTCCTTCCCTGGAGTTTTATAAACTTTTTCACATACTGGATACTAAAATGACAGCGATTTTTCCCATCCCCTAACCCAGTTTCCTTTCTTCCTTTTCCTCCCCTTTCACTTTTCATATACAAAGAAAGAACAGTGACTTTGTTCTTATATTCAGACTTTTCTTTTCCCTCATAACTATTTCTATTAATGCTACAGGCACATTATTTCTCCAAGTCAAGAGTATGTACCAAACTTCTCTGCCCTCCCCCTTGACTGTGAGTTGCTGATTATCGAAGAGCCTTGGCTATTGATCTATAAGCTAGAGGACAGCTGTACATACACAATGAGTTAGACACAGAGGCTAGTTTCTTCTCAGCCCTGGGCAACAAATGCTGATCAACTGTCTGCTGAAACAGTGTATCTGTAAAAAATAATACGTGAAAAGGATGTAACGGGACACAAATGCTGATCAACTGTCTGCTGAAACAGTGTATCTGTAAAAAATAATACCTGAAAAGAACGTAACCGGACACAAAGATATTAAGGAAAACTTGAACTGACCTGTTTTTTTTTTTATTTATATACAAAAAATGATGACAAACATGGTAAAAAAAAAAGCAAATACATGGTATCATTTCATATAGATTTGCATATATTGTTTTTAGCACTGAAAATAGTCAATAAAATCTAAGTTTAACAAAGTTGCTGTTGATAACATTTCAGGAAAGAGTTGATTCAATGATTTATTAGTTCTTATTTTAATGGAATCATATTTGGAACATGCCATTTTATTATTTATTCTGAAGTACAGAGCCTTTTCCTCAAATAAGATAAACATTACTTCAAAGTCTATCTCCAATAGTGTGTTCACTTGCTAATAATTCCAAGGTTCAGGTTCTGAAATTCAGATAGAAGAGTTGCTGCATAACATATGGAACCTTGAAAACAAATGAATACTGTTTTGGCAGTGAGAAAAAGTAGGTAAAATATGTGCCATGTACAAAGACTAAAAAAAGTGAAGATTTTCTTTATTTGAATAAATCACATACCTGAGCAAACAGTCTTTTCACAAAAGGAACCACATGAGCAATCAGTATGTGTACATATATATGTACATTTATGCATATGCATATATATAAACAGATGTTTAATTTTAAACATGTACTTAAATTTAAATACGTGTTAATACATAATTATATTTAACAAAGGAAAACAAGATCATAATAATCACTACTTTCCTCAAGTTCTTTAAAATTACTCAAATAATAATCAAACATTAGAAAACCGAAAGTATAATTACTTTCTATGGGATCTAAGCCCATTTCAACCACGTCACAAATAATGTATTCAACTCTTTATCTCTGACCTTGAGTCAAGACACTAACTAGAAATCTTAACTCTTTTCTATAAAAGAATTCACCAATACAAAAACACAACCAACACTTGTTATACAGGCAATTCCACCCTCTGGAATCCAAGTTTTATGATAGTCTTTATCTGCACCATCCAATACAGTAACTATTAAGCACTGGAGATTTGACTAGATACATCTTGATTTTAAAGATTTGGAAGAGCAAAATAATTCATCTTTTTAAATATTGATAACACATTGGAATGAAAATTTTTTTAGATATATTGGATTAAATGGGTATTAATGGAATACATTTCACCTGTTTCTTACATTTTTAAATGTGGCACGTAGGCAGTGTTTTATTACATATGCCTTGAATTACATTTCTATTGAACGGAGTTATCTATGTCATTCTATCTAATACTGGGAGTCAGCATTTTTCAAGCAAGTTCAACCCCTTTTAATGAGATAAACTGTGATTTAAGCTATAAAAATGTTTTGAGTTGCTTATCTTTCCAACTAGATTAGACATTGGGGTGCTTAATGAGTAGTTATTAATTAACTGAATTTCACTCATTTGTTGAAAACTACAATCTTAATATTAACAGAAAAGGAATTTTATTCTTCATGATCAATGAAATATCTTTGTACAGGGTGTCAAATATGCCACACAAAAATATGTCTCTTTAGTATAAGGATGTTTTTGAGATAAAGGCACTTGAAAAACAGCAAATGCTAAGAGACTTTCTCTAAATTCTGTTTGCCTAAAGACAGCTCTTCAAAACAAAAGCTCAACTGCAATAAGTTCCCTTACTTCCAGGGGAGTTTCATCAAATAGGAAAGATTGACTCATACCAGAAAATAACAGAAATTGACATTACTCTCAAACTTAGTCACACACTATCATGTAACTATTCCCTATATATTCACCTAAGGGCATCATCCACCTTTCTCAAAATCTACTCACTTCTCTCCAAAATTAATTTAATTAATGTACTATCCTCCCAATATCCTATTAAGAAGATACATAAGCATCAAAATCTTACTACTTTCGGAGGCATCCATTGTTTTTTAATCCTGTGATGTCCCCATGCACATGATAAAAATTAACAAATGTGTATAATTTTCCTACTGTTAATCTTCCTGTTTTCAGTTTAGTTCATGAACCCAGCTATCAAACCTAGAAAGGCAGAGGAAAAACCGTTCCTCTCCTACAATTCAAAATGTTTAATGAAGAGCCCAAGAGTCCCCCAATGTAGGTCTTTTATCAACTTCTTAAACTCCTATATATATATATATATATATATATATATATATATATATATATAAAATCACTTGATACATTTAGGAGAATTCATCCTTGAGGAATTTTTTTTCAATCATTAATATATCTTATTTTATTCACTAAATTTGGTCTTATCATGGATATTCCCTATGAGTCCACCAGATTTGAAACAGCTTGAATAATCCTTTAAAATGCAATTTAATTTAAAGGTAGTGTAAAAGTATACTCAACCAGGGCTCTTTACCTATATCTAAAAGACAAAGATAATTTTGAGTATCTATTTTCTCAGTTATCCCAGAGATGGCACATAAGTAGGACCTCTTCAGAAGCACAGAAGAGAAATTCATTCAGGTAATACATGCCCTGGCTCAATTCCTTAGTGGGGCCCAGCTAAGAAATGACCAGAATGTTGTATTACTGAAATATTAATGTTTAAGATTGACAAATGATAAGTGTTTGTATAATGACAATTTTGGCTTCTGAACTCTAAAAAAACACTGTTTCCAGAAAAATTCTCTCAAGAAAGAGCATTAGTATTTTTCTGGCAATGACTGTGTAAATTATGCTCTGAAAAGACTGCTAAGAGTATTTCAGAAAAACATTGACAAAAAGGAGTGGAACCAGTCTTATCTTCGACTTAAACATTCTCTAAATATTGACTGCCTTCCTGTTACATAATAAAGCATATTTATGAATTCTATTTTATTTCAAAGCTTTACTTTTCAAAATATTATTTAGTAATCACAGTTATAGTCACAGATATAAGAATATTTGGTAATCTACAATTATACTTTACCTAAATATATCAATCCAAATCCTCCAGAGCCAATCATCTTGCCAAGTACCCATTGTTTTCCTTCCATATCCTCTAGAACCTTGCCTTCTGGAAGTGGAACAGGAAGTTTATATTTCTCATTTTTTCTTGGTGGCATCACTTCTGTTGGCAAAAGGGTGAGACAGGCGATTAAAAACAAAAAACTGAAGTTAAACATTTTTCTCAAAATAATCTCTAGGGTACCTTCCAAGGTTCTTGGAAATTAGGATTTGAAGTCAGTTCAGTTGGGAAAGTCCTCATGCTATATTCAGATTAGAGATTCACATATATTACAATACTGAAATCTAAACAGCATTGATATTAAAAAAAAAATACCTTGAATTTCACTTAACATTGCCAAAATTCATTTAGAAAGGCTCTAATGTCTATCTGCAGTGCAGAATAATACAACTGAAGAAATAAGGAGTTATCCATTTCCAAAGACAAGGAGAAAATAGCATCAAACCCATGCAAATACCTGTTTTATTGAGAACGTTAAGTGTCAAAGATAAGAGGGTCTTCAGTTATTAGGGAAAAAATTAGTTTGGGGTTGGGAAGACATGACGATGGCCATCTATATCACCATCATGCCAGCAACTCACAGAGTAGAAACTCAGAGAATACTTGTTAAATGAGCCCAGTATTTTGATATATGTGTCATTTAGCAAATCTAAATTACACCGGGATGTTTAGCACACTACTCTTTCAACTTCTTGCCATTTCCCTATGCTCTCTCCCCTACTCTCACCAAAGTGAAAATTGCCCTGCCTTTAGAGATTAATGAGGGACTAGTAACAAGAGGAAAGGGATACAACTTTAATCAATTAACTATAATTGTGTACAGGCTGGTGAATTTCATGAAAGGCTATGAGCTGAGAAAAAACTTACAGAAAAAAAAAATACTAGCATATTGACCTGAAACTAATTTTAAGATGAGGGTTAACTGCAATCCTCCCATTGCAAAGGCATTTTTTAAACCTAAGTTTTTGGAATGAAAATTAATGTGAAATTGTCATTGCGTAATCTTCCCATCATTTGAGAATGTTTCTATTCATTTTTAATAGGTTTCACTTCGCTTGACTTCACTTCAATCCAGTGCCAAACTGCTATCCTTAACTTAGCAGCAAGTCCAAGGCAAGGTGAAGGAACACAATATTATCCTGCCCTCCAAAGAGGAAGACAAGAGAAGCTGGGAACTGACAAAGCAAACTAGGCCTAAATTAGGAAAAGTTTTCGTGAGGGTTCCCCTTGAACAGTATTTTATGTACACTGGTGTCCAATATATATTTGATGATTTAAAACCGAAAATCTTCGAAGGACAACTTTTCAGGAGGATTTAACTTCAAAATAAGTATAGAGGATACGCATCGCTTGGCCAAGTCCTTGGCATCAGAACACGCGGCCTGGGAAGGTTATTCTCACTATAAAATGCACATCCCGGGCGCGGATCCCGAGCTCACTTTGTTGAAGTGAAGCCGCGGCCTCCTCTCAAGGCCAACGCCTGACTTGAGTGTTCCTTCTGTTTCTGGATTCCTTCCCAGGGCCGCGATGAAGAGCGCCCCGACACAATTTCTGGGGGACAAACTCGTACCCAACCAAGGCAGGCTTGGCCGGGCCGCGGAGAAGGGCGCTGGGCACCGAGGCAGGGGTACCGGTAGCGCTGTGCACAGCGTACCTCTCCTCCCTTCTCCGCCGCTCCAGGACCCCAAACCTGTTCAGGACCGACCTGAGCTTAGTCCGGCGACGTCAGCAGATTAGCTTCCTGCCTCAAACTCGGTCGGGACCGGCGGAGACAGAACCCCACCCCTTCCAGGTCTCACTCCTCGGACCCGCACTTTGGGCCACGCTAGGGGAGGGGAGGCCTCATCATTCACCGAGTTAGGAAAAGTAAGGAACCAACCGCGTTAGCAGGGGTCCGGCCCCGCCTGGAACCGGAGCGCAGCCTGGAGCCCCTGGCGCTTCACCCGGACGCGAGTACCCGAGAGCGGGGCGTGAAGTGTCGGGCCCCGCCCGGACCCCAGGACCCCGGAACAAGGGAAGTCTTCACCAGGCCGTCAGAACCACTCGCCGTCAGAACGCCTCGCCGCCAGACCGCGCGACGCATCCCGCCAAGCCTTTCGGGGTCGGGCGTGGCCCCGGGCCTCCAATCCCGCGGGGAGGCGGGCCCTGCGCGCCAGCCAGCATTCCGAAGGGGCCAAACTAACTTCTTGGCTCTGGGGCTGGTCGCCTCGCTGAGGGCGGAGTCGAGGCCTCTTGGGTGGGAGGATCCCCCGACTCGCAACAGTTACACATCACCTCCCGCGGCGGGTCTGAGTGTTGGCCAGGTCTTGGAAAGGGGGAGCGGCGGGCTCTAATCAGGAAAGGGAGTCATGTAATTACCAGCCACCCTTGTCCTCCAGAGACTGGAGGATGAGTCATTACGTCACAAAGACCGCGTGCATTTGTGTAGAAGAAATTTTAGTTCTTCTGTACCAAGATCTCAATCCTCAGAACTTCGAAACCATGAGCAAGACCTTTCCAAGACTTACAGGACTCCATGCCATACTAGCCAGGCCCTTAGGAGCAAGAAGCTGGGTGAGTAGGAAACCCATACCTCAGCGTTTAAATCTTAAAGGTTCCACCTATTTGGCTGGATAATCTTGACTAACTGTAATTAGTTTACAAAGCTGCCATTTTGTTCTCTGGGAAATGGAAATAGCCCTAGTTATTTAGGTTATTAGGCTTGTTAAAGAATTCATTCTGAAACTTGTTAAAGTGGTGAGGGGAATTTTATCCAAAATGACGACAATAGGAGAAAGTATTTCAAGAGAAATACTCGAAGGCAAAAAGGGAATTTATAGCCAAGGAGCAGGTTGGGGGGGTCAGTGGATGGAAAAATTACTGAAAGGATACATTGTCGGGGAGGGGAGGGTGGTTCTGGCTAAACAGAGTTAACAGGATTCTTACTGAAGGCAGGCCAGGGTGATCAACTTCTGGTGGAGGGGAGAGGTGAGCAAATCCATTAGATATGGAGGGCAATCAGTTATGGCGGATGAGGGATTCCGACTAAATGGACTTAGCAGGATTTCTTGTTAAAGTTGTACAATGTTGAGAGAACGTCGAGGTCCAAAAGTTAAGGCTTAAAAAAGCATTCAGGGGAGTCTGGGTAGTTTAGTCAAGGAGTAGATCTTTATTATTAGTTAAAAGATTATTATGATAATTCAGTGAGAGAATTATATTAAGCAGCTTTCTAACACCTAATATTTAATAATGAGTTTTTAATATTTTACAGTAGACCAAAAAAAATTCCCAGCAATTATTAAGCAGTATATCAATATTCTATGTAGGAGGTCAGTAGTACCTCAGGATGCAAACACTGAAAAGAAAATTAGAGTCCTTTGATGACTTTGATGGAATAAGGTGTTAGGACTCTTTCTACATCTATCAAACTGACCAAATAAAAGATGGCATAAGACAGTTCTTTTAAGTACTCAGTGTTGTGGATATAAAAGCATTTTTAAAGAAACTCAACAGTCTTTATGTAGAATAATTGTGCCCTTTAAGGTAGCCATTCACTAATCCAATTTCCATTCTTATTTTCATGAGAGAAGTAACATGCTATTGATTGCCTATCTAAATAGCCATATGGGTATTCTTTCTCCCATTTCAAATGTGTTCAGATTTCTACCCACTGCCTGGGTTACTTTCTTTGGAAATAGACTGATCCACTACAAAACAGATTACTCTTGAGGGCTCATGCATGGCTCCTCTTTCACAGCTTTATCCAGTATCCAGAGTGGCAGTCCTTTCATACTGCTGTAACAGAACACCATACACTAGGTGGCTTATAAACAATAGAAATATAATTCCTGCAGTTCTGAAGGATGGCAAGTTCATAACATAATTACCTCCCAAAGACTCGACCTCCAAATACCATCCCATTAACCCACTAGGGATTAAGTTTCAACATACACATTTTAGAGGGACAAGACAGTCTATGTCAGTAAATCTTATTAGCTCAATCTTCAAATCTTATCCAGAGTATCACTTAACCACCTATCATCCTGGGCCCAAATCATCATATCTTTCCTAGATAATTATAGTATCCTCTTTGATACTATCCTTTTTTCTATCCTACAAACTCCTTTGTTGTATTTATAAGAAATAACTATGTAATTTTTTAAAAGTTTAGAATACTTGTCTCCTCAAACACTTCAGTACCATTCTAATGGCTTCAGTATGTATAGATCGTCACTGTTACCTAAAACAGCATGCCTCAATTTTGGGCCATGTTGAAAGCAGGAGGGGCACAGTCTCCCATGCATTGTAGGTTATTTAGTGGTACCGTTGGCTTGCCCAGCACTTCTTCCCCCTCACATTATGACAGTGAAAACTGCCCCTAGACATCACCAAATTTTTTTTAAATTTTGCCAAATTGCCCCTAGTCGAGAATGACTTACCAACAATGGTCTGTATATTCTATACCTCCCTCATTTCTTATTCCATCCAACCACTGTGGCCTACTTGCTGTTCTCAAGACTGTACTTTTTCCTTCTTCCTGTATCCTTCTTAAATTTGGTATCTGTAGGTGCTACTCTATCACTTTCTTCAGGTCTTTATTCAGAAAATCAATGCAACAAGACCTTTCCCATACACTGTATCTAAAATTTCAAAATATCCACAATGCTTCTAAGCCCATTTTTCTTTTTCCTCTTAGCACTGCTGCAGAACAACATATTATACAGTTTTGTTGCTTATTTTGAAAATAGTCTTCCTCAGTAAATTATATGCTCCATGAGAGAAAGCAACATTTTTTACTTTTTAGTAACTACTATATTCCCAGTCCACAGAAGTATATAGAAAAGACACCATTTTCTCGTCAAATACATCATTGTAGTCCTATTCCCCTTTCAGTGACTGGTTTAGACCATAAGCATGTGTGACATGTAGGTAATAAGTGATGAATGAAAGTTTTTTTGACACTTCCATAAAGAGAGTCTTTTCTGGATATTATTCTCAATGTCATGCCTGGAATATTTGCAGTATCTACTGACTGTTAGGATGGGACAAAGCACTAATCTAACATTCCAGAAAGAGCAGAACATTCAATGAATGGGGTTAGATATCCACACATAGATATCCATATGTACAAGAAAGAAAAAAACCTTAAATCCTTAACTCATAGCCCACATAAAAATTGTCTTAATTGTAGATCTAATCTAAATACAAGAGATAAGACTCCTGGACAGAAACCTAGGAGCAAGTTTGATGAAAGTTTTATGATTTTGGATTTGGTAAATCTTTGTAATCTTTGAGCTTATGTAATTAGAATGTAAAAAAAAAAAAAAAGAAGAAATTGATAATTTCATCAAAATTAAAACCTTTTTCTCTTCAAAAAGCACTGTTAAGATAGCAAATTTCGGTAAGTATGTGGAATAACTGAAACTCTCAAATTGCTGGTAGGGATACAAATGTTACAGCTAGTTTGGAAAACAGTTTGTCAATCTAGTATAACTATTAAATATATAAAGATGATTCAACTTTCATGCTTCTAAGTATTTGCTCAAGAGAATCGTAAGCGTAAATTAAGGAATTATATGCTAATGTTTATAGCAGCTTCCTACATAATAGCCAAAAACTAGAAAAAAAACGCATCAACTGGTGATGGTTAAGTAAATTAAATGGTATACAGTTATTTCCTGTACAATGGACTATCAATCAGGAATAAAAAGGAACAAAGTGCTGATACAAGCAGAACCTGGATGGATCTCAAAAAGCATGATACTATGTGGAGAGAAGATACAAAAGACTACATCCTGTATAATTCCTATAAAATTGCCAAGGACAAGTTTGGGAGGATAGAACTGACTCCAAAGGTGCAAGTGGAGCACTTTGGAATGACAGAAATGTTTAATTTCTTGATTGTAGTGGTGATCACCTGCTTAAGCAGTTATCAAAACTCATCTAATGGTACACTTAAAATGTATCAATTTTCTTATATGTAAAGTATGCTTCAGTAAAACTAACTTAAATGAAAATGGCTGAAGAGAAAAATGGAAAGAACCCAAGTCCTTGAGATCATTTTTGAACTACTTCAACTAATCCTGAAGCCATCATACTTTTCATATTCATCTGTGAGGGGTTAAGTGTCCTTAAAGTTTAAGTTAGCCAGCCTGGGTTTTTGTTTATTGCAGCTAAAATTTTTCTAGCTGATAGAGTTTCAAGCAACAGTAAATTTAAAATGTTAATAAATCTGTACTAAGTAAAAATGGGGACAGAAGTGCAGGTAAATCTGTATTGTTGAGAATACTTCGTTTTCTTTTAAATGTTGAGATTTAATGGAGAATTTTTATGATTCAGAACATATTGCTGAGTGTATATTTCAAGATGAAAACTGACAGAATATAGAAATACAAATTTTGGAACTAGTGAATGAACATCTTCTGAATGAGCATGATGAGACACAAGAAAGAAAAGAGAATTTAAACTTGAAGGCACTGAAGTATGAGTCATTAGAAGGAAAAAAATAGGGAAGACAACGTTTTTAAACAATGTTATTTTGATGCATCTTACAGACTATGAATGAGTCAACACACACACACACACACACACACACACACACACACACACACACGGACTTTCTTGGAGGTCTGCCAAATTGTAGGTATGGCATGGGTTCTACTTTTCAAAGAACCAAGTGTTATATACTGCTTACACTGGTTTAAAGAAAAAAGAAAAACCTAACCGTTTAGTAAGCATACTTTACAAGGCCAAGATGATTTCAAATCAATTAAAGTGTTAAAGATGTTGCATACAAGACATTTAGAAAAATCCAATCTTTGTTATTTAATATGAGAAAAGGAGATCACTGGGAACATTTTGCCTGCTAAAGAAGAGCTAGTTTTTGTTTTATAAAAATCAGGAGCCCATTTACACTCCATAAATGCACAATCCCTAGAGAACTAAGTAGTTACTAACATAGAAACTTTGAAAATGATAGTAAGAGAAATAAATGGAATCATAAACCTATCAGATATACAATCAGAACAAATGCTGATGTCCTTTGTAGTCTACATATAACGCCATTGCAAATATGAACTTACTTGTCCAAAGGTAGTCCATAGAAATGAAAGGATACAAAAGAATAATTTGAAACATCACCTGTCAGTAAGTCCACAGGCTTCATAAAATCATTTCCAGAGATATTAATTGGTAGAGTCCTGCTGCCAAACAATTGGAAGTAAATATGTATCAAATTACCTCTCAAACAATTGAATTTGATAAAATTTACTATTGGCTAGTCCAAAGTTGTGTTAGTCTTCCCCTGTTCATTCCCTTAATACAAGTATTATAAAGATTAATTAATTCTAAGACTGTAGTCATACTTTACATTCTCTTTTCCCCCACTTAACATACCTGCCATAATCAAAAACAATTACTAGAAAAGAAGGAAGAGAAACTGATGAATAATATTTTAGCAGAAGCTGTACATTTAATAAGAATAAAGTTGATTCAGAGGAGAGGTAAAGCGTTTCCCATGTGTTGTGTAACTTTGGGTTAGGCTTTCCTTCCATGCATTTGTAGCACCATTTTTTTTAATTTTTAATTTGACACCCTGTAGGTCTTGAGCTCTCGTCTTAGATAAAATTTTGAAGATTTTAAAAAGTTTGATAAGGAATTTAGATTTAACATTATAGAAACGTACTGTCCAGCAGCCACAATCCACTTATGACCATTTACTTTTCATTTCATTGAAATTAAGCACATTTAGCAATTCAGTACCTTAGCTTCATGAGCCACGTTTCAATGCCTGATAGCCACATGTAGCTATGGCTACTCTATTGGACAGAACAGATTACAGAATATTTCCATCATCATCTAAAGTTCTATTTGATGATACTATTATAGACAATGTGAAATCACTGGAAATGAGCAGGAAGCTAATACTCACTGCTTATGTGAGACACACAGAATATAGATTGGAGTGTATGTGAAAGGTCTATTCCACAGCCAATACCTTTTAATTATAATAATTTTACAGTAGTTTAGTATTTTTATAGTTAGATATTTTCCATATTCTTTCTAAAAATATAAGTTTATATCAATTCTTTGGATGAACATAGAAAAATATAGAAGATAGAAACCATCCAGATACTGATTACATTGGGTTATCTCAGGATGTGAAGTAGAAAGGTGAGAGTGGATAAATATCTTATTTAGATCTCTGAAATATTTTAATGACTGGAACAAAGAAATGAAATTAATTATATATCACTGCCTTCTCACATTTGTTTTTAAAAATCTCTTAAGGGATGATAGTTTGATAGTCAGTAGAATGTAGGTTCTTTATAATTTAAGGAGTATATATTCTTTTCCTTCAATTAGAGGGTCTGAAATAATATCATTGTATGAAATATATTCCCTTGGTTGAAAATTAAATTCAGTGTTGCTTATATTCTTTCTGTGTACCAAGTATATTAGGTAGGAAAAAAATTCATGTAATTAGAACCACTTCAGGAAGCAATTGAATAAAATTAATGATATATTGTGTTGGTCACAGTTTTTGAAGGAACATGTTTTATTTCATTGTTTCAGGCATGTAAGAGAAAAATTACTCTCTTTGATGATGTTTAAGGGGATATTTATAAGTCACTCTTATGAAGTCATTTTAATGGATGACTTAACTAGTGTTGGAATTTCTTCAAAGATTATTCTCCAATGATACAATACAAAAAGACAGCTTATTTTGATGATAGTGTTTTTGACACCGTAATCTCATTTTATATCTACATGTCATCCACACCTTAGTGTTTCACATTTTCACAGTGTGTGGTTGGGTTTCATCTGATGCCACTTGAATTTACATAAAAGATGGAGTTTTCTAGCACTCTTTCATACCTCAAGGAGCCTTCTCTCTTTTCCTCCTTATAAAAAAAGGCTACAAAAATCCCATTCCCTAGAAGAGAAGTAATGCTGAATCGATTTGATAAGAGAGGTGAACATTCAAATGCCAATATATTGGAGTGAATCAGCAGTGTGAGGTATTTATGACAGAGCTCATTCATTTCACAGGGGTACTCAATCAACTATGAAATGCAAATGTTACTAGAGTCATGAAATCTTCCTCTGAAGCTATCTGGACAATCTGTTACAGGATATTTCACACTCTATGGCTACTCTTGAGTTTTTAATATACATAATAGTTTCCTGGAATGTAATTCCTACTCATAACAAAAATAAACTAATAAATAGACAACAGCAAGATAGAGAGTAAGAAGATCATACGTGGGTGACGAAATCATTGGAATTTCTGGGCAAAATAGTGACAAGAGCAGACTTTTATCTCCCTGCTCTGAAATTCCGATTGTAATGCCATATATTATATTTTTAAAGAGAAAAGGGGCATGGATCCTACATTAGCACTAGAAAGTAAAGATGAATGATGGCCAGATGTAAGAAACTTTGAGACATTTCTGTTAAACGGGAAACAGATAAAAAACGTATTGAAGAAAGGTATGCAGTACCAATGTCAAACATATTCTTTTTAAAAAGAACAATGTACCCAAAATACCATAGAGAAAATCCTGACCAATAAATACCACCACCCTCTGAAATTTGAAGAATTAGGGTTAAAGGTGAAATCCAGGCATTTGCATCCTTAGGAGCACGATCTCACTTATATGGACAAAAATATTAGGTCTGTTTCATTGGCACTGCAACACTGTAACTCAGTCCCCATACCAAGGAGAGCTACTAAACGTTTATAATAGTGCCTAGTGTATAGTTGTTTAGTAGGTATTTTTAATGAATAAATGAAATTAAAAAGCAAAAACCCCTGTAACATAATGTCAGGTTCCTGTAACTCTAACTCACTCAGGGAATAAAACACAAAAGATGAGAGGAGTTCATCACACTCTGAAGGTAAAACAAATTAATAAAATAGAAGAAAGGGTGAAAGAGCATGGAAGGAAATCACGATGGAGAGGCGAAAAAAGCAATTTTTATTCATTTACTCAATATTACTTGAGCTTGACTCTAGAAATATATTGTAACAAAATATATAACAATTGCTTTCTTAAAACTGAGAAACATTTGGGGAAGTTAGACATTAAATAATCACTGAGAAAATCTATGGGATTCTATTAGAGGAACTTATTTTAATTTAGTCAGACAAGGTCATGGGAACCCCTGAGAGAGTTACACGTAAAATGAGACCTGAAGGTTGAAGACTTGTTAGGAGCAAAAAACAGGAAAAGAAGAATATGTCACAAAAGAAATTATATATGCAAAGGTCCTGTGATAGTGAGGAATTTTGTGTATGTAAAACCCCAAAAGGATAATGGTGAGAGATGGTAGCACAGGTGATCCTAGAGAGGTGGGTAAAAGATAGATATTATTCAAGTTTCTGAGTTTGAAGTTCCTTTGTCTTTTTCCTAAGTAAAATGATGAGTCAATGAAGTGTTTGAATAAGGGAGTGACATGATACTATCAACACATTAAGATTCCAGTAGCTATTGAGTAATCATTCTCTAAATGATTCATTATGAGAGATGGCAGGTGGTTATTAAAATTTGTAAGCAGATAGTTGGAGACCTCAGAAATTATTTGAGAACAACTATATTATCTACACTCACATTGACTGGGCGCTTGAGTTACTTGCTGTGTGATGGAGGAAAGCTATTCTAAAACTCAGATTTGGGAAGACTTTCAAGTTATGCCATTATAAATTTTGCCATTTATCACTTGATCTAGATAGGAAAAATACCGTTAAAATCCTATCAGGTTAACAGAAGGCATATACATATATATTTGACCCTAAAATAAAACATAAAGAGCCTTTTGTGGACGGCCAAATTAGAAAAATGGCCACACTTAAAGGAAAGATCCTGATATTTAGACAACATTGGCTTCTTTGAAAAATCAAAATTTCATTTTTTTTTGAATTAAGGTTACTATGATAAACAGAAAAGCATTCTCAAAATGTTTGATTCTTTTGTATGATTAAAGATATCTTTATCCATGAAACCAAAGACAGTATTGTTAATTTCCTCTTGCTATTCAAGAACTTGCTGTAATTTCTGACTTAAACAATACGCATGTATTCTCTTACAGAATTGGAGATTAAAAATCCTAAAATTACGATGTCAGGAGGGTTATGTTCCTTCAAAAGACTGTAGAAAAGATTCCATTCTCTTGACTTTTCTAGCTTCTAACGTTGCCTGCATTTCTTGCCTTGTGGCCTTTTGTTCCATCTTTACCGCCAGCAATGTAACTCCTTCCACTATTTCTCTCAGATCCTCCTGATCATTCATATAATGGTCCTTGTGAATAAAGTGACCTCATCCAGATAATCCCGGACGATCTTCCCATCTCAAGATCCTTTATGTATTCACAAAGTACCTTTTGCCACAAAAAGTAACATTCAGTTTCCAGGGACTAGAACGTGGGCATCTTTAAGGGGCTCATTATTCTGACTACCACAAAGTATTCTAGAAAATAATGTTCTTGGATTGTAAAGAAAGAGATAAATAACATAATTCTAAATTATAAACCAAAGAAGCTAGTTTATTACAGCTAAAAAAGAAAAATGATTTACATAGAAGGTAAGCTTATAAAATTCATTAATAATTGAAAAGAAAAGTTAGAAATAAATGTAAATATAAGAGAAACCATCCATAAAATATCAGAGTTAAAAATCTACCTGCAAAATTAGGTGGGCTTCATTCTCTATGATACTAAAATAAAAGATATGCAGATCACAGAGTTGTAAATAAAGACTGTGACTTAAGAATGTTATATATAGTTAAGTTATCCTTATACATGAGGGTAAAAATAAATACATTTTCAAATATGTAAAAGTCAGAACATATACCAAGAAAACTTCCTGAGTAAAGTCACAAAAATCCTGGCATAAAAGGAAGGTCAAGATTAAAATGAGTCACAAGTCAGACCAAAGTCTCTTTTCTCTTTGCTCATAACCATACCACCTCCTATGATAGGGAATTCCATTTGCCAGATATCTTTAAGGGAAAATTACTCTGTTGGATCGGGAGAATGTGGCATTTTTAGTTGTTTTCCAAGAGTAAGCGAGGAGGAAGCAAGACACAAAGGAGAGAGATTAATCAGAGAGATGGTAGGAAGCTGAATGTTGTATGGGGTCACTGTGGAGACATTAGTTGCTGAATGAACAAAGAACTATTTAAGAATGAGAATGTCATTTTGGGAAGGGAGGATGGGTGAAACAGGTCAAAGGTAAAAAAGAAAAAGTGAATTTTAATGTCTATTGTTGTACTCAAAGTTGTTTGGATTACTGTTTCAACTCCTACCTTTCTTTTATTCTTTTCAGTTTGTATGAGTGAGTATGTTGTTTGCATTACTGTTTCAACTCCTACCTTTCTTTTATTCTTTTCAGTTTGTATGAGTGAGTATGTAAATTGAAGAGTCCATCTTCAATATCTGAGCTGATATGACTCAGACATGTGAAGAAAAAAAACTAGGAAGTATTTGACTGTCATTCGGATTTATATGAATTATGGAAATCACAATTGGAAGATATTTGTGGTAAACGTTAATGATCTGAAGTCTAAATAATTATTTTAAATGTCATTTCAAAATGTATTTAAAAGTTTTCTCTATTTGACCTCTCACCTTCGATGATTTTTTTTCATTATTCGTGCTAAAGTCATTCACTCCCTATTAAGGGAAGTAGTTGACAATCATACTCTTTAGTCTTATTGCCAAAAATGCATAGCCTTTCCAATCTCGATTCTGTTGCTCCTAACAATCCACTGACTAGTTCTTCAAAATTACTTAGCTTAATCTGTCTCTGTTCTGGGCATAGATGTTATCTTTCATTTTATATAGTCCCAAGACTTTAAATATAATGTATGTGTTGTGAATGCCTAAATTTATATCCCCAATGGTTTCAGTTAGCCTTTGAAGTAACAAACAGTCCAAAACTTAGTAGCTATATTATTATGTTCACATATACTTGCTTCTACTGGGATGATTTGCAGGTTGGTGGTGATTTTCAGCCTGAGGATTGGAATCATCTGAAGGCTTGATCACTCACATGGAAAAGAATACCACACAAATGATTATGTCTTGGTTTTCTGACTGCATGTAAGCCTTGGAGTACTGAGTGTTCTTATATAGTGGTTCAGGGCAGTAAACATGGGTATTCTAAGGAACAAGGTAGAATTGTATCATCTTTTCTTACACTGCCTCAAAGGTCATGTGCATTGTTTTCACCCCCAGTTATTGATCACAAGCAAGTCTAACAGTATTTAAGGAGAAGATGCATAGATTCACCTCTTAATAATATACTGTCAAGATCACAATAGAGAAGAGCAATGAGATCAGCAAGATCCCATTGTCATCTTTCAAAAGTACATATGCCCATAAAGTTTTAATCAATTTAGTGAATGTTATTTGTATATGTACTTTCCTAGTTGATATTTCCACAGAGATCGAATAGATGTTTAAAATATAGCTGGACTAAATAAAAACAGAATTTTTTGGTTAATACCAATGTTTAGGATTATGATAAGATTATGAGGGGGTAATTAATTTAATTCATTAGATCTAGGGAAAGTAGCAGTAATATCTGTGTGCATATTCATTGAGCAAAAGTTCAATATCAGTATCAAGCTGAATATAGCTAAAGAGGTCAGCAGAGAATCTAAAATGCAGCAGTAGTTCTATCTAATAGGAAGACGTCTTTTAGCCACGACAAGGAAAAAACCACTATGCCAAAGGCCACCTACTAAAAATGTGACTCTGACGCTAAACCTGGCTGCTAAATTAAATAAGAAATACAATTTTACCAGTAAAAATGATCTTAAAAACTGACTTCTGAATATTTTTCTAGCAGACTAGATAGGACAAAAATTTAGAATCAAGGAAAATATGGAACTTCAGTGTTTCTAGAGTTCCAATAATATACAGAAAGGTGAAAAAGTGGTAAGTGCTATTTGGAATGTTTCCTTCAAAATCTTAGTATTATTAGGGTTCAGATAGGAATTCGACTTGTTTATTCATATACTTAAGGAAGAGTCAGCTAAGTCAAAGATCACTGTATCCCAGGAGTTCATCAGTGCTCAGAACAAGGAAACAAAGTGCCTGAAAAATCCCCAGTATAGCAATCTGAATGATTTAATCTGGCCACAGGAAAAGACTGTGATTGAGAAAACAGGACAGATCTTTCAAGCTATGCCAATCATACTATGAGCTTTTGGTCAAGTCTGCAGTTGGTCCATAGAGAATCACTTAACTTTATCTCTAAATGTTAGTAAAAGTTCCTTTAGTAAAAGTCAAACCTTGTTTCTACTTAAATTGATGCAAAGCAAGATGGCCTCATCTAAGCAACATCAGAATAAAATCACAGACCTCTGTGAATTTATGTCCAACTGTGTCTGTAAGAAACTGGCTAAAACAGAAAAGAATGGTGAAAATGGGCCAATAGGTAAAATGTATTGAAGGTGGAAGAAAGCTGGAAATGCAAATTATGTTAATCATTTCATGCCTGCAGGTTTGCCATGTATACTTCGCTTCTATTTGGTTTGTAACAGAAATAGAAAATAGCTAATGAGTTTCCAGAGAGCTCTTTAGATATTTTTAGGAGATTTATTAGATAGACTTCTCAGCAGGCTTTTCTGGAATTATTGAATGACTAAACTGCAATTAAATTGCCCATGTTCCAGACGTTCTATGGGCATTTTTCAAGAGAGATCAAATTGCTAAGTGTCTCAATGTAATTATCAAGAATTTCAAGAACCCAGAAAATACTCTGTTGGATTATGCTTTATAAGAAACTGCTTTTCCCCCATTTTTTAATATATATAGCTATAGATGGATATAAAACGTAGATATAGATATTCTTAGTCCTTGATGTAGAGTTACAATAAATAGGAACCATGGACAAGACCAGGAAATGATGTTACTTCTTGTCACTCTCAGGTTTCACATCTTTAAGAAGTCCTGGAGTACAAAGCACTAAATTAGAATCAATAGAAGTCCCAAGATAAAAACAGTTTCCCCTGCTCTATATCCTAAAAATAGCTGCTGAGTTCCGGTGCCGTATTCAGACATTTTCCATCTAGATTCAGGACCTAGATATGGGATTGTTTGAGCCCTGTTTAATAACAGTTACTGTCTGCCTTAGTAGGCAGTCCTTGATTCCAGAGCCCCATCATGATGTTTCCCTCCTCCACCAGATAAAGGACACCTGTGGTGTTGATCATGTTTGTCATTTAGTCACACTCAGTCCCTTTTTTAAGATTTCTCTTTAAAAATATCAGTCATATTCATATGAATACAAGCCAATTTTTGTTGCGAGGATAGGCTTTTTTTAAAAAAAATTCTTAATAAGCCGTTCCTATTATCCACTCTTTGGTTACCCTCTTATGTTGGATGCTTACTCTTCTATAAATCGTGTAGATGAAGCCATTATTATTATTCTAGTCTGAAATGCTTTTAAGAAAGTTCTGTCAATATTTCTATCTGTACTGGTGTCAATATTTATATACAGTGACTGAGATGTGCAAAAAAGTAATTTTTATTTATCTAGTTGACTAACTCTATAATTGACTGTTTTAACTCTGCAACCCCTATTTCTACAGATGGCTTACAAACCCAGCAACTCCTTTCCAACCCTTTCCACCACTTCCTTGCATCACTACAACTAACATGTGACACAAATAAAATAAAAGCACATTAAGGGAAAACCAGTCTCCTATTACTTAAAAGACTCCTGCAGATTTATACTCAGTCATCTAGAGGTTATACTATCAATCATAGCTATTGCTCTTACCCTATAGAAGTCTTCTCACCACTACTCATTCCTGATGCTTTTAACCAGTTGTAATTTGAATACTTGTGGAACTTTATGTCCATAGGGTAAGATGGAGAGACACTTTGTCTTTATATCATACCCTGGATTCACAATAAGGTTTTTCCTATTCTGCCGAGTCACTAGATATCCTGGATTGGTGCATTTAAGATTAGAGTTTGATGGAATGGAGATGCTACACAATCAGGAAGGGAAAAGGTTAAAACTTATTATGACTTTATTGAAATAAAAGTCTCAAGCTATGCAACCAGAGGTTAGCTAAAACCCACTAAAGTTTATAGATTCATATTCCTTCAGCAATCAACAAAGTAAGATTTCCTTTTGTCACCAGTCTTAATGAAAACTTATTTGATAGTCTTTATTTCACTAAGGGCAGTACTTTCTAAAATTAAACAGAATTATACTTACTCTTCAAAAATGTTGCACATGCCAATACTTACAAGTTTCATCCATGAACTTCAAATTATTTGGGAACCTATTTAATTCTGATGGTTTCATATTCAGAGGAAAAATGCTGTGGATATGTAGTCTTCAGGATTCATATCAACTTTCCTTAGCTAACTATATAAAATGTTTCATACTGCAGAAATTAAATACATAAATTAGATTACTACACTCTCCCCCTTCCCTACTCCTCTGTTTCTCTCTCACACACATATTGGTCTCATCGGCAACACTTGATTTTAGATAATAGATATTTCAGGGGTCTCAACAATTCAAAAGTTTTCCATTGTTCTCTCAGAAGGAAAAATGTTCATTTTTTTTGCACATCTCTATAATATAATGGAACAAGTGAGACAATACATTGAAAGAGGGAAGAACTTGCAATCATTGAGGTATTAAAATCCCCCAATATAGTTACATTTTATTTCATTTACACATATTTTTATAGCACACTGTTTAATGCATGAGGAGTAGTCATCAATACTTGAAGTCACAGGGACCATTACGAACTGATGAATATTTGTACACCTGATAAATTAGATGAAAAGGGACTAGGAGTATGGGGACAAAAGTTAGATAAAGGAAACAATATTTGGAAATATTAACATAGAAATCAGTGATCTGTTACGGTCAGGGGAAAGGTTTCTCCCTGGTTTCTCTAGCAGAAGTTTACTTTTGCTATAAAAGCCAAACAACTGGCATCCTTTCTCTGATAAACTAAAACAATCTTGATACATACTAGGACAAAGCATTCCAAAATAGATGGGCATCCTTAATCTTACTAGAGAATTGATTCTGTCCCTGAAAAAAAATGTTTATGCCTCTATTTTCCATTGTCCATCAGATCTAAGTCAGGCAGTAAGATAAACCATGGCTTATACATGAGCAGAATTCACAGAAGAACCCTGAGCAATGAGCATGAAGGTAGATACAAGATATTTAACTTGGAAATGGTTGAAATTTAGCAAATATTTTCATTTTTAAAATTGGCACATGATTTCCTATGATTTGGTTCTTCATTTTGGGCTTTCTCTAAAATTGGTCTTTGACTTTTTATAAGAAATCAAAAGCAAGAAGGAAATCACAGTGCTAGTAACAGCACTGGCTTTACTAGCCAGTAATGACTTACCAAAAATTGAATGATTAATGTGTCCTAGATCCTAATCATTCTGGTATCAATATTAACTCATTTAATAGTTTAAAAAGAAAAAAATATGTGATATGTAAATTGTAGCAATTTACAGTGGATAAATCTGAGGCTCCAAGGTGCTTAGTTACCTGCCTAAGGTCATACAGTTTAGTAGAAACAGAGACAGAATTTGAACCCAGGAAGTCTAGCTGCAGAACCCATGCTCTCTGAACTGCTCAACTATACTGTTCACAACGTACAGTGTGATGTAGGATTAAGGACAGGATGGCTCAACTAAAGAGTATCTTTTTTCAGGAAGAAGAGAAGCCTCATCACTAGCCTCTCTGCCTTTATTCTATGAGCTAACCTCAAGGCAGGTAGCAATAGGTCTATCACCCCCATTTAGAATTGGTTTCCAGTGAATATGTTTCCTTTATATTGAAAACGCTTTAGATAATCCTCAGTTCAAAAATTATTTATCTTGTTCATAACATTACTGTCACTTAAACAAAATTCAGCATCCTTCAATATCTATCATTATTCGAATACTGTGTGACACTTTAGAACCTTAGTATTTTAGGAGTTGGGTTTTTATGAGAGCATCAAAACCTTGAAGTAAAATAATTTTAGGGTATTTTCCCCTTAGACGAGAGGTATTAGATTTACTTCCATGGGATTTGGGTGTAGGCTGGTTAGGAATAAAGTTGAACAGGGCCACTTTTAGAAGGACAAGCGATTCCAAAATAAAATATCATTGGGTTATGATTCTTTTTCTTAACAAAACTAAACTTAAAAGTGTTAAATTTAGTGGGAGTGTCTTCCCAATGGACTGACTGTTGAACATTATATATTCACTGAGTTTAGACTCCCACTACCAACAGATTTCATTCTATCAGGTGCTTTAGTTCTTCTAATGGAAGTGCACACACACACACACACACAACACTGTTAATCACAGATTTATTTTGCTTTTTAAGGCTGTTATTTCAATATCTAAATTGGAAATATCTGTCCTGGACCCTGAAGCGATTCATACGTGTGTTGGTGCTTGATAAAGCTAGGACCCACTCAACCAACTTCAATTCCAGCCTAATTTTTGTTTATTTCAAAAATTGCTCTTCTCTCTCCACACCTCTAGACTTCCTGAGATAGGAAAATATTTCTTACCAGCTAGCTATCTGTTCATCACTATATTCAATTGTGGGATTACAGACTTCTTTTCTTTATCCAATAAACCACCATATTTCAGTTGCTTGGTTTTTTATCTCAACCTGAGCATGACTACTCCCACCAGAGCTTCCATCCTGATGTCTTCATGGTGCACAGGTGTTGTCCCCAGTTGGCCTATGTCGACAGTTCTGATTTTTCTAGTCCTTTCACATGTATCTTAGAGTTCTAGAAATGTTTTACTTCTAGTATTTATTTTTGGCTGTTATGTAAAGAAGTCAGGAAAATGAAGGGACATTCTGAGTTCTACAGGTATCCTCTGCTTTATTTGCAAATTGATCATTTTAATTGCAAACATTTTTATTTTAATTTGTATTTAATTTGCAATTTAATTTATTTTATTTTATTTTAACTTCTAAGTACCTGTGCAGAGGGTAGGCTTTGTACATACATATTATTTTGCTCTTTAAACATAACCTTTTTGAATTTAAAGCAGAGATTTACTTTGAAAAGATATTTGCACACCCATGTTCACTGCAAATTATTCACGCTAGCCAAAAGGTGGAAGTGACCCAGTGTCGACTGACAGATAATGAATTAAAAAATGTGATATAATGTGATATATGTAATGAAATCTTATTCACTATTAAAAGGGAGAGAAATTTTAAAACATACTATAACATAGATAAACCTTTAAAACATCAAGGTAAGTTATATTGGCCAGTATGATTCCATTTTGCTGGGTACCCAGAGTGATGAAATTAATAGAGACAGAAAGTAGAATGGTAGTTTCCACAGCTGAAGGAAAGGGGCCATGGGGAGTTACTATTTAATAGGTAGAGAGTTTCAGATCACCAAGATGACGGTTATAGAACAATGTGAATGCACTTAATGCTACAAAAATGAACATTTTAACATGGTTAAGTGATAACTTTCATGTATATTTTAGCACAATAAAAATAACTTTCTTAAAAGAGAAAATTTCTTAGCAGCCCACAACCCCCCCCCCGCCCCACCTCCACCCCTGACTGACTCTGAACTTCTTAACCTCTCGTGTTTGCTTCTGTGATACCATCTCAAAATTTCTCAGGGACAAGAATTTATACTTGTTCTTTTCTTGATCCCCACCTTTTTTTTAAATATCTGTCTTATTCTTGAAAACACTATATAAAATTTACATTAGAAATAATGTATAAACAGCATCAACATTAAATTATGTACATTTTCCCATTTTCAACTGTAGGCAATCTATTCATGATTGCTAAGCACTGTAACATTCCATTTTCAGACTGTTTCTGGCATTTTCTCAGAACTTTTCAAGTAATTACTTTTTGGGTATCAAGGGACTTATAACAACCAAAGAGCATGTTGCTCATCTCAGTCATTGTCTGGGTGCGTTGACACTCATTCTAAAGGCACTGACACTATTTTGTGAGCCTGGCCTCATGATTGAGATCACATAATTGCAATAATTAGGAAACTCACCTCAGGATATTATCAAAGTGACCCACCCAAACCCAAGTCCATATGGTTTGAAATAGCTAATGAGTCAGTTAATGTGCTATGTCCAGGAGTAATGGGTACTCAATATGGATAGCATGAAGGTATAATTTACCAACTTTCTGACTGATTAAGGTTTTCAAGTGGACATTTTGCAACCTAAAGAGGTTTCAAAGTATTAACAGCTTTGATGTTTGAGAGAAAAGGAAGCAGCAAGGATTGTTTAAATGTTGAGGCATTGAAATCTGAGCAATTTCTTTTGATCACATATCCTAGGATGAAAAAAGTGATGATAGATAAAAATCAATTGAAAATGAAGTTTTCAGCAGCCACTTGTCATAGTGTGGAGAGGCATGGGAGATACTGTGGCTGAGTTCTACAAATGAAGGAAAAGTAAAGAAAATGTTAAAAACTGTAACTCACTGATTTTATGGTAGGGTAGGGTAGAGAAAAGAGAGGAAATTCATTTATAAAAATAAAATGTTAGAATCAGTATTAACGGATGTTACATGGAAGAGATCCACCAGATAACTGATGCATTTTTAATTTTATACATTAATATAAACTCAAACAAAATTGTCCTAATATTGAACAATCTGTTGACAGTGGAATCTTAGGGAAAATTAACATCCCAAGTATATTAATAAGTTATAATTAACAGAAATTCTACAGTAATATATGCTACTAATCTAAAACCCTTGTGACAAAGATCTCTTAATATTTTTCTAAATTTTGAATATGAAAGAGTTTTAACCCAGGGGATTCTTTAAAAAAAAAAAAGAAAAAGAAAAAGAGCTCTTAATTTGGAATCCATTAGATAGTCACTGAATTCCTGGGTAGACTTTAGGCTCAGTCTGTGAACTTGGAAAGGAAGGGGAAAAGCAACATCTTAATTTTCCCTACTTTTACTGGAATTTAACATTTCCTGTAATCCTGTAATTATATAACAGACCATGTGGTATTAGCATCACCTGTGATTTTTTCACCAAAAGAAATTGAGTATGTTTTCATATTGTAGTAGAGCTTTTTTAGGTGTCTCAAGCTATCATTTTGTTTTTAACTATGCAAAAGTCCCTGTCACTGTCAGGTCTAGTTTTTAAAAATATTTTGAGAGCTAATTTAATTTTATTTCTTTATGATCCTATGCATTGTATTTGATTCATTTAAAAAAACACCAACTTTTACAAAGAGTAGGGCCAAAGACTCGCTTGGACTGTCAAAGGGGCCCAAGACACAGAAAAAGTTAAGAACACCTTCAAGGCAGTGACTTTATTAAGAGCTAAATAATTTGTACTAGGCAAATGGCCTTTATCCCTAGGTATTAGAAATATTCAAATTTTACTTTATTATTTTAAAAAACTTAAAAGATAATATATGCACATTAAAAAAAGGTTCAGTTGGGAATTCCCTGCTGCCTTAGCTGGACATAGTCCACATACATCCCAAGGACCTGGGTTCAGGACTGAGGAAACAACCAAGATGAACAAGTAAGTCAAAACTAAAATATATAAAATGTTTCTTCCTCTTCTCTCTTCCTGCCTGTCTGCCTGCCTGTTTGCCTTCATTCCTGCCTGCCCCTTCCCTTTAAAAAATGAAAGTTCACAAAAAGTTAAACAATGAAAATTAAGTCTCTCTCTTGCTACAACTTTACTTCCTGGAATCATTCATTGTTTCTTATGAGGCTTTATGAAGGTATTCTATTCATATTTAAGCATATAGTATATGTAATATATTTATATTACATTGTGTATGCATACGTTTACATAGGGCATTTTTTTTTTTTTTGCTTTTTACACTGATATCATAGCATATTTTACATAATAATCTCTGCCTTAGTTTTGTCGCTTAACAGTATATCTTGGCAATTATTGCAGACCAGTCGGTATTTTTAAAAATTTTAACGAATAGGAATTATTTGATTATATGGAAGTAGCACACTTTATTTGATCAGATATCTGTTGATTTCCACTTAATGAGCATTCAGTATTTTACTAATTCAAAAAATGTTCCTAAGTAGTATCTTTAATATTCTCTCCATATAGATGTTCTGCATGTCGTGATACATTTTTCTGTTCATTATGTCACCTTATTTTAGACTTTTTGCTTATTTTAATACTTCTTTTTAATTTATCCCTAATTCTCTGTTTCCTTGTTTTATGTGTGTAGTGTCCTTCTGAAAGTGAGATTTGAAAAGCTCTAAGTGTATAATTTTTCTAGTTTATCCAGCTATATATCTTCTCTATGACTAAAATTTTGTATAATATAGTCAATTCTCTATTTCTTAAAATGCTGTTTACTTCTCACTGTAAGCAGTAAGTGAATTAGTATACTTTTGAGAGGTAGTTAGATCTAGTCTTCCTCAGAAATTCAGCTTTATAAAGATATCACACAGGGCATGTGATGCCACGTTTGGAAAACAATTGTTTAAAAGAAGATTCTACACTAGAAGTAGGAGGCCAGGAACCCTGAATGATTCCAAAATAACTAGAATGCTTTTTCTTTTTTTTTTTTAGGGGTGGGGTTCTCAGTTGAAAATCAAAGCTGGTTTAAATGATACACTCAACTGTCATTTAGGTCAAAGCTTTCTATTCCCATCACACACCCCAATTTCCTGGATAATTGTCTCATTTTTCTATGTCATACTTGCTATGAAAATCTGGTATATTTTGAATTGTGGTTAAATTTTAACTAATGTCAACATTATGTCATGTTGACATTTACATTATCACTGTTAAACTCTTAAGAAACAAGCTCGGAGATACTTTTTTAATTAGTCTTATAACTGCTATTGCCCTCACACTTAAAGTGCTAATACCTGCTGATATTCTTAGTTTCTTCATCCTTGGATAGCAGGGTTAAAAATTTCTATTGTTCTAATGTTAAACATTGTCACATTACTTAGTAATTAATTTCAGAAATATATTTAGGAACTTATATTATAGTTGATATTATAGATATAAATTTGAGAAAAACATAGCCCTTTCCTGTTATAAGCTTAGTTTATTTGTTTGACAATAAAGACATTTACATACTGTGTAAAAAGTACTTTAATAATATGAACTTTCAGGAAAACTTTCCAGAAAGGGGAGCACAAATCCATGAGTGAATACAGATTATTTGTATGAAATGAGGATGTAGACTATTTATGAAGTCCTGGGACTGACGACGTATCCTAGGCGTAGAATAGAACCTGCAGAATGGAGAGAATCTGTCACGTGTAACCATATATGAAATGGTCAGTTATGCTTAGATCATCTAGAGGAGAGCTAAAAGAAAAAAATCAGTCTAGTTTTTAGCCAGCCTATACCTCTACTATAAAAATAAATGAACAATACAGAGGTTTAGATGCAATGTCTCCACATAGATTTGTATTTTATTCAGAGGAATTAGAGAGAAGTCAGATACATATTTAGGTAGCCTGGTGGGTATATCAGAATTTCTGCAGGAGTGTTACACTTTGAAAAAAAGTGCAGTTCAACATTAAAACATTGCATTATAAGTGAAAGAATAAAATAAATGAAAAACCATATATGAGTCATATTTTCTTTTTAAAATGAGGTTAAATAGATGAAGTAAAATGTGCTCTCATTGAAGAACTGAACTTAATGATTCTAAATCTCTATAAAAATATTTTTCAATATTCAAATGGGATTATCTTTTACATATTTATCTATTATGATGCTATATTGCTATGAATATTACATATAATTATCAATTAGCAACTTAAAAACTTCACTATTTTTGCATACTTATTTGTTTAACAAAAATTCAACCATAAATCCAAGAGAGTGACTTTTACTGTAAATAATAAAAAATAATGTAACTGACTTCTCTTTCAAGGAGATGTATTGCATATTTAACCACATACTTCAAATTTGGGTCAGTGCTTTGGGAAAGTAAGAATTTTCCATAAGATAAGAAAACCAGAAGCTTTGCATTTCAGGATAGTCGTATGAGCACAAATATTTAACAGTTTCTCCCCAAGTCCAAGGAACTGATCGAATAAACATAAATAGTGAGAGAAATTAAAAAATCATTAACAGAGTTGGATACCAGAAAAGACTATTAAGGTCCCAACTTAGAAAATCAGCCCTACAAAATTTAATGCAGCTAGGATCAGATTAAAGATCATAATAAGTAGTCTGTGATTAGCCACTGATAACTAAGAAAGCCCACCTGTGAAATAAAGAGACCACGATTGCCTATCACCTCCTCTTCTAAATCCGTTATCTGAACTGAAGCTGGGAATTGAGTCCCTTGAGGTAGACTTTGTAGGTCCAATAATTGAGGACAATAAGAGAACAACTGACTGAGAGGGGCGGTGTCACAACAGGTCACCAGTGAGATTAGTGATGTCAGGTGGACAAAGCAGGGACAGGTGCTCAGCTAACTTTGGGTTATTCAATAATTGTTGAAAAGAAAACTTTTTTTCAAAGCAGAGACTTTTCTATCATGTGACTGCCTCCCTGGAAGCTATTGCACTGATCAAGACAGCCACTTGGAATTTCCGAATTTAACAAAATAAAACTACCGAAAATGAAAACGTTTTCTTTTCCCCTTTGACTAGAGTTAAAAATCGGAAGTGAAATCACATAATTTCTGACTGATCCTGTATCGACTCCCAAACTCAACAAGTCAGAAATTTTTAAAAGATTGCATTTAGATGCAAAGCTCTATTCCAAAATCAAAACCCAACTGAGAATTCATAAATTAGAAGTTAAACAAGAATGTTATAATTAAAATATTATCAGTAATTAATGTCTGTCGAACATGCCAAATTTTAATCCTTCACATGTAATAACCGATTTTATCCTCACAACACTGTAAAATAAATATGATTATGACCTCCCTTTTACAGAAGAGGAAACAAGCAGTGAAAGTTTAACCAACTTGCCCATATATCTAAGATTTGTAAGTGGTAGAGCTACATAGTATAAACTCGAGAACTCACAAAGTTCATTCTAGAAGAAGAAAAAGTAGACAAAGAATGAATAATGAGAACAGAGGAAACTTACCTGAATTAATAAAAGTCTTAATTTATTTCGGAAGTTAACTATGAAGAGTAAGATTGCCACAGAGAACTGTTTCCTCTAAAAACAAAATGAGAGAAGATAGTCTTCACACAGAAAATATTCCAATATTCTTTACCTAGCCAAACTAATGTCTGCAGTTGACGGTAACATAATATGATCCATCCCACTCAAGGATTCACATGTATACCACCCACATATCCTTTCTCAAAACATTACCCAAAATATTTGTTTAGATAAGAAATAGATTTTAATAACTAAAATGATAAAATCTACTTTAATAGATTTTATATTGTTTATTGTAATAGATTTATATTCTGTGCATAAGTATGTATAATCACGATTTAAATACTTGATGAAAAAGTCAAAAAGTTTCTTGAAAGGAAAGGTAATGATGTTTCACATTTAGTGATTACTAAATACCAAAAACCTTTCATCCATCATTCTCAATAGAATTCTATGCAGCTATTAAAAACAAAGAAATTGTTCTTTTTTTCAAAGACCTGGAAAGAACTGGAGGTGATTATGCTAAGTGAAATAAATTAGAAAGAAAAAGAGAAGTAAATGTTAGTTTGATTCCTATGTGTAATATAAAGAAACAAAAGAAGCAGACAAATCACAACAAAATTCACAGAACACAGGACTGTGGTTACTAGGAACATGGATGTGGGGAGGGAACAGGCAATGAAGGAGTTAATATGGTGACATTGGAGGGCAGGTCCCTGTGGCATAAAATGCATACAGACTGAGTTGCAAATTCAATATCCCAAAATTCACATAGCAAAGTAAATGAAAGGAAAAAAAAAAATATTTCCAGTACTAAAGCATAACGCCTTGCATGTGGTGAGCATTCAATAAATAGTGAACTAAAATGGAAAGCTGCATAGAATTCAAGCAGAATAGATGTGAAAATGAGGCTTGTTAGTTATTCAGTTAAACTCAGTGGTGATGACCTTAGTTGTTGAGGTAGATATAAGTATAAAAGACACACATGATTTTCACTGGTAAACATTATCACATTTCCCCTACACTGAAAGTAGTAAATCATAGTTTTACAGAATCCTTTTAAATTTAAAATATTTACCCCATATCTTGAAAGATTATCATCAATGAGTAAAATTTTTGGAGTTAAATATTAAAATAATGAAAGGAAAAATTAATCACATTGTACTGAAGAAGGGAAGTGCTATGCCTGTCTATAGAATTGTTTAAAAATTATTACTTATTTTTAAAATATAAGGGAATTACATATTCAAAATTGTTTATATCATTAACATTTACGTTTTTACAAGGTTCCCATTGAAAGAACATTTTATCATATTTCTTGCAGCCTCACATAGTATTTTAGTAACCATAGTATGTAAATATGCTATCTAGATCTAATATTCTGCTACTGCTCTTTTTTTATGCATTTTTTATGGTTTTAGTAAGTGTTTAAAGAACAGATACAAGCAAATGTGACTTCAGGTTATATAAATGCCTTCTACAAGTGCACTTAGGCAGCTTATCTAGTTGTGATGATCAGTCTTCAGTTACACTATTTGAAGAGCTTTTTAATACTTTGTCTTTTCTCATTATTTGAATATTAAAATGTTTGGCATTTAAAGTACAGAGACTTCGATAGAGTTGTTTTTTGTCTCTTAGTTTTTTTGTTTAATTTATTTATAAAACTGGTATAATGCTTTATTGAACATGGAAAATAGAATATATCTAATACCAAATTTCTTTCTTTTTTGTATGATTGTTCTCTGTAAGACTACTTCCTCCTAGTTATGATATACAGAACTTTGTATGGCTTGAATTTTCACAAATTTGAGTATTTAAAATTATTTGCTATTTTAATGTAGCCTGGAAAATTTACATTTGTTTTGTTATTAAAAATACCTGACTACATAATGGTAGCTACAATATTTAGTATTATTTAGTAATCTAGTAAATATGATTTGTACAGTGTTGTGTAATGAAAAATATATTTGATATTTGTCTGTGATTCCTAGCTCTTATATCCTTAGAAATTTCCTGAGTGGCTGAAGTGTCTTTCGTTGTTCATAATAACAAACTTCTTTCTATTAGTTTATGCTAATGAGGTGATTCAAATAACCATTAGATACTGTATTTTGTTGTTTATAATGCACACATTTTGGGGGCCCAAATTTGAGCAGGGGAAAAAAAAGGGATGCACATTATACATGGATAGTACTAATTCTGTGCATGTATATATATATACATATATATGTGTGTATGTTTTTATTTTTTTTACTTATGCTTATGAGTTAAAAGTATAACTCTAGAAATCAATAAGGATAATGATATCTGTATGCAAAATAATATCCTGGAAGAAGGATGGATAAATGAAGAAAGCATAAGACTCTGGTTTGACAAAGTCTGGTCACGAAGGGTTGGAGGATTACTTAAAAAAAATCCACTTTGCTTGTTTTTGATCACGTCAAAGCCCATGTTACACAAAGTGGGAAAGCAATCTCAGTGGACTTGAAAACTCAAACTTGCTGTGATACCTGGTGGGCTAACCATCCAACTGAAACCTCTTGATGTGTCAGTAAACAAGCCCTTAAGGCCTTAATGAAGAAAGAGTGGGCATCATGGTACATTCAGCTGGTAATGATTTAAAAGTAAAGGCAGAATCAAGAAAGCATCCATCGCCCAGGTCCTAAGATCATGGAATGGTGTCAAGAAGGAAATGATTGTGAAATTGTTTAAAAAATGCAGCATCAGCAATGCAATGGATGGACCTGAGGATGATGAAATTTCCAGGATGAGGAAAGTAACTCTTAGAAAACATCAGGAATGTTGAAATGGAAGAAGAACATACTTCTGGTATTGACAGTGACAAAGGGTTCTTGGCCTTCTATGATGTGTAAATATTGTAAATTTGTTACCAGTATATAAAATTTCTTGTACCTTGTATCTATTTAAAAGTTTTGTAATTATTTGTTGCATAAATATTTCTTGTACCTTATTATATTAAAAATAAATGCCAACATTCCATCATAATACAAAAAATAATAAATACAAAATATAAACAAATAAAAATTTGAATTAAAAATTTTAAATGAAAGATTTTTTTTTCCTGAAAGTTTGGACCAAAAGCATGGGCATGCATTGTACACGGGAGCACAGTAGACATAGCAAAATACAGTAGTTTTAAGGGAGAGAGTGGCCACCCATTTTGGAGGACTGGCGTTTTCAGCTCCACCTCCCAACCTCTGGAGAGGAAAGGTTGATTAGAATTAAAATCTAGTCACCAGTGACCAAAACTTTAATCAAGTATGTGTAAATAATAACACTTAAAAAAAAAAAAAAACCCTCTCAAACAATGACATTCAGAGACGTTTAGATCGCTGAATGTATTGATTTGTTGGATTGTGCCACTCCTGGGAGGATATGGAGATCTCTGCCCCTTCTTCTTAATACCTTGCCCTGTTCTCATCTGTTTGACTATTTCTAACTGTATCCTTATTATAAACTGGTGTTCCCAAGTACTGTGATTTCCTGAGTTATATGAGTCATTCTAGAAATTATTAAACCTGGAGAGAAAAGGTGCATTGTGGAGATTCTTGATTTTTAGTCAAATTGATCAATAGTGCAAGTCACCATGTGACCTGTTATGTTAAGTGACTGCAGTCTTGCAGGATTAAGCCCATGAACCTATGGAGTCCACTGCTAACTCTGGATAGTTAATATCAGTAGCACTGAATTGTAGAATACAGAGTTGGTATCACAGAATTCTTAGAAAATGACAGACCAAGATATTCTTCTCCATATAGTCAGGCACATCTAGTTCAGATAATAGCAATTATGTAACAACAAATAACACTATGAATTTAAATCTGTGAATAACAGTAGGAAGCCCTGGATTTCAATAACAATTTCATTTTATTGAACTGGTTTTTATATCCCTATATATTAAGAAGACCCAAGAATGAAATACCAGGAGTGAATGTTATTAACATATCTCTTACCAGTTTAGCAGTCTTAATGCTATTATTAGGAAGGGAAATTTATCAAGAAGAAAAGTACACCAGATACAATATGTATATTTTTTCCATGATTTTATACAATTTATTAGAGGAATGACACTAAATCAGTTTATTAAACTTACTAATAGAAATTCCATTTCAAGTATCTTCTCAGCTAACACTGGTAGATGCTTTTAACTTGGGAATGAAAAGAATTGGGGAAAAAAAGGAATACCAGTAATATTGCTAACTAAAACCAGTTTCATAGAGCAGTGTCTGTGACCAATCGGGATTTTCATCCCTTTATAACCAACATTGCTGAAGTTTTGCCCTTGCCCTAGGGCATCTATTATTTGAGGGGAAGGTACTGCTCTTAATGCAAATTCAGTGATTTCAATTGTCTTCTATGACATGACATTACAAAAAATGCCCTGGGCTGTTGGATATATATATATATGTGGTTTGGGTTTTTTTGTTTTTTTTTTTAATTTTTATGCATTGGAGAAGACCCAAATGATTGGCTCTTAAAACAATGTATACTTGACCTGCAAGTTGTGGTGAACAGCTAGCTCTGCTTGATGGAGTTTACTACTGAAACATCTCTAAAAATGTAGAACATTTTTAGAAGTCACAATTGTACTAAAAATTTATTGATATATTAAAAATATTTATTTGAAGGCCTATTCTGTGTCAGGCACTCTTTTATCTTAATATAGAGAGGAAATTTCCTGTCAACATTCTCACTGGAGTCGGGCATAGGCGTGGGAGGTGGTGGTGCAGACAATACAAAATATACAGAATATGTTAGAAGGTAAAGAGTGTTATGAGTAGGAGGGATACACAGGGCTGCCAAACTCTTAAATTGTTCAAATACAGAAGGGTCAGATGAAGAAACAGTGGCATTCCTGCTTGGGCCTCTGAAACTGTCAGGAAGGGGATGAGAGAGTGTTTCTGAAGACCTTTCTCTATCACTCTTCCAACCAAAGAATGGCAATTATTCCCTTGTTGGGACAAGCAAAAGTGACCAACAGATTAAGTTCATCCATTGATGAAAGTCACAGGATGTAAACTAACCAATGTCTAATAGGAACACGGCACATCTCTGTTAGTTGGGCACACTAATATTAGAAGCTAGCCATGGCTAGCTTAAAGCCACATTAAAGCCATGGCATTGTGGGGCTAAACAAAAGCAGCACAGTGATTTTCCACTGGTCAGTTATTTTTTAGAATGACCCAGGATAAAACCAACATAGGCTGAATCTGAAGAGTCATCAACAAAGCTAAGAATTATTTTGGCTTTAGAACTTCCTCAAAAAGGTTCTGAAATCCTACTGGGCTGGAACCAATCTGTAGCACCTGCTCAAAGACCCCAGCTTTGTCCTTTGAGTGTCCCTTCTCATTAAAATGGCATTCATATTAACTTTCTTGCCTCTCAATGCCATGACTGATCTAACACTAACTATAAATGGTGCAAAAAGAATTTCCAATATTTTTTTGCCTATTCCTGGGAAATATTAGCATAACTCCACCTTGTAACCATCCCATTCCCACTTCCCCAATGCTGAATTTCTAAAATCCTATGCCCTGGCCAACACTTAGGTTGGTCACTAGGAATGCTCCCAGGCCCTGTCTTTGTTTCCATTAAACTTTTTTCTCTTTCTTTTCAGATTGTCGGCATATTTGTGAGTCATTTCATTCTTGAACAGAGTTCTCAAAGATCCTTCCCATTGACACTGCCTAGATCTTAAATCAACTCTTAACGAGAATAGCAGAAGATACGGGATTAGTATTCTGTAGAGATTTTTCTTTTTCTTTAGCATGTTTTATAAAATGTGAATCCAAACATAAATCAGTAAGCTCTCACTCTCATTTGACACAACCATTGAGGTAAAGATTATCATTTCTGTGTCAGAGATATGCTAACTAAGGCAGAAACCAGTTGAATGGTTTGCCCAACAACATACCTCTAAAAGCTTGTGGTGTTGAGATTTGAACCCAGCAATATGAGTTGAGATAGTTTGCTCTTAATATACCAATTGCCTCCCCATTGTAAAAGCAATACAGCTAAGTAAAATAATTCTGCTTCATACCACCAAATAAGTGTTTGAAAAAATCCAAAAATTTTGGGGTGTTCTGCACACACCTATTGTTCTCCAGCTTAAAATCTGAAAGAATTTTGTCATCCTCCCAGTGGACATCATAGAGGAGCAAATCTGCAATACACATTGTTAATTTGCAAGCTACAACCCTATTTTGATTTCTCCTCATTAAAGAATGAATAATCTTGGAAAAATCAACATGAGGAATCAACAAAAATATTACATAATTTGAGTAAAACATGGACCTAAAGACAATGAGGAAAGCATATCTAAGCACTATTTACTTTATGAAACAAGCAAGTTTTAATTAACATCTATGTTTGAACTCTAATTTTAATAAAATAAGGGTTGTATGAATGAATGAAGGTAGAGAAGGCTTAAAGACTGAATGGTGTAAAAAGAGTAGAAATGATCAAATGGACATTGTGAAAAATTAAATTAGAGCATACCCCTGTTGGAAGGCAACTAAGGCATAGGTTATGAAAGCCATAGAGTCAGGTTTGAGACTGGGGTTGAAAAAACAAATGAATGAAAGAATAGGATAGGTTAGGATAGGGTAGGCTAGGCTGGATCCTGTGTGTTGATATGGAAAAGCATTCATCATAGATTTCTTTAAAAAATTCAAAATAGGAATTAAATGTGCTTACAATACAAGGTGTGACTAGCATGGTTGAAAACAATAGAGTAAGAAGACATAGCAGGTCTATTCATTATATTGTTTTTAAACTAAAATAAGAAAAATCATTTTGACTAATATTTAAATACAGATTACATTTACTATACAAATTACATTGGTGACTTTTTATCAATATAGCACATGGTCATAGATGGCATTCAATGTTAGAGATCTGTAAAGAATAGAAAAAGAGAATGTGCTGTGGTACAGCCTGGAAGATTGCACTGACTCTCTCAGACATACTGTTTTGTTGTTGTTTTGCGTATGGTAATGTGTGTATGTCCATAATCAATGTTTTATGTGTCCTGTTAAAGACATTTAACCACTGCATTTTCCGGAGTCATAGAATTTTTTTTTCAGTACATGAGATGAGAAGTGAGTATTGAAAAACTTTTGCACTGATTACCTCAAGACTAAGTGCTTAAGAGAATTGTTGAACTTGAATATAGGCTATAGGTTGTGTGTTTTTTTGTTGGTTTTTTTTTTTTTTTTTAATGTTTGTCTGGCTTTGTTTTGTATAAAGCAAGCATTACAGATTCTATAGATAAATGACTGTCAGTGAATAGCTAGTGGCATATATTCTAGAAAATATAAACAACTAAACCTGTTCCTTCATGAAAGTGTTTAGCAAATGAGAAAGTAACAACTTTTAAAAAAAAATCATGAAAAGGAGAAAATACTTTGAAAATGAATATATGACAATATTTCTATCAATGTTTTTGGTGGCTATTAATGATTTAAATATGTTATCCATAAAAAGTCATATCTATGTATGTTAAAAACTTGGAAACAAATTTCTTAACCTGTTTAAAAAGCTTCCATATGAGAAATATCAGGTTTTTTTTAAACCATTTGTTAAAAACATAAAATGACACCATGTTCTGATCATTTTGTAAGAACTACTTGACAACAGAGGTAGAAATTTATTAGTTATATTTTAACGAATCAACTGCATAATTATCTGATGGACTTCAAAGAGAGTATCCGTGCTGAGAGAATGAAATTGACAGTGGCGCCAGGCCCTAGAACAATGAGGGTGGGCGTAGTGTGATACATATATTGACTGAAGCGTGAATTCACTACTCTGACAACTACATAATAATGAAAACAAAAGAAATAATAATAATAAAAAGAAAGTGAGTATCATAATTTAATAAGACAGCTAATTCAGCGCTTATTCTTGGGTCTGAATATCTTTGGATGTAATTATGTTCAATTATAATAGCCATTAAGAGCAAATACCAAAAACATAGAGTCAGATCTTAAAGACATTGTATCAGAAAGTATTAAATCAAAAATTTCCAAATCAATGAGGCATATTCAATGATATGGCTGCACAAAAATACACCTTACATTATTGTAAATCTCACAGGGTCCCAAAACCACCCAAAGCCAAATTACCAAAGAGACAACCAAAACCCAGACCATAGCAGCCTCCATCTGCGCTAAGAAAGCTCTCAAATCCAAGAAGGTAACTACTAAAGGCACAAATACTGCGCTCCTAGAGACCCCAAGGGAGAACACCAAACCAAACCAAACCAAACGACTACTTTGCTAGGGTTTATTACTGAATAATTTTACCATTCTCTTAGAGTTCACTTTAGAGATTACAACATGCATTTTGTCTTCTTAGAATAAAACCACTTATCAGACAAAGCAGACCTTAAATTATTTGATTATCATTACTGCTTCATAATGTTTTATTATTTTCATTTCATGTATTTTAAACTTGCTAACCCTATTTTTATTTTGTTTTAAACAATAGATGTCTGTATTTCTCCAAGTAATTACATTTTTATTATTCAAAACTCCCTGCACATCAAAGCTCCCTTTAAGGATTATTTTTTCAGCCTAAAAATCACCCATGTTTCCTTTAGAGAAGATCTGTTGTTGTTGAATTTTCTTATTTTCATATCTTTTGTTTATTTATACTTGTTCGATATTCTTATAGGATGTATTCTCTGATTTAAAAAGGTTTTTTTTTCTTGTCTTAGCAGTTTAGCTTAAAGTTGTGTATTTTTTCTTCTTCCTCTCTCTCTCTCTCTCTCTCTCTCTCTCTCTCTCTCTCTCTCTCTCTCTCAAATTCCTGACAAATTCCTAACATGTGACTTTGTCCTGTTTTTTTTTTTTTTTTCTCTTCTCTCTCTGGAACCCCAATCACATTTAAGTCAAATATTTTTGGTTGTGTTTTCTGTGTATCTGGTATACTTTTTGATAAGTTTCATCATTTGTCTTTTTGTGTTTACTTCTTGATATATCTTTTGATCTGGTTTCCAGTTCACAAATTTTCTTTATTACTACTACTTTCCTGATATCCTTTTTTTTTTTTTTCAATTTCCTTATTAGCAGGACTTTTTTTTATTAAACAGGACTGTTTTTCTATTTTGAAAATTTTATTATGCTTATAACTGCTTGGCGTAGTTTCACTCCCTGTTGTTTTTCTTAATTTAAGTCACGTTATCTTGTTTCTTCATTACTGTTTTTTATTGATTGAGTGACAGGTATTAAGATAACTTGAGATTTAGGGCAAGTTTATCATCTTCCACAGATGAATTATATTTGTTTCTGATAGGAAGAGAGTAGCAACAATCCAATCCTGGATTATTTTAAATCAACCAAAGACTAAGGTGATTCAAAAAATAGTTTCAGTCTCTACATGGGATGATCTATAGGATTCACATTTATTCATTGTTTGCAGCTCAATAAAGTTTCTAGACACAAGATTCCACAACTACATATACATATATACTTTTGCCCTAAGTCCTTGCAGGTTTGATGAAAAGTCTGCTCAGTTTCTCAGCTGAATTTGTTGTTCCATAATTACTATGAGCCTTTTGCAGAGAGGTAATCTCAAATGCCTGGCTCAACTCTGTGTTTCTGTTTAGTTCTGTATCTTTGCCCCAGACACTTTAATTATCTGTTAGCGTCTAATTAATTATTTGAAACAGATTTTCCTTTTTGTCTACCTTTCATAGTTGTTTTCAGAGGAAGATTGCTCAAAATTTCAAAGTTCCCAATTACTGGAAATGAAATTTCCTAATCTATACCCCCTAGATAATTTTTAAATCTTCCCTTTGTTGTTCTTTTTCTTCACTATGATATATGTAAAAAGAACATGAATTTTGACTGAAAGTTTTTGTTCTATTTAAGAATCAAGAATTTATGTTATTTATTGTTTGTTAAGGTGGTTAGGATTCTTCACTGGAATTTTGGTGTTTTCAGCAACCTTTATTTCTTTGATTATTGTTACGGACCTTTTCAGTTTTGCTTCTATGTCTGTTAATATCTCTTTTATATGTTTTACTTTTTTCTTCCTCTTACTCCATTTTAAAGTCATTTCACCAGATTTATTTTTTATCTTAACATTTCTTCAATTAGTTCTAATTTGTTCTTTATTTACATTTTAATTATCCTGTTAAAAAAAAATTCCATATGATTCCAATTTTGTAAAAATAAGTATTTAGAGGTCTAGAAAAATATATCTTAACTCAAAAGCTTTCTTAAAAGTGTTAAATAAGAAATTATTTTTATTTTAATCTGTACCCTTTCTTTATCTTCCAAATTTTCTATGCAGTTATATTACTTTTGTAACAAATAAACTATATTTTAAATAGAAATACTCCATTTAGTAATTCTTAATATGTTAATATACATCTTCTTATTTCTTTTAAAATTGGTTGCTTCTTTGCAAGTTAGTTTCCTGGTAAAACAGTTTTTGTGTCTAAATCTCTACAGATTGACATGGCTAACTACAAAGTCATATCAAGCAGAATACATGTTAGAAAATGGTTTATAATTATTTTCTAGATGACCACTAAAATTGTAAACCTTTTCTTTAATTCATAAACATTAATGCTTGAATGTTTTTGCAATTCCTTGCCTTTCAACAGTGAAATTTGACCACATGACCGACTAACTGGTCTTTGTTATTACAATAGTGACAAGTTGACTGTCTATGTTCACTGTGAATGTTTAGAATTTGACAGGTTATTAGTTGTAGAATTTTTTTTTTTTTTTTTGCAAAGCAAATGTTTGGGTTATTTGCCTGATTCAAAGAAAGTATGCAGAAAAATGTTTAGGTAGAAGATATTATAATTATGTATTCTATTAAAATTTAACATCTATGGTTTTGAATGTTTCTTTTCTTTGGCAGAAGACAATATTAAGAAAACCAACCATGATTGAGGAATATTAAAGGAGTACAAGTCTCCTATTTATGAATAAAATCCCAAAACACACATGACTATGCAATGATATAGTTCTTTGCTTGTTTGTGAAGCTTGGGTTCAAACTGCTTTATTAAAAATGATATTATTTCAGAATAATGAATGAATTTATTTCCTAGGCAAAAATAATTATAATTGCAGGTTAGAAAACAGTCAGTTGCCTTTGGAATAGAAAGCTTTTGTTAAAGGAGTTCATTTGCAAATGTTGAATGAAATGGATGCACTCAGTTTTCCTTAAAACACTTAAATTATTTAGTTATATAGTTAATAAAAATAATATCTTCAGATAATACACAGCAACAATATTTCTATGGCATCAAGACATCAAGACTAGCATTGTTGTAATTGTTACAAGCTTTTTATAGTCCCATAAATGCGTAATGGGTCCAGAACAACCAAGGAGCACAACTAAATAAAAATAAAGTGCTTCTTTCTTCTCTTTCTTCCTGCCTGCTTGCCTCTTCTCACCTTCATTTCTGCCTCCTGCTTTCCTTCCGTTAAAGAGTAATAGAGAATATTCAAAACCATTCATGAATTAAAGAATAAATGGAAAAGAATTTGGCTGGTGATATAAAGGCCAGGTGTTTCAAAAAATAAAAAAATATTGAAATACAATTTCAAGTCAGTGACTCTAAATATCCAAGGAATAAATAACATTAGTCATATGATTCGTATTTACACACAGTCTGTTTTTTGTCACATATTTGAATTTGTGGGTAGGTGTTTTGCTTTTTATTTTCTTTTTAACCAAGAATGGCAAGAAGTTCTGTTGTGACGTCCTGTTTTTTGTTACATTATCTTTTAAAGGATGTAACGTTTACTCAAGATTTTCATTATTTCAAGTCTTGCTTTGTATAGTTGTAATGAAAATTGTAAGGGGTTTATAAGAACTATTACTCATGCAGAATATACTTATTAGAATTTGAGTTCATTTACCTAAATTGTATATCATAATACCATGATTATTAGCTGATTTTCTATACTTTAATTTACTTACTCTCTAACACTATTGTATTTAATTGACATGAGTTTATTTGCTGGGCAGAAAACACCATGACTTTAACTTGGCTTTTTTCCTGTAGGTTTGTTTAAAAACAAACCTGTTAGTCTGTTTTGTGGCTCTGTAGTTTCAATTCTGGATAGAAAAATGAAGCATGCTTCAACAACTAAAACAGCATTATTCTGATGTCTGAAAAGTGACAGTGTAAATAAGGAAATATCTTATTTACAATTTTTAAATATGTTGTAAAATTCTACTGTGTATACCATCGATATTCCCTATGCTCGTTTCTCCCTGTAAATTTAGGTCAGTTATTTTCCCTGATCTAAAATATTTGCTTCCCAGTACCCACCTACCAAATTCAGCTCATCCTTCAGCACTTGGAAGATATGAACATTCAACCAAAATATTATCCACAATTTCAACCTATGCTGATTTCTTATTTTTCTCTATTCTCAAAGTAGATGTGGTTTCGACTACCTAGTCTCATGCATTATAAACTTCTGATTTTTATTTTTTTTAAACACGTATTTCCTGAGACTCACTTCTCCTCAGATTTACAAGCAACCAAGGTATAGATACTGTAATCCTCTGTTCTATTTCTTACAGCACACATTCATTAAATTGTTTAACAAATATTTATAGAAATTCTACCTTGTTCTAGGCCTATGCAGTGTGGTAGGTATTTAGCATTAGTGAGATTATTTCAAGTTTATAATCTGATGGGAGTAGTAAAGTGATGTTCAATTCTCATTGCAAAAGGTATGGCTATCATGACCTCATTAACTCCTGGAATATTTTTGATATCTTAAAAAAAAGCTACTTATTGAAACAAAATAAGGTCTCTCACAACTCTTATATTTTTACAGCTTGGTTAATGTAGTATTTCTTCATTGTCTATGGAAATATAACAGAAGATCAATAATTAAATTTCTTACCTGAAGCAAAGCACATTACATTTCTCTTCAAAAATATTCTTAATAAACAGAAACAGTCATTTCATTATGAATCTGTGTGTTACATTTAGGCAGTTTTGGTGATATAAACCTGAACAAAAGAATACTAGTTGAAAGTCTTTGATGATATACAATGACATGTGGCAAGGAGTTCAAGTAAACAACCATAACTGAATAATACAGGTAATGATAAAGCACACTTTGAAATTTTATTCTTCTCCAGGGATTAAAGCATAAAATATATGCACAAAAATGAAACATATGAAAAGTAATTTAGTTTATTTTGTCATTGTGTAAAATTTGATCTTAAGCTTCTTTTTTTAATTGAGTATGCTTGTCTCAACTAGGATTTCACTTTTTATAGTGGGAAGTACTTCATTATTTTGGAAATTATACCACTCATTAAAATATTACATTTGTATATATAACATTATTGTAGATAGGAAAACAGAGAAATCATTATTTGAAATCCTTGATCTTCTGCTGTGCACATTTATCTTATTCTAGCCTAGATGATTTCAGGCCTTTTCCTATACAGGCATAGAGGCAAATAGAAGTCCAGCTTCTGAATTTCTATTTGTATTATTACTATCTAATGAATTCTATTTTACAGCAGGTGTAAAATCATATCAGTTGTTTTGCAATCGAGTATGAATAGAAGATGTATTGCTATTGCAAATGAATCTAATATGAAACTAATGAGCAGTAATGAGCAACTGTTTTGTCATTATTGAGGCAACCACTGAGATGCTAATAAACTCTCATTTTTGCTCTTTAGAAAAAGCAGTGACCAGGATTTATAACATGGCCTTAATGTCCCCAAAGCCTGAGGCAAAAATAAATAAATAAATAAATAAACAGTGGAAATCCTAAACTGAGAATAATTTAGTCATTTTCTGTATGATTGTCCTCTCTCTTATTAAAATGAACCTGTTATAATGCCTTTCAAGAATTTCTATAACTGAGGAGAAAAGATGAAAAATGAATGTCCATTAAATGAATATAAAGTTAAGAAGATAGGCATTTTGCCTAATTTTCCTTAATGTAAATATAATTCTAGAGTTTTCCACTTGCCAGCTCTTTTTATAGTATAATGAAACCTAATGTAGGCAACTTCTTATTTTAAAATCCAGTTACTTCAGAAGTAACATTATTGTGGGACTTTTTGTAATTAACTTATTTGTTCCTGTGAGTGGCCTAACTTAGTCAATAACCCAGAGCACTTATCAGTATTATGGCTGCATGTTTTACGTCTCTGCCTTCTCTATAGCAGTGTAAGAGTACAAGCTCAATAAATATTTATAAGATGAATTATGAATAAATGATTGAATGAATGGGGAAAAAGCCAGTGCTTTTTTTTCATTCTTAGGTAAAAATAATGTGATTTAAAGCAGTTTTAAATACATGTTCCTTTGGTATATCCTAAAAGCTTTAAGGACTCTGGGTGGAATAGTTTTTATCCCAGGGAAAAAAAAGAAACGTTTTAATGTATATGACATATGTAACCTTGTTGCTAATTAAACTTATACTAACTCTAAAGATTAATGTTGGTATCTTCCTATAGATGTTTGCTGTTACTCATGGTTTTAACATATGATACAAGACCTCAAACAAACTTTAAATAACTTACAGTTCTCTAGTAGTATTTCAGGCTTTTTACATATTTATGTGTATCTGACTTTTATAGCCTTAGTAGTCAACCTCTTTGAGTAAGTATAATCAAATCTTTGAATTATTAACTTTCTATCTGTGCTGTTGATTAGGCTGTTGTAGACATATGTGTACAAACACAAAGCTGTTGGTTCTGAATAATTTAGTATTGCTCACTTTAGTAAGACATTTTCCCCCATTTCTCAGTCATCTTCTGTGCATGCAAGTTGAATTTCCACTATTTTTCTGATATGTATGATCAAACTATTTATAAATATTATAGTATATTTATATTGTCTAGGATCTATAAAAATTAACAACAAACTCAAGTGAAAAAAAAAAAGTAAAGCTATAGTCTGAAGTTTGAAACATAAAAAGAACACTATATAGTCTGATGTACTATTTTGGTTGACTCTGGAGATGGAAAATACTGCACAAAGATATTGTTCTATGGAGTGAGGAAGTTGATTTAAGATGGAGATGTCAGTTAAAACAGTTGTCCCTTCAGAGCTGTTCTATGTCAGGCCGTACCATAAATATACCAGGTGTTCCAAAACCCTGACTTATCTACCTCCCAAAACTCTATATAGTCTAATCACTATCTGATAACATAATGTTTTTCTCACATTTATAAATATCCATATAATTCTACAAAACTCTATGTTTTGAAACACCTGAAAATAGAAAATAAATTTTACAATTTGAATAGCTTTTTCTAAACATCATTTCCTTTACTGACTTCATATATCCTCTGCATTAGTCCGACATCTAAATAAATGTTAATAGGCACATCTATTTTGGAGGCTATTTTTATGGACTTATTTCCTGCAGCCAACAATACCTGTGACTAATTGTACTACTCATAAATTCAAGTAAAGCAATGTCCTCAAAATCTTCTAGTAATTATTGTAGGCTCCTTTTCTCTGTGGTGATCTAAAGAACAGAAAGGACAGTTAATTGTGCCATATAGATACAAATTATGGCTCATTGGGGCCCATTCATTAAAGTAAAATAAAATTCCCAACATCATCTTTAATTTTACTAAGGAGAAACTCCTACTGTTTAAAAGCATTGATAACTTTTAAAGAAATGTGCCCTAGAGATAAGCTGTATCTCTCAGTATATTTTCTATTGCTTCCCTGTCATCATGAGTAAAAAGTAAAGTTATGAATTATCTCCCAAATTAAAACCTGAATTAATTGCTTTGCATATCCTTGAGAATATATGAGGATATAGTAGTTTCTTTTTTTTTTTAAATCTGTTACTAAAACAAGTAAATGCTTATAATCATACTTTACTTCTATTGAACATCATTAATTGCTTTTAAATTTTAAAGAGAATGATAGCAGTTTTAAAATGGTCCTAATTACCTATAGGATGAGACTATCCTTTTATATATTAATACTACTTCTAATCAAAGTAATGAATGTATACATAAAACTAAATAGCACAAAATTAAAATTAAAATAACACCAAAAGATTTTGAGTAGAAATTAACAGTTCCCTATTTCAACCCTGTCACTTTTTAACTTGCGCCTACATTTTTTTCTTCTAGTTATTTTCCTAATTCTATTTTAGATAAGAATTCATAGGTAGCCAATGTGGAGGTAGCCAGTCAATTTCCATTATGAATATGTAGACTTCTGGTCTGTTTATTATATATCTGTGTCAAAATAGTTATCAAATATTTTTAATATTAAAGGTATCTAATATAATTTTATCCTAATATCTTGATGTAGCACATTTAAATATTATTGACTTAGCACTATCAAAGAATATTTAGCTCATTCACCATATCTGTCTCTCCTATCTTTCCCAATTTGGGATAGCTATATGATTTTCTCAGCCTCTTCTTAGCTTTAACTTTGTAATGCCGAATAATAACTTTACTTAAATGATACTGTGTTGTATTTCTTATTCTATTAATTTTCAATTGGAACTCTTGACTCCTCATTGTGGAGGACATTTTTGGGCTTCTACCACTTTTACCGTGTGCTTCTGAAATCATATTGAAATCTGTATTTTGTATTTCAGTTTAATATATTTCTATCTACCTAAAATTATATATCCATAAACTATATTTAAAGACAAAAATTAAGTCATATATAATGAAATAACAGTATTGAAGTCATTATAGTTATGTTACAGCTATTATATATATGTAAATATATATGTGTGTATATATACAGTTATAGTTACCATTATACTTTCTACTCTACAAACCTAAAGTCAAAATCCTTGAACACCTCAGCAGAGAAATTTCTGGTCATTATATAAAATCTGTTCTTTTCTCTTTCCTTCCATCAAGTGCTCAAAACCTTCCCTCATTTATTTTGCTTCTAGGTGGATCAAACTTTCTCATACAGTTTTTGTTTCTATTAAACTTGGAGTCACCTTTCTTTTCTTGTCAAAACAGGTAATTTATTTGCCATTTTTATCATATCATTAGCTTGTTCCTCATTCTGTCTATTGCTTAGGGGCTCTCTTTTTTCTGAGGACATTCTTCCTAGAGTCTAGAGATTTCCTCTCCTAATTTGGGATGAAATTCTCATAAGCTTTGCAGATAAAGTTATATCCAATTAGTTGTAGTCAATTCTCCCTTATTCCACTCAAGATACAGGTTTTTAAAAGGTTGGCTGCACATGTTTGACTTCCTTCAGGATATAATCAATGCTTTAATTTCAAGATTCCCTCCCTAACTGATTAGTGCAAAAAGTAGAATGTCAGAAATCTTTGCCTGTGTTCCTTAATACAGAATCTCACAGTACTTGCTTATTCTTTGGCTTTCACCAATCTTTCTCTATTTCATCAGTTTCTATCAAAATACGTGGACTTCTGGGTATCTACAAGATTCAGATGTTTTGTGAGCTTAAAAAATATTTCATAATAAAACTAAGATGTTACATTGCTGTGTCTTTGTATTGGCATTTGCACTGATGGTGCAAAAGCAACCATGGGTAATATTGCTGATGACTTAGCACGAATCTGGGCAGTAACACCACTGGGCTCACAATTTAAAAAAAGCCAGATTCACAAAGAATGTTCTTGATGAAAAAATAACCTTTAACTATATTAGCTATTAGCCCCTGAGTACATTTTGTTTGTTTGTTTTTATTGAATGGCAGGAAAGAAAGTTAACAAAAAGCACATTTGCTACATACTGAAAGTTACTTTCTTGAGCGAAAGTTCTTAGGTGACTATTTGAGGAGTGATGTGAACTGGACACTACTTTGAGGAAACAGCATTTTTGCTTGAAAGAATGACTGACAGATAAATTACAATTATGTAGACTTGGATATCTGGCAATATTTTCTTGATAATATCATTTCAAAGAAAGAACTTACACTTGTCACCATGATCAAATTTATGCTTTCAAGCAAAAATAATTTTTTTGAAATCTATCCATAAGCTTGACAGCTTTTCAATAGTTAAAAGTAATTTTTAACTGAGATTGGTAGTGATAGTAATGAATATGATTTATTAAATGTACTTTATAGTGGAAGATCTACATAATTCACAAGGTATTATTTCCCAGATGACAAATGCATGATGTCGCAAAGCATGGATGGGTGTGAAATCCATTCAGAGTTTCATATTGATCAGTGGATTTCAGTGTAACAGAGTATGCAAAGTTTGTTGATATGGTCACAGATTCCACATTGCAAGGAATCCTTTAGAAACCATGACCTGTCAGCTATTAACATAGTATCAAAGAATAACACTCAAATTTATTTGAAAAGGCTATTCAAATGTTCCTTTCTTTTGCTATTACATTTCCGCATGAGACCAGATTTTCTTGATATTTTTAATCAAAATTGCACAACAGATGGAATATGAAGCAGAGAACTCAGTCATCTTTATTAAGCCAGATATTAAAAGAATTTTTAAAAGTCACATAATTCTCACTAAATTTTTGTTTGGAAAACTATAGAGCTTTTGGTAAAAATATATGTTTATGTTAACATGAGTTTATTGATATTGCTGATAAGTGAAGTAATAAATGAATATTAAACTTGATCACATTTAATTCTAAAATAGCAAAGGTTGAATTATGCAATCTATGTAAATAAATGTTTTGGGGATATTTAATAATTTTATAAGAGTGCTAAAAGGACCAGACACTAAAACATTAGATAACCACCAGTCTTGGCTTTGTGCCTGCAAAGATCTGTTCTTTCTGCTTAGCTGAGTCTTTGGTTTTGGGTATTTCTGATAATATTTGTTCTTCATTTGCTGATCCCAGTGAGTCAGTAGTAGTAAACAGAGACTGGTCAATTCTTTTATTCCTTCTAATTGTGCAGGTATTTCATCTCTCCCAACCTTAACTTTGGAAAAATAATTGTCTGAGTTAGGTAGAGATTATTATTTACATATTATTAATTATAACTTACAAATTAATAAATTCATCAGGTTATTGGCGTGGGCTCATGTACCTATCTCTTTGAACTGATGCAAATTATGCTGTACCCTTTTGTCAACTTAAACATTTCCCCTTCGATTAGTAAAGATTCTTCTGAGAAAGTTGCAGATTAATTTTCTTTACAGAAAGCTAACAATGATCATATTACCTTTCTGATTTAAAGAGGTGGCATCTCTTTAAATTTCACTGCTTATACATTTTTCTTTAAGAAACTCAAGCAGAGCCATCTATCTACATATCTGATAATTTCTGAAGTAATAAGGAAAGGGTATCGATGGATGCATCTTTTTAAAAAGGTAGCCTTTAACATAGTAGCGATGCTTCATCTCTTTTCTATACGACTTGAAAGTCTGTTTTCAGTAATTTATGTTAATGTTTTATTTTCGAAGTTTTCTTTCTTCCATAAGCTCTTCATACTTTGACCAAGAATTGACCTTTCCCCTCTTTGAAATTTATCCTCCCATCAGCCCCCGTCTCCCAGCTAGCTTTTCATTAGGAGAACATGGGAGACATACCCTTATGTTGCTATGCACTGCGCTCTGGTGGCAGGCCTCCAGACAAAAATCAAAGGGCTGCTAGTGCCAGAAGGATGAACTCTGTGATCTCAGCCGCTTAAAGAGAAGCCTCCCCATAGAGAGGTTCAATTCATGTCAGAGTTAAATCTTAATTCATCTGAGACCTGAGAGACAGTTAGGCTTCTGAATATTTTTATTGAGAAACATTTTCCAAATCACAGAGGAGATTAATATTTCAGCTACTTCTTTGAATGAGTTTAATGCAAGGCAATAAACAAAGCCAAGGCCTAATGTGCAGTGTGATTTCGAAAAGTTTTTAGAATGCTTAAATAGTTTGCTACTTTTTTTTTCAGGTTGTGTAGTGATGTGGTCTAAATTCCTTACCTTCTCTCTCTTCCTTTCTTTCTTGCTTCCCTCTCTCCCCATCCTTTCTCCAATTTTTCTAGAGATTTATCCCTTTGAAGAACAACCCATTACTTAGTACAATCTAATTCTAATGAAACTATACTTGGGATTTTTGAACACTATCAGTGAGAATGAATGGGATGTTCTCAGAAAAATTAGTCTTCTTGTAATTTTTATGATGTTTAGTACCATGTTACCCCAAATAAGATTGTGTTACCAGTGCTGGAACCTGTCTTAAAGTAGCAAAGAGTCATCATAATTCTGGGCTAGAAAAGACTAGGTTTAATTATGATAAATGTCAAAGGAAAGATATCTAAGCTTCATGGGAAGTATCTGTGGCCTTAAATGAAATGATAATATTTATCAAGCACTTACTTATGCTAGATATTTTTTGAAGTAACTTGCATGTATTAAATTATTTAATCATCATAAGCACTTTACAGAGTCACTCCTTTTATTTTATTCATTTTATAGATGAGGAAATCAAGGCACTGAAAGTTTTAGAATTTTATCCAAGGGAATTAGTATTTGTCAGAAGATGAATTGAGAATGTTGGTTGTCTAGCTACAAAGAACACGAACTTAGCTATGGCATTATGACTCTTTGTCTAGCTACAAAGAACACGAACTTAGCTATGGCATTATGACTCTTCTCCAGGTAGTCAAAATATAGTGTGGACAATGACAACAGTGAATTCTATTAGCAGCTATTGGAATGTTCATTATTTCTTATACTTAACTTTCTCGACTTAGTTCCTTTTCACTGTAAGACAATCGAATTGTTCATGCATTGGTGTATGTTCCCTAATCTGGAATGCCCTCCTTTCTTATAATTCAACCCAATCTTTAATGCTCATTTCAAATTCTATGCTCTCCACAAAAACCAGAGGTTTCAAAAATTTAAGAGTTGGAATGGAATACAGAGGCCTTCTAGTCTAATTTCTACTCAAACCAAAAAATTATTCAAAAAAGTCTGAGACCATTAGCTGAAAGCATGTGGTCACTGGATATACAGTATTTTTTTTCTTGTACAATAGAAATTTATTTTCTCATAATTATGCAAGTTAGAAGTCCAAGATCAAAATGTTGGTAGGGAGGTTCTTCTGAGGTCCTTCTACTTGACTTATAAATGGTTCTCTTCTCTGAGTGTCTTCACATGGTCGTCCACTGTGTATTTCTATGGTCTAATCTCCTTTTCTTAAAAAGATTACCAATCATAAACAAGGTCTTCTTTTCATAAACTTATATTTGGCATTAATTCTTATTATAAATCAGACCAATACCTTTGTCTTTTGACTAAAACAGTATTATTCATATACTCTATTTCCATTAATTTCATTTGTTCATATACTTGTACTTTTGATAAATACTTACTGGAATATTTTAGGTACTACTATTCCTAGATGCTAGAAAGTAGAATAATAGAGTCATAGACTTTCTTTTAAAAAGTGAGATGCTTTAAAGATGTCCAGCATATACTAGGAGACTGGTCTAGAATGACAGTAAATTTGCGTGGAGGTTTGAAGATAAAGTGAGATTTAACTTTGGAAAAGAGAAGGAAGAACATTGAAAACAGTGTTTTACAGAAAAAAGTAGCTGAGGCATAGAAAAAGTTAAGTAATTTTTTCCAGATGATAATGCTGGTAATATGGAGAAGTGAAATTTGAGCTGGCATTTTCACTCCATAGTTGACACTCTTAAATTGGAGTAATAAAAGATTAGCATCATATTCAGGGAGTTGTAAGTAATTATTTAAGGCTGAAGTGTGGGATGTGGTAAGTGAGGGGGTTGAGATGGTGGCAAAATGAGTCAGAAGAGTTAGGCAGGGGCCAGATTGTGATGAATTTTGAAAGCTCTGTCGATATACTCGGATTGTATTGTTGTTTTTTGTTTCTTCTAATGCTGAGAGAACCATTTGAATTTATCCTCATGTTACTGGTTTGGATTTCTCTAATGCCAATTTTGTTTATTCCTGATGTAATTATTGAATTTTATTCTATGGTTATTTTAAAAAATTGTTTCTTTACTTATTATTTAGCTGGCTTCATGTTTTTCCTGTTCAATGTTATGTCAGAATGTGTCCCTCTCATGACTTTCTGCTTTTGCTTTCCAAATGCTTTTTAGGTGTTTTTTTTCTTTTTGGCATACCCAATAAATGCTTAACGTATGTTCTTATGTTTTGTGTAGGACTAAAGTTCAGTGATATGCTTTTATTCCAAGTTTTAGGGAATTGTGCTTTTCACTCTTAGACTACTTTTATATTTTATATAATATAAACATTTAGAGACTTTACATAACACATTTTTATATATTTCTGTTTATCTTTCTTGAACTCAGTGACAGTTATCATTGTGTGTATTTTCAATCCTCTTAACTGTATATTTTAGACCTGAGAAAATGTGCACCTAGATCTGTACATAATTTGAAAGTCAGTGTTTATGGTCTGTTTCATAGTAGATGATCCCTTAATGGCAAATTTTCCCTATTTTTTAACAATAGGATCTCGAGTCTAGAGGATAAGAGTAGTCTTTTGTTGTCATTTGTTTGCCAGATAATCTCATAAGCATTAGAACAAAAGTGTTCAATTGTCAAATAATTTTGAGACATACAATATGCTATTCTCCCCACCCCCTTTCAGAAATGTGCTGCTATGAAGCACCTGGAGAAGTTCTGTAGTAAAGACCCTTATTGATTATTCTTTTAAAATGATTATCTGTCAAGTTTAATTTCAAGAACTATGTTATTTTTATATCCTTAACACTTTTTAAGGAAAATGTTATGGAACAAATAAAGCCTACTTTTATTTTGTTAGTCCACCAGTATTCTCTGTCCTAATATTTACCTGCAATGCTTTTCCTTAAGTAACTATATCAAGATTCTGCACAGATACTTCCACTTCCCAGAAGTGTCTTATCAAGTTGTATATTTTTAATTTTTTTGCTAATATATAATTTACAGAGAGTAAAGTTCATCTTTTTAAATAGGTGGAGTTCTGTAAGTTTAGTAAATTCATACTGAATATTAAAGAATTTTGTATCTAGATGTGTAAACAGACAGTGATAATAGGGGAGGGTTGCTGCTAAAATGTCAGTTTCATAGGTTATATACCTTGCAGTTGAAGAGTATTCACTAGTTAACTGATAAAAGCATGCTGTATGTTCAATTTAGAGTCAGAGAGTAGGAGATAGATCAATTTTTAAAGATAATCTATGCATTCTGTTTTAAAAAGTGGATTCTATGCAAAGATTTTTTTTCCATTTCTCCCAATAGACAAGAAAATTCATAAAATTCAAACTGTTTCCTCTTCATAGACATAATAAATGGTTTGTGTTACCTACTTCTCTTTTATTTACTCCAAAGGATGTGTTATTGTGTGTATGTGTGTGTATTGTAATGAGAAGATGAAAGAAATAGATATTATGAAAGTTTCCTATGCTAACAGTCTTCAAATGTTTTGTAAAAAACAAATTGCTATGAAATGTAAGCTATTCTTACACTTAGCATCACAGTAGTGCTCAGCATAATATCAATGAAAGTTTATATTTAATGAGTAGTTTTTCTTTGGTTGATTGAGTGATTGGTTGATGTTTGAGATATTGTATAATACTAGACAGTGATATTAGAGTGAGATTTACTTTAATATTAGAGATACTTTATGATGAAATTTTTGATGATGTGTATGAAAAGTCACTGTGCCATTTTGAAAAGTAAACCTTAATGTATTCCAGCCCATGATCTGGTCCTATCATTTTGACCATATTTACCCTGTATAATTCTTTTCTTTCAGCTCAGTATGACATAGTCATTTTTAGTATAAGACAGGTCATGTTTATCTGTTTCACTGCCTGCGGCCCAGTGGCTTCTTTTGTTGTCTAAAGAGAACTATATGAAAACTGAACTGTGTCAAGGAGACTAAGAGTGTTAAAGTTCACCAAGAAAGCACCATGAGTCTTTGCAGAAACAAGAGGGAGTTAAAATTAGTATGAATTGATTTCCTACCCCCTTTTCAGAAATTGTTCTCACATGTTGAGAGCCCTTTGGCCATTTATGTTATGCTCTGTGTTATGACTGTGACATGAGTATGCCAGAGGATGGCCAAGGTCAACAATGTGACCTATTTTTATTTTTTCTTAATAGGAAAAAGTTACCATTCTTTTCCCACACTGGCAGTCTTTCTGTGTGTGTGGCTTTGCAGACTCCTTTCTGTGAACATTTCACATCTTTTCCTTTGATTAAGCTTGTTAGATTTCAGACCTCCTTGAACTTTAAACTTCTCATTTCTAGCTTTTCCAGTTAGATGTTCTAAATCTAGTGATCTATCATACAGTATTATTAACTTATCTATCCTTTGACAGCCTTATCATTTATTTCAGAAATATTAAATTTTTTCTTAGAAGAGTAAAACAAGATAAATATTGATTTAAACTACTTTCTATTAAATTATAAATTGTTGTTTATGAATCTGAATTCTCTGCAGAAGTAAGAATGTATTAATTATGGGGACACTATATAAAACTCAAGTTATGTCTCAGGTTTACTTAAGTGCTGAGACTGGAGCATTATAAAGAATCTTCGTTTTCTATTGGTTAAATCAGTAACATTATTATGTTTAATCATGAATCTACCTGGACGGATCACTAATTTATTAAAAAGTAATAGGAAGTACTATGAATATAACAATAAAACTTTTACTAAAACATTAACTAATAGAAAATTGAGATATATAACAGGTAATTAAAAACTAAAATACCTAGAATCAGGATAAAAATTTCTTTTTCCAAATCTCTGAACAATTCACTCAATGTTCCAATTCACTTTTTGCATATTAACAAACCCCAGTTATATTAGAATTGTACATTAGGAAATAATGCTGTTTAAAACTTTCAGTTAAGGTGGCATTTTTAACTGATGTGAAATTCAACCCATTCACTTCTGAATTCATGCATGGAGAAACGTTAGAAAAAAATAAAATAATCAAACTGTGAATTGGATAAATGGAAAGCGTAGCTACCAGAAACAAAGACTGAAATCAGGCAGAGTAGCAAGCTGATACCGAATGAAGTTGCATGTCTCGTGGAGTCTCAGGAACTTGATGCCTGCATTGTGGTATTTCTGTGGACAGGTGATGAGAAATTGGAAGTACCCATCAACAGATGAATGAATAAAGAAGATGTGTTATATATACACAATGATATACCATCCAAAATATACCACCTGAAAAAAAAATGAAAACCTGGCATCTGTGACAACCAGGATGGGACTTGAGAGGAATATGCTAAGTTAAGTAAGTTGGAAGGAGAAAGACAAACACCAAATCATCTCGCTGATAGGTGGAATATAAAGAAACTAAACTAACAGACAACAAAGATCAACCATTGGATGCTGACAATAGAACTGGTTACTAATGGACAAAGGGATGTGAGGTGGGAGCAAGGGGTGGTGGGAGTTCAATAGAAAGTGGTGGAGTACTGTTGGTAATTTGGTGGTGATTTGGTGTGTGGTATGTTATGTATTTGATGAATAGTGAACCTGCACATCTAAAATTTGTATTGTTTTGTAAATCAAAATTTTATCACTTTAAAAAAGAGATCATCAATAAGTACAGCAGAAGCATTTATCATAAAAAGAGCAAAATAACTATCTGTAGGATGTAAATTATTCAAAAATGAGTAAGAAGATAAAATGTTAGAAGCAGTTTCTGAAACCCATGGCAAGACGAATGCCATCAATACGTATCCCCTCTTCTTCACTAATACAAGGCTGATTTTTAAAGTAAGCACATGGCTATCTATATGCTCCAGTCTCTACCCATGGTTGAAACTCTGTCCATTTTAGAAGTGATGTATTAACTTTTAGAACGCATCTTTAAAGGAAAGAGCATATCTCATTAGTTTGACTCTTTAGTTTTCCTGCTTACTGAGTTGGATATGTAGATATGTCATATATATAAGGACAATATCCTAAAAACAGAACTTAGTCTCTGACACCATGGAATCACTGTAACAATCTCTCTTACTGAAACCACTGATTTTTAAAAATCTATCACATTGATTGATTTTACATTCTCACTGATTTATTTCTCACTGATTTATTTCAATTTCATTCAGTATGTTATTGGAGGTTTTAGACGTGAAATAAGTGGGGGAAAAACTCAACTGATATGACTTACAGTAAGATATGAAATCTAAATGAATCTACAGATATACCAATTAAAAGATCATGTAGGTAATAGTATACAAGACCAATATGAAGACATTAATGTTGTACCACTAACCAGTATCAAGTCAACTGGAAAATGTTATTACAAAAATCTTCCTTCATAATGATAAAAAAATCCATGTTGATCTAACACTACATGTGGTAAAAATATAATCACTATAGTAAAAATTAAAAAGAATACCACATTACTTGAAGTACATAAAGAGACAAATAAATATACTATATTTATATATGGATTAAAAACAGAAAAAGTTACTTTTCCAATTAAACAATACATTATATATTTTAAAAACCCCTAAAGGCATTTTTTTTGGAAATTTAATAAATAAAATGTAAACATTTTATGGAAGTTGATGGCTATATGATGTCACATTTATGTAGGAAAACTACTAAAACATGTTTGAGAAGGAAGCTCAGCAAGATCAGGTTAGTATTTTCTATAGAATGGGGAATAGAATTGGAGAATAAGGGATTCAAGTGTGCCTATAATAATTTTAAAATATCCACAGAAAATGTGCTAAGAATAATATTTATGTTTATTTATTATAGGCATTGTGTTCATATATGTTTGTAATATTTCTCCTTTTCTGGATATTTAAATATGATGTAGAGAATTTCTAGCTTCATTATATGTTTATCTTTTAAAAATACCATTAACCATAAAAATGGATACTATAAATGAGTTGCAGAAATCCAAATTTTAATAAAAATTTAACTCAAATTTAGCCATTTTAAAGTCAAGCATGCATCCATTAAAGTAGTCTTTACACTTATTCTTTCAAGATTTGGATGGCGAAGGGGGTTCAAGAGTAAGTTCCCCTTCCTTATTTGCTATGTCTATTTACCATCACTTGAGTATAAATCATTGTCAATACATGCTTCTTCACTAAATTAGAATTTAGATAAGAACCAGCATTGTTTGATACATATTATCAACTTTTTTTTAAGATCCAGCCTACATTTCAAGTCCTGCCAAGTCCTAGTATTATGATTTTAGTTGACATATGGGTGGTGAATAACTTGTGAATAACTCTGAAATAAACATGTATGTTTTTAATGTGTTTTTTTGCTTTTAGGAGACTGCTTTAGGTACATCTTAAAAGTGGATTTATTGGCTCAAAGTTATGAATATTCTTAAAACTCTTAATTTTTATATCCAAATAGCTTTCCAAATAAATAATTCTAACTTAAGTGGTTTTCTCAACTGATTGATGGTATTGATTTTACTATACAGTTGCTGATATAGTATGTTAGAATTTGAGAAAATATTTTATAACCTAATAAATGATAACTTTGCTATTTAACTTATATTTATTATTCATTGAATGGTTGAACCAGTTTTTGAATTGTCTGATCATTGCCTGCAATTAGGACATCAGTGTTTTGTTAATAATTATGTAGTTTTATGTGCAAAATTATTAACCTTTTACTATGTGTACTCCATGGTTTCTTGAGTTTTTATTTTGGTTACATTTTATACTAAAGCTTAAATATTTAACAAATATCAAATTTGTTCATTTTTTGTCAGTGATTATTTTCTCTCATCTTCAAGCTTATAAAATCCTTTCCCTTCTCTTAAGTATTTATTTTACATATTTTGAAAATATTTGTGATGCTTTCACTCTCTATATTTATAATTTATTGAATATATAATTTATAACCTAAAGTGACAGATAAAGTGAAATTTTAAAATTGACTTTTTAAGCATAATCGAGCAATTGTTCATATACCACTTACTGACTTAATTTTTCTTTTTCTACTGATACTTTTTTTAAAAAGTAATGGGGCTTTCCTGATTACATAAGCAATAAAGAAGATAGTATATTAGTTTAATTGTTTTGATATAAAACATTGGTTTGATATAAAATAAATTTTAAGTTATTTCCTCTGTCAGAGGTACAATGTTTCCCCTCATCTTTGTCAATCTAGCTAGCTATCCATCAACAAAAGATTTCTTTACAATGCTCTTCAAATATCCAGACAATTAATAATACCATGCATAACGACTTAATGATAATTTTTATTTACTTTCAAAAATGACTTTTGTTATCTTAATTTTGTTTAAAATTTTAATAAAATGCATAATAATATGCACTTTCATGTTCTTTTAAATGTTTGTTTCTGGATGTTTTGTCTTTTTGCTGCTTTTAAAATGGAATCATTTGAGTGTATCTTCTAGTTTGCTTTTGTAAGGCAGGAAAACTGTTGACTTGTAAATGCTTATATATAATGATCCATCTTAATAATTTTAATACTTTTTAGTTGTTTTTCTTGGTTATTTTTAGTAAAGAATATTAACTGAAAAAAATGATCTCCTTTTCAAAATATGTATCTCGTTATTGTCCTCATCTAATTATATTAACTGTAACTTCAAGGACAATGTTAAACAATGTCCTGAGCCATCTGTTTTTCTCCTGACATTAAGGAGATTTAATTCACTGTGTCACTCATGAGGTATATTGGGTTGAAAAAGTCTTTATTATGTTAAATAAAGATCATTCCTTTTAAAAGGCTTTATTTTATCAAATTTTTAAAAATGCTTGGCTTAACTATTAAAATGATTTTTAGCACTTAACAATGACATGGTTTTTATTCTCCTACCTGAGATAAATTATATTGACATATTTCCCACTTACATTCTAGAAATGACTTACTTAGTCACTGAGTATTTTTCTTTTAATACACTTTTAATTCTTGGTTAGTGTTTAGTTTATTTTTCTTCCCCATTTACAGGACTACAGATTTGTTTATTGAATTTTTTGTTAGGTTATGATATCAAGTTGTTTTCGAGTCTATTAATTTATTTTTTTAAAGCAGCTTAAAGAATCCTTCCTCCTATTCATATTGTTGGTCCTAAGTTTTTGCTAATAGGATTTTGTTTAGCATTTTTATATTTTTGGAACATGGTTAACTTGGGGGATGAGCTGAAGTTTGAACTCAGCTGCTAATCTTATCTAATGTACTTTGGTTTTAAAAAATGAAACAGCTATTAATTTCTGTACAAGTGTATTTTTCATTGTAATTAGAGACTAACTTGCACAAATTCTACTTTTCATGATTTAGAGGTTGCTTATGGCCTAAAATATGATAACATAGGTTGTAAGTAATTAATGGAGCACAATATATAAATAACATATTTTCTATAATTTATGACAATTGCATAATTCAGTTAAATCTTATATATTATATTACTCAAACTATCTTTATTAATTTCTTAGCCTACCTTATCTCTCAAATCTGATCAATGTTCAATTATTTCACCATAACTATAGTTTTAAAGTTTATTTGTGTATATATAATAGTTTTTATATTACTGTTATATCTGTTACCATAATTCATGAAGTAAGGAATTGACTATTGATATAGCTGCAGTGTGAATTGAAATTCATTATTTTCTGCCTTTATCTTTATTATGTCCTTTGACTACCTTTTTTCAATTCCTATTATTATCTGTTTCCTACTTTCATTGGTGGTTTCTCCTTTAAAATATTGTTTATTTAATGATAGAAAATAAATTAAAAATGTTCTCTAAAATGACTTTCATCCCACAAAATTTGACTGATGTTCAAATTTTAATTGAAATATAAAAAAATCTATACTTTTAATTAATTTTTAAAATAAATTATTTTCTAATTCTAAGAAATCAGACTTATATTTTCTAATTCATTCCATGTGCTTTCAACTGTAATATGTGAATATGGACCATGTGCTTTCTTAAACTTAATGAGATTTTGCTATAGATCTTAGTATACAGACAATCTGTAAAAAAATATTTCATAGATATTTGAAAGATGTGTATGCTAGAGTAGTTGGTTTTAGAGTTATCTACATATCAATCAATTAAGTCAGGCTTTTATGGTTAATAAAATCTTGTATATCCTACTTGATATGATAATTTCTGAAAGTTTTTATAAAATTTCTCTTTATGATTAAAGCTATATCATTCCCCCTTCTGATCCTATTTATTCACAGCAGTAAGAATGGCGTTAGATAAATATAAAACACTCCTATAGTTTTTCATCGTATAAAGTATAAACTTGTTACTTTGCCCAGAATTCTTTTCATCTATAGAATACACTGAGCTAATTCTTTCCTCATGACCATTGCAATGATACTTCCATTTTCGGAAATTATTCCATCTCCTCATGTTCCACTCGCATACCCTGTTCTGGCATCTTTACCTATCTGCATCCTCCACATCCTATAATGTCAGGTCCTTAAATGTTTCGTCTTCATATAAGCCCTTCCAGAACTAAAATAGGTTCTATGAGGAAGCACAATTTTCAAACAGAAATTCTTTCTTTTTTTTTCTTCACTAGCTATTGGCCTCAGCAGCTTTAAGCACAGAGATTCCTCTGTGACTTTTGGTGATCTAGATCTGCCAGGAAATGAGAACCTTTCAGTGAGTTGTTCTTTCTTTCTCTTTAAATTTTAGTCTATGGAATTAATATTCTCCTTTGAAATTTTAATCATATCTGTATTATATTATCCAGAGAATCCTAAAATTTACCGCTTCTTTGATGGCCCACTTCATAATTTGACAGTGCAGGTATCTGTTTATTAGTTCGCATTTATTTTTGCTTCACTTTATTCAGTGATAAAGAGGTAAGATAGGTAAATATGTAAGCAGAATTTGTCACATGCAAATTCAAGCTTTAAACTGAAAAATCCATAGGTAGCGTGCAATGGAGGAGCAGTGGTTAGGTCAAGAGACTCCAAAGAAGCAAGCCACATACTCCTGTGTTTAAGTCCTGGGCCCAGGGACGGGGGTCAATCAGTGTGAACAACTAAATAAAAGTAAAATAAAGATGCTTCTTCCTAAAATAAACAAATAAAACATAGTAACAGATATTGAGTGACATATGGGCCTATTTTGAGTAAATACATTTAAATTTGATGTACCTGTATTACATATTTTATTAATTTGTTATTAATTAACACTTCGTTTGGAATACATTTAGTTGTTAATAGGAGATCATACATTTATATATTTTTACACTTTGTTTGGTCCTTAAAGATATGAAAAGATGTTCAAATTTATTCATAATAAGAGAAATGCCAATTAAAATTACACTGAGTTATTATTTTTCCCCTATCAGGCTGGCAAAAATCCAAAAGTTTGACAACTGTTTGCAAGTGTCTTAAGAAATAGACCTCTTATACTACTCATGGTAATAAAAATAGCATAAACCCAATAGAAGAAAATTTGGCAATATCTAATGAAATTATATAATCATTTACTCTTTGACCCAGGAAATTAATTTGTATCTACCTAGGAATCTTTCCCAGAGACACTCTGGAAAAATATGAAAAAAACAAAAACAAAAACATATGCACAGGGCTACTTTTAGAGCATTATTTATAATAGCAAAAATTGGGAATAACCCAAATGCTCATCAATAGATTTCGGATTAAACATAAACTATTGTACATTTATATAATGGAAATATGTAACTGTAAAATAGAATGAGGAATATTTTATATATACATATGGAATAATTCCCAGTATATGGTTTAAAAGAAAAAAGAAAAACAATTTAGAGAAAAGTGTGTGTCATTATTTTATAGGTCAGAAAAAGAAATAATATAAATAAAAAAAATTGAAGATGAAAATTATATACCTTTTTATAGATTTGATTTTGTAATCATGGATATATTTTAATATATATAAATCAAATGAAAAAATTCATACAGCTTTAAAGCAAGATTAAAATTAGCAAATTAATCTGTGTTGAATTGGTGTCATAACACCCAGAAAATAGTTAATTCAAGGGACTTTAAAATAGTAAATTGATTGAGCATTCTTAGTGGGTTATATCCTACAGACCAAAATAACAGACAAAAATTAAACTGTTTTTGATAATGTATTTGAATGGTGCTATTTTATACTATAGCATATATGTAGTAGAATAAAGCAATTAAATATATTAATGTCATTAGGAATGAAAAGTTTGTGAAGAGATATGAGTATAAAATTAAGGAAGTTAAAAACTCTAAATTTCTACATTTGAATTAAAAATATCAATATGATGTTATGTTTATTTTATCTTGAAACAAAACAAAGGGGAAAAAAGCAAACATAGCCTAGATTTTTCTACTAAAAAACCTAAAAACAATGTCTAATCCAATAGTAATGAACACTCATGCTGCCCAAAATTGGTCTTTAAGTATCAGTTCCCAGTAAACAAATCAGGGCTCCTTGCAGAAATGATTAAATTTAGATCTGAAACTGGAATTATACAAGATAAGCCTAGAACATTTTGTCCAAAAAAAGCAAGGGCGCTATTAAAAATCAGACTCAAGAACCAACGTGAAGAAATTCCTCTTGGTCAAATGCAATTCAATTTAAGCAGCAATAAGAACAACTGCAATGAATTGGAACATGTAAAATAGATTTAAATACCTGGGTACGTAATAATAATTTAAGAAAAAATCTCCTTGGTCTCCTTTGAGATTGCTAAAATACTAATTCTGGCCCTCATTTGCCTCTCCTGTGTGAAATGGACTCCCTTATTTTAGGAAAAAACTTCTCTTAATATAAGCATATGAGCAAATAAATGAAAAAAATTGTTCATCATTTTCAATTCCAAATTAAATAATGGATTTAGGCAATGATTATAAATTGAGAGTATCATAAAAATGGACAGAAGCAGAAATTACAAGTTTCCTGAAGGAAGATTCTACTTAGGAATCATTCTTGAATTAAAAAAAAATGTAAATCACATCAAGACTGTATAGAGAAGAGCTTGTATAACAGATGTGAATATCTTAGAAATGCTTTCTTACAATGTAGGTCCTTGAATGGTGCCTGGAGACTTGGATTTCATTCCCCAATAAGAGTGTTTCACTGCACCTAAGTCATTTGAATAAACAATGTGGTATACATATATATGTGCTAAACATCTTTTCTTTCAAGGAATCTTGAATAGTAGCATGTGCCAGGCAGAGGGTGCCTACATGACCAGCTCCTCCTAAACTTTGAACACTGAATTTCTAGTGAATTTCTATGCTATATGACATTTCACATGTATTGTTACTTGTGAACAATATGTGATTCCACTAGGCAAGAAAGCTTGCAAATTTGCACCTGATTTCTTCTGGACTTAACCTCATGTATCTTTTCCCTTTGTTGATATTTTTTGTAATATTCCTTTGCTGTAAAAAAGCATAGCCATGACCATACCTAAATACTTTATTCTATCATTTCTAGTGAATCAGTGAGGGTAGTCTTACGGACCCCATCACAAAGATTCTATGCTTTACCACCAGTCTACAGGAAATACATGAAATACAACATAGAAATGATAACTCTGAATGCAGTCAGTAGAATACAAAGTGTAGAAGCTCTGCAATCTTTTTAAAAAATAAATTGCAAGAGAAATAAAAGTATACCTCAATTAAAATATTCAAATGAAATAAGCCAATGTTTGGAACTAGTATTAAAGTATTTAACTAGTGCAAGTGGAAGAAAGAAGAGAATGGGATTATAGAAGAGACAGAATTAGTCTTGAGTTGATATTTGTTAAAATTTACCAATGGGCTTAAGTAGATTTATTCTATTTTATAATAACATGATATAGCAAAATTTAAAATAAAGTTAAGTTTAATAATCTGAAATAAGAAATAAAATTAAAATTGTATTTGCCAGTATTATATATATATATGTATATATATATATATATATATATACATATATATATATAACCTTGGCTTAGAGGTAGAATGTAGCCTTAGGTGAGAAAAAGTAGGTAAGAAAAGTTAAATTGAAATGCATTCATACAAAAGGGTTAATGGCTTCTTTTAGAGTGAAACAGAAAAACCTCGTATATGAGCAGAAAAAATGTTTTAAGCTATGCAATGGACAATGGGCTACCAAATCAAAGGAAGAGTGCTCTGCACTCTTTTGCAAGAGCAAAGCTCTTAAGTTGCTTGAACAAAGCTACAGCTGACTGCAGCAGAAGACTCTTGTTTTCCTAATTTCCTCAGTTTTTGTTTCACACTCACTGATGTTTTTTAAATTGAGGTAACTTGAATTTACAAAATAATATACATTTAGAAGTGCAGGCTCACTATTCATCAATACATGATAACACAGCACATCCACTGCCAAATTTCCAATAGCTTTCCATCACTGTGACTTTTCTATTTGATATATATGATTTCTTTTCTCTTTAGTTCTTCAAGTGCTTTTCATAAATTCATGAAAGATGTTTATTTAATTAAACTTTTATTCTCTTTAATATGTGATGTCAATTTACTTCTGGTACAGTTTTAACTCCATCCCATTAGCTTAGGTAAGCAAATACTCAGTTTTATAATTTTATAAATTGTTACTATTTTTTAAAGTGATAATGTGATTAAAGTAATTAATTAAACTCCTTTCTTGGATCCATAATTTGGTAAATACATTTAAATTTTCAAGTGTTTAATTTTCAAAACCACTTTTAAACAAACATTTATTTGTAACTTATAGAGAAAATAAAATTTAATTTCACAAGATAGAAGATGAAGACTAGTTTGTTGTTTTCTCTATTAGTTTACAATACATGACCTACTCTGCTTTTTGTCATCTTCGATATTATAAACTTGACTTCTCTTTTCCTGTACAGTAAGTTCTGTTTGTATGTTTTATTTTTAGGTATATTTATCATAATGATTTAGGCTAATATTCCTCAATTTGTGATCCTGAAAACACTTTGTTTTGCAATATGTTAACATTCTGAAAAATTTCTTTCAGAGTAGGGCTCACATGGCAATTCAGATGTAAACACAATTATACTGCTATCCTTAGCTAACAACATCTTAATAAAGACTAATATTGACTCATCTTGGTGGAACTGTGGTTAGGTCAATTGCCTCCAGAGGACACAGGACACATACCCTTGAGTTCGAGTTTGAGTGCAGGGGAGAACAACCAATGTGACTAAAATGGAAATAAAATAAAATGTTTCTTCCTCCTCTCTTCCTACCTGTCTGACTGCTCACCTTCATTCCTACCTGTACGTTTCCTTTAAAAAAAAAAAATTCAAGTATTGTGAATTAGCTATAGGAAGTTATATCATGAAGAATTTCCCAAAATTGCTTGATTATGGAACATATTTTAAAGACTAGAATGATGCAGGGGCTCTGAGGTCTGGAAGCAAATGGTTCGAGAAAGCATTCTTGAGCACTAGAGCAAAGTTTTCTAAGTTGATTAGAGAAAATGGAGGAGACAGAAAATAAAGGAGACAGTCTCCTGGGCAGGGAAAGCTGCACCGTAAACTGGACACTGGTTGGTTGCATTTATACTCTTGGGAAGGGGATTCTGGGCTGATCCTCTTTCTAGTGTCTGTAACTAGCAAGAGAATATAGAACTCATGAGGAAGTTCCAGAGTAGAAGTAAGGGATTTCCCAGGAAGTTCTCCAGGTACGTGAAGTGGCCTCCCTTATTTTGGTGGTCCCGGGCTTCTTCTTTTCTTGGGTAAAACATTAAGTTGATGATTGTAGAAATTTTTCCAGAGGTTAGAGATAAGCTTTGACCTCTTTGGCCTCTAGTGCTCGGAAAGGACCTGTCTGCTGAGACTCAGATAGACAATATCCCATTCTGAACTTTCCCTCTATCGAGAACATCTGTAACATTCTATAAAGTCAATGTTTTTCCAATAGGACAATACTGTTTTGGGCTATATCTATATTTTAACCAATATCAACGTTTATACCAGTCCAATCTGTTATTCAGTTGTTAATTTTGATTAATTTTCTGGTAGCTTACATAAATTTTTTTCTATGAAAAAGTATAAAATTGCATATTTTTAGATATATTACTTGCTTTAAAATGGCATACACAAAATAACAACGTCTTGATTGGGTATAAAATCCTTCGATCAGAACTATTTCCTCTCAAAGCACTATAAAAGTTCATTTTCTTCTCACTTTCTGACACCGGTTTAGCTATATCTTGATTAATAGCTTAGTCATTTATGTTTCCTAAGTTAACCATAACTTAGGAAACACCCGTTTTCAGATTCAAATATGTTAGATGTGAAATTTGTTCTGCTGCTTTATTACTTAATTCAGTTTGTATTTACTCTTATTTCTATTATTTATAATTACATTTTTCTGCAATTATTTTCTTCTTTTTGTAATTTGAGTTGTTCTATGCCTTTTTTCAGCACAGTAGAAGTACTTCTCATCTATCTCCACAGTTTGAAGTAGGTTCCTTTGGTGTCACTGAGATTTGGCTACTAGTTTTATTTTGGGACAATTCTTTCCTATAATAGCTTTTCTTCCTCATCTCAATCTTTGTTTATTATTAAAAACCCTTCTAATCTATAATTTATCTACCTCAGCAAGCTCTACTTCTGTAGAGATGTTTTCTTAACATATCGGTACATTCTCTTCTCTCTTTGCTGTTATATTTTAACCTGTTTTCTGGTTCTTTCTTGAATGAATATTCAAAATAGATGTATCTTTTCTCATTTCCTTTTAATCCATTACTGGTCAAATCCTTGCTTTTTAACATGTGTATTACAAGCTGATTGTTAAAGAATTTGAATAATTCTGGAAGGCTTCTTAAGGTAGTAGCTGAAGAAAATACAGTAAATCAAACCAAAAGAAATAATGAAGCCATCAGAATAAAGGACTATTGTGAAGAGATAATTTTATATTCCATCATTTTTTACTTTGTGAGGACAGAGGGAGGTAAAGGAACTGGACATCTCATTCCTTATCTTATTTTTTGCTATCAACTTTTATTCTGACTTTCTTTTTTCCAGGGTGAAATAGGATTAGTTTACTGTCTTCACAGCTCAATTTACTATCTTTAAAGAAATTCATTGGAAAAATGAGGCAATCTGTTGTCTTTTAAGATGAGTAATGAACCTGACCATTGAGTGTGCTCCATTTCTAAGGCTTTTCTAGTCAAAAGGAATATTTTCTTTATGAAAGGAATGGAAATATCTTCCTGGAATCTATGTTCACTTTTGTACCACTTCCAAGATGACTTCATTCCAGAGAATGAATCTTTATAATTATATCAACCTATGTGCTACTTGTGTTCCCCTCCTTAGCGGTGTGAAACAGTAGTTGGGCACCACGCAAGTGTGTGGCCAAGGTGATTGAGGTGGGTAACTGCTGGGATCAATAAAGAGGAAGCTTAGTTTCGATATGCAAAGCTTCAGCCTGGGAAAACAATAAACTCATGCAAGTGTGTGGACAAGGTGTGTGAGTTGGGTAACCCTTCAGATTCTTGATATATCTTATTCAGACTAGATGAGGAACATAGTTAAGTATAGGAAAGATAATATTACTCTCTCAGAAAGGTACTATATATATTGAAGGGTAACCTCTGAATTTCCAAATGAGGTGATTTTCTATGTAAAATATATTTACTAATTATTTAAAAATCACACTTTATACCTGAAAGTAAACAAAAGATATAGCTTCCCTGGTACTTATTCAGTCAATAATTTTCCTAAATTCAAAATTAACATTTTTCTTTTGATAAGGGAAATATGTGATATCAAAAGATATATACCTTTAATTAGTAGACATCTGAGATTAGTTTTAATTTTTTATATGTCAATAAATATTCAACTATTCCAAATTGGACTATGTTCTATTTTCACATTTGTCATGCATATATTTCTCAGTTATATATATTTAAGAACTCCTCAAACACTCAATTATGATTCAAGTGAGCTTTTGATTCTGTATATGTTATAAATGAGTTAGGGTACATTTTTTTCTGACTGTCCAAAATCCTGATCTTTTAACCTAACCCTATTCCTAACTAGAATAAATTCTTCCATTTGTTGAATGTATAGCATATATGCTATTTTAGAACTGAGAGTCGCTGTACGTATTATCTAATCCCAGGCCCCCACCTTTGTTTTTATAGATATGAGACCCAGGAAGGGTTTTTAATAATTCCACCAACCCTAGTGGAATGAGTGAACACTACAGTATAGGTCAGTTTTCCTTCTAGCATGGTAAGACTCCTTGTCTCAGAGTTTTGGCATCTGTGGAGGTAGCACCTCTTGTCATCTATAAGGTTGAGGTTGCTCTCTGACAGACATTTTCAAGTTGCTGAATGTATGTATATCCATTATCATAACTCAAAATTACTTGTAAATAATTCAAGAGTGAGAAAAAAGGCTTTGGTAAGTGATATATAATATTGTATAACTATAGTGCTTATATTTAAGTATAATTTTATTACTTAAATTCATTCATATTTATTGTGTATGAGTGTGCCCAGTTTAAGGATGGCTTGTTATAGTTCTGATGGGACCTCTATGTTGGATTGCCTTAGTCCAGAGTCTGGATGTCAGCCATGAAATGAATGTTGTCATATAGTGAGTCTAGTAATAGCTCACTGGTGAACTGGCACTAACAAAGTTCATATCTAAAGAAGAGATACAGTTTATTAATTTTTTTTTATGAGAGATACCCTTTATGGAGAAGGTAATGCTAGTATTTACTAAACAGGAAGACCTTTGCCTCTCATTAAGAAACCCAGATGCCATTCAAAATCAGAAGACTGCTCTTCAGAGCAAAGGAGGCTGGTGGTAAGAGAGAGTTGAAGCAACACTTCTTACCCCAGTGCCCCTAATCATCTGGTTCCTCTGCATCATTGACTGGTACACTGCCAACTTTACAATTTCTAGTTCATTGTTTTATACCTCTATTGCCTGGTCTCTTTATACACTTTTTTTTTTTTCATGTGCTATTATATCAGACTTAACTATTTCCCTAGTAATGTATTTTTGGAATGAGGTTGGGCAAATAAATATCTCCAAGTCTCACTCTTAGCTGTGGAGGCCTTCAATCTGTTTAAAATGACTTTGTAAATATCTGGTCTCATCTTCGTGTGTTCGTTATACTGCTATGATGATCAGCTTTAGAAATAATCTACCAGTAATGTTATATACTATATAGCCCTATAATTGGGTATATGCATAATTGGTAACTTAATATTACATATATGTGTTTAGACATAGATAATCAGTCCAAAGTTCATTTGTTTTTCTAACAAATACATACTTTGCACCTTTGGTGTGCTCAGCATGTGTATAGATGCTGAAGATACAATGATTAGACAGTCAAGCTGTCCACATTCATGGTACTCGCATTCTAATGACAGTTAAGAATGTGGATATATATATATAAATTAAGATAATGAAGTCAGGCAATAACTGAAGAAAGAAAGGGGTGGCTATTTAAGGTGGTATCATGATATTTTAAATAATTCTTAGAGCACAGAAACTGTATTAGGACTGTCATTGAACAAATAGATGTATTTTATAATTCTGTTATTTACAGTTTGATCATAAAAACATTGCAATAACTGTAATGTGAATATGCAACATCTGTAAATAAATCTGATATTCTCTCATCTTTGTAATTCAGACATATTAGCATTGACTGGCTGTAAAAAGAAATATAAAAAAAATCTTGTTCAAATGCAGTCAACATATAAATACTTTGAGGATGCTGTTAATGGGCCTGACATATGAGTGTGTGATGAAATGGAGTAGATGCCATAGAAATTCAGATAATGTTGAGAAATTCTCAAACTTCAGTTGGTATATTAATCCTCTGTTCTTTCATAATCCATAAAAAGCATGCAACATACGGTAATGTGTCAAGAATTTTTTAAAATCCTATTTATGTGTAAAAGTTCACATAAGAGGCATCTTCCTTTGTGTATTATATAATGATGCTAAAGTGTGAGGTCATTTAAGGATTTGCCAAACATAGGAAAAGAAATATATTTTCAGTTTTCACATTAGGATACAATTATGCATTGGAAAAAGCACTATTGCCTAAATACATCTTCAAAATGTGCTTTTGACAGGGAATGAATAGCATATAAATCCTGATTTCTTTTAAGTCATCTTGAAAAACGAACTACAGACATGAGCTGAGCTTTAATAAAGTGCTAATTAGGAGTGCATGCCACAATTTGAATGGTGGCTGTATGAAATGTACAGATATCTCAGCAGCAGAGAAATAGTATGTGGCTTTTGGAGACAAGTTGTGACAGCTAGGTACTGGTCCTTTGATGGCGTGAATTTAAAACCTCTAATGCTGACAGGAACTTTGAAATTATCTGTTCAAACTTTCAATTTGCACATGAGGAAATGAGGATTTAGCATGAGGAAGAGCCTTGCTGGAAAACATGTGGTAAACAGGTCACCTGATGGTGAATTTGAAACTCCAGCCCCACCCTGCTTCACCTTCCCATTCCCTATTCACATTTCAGCCATTCTGATGAACTTGATGGCACAAGGCCATTAACAAGGTGAAGTTCATACATATAAGTTATCTTTTTGTTTGGTGACCATTCTTGGGAAATATTTTGCAGAGCAAAAGATGGACAGTGAAATAAAGATGAAGTTCAGGGATTTCGTTTGTTCTCTTTTTCTTACACTTCCTATAAGAAATTTTTAAAATTCATACACATGACTAAGATAGTATCAGATATGGAGTTTAGAGGAGAGGACTGGGACAGAGTTGGTCAGAAAGGGAAGAGAAGGTGAAAGGGGGCAATGCAGGATCCTCAGTAGCAGATCACTATTTCTAGATCAGTAGTAATCATCTCCCTGATCATTTATATTCTGAATTTTAAAAGGAAAGTATAAACCACTCTTGGCCTTCCTTTTCTTGTCTTTAGTTTGATAAAGCTGACAAGTCAGTACACTATCAGTCAAGGTCTGGGTATGTATTCAGCTTTTTGGAAGTCTTATTGAAAGATACATTGTAATTCTTGATTAAGCATCTGTCATTGATATCTACATGCAACTGAAAAGCACTAATGTCTATTTTTAGGTGGAGATAAGGTCATATTTGACAATCAGTGGATAAGTATGCTAATTTGGTATTATAGTCAACCCTCAATTAATCAAAGTAAAGGGAAATGGTATATAGAAGAGAGAATATAGATGACTGGAAATGTTTAATATAAAATTCACTTTGAGCAGATCCAGACAACATGGTGGTTAGGAGAATGCAGTTATTCTTGCATTCAAATCAAATGCCATACTTATTAGTTACGTAACCCTTGGAGAGACCTATCAGGCCCTATGTGAACTATTTCCTGAATATATCTATGATGTTATATCCTGCCTAATGCCTGCTGCTCCATTTGGTTCAACCACAAAGCCCTCCTGCTCCTCTGTGGTCAGGACAAGCAGGATGCCACCTCTTGTTCTTTGCACATACTACCTTTGTCTTAACAGCTCTTCCTCCACACATCGATGTGAAACATTACTATTTTTTCTGAATTTTCCTCAAATGTCACTTTTTAAAAGGAACCTCTTTGGTTACACTAGGAGAACTGATGATTGTAACTCAACTCTCTATAATCATACTGCTCAATGGGTCTTAGGGTTGCTTTCTGGAAAATATACATGTATTTCTGCTTAGTTGTCTTTGTCTACTCCCATTAGTAAGAACACTCTGAAATAGTCCCTTTTTCTTTTGCTTACTTTTTCTTTAAAAACCAAAGGTGAAACAACAAAAAAATAATAAAGATTGCCCCTCTACCACATGATCCCACCCTCAACCCCCGCCACCTTTTATTTTCTTTGTCATATCAACTGTGTCTAGAAAGGTACCCAGCACATGTACCTGTGCAGTATGCATTTGTTGAGTAAGTACGTGCTGAAAACCAGTAGAAGAGCCAGTAGCAGAAGTAGTTACATGTTACACCTCTGGGGCGGTGGGGGGTGGGGGGAAGACGGTGAAGAGTATGCTGGACCCTTACCTCTCATCTGAAATGAGGGGGGTTGCATGTATTATGTTTGTTATAAATTATTTTAAATGGGTTATGGCTGGATTCTGGTATAAAATATACCACCATCCTATGCACATTTCATATGTATTTAATTTTATTTCTTCCACTTCAATCTACTTCGCTTCTGATCATAAATGGAAATGAGCCAGCAGACAGGAGATGACATCTATCTACTCTGCATTCATGGAAGAATGCACTGTTCTGGAACCTGAACACCATGAACTCTCACTAATGACCATAGATATGAACCCAGGAAAACACTTTTATATGAATTAATTGAAATGATACAAATTAAAAATGTGGTTAATGTGAATGTGAATGCAAATACCAGTAGATAAAATCTATTTAAGTGAAGTCACCAGACCATTCACTTGGCCACAATTCCTCAAGCCCCACTAATTTTAACTTTTTTTTTCTGTATCTGGCTAGCTTCATTTATGTCTCTGTAGCTGCTTGCCTTACAAGGAAAAACTGATTTAGGAAAAAGACCCAGTGCATGGTGGGCAGCACAGAAGCTGAGAGTTTGGGTATAATATATGACAAATTAACTTCTTCCTGATCGTTATTACCCCTAGCAAGTATTTTGTCTTTCCAAATGAAGTATTTGGAGGGCATAAAAAATTTCAGATCAACAGTTCTCTTTGTTGTGTGATATTTTTGACATGAAAAATAGACAACTGAAGGGTATATCTTTACACAGGGGCCCAGATTATTTACAAGAATGAAGAAGTGAAAAATGCCTTTTCTTCCCCACCCCCCCCACACAACATACTACACACACCACATGCTATATACTACACACGCTGCACACATACCCGAGTTCTTTACCCCAGGACTCAGATGATCAATGCCCAGGCTCCGTCTTGCTCCTGCTGAAGTCACATGTGAGTTCTAACAAACTCCCCTCCAAAGCTGCCTCCTATCGCATGCTCTTCAGGACAGGATGAACACATCCACCGAAAACCATGTTTTCTTTGCATCCTAACTGAAACAGCATTAAAGGGGGAAATGGGAATTCAGCGCTGCCAGCTACAGTATCTCTCCTATCAGTTCACCAGTAAGGCCTGGTAGGGACCTGCAGAGCCTCTGGATAAATTGTATTTTCCAAGGGTTAATTAAGCTGTCTTGAGCTTCTGCATGAAGAGGAACAAACTGGCACTTGCAGCGCTTTCTGAAACCTGCTGTCGACATTACAGTCCCTGCTGCTTTTAGCTATATCGATCCAATGCCTGACCTGTGAAATCCTTGATGGCTGCTAACACTAGAAGCTTACTGGAGCTTTCCAAGGGAGCTTCGGGACAGCATGTGTAGTCAGGTACAATTACCTATCCCTCCAGGAGAGCCAATTAGTTCACAAAGAGCTGGAGCAGAACAAATGTTTTGTATGTGATTTAGAATCCTAAAAAAGAAAGGAGAAAAAAGAAAAAAAAAAAGGCTTTGTTCTGTCTGATTCTTTTGTTCCTAATTTTATGATTATTGTTCGTTTCACAGTGGTCCTCACTTTTCCTCACGTTTCTGAAAGAATTAAAAGAACGTGATAAATCAAATTTATACTTCCCTCTCTTTAAACTATGAAAATTGCCTTGTATCATTTAAGATCCAGTTTCTGGATTAATGGTGGGAACTCAAAGGTAGGAAAGCCAAGTTTGTTCAACTTTCTGAATTTCAGAAACTTTTACTCTAAATGTATAATAAATTTTAATTATAATGAATTAGTCCCATTTTAAAAAAGATGGGTGGCAATTGCTTCTGAAACTTAGCTTTACAGAAAGAATGGAAGAATAGGAGATATCTAGGAAGAAATATACTATACATATCCAGACATACATAACATTAACATGATTGATTATGAAAGTACAGAGAAACTTTACAGTCCATCAACAAATATTGCTATATACATTGAATAAAAAGGTGGTGCAACTAAACTATCAGCCGCATTCTCTGAATTTCAGACTGCTTTTCCAGTAATAGGTGTTAGTTAGTATCACTGAGACATTTATACTCCTTTGCCCATTTTCCTTTGTGAACAGCAATGTTCATTTATGAGCTAGCTTCAGGACGCAGTATGACCTGTTAAATACATTTTTTCTTTGCTTTATCTCTGAATACTATCTCAATCATACAGAGATCAATGATTAGCCCTCAAAGCATAGTACACCAAAAGAATTAACTGCAAATGAAATTTAATGTACTTGATACCAAATGCACATCAGAATGAGGTAAGTGGCAATCAGCTGTTATTTTTTAATAATGGAGACAACATTTTAAAAATCTGGTTGCAAATTTTCTTTCAATAAAAGAAAATTATCTCTGTATATATGACTAAGTAGTAACTATGAAATAAAATGGCCCAGAAATTTAGTATTAAGCGTATTTATCTCAGAAGTCCTAACTTAGAAGACAATGTAAATATTTGATTCCTGTTTCTGAAAGGAGGCAAAATAAAACTATGAAAAATACTTTATCATATTTTAGAAATATGTAATCTAAAGTAAAATCTGTTACCTAAACTAGAGCCAAACATGCAGATAGCAAAAAAAAAAAAAAAAAAAAAAAATCAGACAGCTTAGTTTTACTGTTCTGAATAAAATTTTGTTCTATTAATTTATAATAAAGTGGTTATTGCATAAAGAAAATTCAGGGCCTAATGTGGACCTGAAGTAGGTAAAATTAAAGCACATATAGTAGCCCTCATGTGGAGGTAGAGGGCAGGAGTCTGTCTGTATGTTGGTGTCTGTGTGCCTGAGGACTAGGTTATGAACACACCTGGTTTGTGCCACTAATAAGGCAATGCCCATGAAAATAGACTCATGTTATCCCAGCTTCTCTATCTGAAGGCATACATGCAGTGAGAGAGGAAAGAACTCAACCTTTGTTGGCCTGTTACCAAATGGATTGAGAATTTAGCATTGATGGCATTCTGCTGCTTAAAATGCTTTCCTCCCTTATTTATGTTAAGCAGTTTTGAGACCATTTGGGTGTTGGAAAGGCATTGACGGCACTTTCCACTACTGAGAGTCTTGGAAAATACGAGGAAAATATGATCCTGCATACAGGGCTAAATTCACTATTTCGACTGTAAGAAGCATACAGTTCCTTGGCCATCAATTTCATTCAAGAAGTTGGTTCACAGCATATGGTTGTGAAACGACCTAAAAACCATGAATTGAATTGCTCTAGAATCTTCTTTGTTGCATGATCTCTAATCATAGTCTTATCCTAACCAGGTAACCTGCATATATTACAAATTGCACTCCAAGAATACATTGATTTGTTCATACCAATCTCACTCTCACTGGAAAAGCAATCTTAAATTGGTATCAGTAGTATAATCCTGAAATATGAAATTACTTACCTACTAACATGTGATGCCTACACACTACTTACTCTTCAAAATAAATCTTTTGTAAGAGAAAAGGAATTTTTAAAATGCCAGTGAAAATTCTATAATTTTCCTTCATAATCATTCTTTGAAAGTGATAGTGATAAACTTTTTTCTCTTTATATATATACATCTTCTGAATATGACTTTGGCTTTATATCAGTTATAAGGGACTATCATCAAAAGTTAAGTTGGATCCTGTAGAAATTAATTAAAGACCATCAATAGAGTGGAGAGTTTTCTTATCCTTTTCTCACCTTGTCCTACTAAGAGGAAGAATAACTTCCTAAGGATTCAACTTGAAAATTTTCTGTTTAATAGCTAAAGTACAGAATGATCTGGTTTTTCTAAATCATAAGAGGGCTTAGAGCTACATTCTAAAGATACAAAGTACAAACAAGATGGCAAGCAGCATTTTAATGTTTCAAATATTATTGTTCATAACATAGCATAATAGGAAAGATTTTTTAATTTAGATAAATGTTTTTACGTAACAGTAGCAATTTGGTGAATCCTAGAGACTTGGTTTTTATAAAATTCATTCCTAAAGTATCAACAATATTATTTTCTTTGGAAAATTGCTGCTGATATCCATAAAGTGCCTTTAAGAGCTTAAAGAGTCTCTACTTTTACACCCTGAGATGTGCTTATAAGTAGAAATAAGTATGATTCTTCATAAAAAGGCCTCAAGGAAGAGAAAGAATGGATTCCCCAAACTTGATATATGGAGTTGTTCAAATGAGAAAGTGAATAAAGTATCAGACTCAAACACAGAAAAGGATAAAGGAATTGGAGAATCAGATAGAATGGAGAGTACTTATTCAAGTCTAAATGTTCACTGCTTCTCGGTCCATTAGGGTATCCTGAAAGGAGGCTTAATGAAAAATAAATGAATACCATTATTAACAAATAATGTTATTAATGCTATAAGGTGTTCATTTCTTTTTAAAATCAATTGTTATATGTTGAATGATATATTTATTATTAATAACAAAAAACATGACACTTAGTCTTAAGTTTATTTCTATGCTAATCCAAATCCATCTCTCTAAAGAAATCTCCTTGTTTAAACCCTTATTTATAACATCTAATAAAATTTTCCCAAACACAAAAGGATATCTGTCCTTGTATCCAAATGACAATTTTACTTTTTGTCCTCTAAATATTCTCTTCTTTAACTCATTCATTAAAATATAGAAGTCAAAATCATGCCTGATATATAAAAGATAATAAAAAAATCATTGCATACCTATCACAGCTCAATTATGTTTTCATTAATTATTTCATATAGACCCACTATTTACCAGGGATAGTGTTAGGCATTGAGTTGATAATAGTGAACAAAACAGATACATTCCTTATACCACAATGCTCATAGGCTAATGGGAGAGATTATTAAATTCAAACTGTAATACATGCTTAAGAAGGAAAGAGTTAAACAGGTATATAATGGAGTAGCAGAGTATCAAGGAAGAATTTCCCAAGGAAAAGCAATGATCTAGAGGATGAATGGGTAGTAACTGGAAAATTATTAGAGGGATCTGGTGGCACTTTAAAGCTACTATGTGAAATAGTATGTGGAAAGGAGAAAATAGCTAGGACACGGAAAGAAGTCAGTGAGATTGAGCACATAAACTAAAGAGAGAGAGGGCAGAAATGAGGCCAGTTCAGTAGGCTCAGTACAGATCATGAAGTCCATGGGTTTTTGTAAGGGAGTTGATCTCTGTTCCTAGAGTAGTAGGAAACTACTAGTAAGTTATGACTGAGAGTAACCTGATGAAATCTGAGAAATCTGAGTTTTCAAAGTATCAGTCTGTCAGCTGTGGGGAATGAATAAAATTGAAGTAAGAGTCTGGCAGTTTAGCCAGTTTAAAGGTTATTGTAGTGTCTTGTCTATCCTGAATTCTCTGTACTAATTATAAGCCATGCTTTTTATTCTGTATCTAAATACCCAGACTGCCAGGTTTCAAACAATACTGCAGATTCCATCTAGACTCTGCTCTTATTTTGTCTTGCAGAGCACTGGAAAATTGTGTTGATTTATTTGCTGATTAATTTTACATACAAATTTGGGCTTTCAGTTTCTTTCAGTATATTAGAAAATGAGGCCACATGAACTTCTAAGGTGACAGTTCCTATATGGTGACAAGTGGAGTTGAGAAGTACTTGCCCTTCCCCTCTATGATGAAAGACCTGCCTACAATTTCCAGAGTCCTCACCACTGTATTTTCTTATAACTGACCTGCCTTGTCCTGTAGGCATTTATATTTTTGGCCTTATCAGTCCATTTTTGACATGAGCAGTGAACTTAGATTTTAAAACAAATTTATAATTTAGAAAATGATGCGATAATGATAATTACTTAGAATTTATGCCTTCTTAATACGGTAAAAGCTAATTTAATAGTAAAACAATGAAAATAGATATAACAATAAAAGCTAATAGACTTGTTAATTCGTTTCCCCTAAATAAGAGTAATACATTAGTGCTTTAAAAAAAAATATGCTTATACAGACTAGAGTTGTCTCCAAATATTTAAAGTCAAAAAATTATAATGAGGATATGTAAATGCATGGAGCTGGCTTGTCAATCTCATGTCAATCTTTTGGATTGCCAGAATCGAAGTTAAGATGCGTCATAAAAGCAGAGTGCTACCTTTGACATTATTCCTAGCTTCCAATCCTTTGGGCATGAGAAATGATAGAAATTTCCTTAATATTGTATCATTCCCTCCCCCTCCTTTTTTTTTTTTTTTATTACTTTACCCTTCCTAAAAGGAAACTAGTAAAGTCTTCATGTTTTTGTGAGTATTAATATGATAAATTAAACACATTCACTAACACACACACAGCAGGCATGTTGATTATATCATCTAAATCCTCTACATCAGTATTATATATGTGCCCTTGAGCTGTCACCTTCTGTGTGATTTTAGTTATGTCAAATTCTACTTGTTTTGCTTCATATGTTTTGATTATTTGCTATATGGTGTATTAAAATCATAACTTTTATAGAGTGTTAGTGGATTTTACCTCTTATCAATGTGAACCATCTCTATTTCCTTTAGTTCATTCTACCATGCATTGAATTTGTCTGCTGTATTTTTACTCTAGCTTTTCTCCTTTTACTCTTCCTCTTCCTTGTTTTCTACCTCTTTTATTTTAGCATACTTCTATCAGTTTTCTCATGAGTTTATTTTCAACTTTGGGCCACATTTTACCTGGACCTCTCATGAATAAAATTGCACTGATCTTTATTTATTTAGCAATGAATTATTTAGCAACGAGCATTTTTTTATGTTGTTGGGGGCATTTTAGGTCTCATTTACATTACTATAATAATCCATATATTTGATGTCATTTCTGAAAACAAACCACATATTTTTTAGTGTTGTTTCTCATTCTTTCCACATTTTACTAGATTAAAGACATTAAAAAATTCATTTCTTCTAAACTATAGAGGCTCTACCATTGATTTAGAGTTTACTATTTTCTTAGATGTTATCAGTGGCCATCAACATTTCTTTCCTATAAATAGGGAGATTACATGTCCCTGCCCTTTTGAATGTGGGTATGACTCTGTGATTTCAGGGTGCTATCACTAGGGAGCTCGTAAGTGATTTTTCAAGCTCTCCCTTTGTGTTCTCCTCCTCTATGCTCTCTTTATGTGCAGAGTAAATCCCAACCTCTCATCCTGAAGTGATGGTTTCAGGGATGACAGAAAGTTTGGCAGTCTGAGTTCCTAGTTGTTATTATGATACTTAAATTGAGATTTGGTCTTGCTTATTACCACAACAATGCTTGGCCTCTCTTGACTGACAAAACAGATTGCAATACATATTTTAACAAATATTGAAACTTTCATTTTTCATGAAGTTTCAGAAAATAATCAACATTAGTAGGTTTTCCTTTTAGCCAAGTAAAACCTTTATTGTAACTATGTTATCCTTTCACATTTTCCACCATTGAGCAATTTTATTAATATAAGTTTGAATTTTACTCCAGTGAATTTTCTTCTTAATATTATACTTTACCTGTTCTATAAATGTTTAATAACTTACATTTGCCACCATATTATCAATATTTTGTTTACTATAATTTTCAGAGTGCTCATCACAAGATTGTATATCTTAGATTTCTCATATCTAAAATTTAATTTACACTTAGCAGGAGGACATTCTTGAAAATTGCAAAAGAAGTATAGTAGGTAGACTATCTGACACCTATTATTCCTTAAAATGCTTTATTTGCCCTTATATCTAAATGGTGGTTTTTTTGAATACAAAATTTAGGCTTGATATTTTCCCCCTCAGGAATGGTGGCCAATACACTATTATTTTCCATTTGAAACCAAGAAGAAACATGGACATCTTTTTTTTTTTTTTTTTTAGTCCTTGAAAATAGCCTCCCTTTTTTCTATTGAAATTTAAGATTTTTCTTCTTACCACTGGCATGGATTATATGGGACATTTTTTCTACTAAAGCATTCAGTAGACTCATTTTTAACTGACAAATTGTATTTTTAACTTCAAGGAAGTGTGCTTCTATCATTTTCGTTACAAATTTCTTTACTTTTTCATGTTTCTACTTCTGAAAATTGTTTTTGGTAAGATTTCTCTTTTACGTTTATCTCCCAGTTTATTTTGGTCTTTTTGCTCTATATGTTGGAAAGATCTAGGTTAATATTTCAGATCACTAACTTTTTCCAATATAAATAGTGTAAAGTTCCACCCTTTATTGTTTTTTATGATGATAATCATATTCTTAATGTCAAAGAATACTGATTGCTTCTATCTCAAAAAGTTCTTTTTTTTTTAAGTAGAGGAGATATTCTTCTATAGTTGGAGCCTTTGGTTTTGTGGGAAAATTAACCTTTTGTTGATATGTTTATCTCTTGTTCTTCAGCACTATTGGGTTTTCCTATCATTTAGATTGCATCTGCATTACATCTACCAGAAATTCATTAAATTTGATCATGATTTTTTTTCAGGATTTCTAGTATGATTACTGATTCATTATTATTTTTATATTTTACTGTCATTTCAAGGGATTTTGTTTTTGGTAAATTCATGCATGTGCAGGTACTCTGATATAATTCAGAAATTTCACATATAATATATTCATATTTTAAATTACATGGACATACATACCTCATATAGTATTCCCCTAGTATTACTTTTAGTGTCAAAGACTGCATTGTGAAGCACATAAGACTATAGATGGTTATGAAGTATAATATTTTTCAAGTAATATAAAGTGACATTTATTCTGTGTAGGAGACAATGCTGAGGCAATGATTTTCATATCTTTCCCAATATTTTCTACTCCACTCTAGATCATGATATGCTCTTCACCAGTATTTTTAGAACTTACCCCTTATCCTATGACCCAATTTTGATAAATATATCCTAACAGAACTTTTGATGGTCTGTCATCTCTAGGCTGTATACTTAGTGGGGAGAAAGAAGCGGATCGATTTAACATTTCCGATAATCTGTGTAAATTCCAAACAAAGGTAATGTACAGTTTATTTTCTCGGTGAGAGTCAATCTTTACAGATGTTTCACTTTGTGATGAAAAGTAATGGCATTTCCAGAGGGCAGTGTCTTGTCTTTTCTTCCCTTTTAGTAATGATAAACTTACTCCTATACATTGAGGATCATATGTCAAGCTCCATTCAGCTCATAATATTGACACATTTTGGCAGACCTGGAAATATGAAGAGAGTAACCGGAAAATTTAACCTATAATCTAGGCATCATCATAATCTTATAACACTCTGAAATCAATAGCATTTGTGAAAAGACAAGAGTTAGAGTTTGTGCTTTCAGTGTATTTATGTGTAGGAAATTTTTTTCCTCAAAAATGTAACTTAGTTCCAGGAAAATATGTCTAATGGATTGATAACTGACCTTAGTAGAATAGGAAAAAAAAAAAAAAAAAAACTCCACTTACCTGGCAGAAGTTAAGAAATAATTTCTTGCATTTATTCTGGTATTAATTGAATGACCTTGATGAAAAAGAAAGAACATGGAAGGAACACAAGGGCGCTATGCTAAATGAGATAAGTCATGAATATATATATATAGAGATATAGATATAGATACATACTCTTTGACCAACATCAAATAATGTTGCATAATTATTTTCTCCCTAGTATTGGAAATTCTATTAAACATTTGACTAAAGGAATAAAGGCATAATATGAAAGAGTAAACAGAAGGTGGCAGGAATATAATACAATCAAACAGTGAATTTTGCTGAGGGACCGTTGTGTTCTGAACGCTGAAATAAGTATTAGAATAATGAAATGGTATAGAAGTGAGAAAAGGGAAGATATGGGAGGATATAAAATGGAAAAAAGTTACAGAAAAATCTAAAATCTACTTCTTAGGTAGTATTATCTATCTTCCTATGATTACAAATTTTCACCTAGTCTCATAAATAGATTGAGTTTATGGGAGTTCATATATAGACATGGGATAACAGCAAAAGAGAAGGCAAATCCATCATAAACAAATATGACAAGCTCAACATGATCTGAAATGGAAAAGAAAAGTTTTTACAACCAGATAAAAGTATGCAGTACCATTTTCAACAAACCAGTTATGAAGTAGAGTGAACTCTTTTTTCTTTTTCATAAGCAGGTTGAAACTGGAGATAGAGATAGAGTAAATATGAAGTACTCTTAAGTTTCTGATTCATTCTTTTTATAAATTTATGGAAAAAAGATATTCTAGTACCCTATCCCTTCTATACCATTTGTACATAGGTTTCTAAACTCTGAGCTGCTTGGATATAATTTGCATAGAGCTGTCACGGACACACATCACTTTGCCCTTGGGAAATGTAACAGACATGCATCATCCAACTACGTCTGATGAAAAAGTTCAGAAAGTAACGTTGGTGATGGTATCATTGACTTCTAAGTCAAGGTCAAGCTGTCAGAGGAAAAGCAAGGAAAACATATCACAGAAAAATCCATTGTAGACTTCTGGGTTTCAGGGCAGATGGACCTGGTTCACATTCTCAGGTTTTGGATTTGGGTCTCAATTAATTACGCAGTATTTCATAGTCACTTTATTTCTTTGATTTTCAGCTTCCTCATCTGTAGAATGGATTAATGTCTGCTCTATCGCCTAAGTTTCTTTTGAGATGAAAATAAAATCGTATATATGAGAATACTCAAGTTATTTGAATTTGCTTTTATATGTATTTTTGCTTTCTAAGAATGTTTCTTCCAGCTAAGAGTATACATGTTCAGGACATGTACTGCTGGAGAACATGTAGAGGAAGTGATAGCCAGTTGACATCACCACAAGCGAGAAGAAGGCAATCTGAGGTTGCTTACCTGCTCCCATGCCCTTGGAATGTACATATTTCACCAGCTGTTCACAAGGAGCCATTCTGAGGTCATAACCTTGAGATAATAATGTCTTGTTGAGACCATATGGACTGTATATAGGTGACTGAATCCCATTAAGTCTCTTTATAAACTCTTAAAATGCTGGTGGGTTAATGCAGAAATCAACTCATCTTGCTGTCATCCAAGACAACCTTCCTAAGTGTCTCTTGCTTGTTCAAATTGCCACTGTCAAATCTCCCTCTTTCATGGGTCTTTTCTTTCCCTCTGTATATAGGGACAAATTCCAAATTTTACCTGAGGGACTCCCAAGATTTCAAAGCAACATCTACGTACAAAATGGCTGGCACATGGTGCTTCTGAAATGTTTATTAAATGTTTATTTAATCTGAATGAAATTGAAACAACTTTGCAAATCCATAATGTGGGAGAAAAATCAAAATATACTGAAAAGCAAATTTTCTCTTTCATTGTTTCCATCTTTGCTCTCTCTGTTTGTTCATCTTTTCTGTGATCTTTAAATATGTTGAAAACTTTGACCAGCATTCTCCAGTTCTTTTTTTCCTTTCTAAGGTGCAGGCCAAAACATTTCCCTTTCCTTACTTGTATCATCAATTTCTCCCTCCCTTTATATTTCTTTCTCTCAAGGTTTAGCATAGTCTTTCTATTTCTGTAGGCTACTATTCTCCACAAATTTTCCAGCTGTCAATTAATCCCCTTTCCTCCCTATAAAGCTCAGTTTGTTAATTATACTGTTCAAAACAATTATTTCTACCTCCTCTCCACAAATTCCTTTATAATACTTACAGTTTCACTTCTGTTATTACATTTCACCACAGCTATCTTCAGTAAGCCTACCAGTGAAATCCTTCTGGACAAATTCATATCTCCCTTTTCACTTTATTAGTGTTTTCTACTTCATTTTACTTCATCAATCTCCTTTTCTTCTTGCCACTTTTTTTTGCTTAACTTAGATGACATAATTTCTTGTTCTTCTTTCTAAATACTCATTTGTGTTCCCTGTTTATAATCTACCTGTCCTCTATTCTCATTACCAGTTTCAGGCCCAAAAGTGCATTCTCCTGTCTTTCTGAACATGAAAACTTATGTAGTTTCATTATTACCAGTACATAGACCAATGTTATCTAGATCTCCCTTTTCTCTAAGAATGCTTTTTATTCTGCTCAATGTGTCACTTCTTAAAAATCCCACTAGCAGGTAAAGCCCAACAAAGTTAAAACATTGATTACTTGGAAAGACATAATTAGAGGTGTTCCAAAGATTCTTTGCCTTAACTGCCATATAATCAAGTACATGTCTGCAGAACTGGATACAACTGAATGGTTACCTGGAGGCCACTGTGCAGCTCAGGATAGCAGAGGAGGGAAAGCCTAAATGCACTGATTTTTCTTTTGTTTACTAGAATGGTTTATAAAAGGCTTGGCACAGAAGAAGGTATGATTTTATTCATGTGACATTCAAAAGAAATGAGATAAACCATGGTGAAAATGCAATAGTGGGAATACCTGGGGAGGGAAGGAATATTAACTGGGAAGGGATACAAGTAAGCCTGTGAGACTTGAAATATTCCCTATGTTGTTCTAGCTGATGATTTGATAGGTATATACGTACAAGTATAAAATGCATCAGATAATATACTAAGTACATGTGTACCAGACTGTGTATAATACCTCAACTTTAAAATAGATGGTTTTGCACATGGTATACAGCAATGTGGCTGATTAAATAAATATGGCACAAGTTAATGGAGACAATAGAGATGGAAAAAAAATGTAGAAATAAAAGAAAGAAATGTTACCATATAGTGAAAAGGAGTTTTTCTGAGTACCAGATCTTCATTTACATAATATTATGTCATCAGAGATTTGACCATGTTCTAACAGGACTACCTTAGACAAAGCAAGCTTGGTGAGTTAAAAGTTTTAACAAAAGAATTTGGGCAGAGCATCTTGAATACAAATTATTCTTACAAAAATTACACTATTTTAAATCTAGTTCTAGAAGCTTAAACCCTATGATGATTTGAAGATGCCACTGGTATTATGAGTTTATGATGGATCAGAATTTCTCTGGGAATATACCCATTAGGAGAGAGAAACAAGTGTGTTGCTAGTGTTTACTTACAGACCTATTCAATAACGAGAAAATATGCTAAATGCAGAGAAAGCTTGAGGAGAAAGGAAAAGTGAAGTGAACAAGTGTTAGGAGGCTGATATAATTTTGGTCCTACATTGTTGGAATAGTCTAGAAGGGCCTGTCTGATTGTCAATATCAGTGAAAAGTTTTGTCGTACCACCAACATACAGGGCTGTACAAGAAAGAAGGGTGAATTATGCAACAGGAACACAACTTAATGATAGATATGTATGTGTATCTTGAGATATAGTTGTTACCTGCTCTAGTAGGATCTGTGCTAAACTAAAAGTTAATAAATAATTTATATGTAGAAAGAAGATCAGAAATGCTCTTAATACTCGCTGAGTGACTTTATAACCCAGGAAGTGAGTGATTAATTAATGAAAGCATTTTCCTGCCCAGTGGTCTACCATGTGTCAAGTTGGACAAATGTAAAGATTAGAATAGCACATTAGCCATAAGTTTGTGTGATTAAGCTGATTCCACTATTAGTGGTACACTTAATGTATTTTTTTACAAATATTTGATTTACAGTGATGCATATTTTGAATGTATATAATGTTATAATGCAATGTTCCTTTAATAAAATATTTTAAGTGGCTAGAAAAAATATATGAATCTGTGAAACATCTTCTAGGGTATCTGTGTATTATGTATAATAATTTAAAAACCTTTGGTGCTTTTTGACATATTAATATGTTTTAGAAGGAAATCATTTCACACAGTTAAATTTTTGAGATTTCTGGATTCACTTCTGCTTTGTTCCTTTAAATATTATAACCTCTTTTATTTGGGTGGGAGTTACTTATGTATTTTGGCCATCTTTTATTTATTTAATAAATGTCAGTAATGGTAATGATGCAAGAATTAGTTTTAGAAAGCTGTTGATAGATGCTGAATTAAAAAAATACTTTGAAAACTAAAATTCTTTACTGCAGTAACTTTGTCTTTTATTATTTTGTATTTTGGTGCTCATCAGTGAGGGTGATTAAACAGAACCAAGAAAAAAGATTGTTGCTACTAGTGAGGACTTCTTCATGAAAATTATGCACTATTGTGTGCAAATTTCTTCCTGCTCTGATCAGAATGGTCAACCTAAAGTAAATTAGATGTAAGTAAATTGTTCTGTCACACACCCGTGAATCTTGCCATTGGTATGGTTACTGTAGCAAGGTTCTACAGAAACTTCTACATAATCTAGAAGGTTCATAAATTTTGTTAGACAGAAAAAAATGAAGTTAGATTTTAGAATATAATTTAGAATTCTTTGTTTTTTTAATCAGAGCTACAACAACTTTATTATTTTCTTGAATATTCTAGCATTTTGACACAAAATTTGATCCATGAAATATCAGTCGACTGAAAATCAGTTTTCTTAATAGGAAAGAGACCAAATCGATATATGCAATTTCTTTCTTATGAGTGGATGATAATACAATGTGATTCCAAAGACTTAGAAACTTACTCTTACCTGTTATTTAGTAAACTATAAAATTACTAAAATTTGCACATGAATAGTACTTACTGACAGTTTGCATCAGAATATATTAAGAAATATTTTTGTTGCAAAATATGTGCAAATTCTTATTATGTGTGCACACTCGTAGAGAGATGGAATTTCTGCAAATAGCTGTAATGACACTTTGAATTGTGCATTACTTCTAATAGCTATTCTTTTTCTTTTTAAATTACATAAAAATAAAATGCAACATTTTATAATCACTGTGTTTTAGTAGGAGTTGTCTGGCTAACTCCTGCATGTGTAGTGAAGTATATTCTAATCAATAATATTTTCTACCTGTATCTTTTTTTTTTTAAGACATATATGTGTTGGAGTACTGATTTGAATAAATCATACCCCTCTTTTAAATACCAATATATTCATAATCTCTTATCTCTTATACATACTTGCACGGAGATACTTCTTTGTTCATACCAAACCCTATTCACCTGGATATTGTAAACGGATGGGTCATAGGTCTCAGGATCTTTGCTCCTTTTAAGCCACGTCAGATCATTACTTATGTGATCTACTTAAGCTGCTTCTTTCCATTTTATATTTCTTTTACCTTCTTTCCCCCATAACACAGATGGATAGTTATAGCTATGATTGCAACTAACATCGGGTAATTTTTGTGCTATTAAGTCTACATATTGCTGAGTTTTCATTTACTTTCACATTAAAGTGACATTTTCTATTATTGGTAGTGTGGACGTATGTGTGTGTTGTCCACACTATTGCTATCCCATCTTACATTCAAAAATACTTCCAGTTGGGGTGTGGGGCTATTGCTAGGGTTGGGATTTAGCTCAATCTGGAGAAACATAACCATCCTGTACCTATGACACTGGCAATGCTAAACACTTCTTGCAAGTGGTATAAAAGGTAAATTTCTTTGCTGTGTGACTGAATTATCCTGAGATTATAGTCTGTCACATTCTACTCTGGGCTATAAGTATGCAACTATATTGTGTTTGCACAACCATTTTTTGTTATTTTTCAATATTAATTTCATTTAATTCATTAAAATAAAGCACTGAGAGAGAGACCTTGAAGAGCACCTAGATTGATTCTCAAACAGGCATTCATCATCCTCTCTGGTAGAACCTGGTACCCAGGTTGCTCACAGCTTCAACACTATGTCCTAAGACACGGTCTACAATGAACATATGTTTAAAACATCAATAGGGATTTAAGATATTCTTTAGGAGCTAAACATTTTTATATCATGTTTAATGTAAAATTCATATCATTTATTTTGGAAGCGGGGAACAGTACATGAACTTTCAAAAACCTTCCTGTGTGCTGTGAATTTCTTTTGGATACAATGTATTGGCATCCAAACAAATGACCACAAATATGGCAGCTAAACAATATCCATTTAACATCTCATTCTTTTCAGTTGTAGAACCTAGTTCCAGTTTTTCTGCCAAATATCAATCAAGGGGGCTAGTCTTTGTTTCTATGGTTATTTGCATTCCTTGCCACCGGTTGCATAGAGCTTCTGACCTCCTGTCCAGCAAGTGGGGTGCAGGGGTCGGGGGTTGTCAAATTCTCCTCACAGTTAAAGTCTTTCTGGTTTTCCCTTCTGCTGCATCTCACTTACCTCTTCTGCTGGAGAAATTTTTAAGAGCTTTTAAGGGCTCATTGGTAAATTTGGCCCACATTAAGATTTTGATAATGCAAGATACTTGCCCTAACTTAAAATTCCTAAACTTAATTACAAGTGTAAAGTCTTATCAATCACTTAAAATAACATATTCATAGGTTCCAGAAATTAGATTATAGACATTTTGGGAGATCATGATTTGGCCTGGCCTACCATAGAGATACTCTTAGACCCTTAAAGGAAAACTTGAGAAGGACTGATGGTTTAATTTAAAGTTGAGTCCCTCCTACCCGCACCCGCTGTGTCTCAGGCAGCTATGGGAAGCTGTGGGCTATGAAAGCTGTGGACTCCGGTTGCACACTCACAGTGGAGGTGGCAATAAAATAATAATAATTTGAAGGGAAGGGAAGTCAGGACCAGAAAAATTGGAGTGACATGCTAGAGTTTATACAATAATTTAAAAATAATTCAGCAGTTAGAACCTCATGATACTGAATTCCAATACATTTTTTTACAAAAGTATGCTGCCATTCATTTTAATAAAATATTTATAATCTGTGTAGCAGTAGCATTTAGACTTTGTACAATTCCAAATGAAAAACAAAAAGGTCAGCAAAATAGCTGCAATTTATAAATATTTAAATATTCATATTTAGTTGTTTAAAGACAATATTAAGATATTTAATTAATTTTTTTTATTTGTTCCTCCAGATTTTTGGCATTGTTTTGCTCCAATATGATCTTGGGAATTTACAAAAATGGGCCACATTCTCAATAGGAGAGATCAAATTGAATTGGTGTTATCCAAAAAGAAACATCCAATGTGAAACTCTGTTACTTGATGAAAATTCTTATAATTAAATTGTTGATACTTATAACTATGCTTACATTTAAAAATCTCTGTAGCAGTTATTATTATCTTATAAATGCTCTTGTATAGCTGAGGCATGCAATCTCATTCTTCAAAAGTACAGCAGTACACTTAAGTACGTCTATAAAACTTTACACTGGTATATCAAATTAACCTTGCACAACTGTGCTCATTTGAGGCATGCTTTGAAATTTTCAATCATTCTTCAGCAGATAGAAGGAAACCAGGTACCACAGAGATTCTTTGGGAGACAGGAGTTGTTCAATTTCTGAAGGAAACAATTTTGCCTCAAAGGGCTTTAACAAAATTCAGATTCTCTACCTTCTTGGTTTCCCATCAGGTTTTCCTTCTTTTCTCGTTTGTACTTTGGTTCTGCCCTGCTTGCTTACTGAGTCTTTTTTTCCAGAACCCTTTTCTTTCCCTCCCTAATTCTTACATGGAATCAATGTTGAGACCAAATAGCCGTAAGAGTATGCAAGACGTGCATTTAAGCTCTTCTGGAGCAAAAGAGATCAACAAATGTTCTAACTGCTCCATTATTTTCCATTTTTCTTATATTTAAATGGGGATCATATGACTAAGTCTGTCCAATGGATTGTGAGTGGTAGTGAAATATGTCACTTCTAGGACAAGGGAGAGGAAAGCCATTGTGTCTCCTCCACTTCTCTCTTCCTCTAGAATGGTGATCCAAATGTCCAAGAGATCTCGACAGTGAAGCTACATGATGAAGGAGGGCTGTTCAACACCTATTGGCAAAAGCAAAAACAGAAACCAAGTTTTTCTGGTACTAAGCATATGAGAACTTGGACTTAGTCTAGCCTATCCTGATCAATTCAGAAATTGGTAGCAGAAGTGTGGTACTGCCACCACAAAAATCTAGAACGTGTTTGATATAGGCTGACCTTTTTAAATGGGACAGTATCATTTTTTTCGTATTTTATGACTGTACTGTCATTTTAATATAAATGCCAGTTTTCTTCTGTTTTTTAATAAACCAGAACTATCTTTAATGTGGGGCAAAAGGGGCAGTTGAGTTGCCCTAGGCCCAGTCTGCTGAGGAGGGCCCAAAAGCAGCTGACACCTTTGCCCCTCGTTTAAGATGGCCCTTGCAAGAGCTGATTGTGGTGGGCTTTGGCCACTACTGCTATTCCCGCCCACTGTGAGGAAGCAGGAAGAGGATTCCACGTGTCCCTCCCCATTCCCCCACATGCACCTTTTCCTTCAAAGAGAGGACCACCGAGGTGTGATTATGCTGCAAGTAAGCACTGTGGGTGTTATTTCTGGCATGGAGGTTATCTCTGGCACCATGAAAGTTCTCTCTGGGAGTTATTGGACATTTCTGGCACTGGGATGGTTAAAGCAGCATCCGTTTTAGGAATAACATTTAGAGCAGGGTTTATAGGGGCACCAAATTTGGTTTTTGCCTAAGGTGCTAAGTTTCCTTGCAATGGCCTTGGCCATTTGTATGAAGTCCCACTGGACCACATAGCATTACTATATGAGTAATATGTACTATATGGTACTTAATTGATGCTGACCTGACTCCTCTCTTCCTGTTGCGATTGCTCCATCTCCTACCCTCCCTTTACTTGCCAGTGCATAATCCCATTTCCTTTTTGTCTCAAGGAAATATGGTCAGCCTAGTTCGACTGCTTTAACACTTGAAAGATAGCCAATAAGGAAATATATTTCAAGGCTGGGAAAAATGGGAATCTTTGTTCTATAGCATCAAATCTTTTGAGAAAACTGTCATTAGCATTAATTTGGGAAGTAGACCAGGCATATGTTTACTGAGTTGGCAGTGCCCGGTTAAGAGACTGGAAACAAAACACTGGTTGTACATCTTACTTACTGTGTGTGGTGAGGGTTACAAGAATGAGATTAGTCAGGAAATAATTGTCTTATTTGTACCAGAAATAAAAGGAAATATAGGATTCAGTAATGTAACCTTTGTAAAGTTAGAAAAAACATTTTTTTAAAAAACCCAATCAGTAAGAAACGATATTAATAAAGGTTTGGAGGATCAAATGTCCAATAAAAGCTACCAGCTAGATAAAATGACTAGGGGCAAAAAAAAAAAAAAAAAAAAAAAAAAAAAAAAAAAAAAAAAAAAAAAAAAAAAAAAAAAAAAAAAAAAAAAAAAAAAAAAAAAAAAAAAAAAAAAAAAAAAAAAAAAAAAAAAAAAAAAAAAAAAAAAAAATCGAAACAACTTTGAGCCTTCATGCTCAGTTATGAAAACCTTAAAATAGCCACTATTTTATTGATAGTGAAATTATTAGTTTTATTGCTGTGTAACAAATTACCAAAAACTTATTGACTTAAAATTATACCAGTAACTTTATGGTATATAAATCGTACCTCAATAAAGCTGCTGGAGAACAAAAATATCTATTTGTCTCAGTTTCCATGGATCCAGAGTCTGGGCATGGCTTAATTTGTTTCATGTCTCTCAAAACTGCATCACAGTGTAAGCTAGGTCTGTACTTTCATTGGATGGTAGGATTCTCTTGAAAGCTCACACAGTATTGGAAGAATTAATTTCCTTTCATTTGCAGAACTCATAGCAATTTTACTTCTTTAGAGCCAGCAGGAGAGGAAAATCTCTACTACTTCAAGTGTCTGACTTGCAGACCCTCTTTTAAAGGCTCAACTGACTAGATCAGGTTCACCCAAGATTAGCTCTCTTTTGATGAACTCATAGCCAACTGATTAGAGAGCATAATTGAACCTATACAAAGTCCTTCACCTTTACCACATAACAATCTCAGAAATTGCATCCATCTTATTCAGAATCTCACATGTATACCAGAGGGTGGTAGACTTAGGAGCCATCTTAGAATTTACCTCCACAAAGAGATATGGGGGAGAGAAAGAGAAACAGGAAAGTTATAGGGATTGCAAAGTTAGGATACAGGGTAGACTTGAGAAGAATATTTTGAAAATAAATTTGAGTATGAGCACTGGGAGGCCCGTGTTTCTGGAACAAAAATATTATATGCCTGCTAAGTTTTAAAGAGAAATGTATTATAAATAAAATCTTGAACTCAGGTGTTAAAAGCCCTTGACTATTTAAAATGTAAAACATTCTTTAAGCCCCTATCTTCTGGAAGCAAAAGATGAACTGGAAATCTGTAAGGATCTGAAGGAGAAACTCTTCTCCTATGGCTAGTAAAGCAATAGGGAAGATAATGAAAGAAGATAATAAAAAAAGAATCTTCAACAGGTAGCTTCAGTTTCCATAAGCAACAATGGGCAAAAAAAATTCCTTTCAGAGTATAATCAGGGTCTAATTAAGAAACTTCTCCACACCAAAAGTGGAAAGTTTTTAGATTAGTGTCTGCTGTGTGTTCCCAGTTAGTTATGGGCTGAATTGTGTTCCTCACCAAATTCATTTGCTGAAGCACTAACTGCTAGTGCCTTAAATGAGCTTGTATTTGGAGAGAGGGCCTTTTAAATTGGTGATTAATTTAAAATAAGCCTCGTGAACACTAATCCAGTTTGACTGGTATCCATACAAGAAGAAACTTGGGGACATAGACACCAGAAATGCATGCACACAGTGTAAAGACTATGTGCAGACATAGCAAAAAGGTGGTCATCTGCTTGCCATGGACAAGGGCCTTAGAAGAATTCAAACTGCCAACACCTTGATCTTGAACTTGTATTCTTCCTAACTGTAAGAAAACCTATTTCTATTGTTTAAGGCATCCATTTTGCTATGGCAGCTCCAGCAGAGTACAGACATCACTATTTCATTTTTTCAATTGTTTCTTTGTTCCTGTTCCTATTCTTGTGTGTACTGGTGGTGGCAGGGTGAGGGCTAGGATGATGAAAGCTTTTTGATGTTTTTACCCTTTTAGTACATAGTTCTCCAAAGAAGGAGAAACCATCTCTGGACCAAATGGAGACTTCTAGAGTTGGAGATGGGTGAAATAACCTCGTGGGACTTTGGAATGTCTCCCTTATAGGAAGAAAGAAGAAAATAGATATTGGATGATATGCAGTATGGATTGTGGCATGGTTAATAAAACTCACCAAATTTTCCATGTGCTTCTCTGTATCTTAGCCATAAATCTTTGTTATTTTAGGTCTTTCTATTATTCTCAAATATTCATTCTCTCTTTCTATGTGAGATTAGATGTTTCTTCCCATTGCCATGGGCTTTGCTATGTTTTCTTTTAGAGCAGTATCTATCCTTGTCCATATGACTTGCTTCAAACTATGAACTATAAGTAGAAACGATGGTGCAAGCCTTGAACAGAAACTTAAGAAGTCATTTTTCTTCATTCATTAATTTTAATCCCCAAAGAGGAATAGGAAAGAGGAAAGATATTTTAATTAGAGTTAACTGCATAATCAAAATCTGAAATATTATACTGAGCATACTTTCTAGGTATGGTGAACACAACTGATTGATAGGATAGAATAATTACAGTGAATTAGGGTAGTTATAGACATATAAGATACAGTATATAGAGTATAAATAACCTATAGAGCTATCAAATTGAACTATCAAAACTTATGGCAGGAAATTTGAAGATGTATATGTATACTTATATTCTCAGCATGCTTTTAATTCAGGATATAAAGTGTATCAAAGACAGATCATAGTCAACTTAATGTAAGATGTTTCCAAACCAGAAATTATTCACCTTTTATTCCTTTATTTGATATTTCTGGGGGTTTTTAGTTTGATTCATGAATTGGTGAGTTCATATTATGCTATTATTAAATACTTTTTCATAAAAATACTAATCAAACATTTCCAGAACATTCTTGCTCTGTCACTTACTAAATGTCTGACCTTGAGACATTTTCTAACCCCTTGCTGAACCTCAATTTATTCATACGTAAACTGGATTTAATAACAAATTGTAACTCATAAGAGTTTTGCTAGAAATATATTTGATAGAAAAACACTTAGCACCAGACCTGATACATGGTACATAGGCATTATTGTCATGCCTCCTCTTTTCCCTCTTTCATCTTTGAAAAGAGAACAAAAAGAGGTCACTCTTTGCTGTTGTTCTTCATTATCTATGCGTGAGTGAATGAATGCTTTTCATTTTTCAAATATTTTCTATAAAATATTTCTAAGAACTTTCATGTGTCTTTGTTTTTTATTTTTTGTCTATATATTGCTAAAGTATTTTGTCTATTTTATAATCATTTTTTAATCTAGTATTAACAATGAGAATAAAAGAGTTCATGGTGAGTAGGGATGTAAAAGAAACCTGGAGTTAGTGACCCCACTCATCACCGTATCTGTAAAGACCTCCATGAGATGGGTATCATAAAGAAGGAATACGTGAATGCTGACCCTGGCAAACGTTCTCCTGTTAACCTTTATGTAGATAATGGTTTTGTTCAAACCTGTGATAGTATTTTTGTTTGGTTTTATTTTTTCAGTTAGAGCAGGTTTCAGCAAAGTACAGCCCACAAGTCAATTTTGGCCCACTATCTGTTTTCGTAAATAGAATGTTATTAAACACAGTCCCCAACCGCCCTTTCATTTCTGTCTTGTCTACTGATCCTTTTTGTTACAATGACAGAACTGACTTGTTGCAGTAACACCTGATGGACCACAAAACCTAAGATGTTTACTCTCGGACCCTTTACAAAAAGAGATTGCCAGCTCCCGGTGTAGAGGAATGAGACGCTACATTTAGAAAATCACAATTTCCTTAATTTATCAGGCAAACTATGCCTAACCCTTTCTTCTTGACCAAAGTCTAAATGCAGAAAAAGGAAAGACCCTTCTCCATTTCTTCCTTCCTTTTTGTTTTCTGGTGGTCTCAAGTTTATCATACTGTTGGCCTTTAAGTAGCCAGCTTCTGAATTGTATCATATACTTGTCTCTCATCATACCTAATAAATGACACTGTATCTGTGCAAAGTTGGACCTTATGAAATGGTCAGAAATTCTACAATCATTGGGTAATCGTACCACAACTTCTAAAGGAGCTTTCGTGAGCCTCAAGAAAGAAGCAGGACTTTCTCTTCCCTGATTTCAAAACTGTCCCTTCACGCTTAGATCTAAAATCTATAGTCATGACCATAAAGTTTCCTCATGTGGTTAGTCGGTATAAAGATTGACGAATATAGTATGTATTTGCCATAAAGTTGGCAAGGAATGAAGTTCATTTGGATATTCTTGCTTGAAAATTTGCTTCCGAGGCCTGTGCCTAGTGGTGTGGACTGCTGGACTGATCATGTCTTGTAAACCTTCTTAGATATGTAATGATAAATAACAGACCAATAAGAAATATTCAGGCATTTAGTTTGATAGTTTCAGAATGACTAGATGCTATATGTAGTAGGATTATAAAAAAAATTCAGGATTTGCTTCAGTTTATTACAAATAGATGAACTATCCGTAAAATACTGTGGATTTTCATTATTATGCCTATTTAAAATAATCCTATGAAAAGTAAATTTGATGATTTCCTTTTCCATTTCCATGTAAGAAACCATTATATAAATATATATACACACATGTATATATGCATATATATGTGTAGAGAGAGAGAGAGAGAGAGAGAGAGAGAGAGAGAGAGAGAGAGAGAAAGGGGGAAAAACCTAGAGCCTTGTCAGATGTGCCATATCCCGCTTTATGAACCCTGAAATAATGGCTTCACAAGAGGTACATGCAGGAGCCTGTTATTGACTGTGAAGACATTCTGTATCGGTTGACTGTGAACTGAAGTATTTTTCCCTCTCATCCTGGCACCTGGATAATATTAAATTTGAACCTTTGATTTGATTGATACATCTCAGCAGCAGGACATTTAGACATTTATGTCATAAAACCAAAATGAAATATTTTATATCACTGAACACAGCCCTGCAATGTACAGTAGTTAAAATCAAATGAAGTTAGCATCAATTTTACAGTTTTTTAAAAAGCAGACACACAGGCACACACGTGCATGCACACATAGACATAAACCCACTATAGAAATGCTCCCTTCTTTTGGTTTCAGAGTGACATTTAGTAAAAGCATAAAGTTTACCTAAAGAAGCTGAGGTGGCAGCTTTAAATGCAATAAACGGGGACCTACTTACATATGCAAAACAGGCACTCACAGGTGCAAGAAAGGTAATTGCTGGTGCAAAATATGGCCTTACCTGTTTTACATGCACAACTGCCTGATTTGTAAGGGCAACTAACTGATTTTGTCCTCCTCTGCATAAATTTTTATGCACAAATTAGTTGCTTTGGAAATTTTGGCACTGTTATTTCCCTTTTCTCAGCCCTAAAATGTATTATGTGTAGAAGACAATAGAAGCTTTACAGTTAGTTAGTAAAATGCATTTGTTGTCCATTTTTATTTGTAAAAACTAAAATGCAGTAAGCCTTTTTGGAATCTTATGTTTCTTCCCTTGCTCACTAGTATGTTTTTGTTGTTGTTGTTTAGTACAGTATGTTTCATTAGTGCTTTAAAATCTGCTGAAGCCAGGCAGCAACTTGCCTGCCTAGTAGTTTAACTGAAGGCCCATCATAGCAGTGCATTATGCATTGTCTTGGGAACAATTAAGACATGCCATCCCCACAAAGCAGTTTTTAAGTGGGTAAAACATATTTAATGGTAGGGTTTGTGGCACCCAGAATGGAAATACAATGAAAACTATAGAGAATATGTACTTACCCTAACACTAAGCAGGTTCTTATAATTCACATTGTACACTCTTGGGGATATGCTATCCTGTCTGTATGTTTTAAGTGTTGCTAATGAAATGTTTATCACCTATGGCAGCCTAAGCAGAAGAGTGTAATCTGTGGCCAGCTAAAGGGCACTGTTAATAAAAGCAATAATGAAAATTTAATATGAACATAATTATTGATCTCTTTAGCAGAAATAACTTATGAATAATATTCATATTTAGGACTAGATGCTAAAGTATCCTGGGAAACAGGCATCAACAGCTTTACAATTGATAGATTTAGATGGGACAGTCAGTGTCAGTCTTAAAGCATCTAATTGATATAGACAAATGTGTCAGAAAAGCGGTTTGAAAAAAACATTCATAATGTATAAAGAAGACCAGATTAAGTATCCCTTGTCCTTTCTTGATATGACACATGTTTCTAAAGCACGGGTGTTTTTTATTATTTCTGTTCCAGGTGTTCATGGTAGGTTAAATAAAAACACAGTGTGTGTCTAGTTTAGCTACCCTATTCCCAATATCATGGTATGTTAAAAAACATAGACACATAGTATGTCACTCTTAATGTTTTTTCAACATTAAAATTTGGGAACAAACTAGTTCAGGACACTGACAGCTCCATTTAAAACAACCTTCTAGTTTCTTAGTTTAGAAGATATATTTCGTGTGATCAAGAGAATCATCCAAAGATTTATGGCAATTCAGCAACCAAATTTCATTCCATGGAGTGAGTTTGCAGCTTCTCTAGTTAACGGAAGAAAGAAGTTTTGTATTAAACCTGAATTTATACTTGATTGCCCAGAATCAGAATCAGTATTTGGTCTCGACATCCAGAAGACATGAAACTTTCTTTTAAAAATCTACGTACAAAACTAAATAAATGTTATCAATTAATTACTTTCTTGTTGGTAATTTTTATTCAGTTTTTTTTTTTTTTTGGTTTTTTTAAGAATAGGATAAATGAAGTCCAGGACACAAGTATCATTTTTATATGAAATGGTTTAGTTAGCTTAATTTAGTTCATTTTCTCCTGTGAAACTTTATGAGGTAAACGTTTGGCCTTAATTGCTTCTTTAACCACAGTAACTAACAGAGATACTTAATAATGTTCTCTCAAAGAAACTAATATACCAATGAATGTATGTAAAAATAACATAGGAAGCCAGGGAAAGAAAAAAGACTGGGAAGTTTTGAATAATTTTGTTATTAGAAAATTTTTAGTATGGACAGTGATCTAAATGAAATGTGTTTCTGAAAGCAATATATCCAGGTGTACTGTCAGATTTCTATTTTGAAAAAACAAAGAAAAGATATGATCTTAACATTTTATTTTCAACTAGAAAGCATTCAATGGGCATCTTCACAGATTAATGACCCTGTACATTAAAAAAGTTATCAATAGGCAATGAAAGAGCAATCTACTTCTTGATAATCCAAATTAATTATTCTGGCTTTTTCCAAGAGATGCCCATGGACATTTAAGAAGAATGAATATTATTGAGTTATCTAATATCAAGCCAGTATAAACAGAAAAATATATTCCATTAACAAAATAGTTGATGAAAGATAAAATGCAGTATTATTGTAACTGATAAACCTTTTTGATGCATTTGCTTTCACATAAATTTATTATTTTTCAGTGAAGACAACTTTGTATGTATAAGTGTTATTTGATTGTTATAGTACTATATACATTTTATGGAAAAAATCCAAATCAAAGAAAATGTTCTTCATGGAACCATGTGCCCTAATTTTTATCTGGAACACCTGGACAACTTTATATACCTTTATACAAAATATCTATCAGGTATGGAAAGTACTGAGTCTGTTTCAATATACAAGAAGGCAACTGGAGAGGATATAGGAATATTAATAGTACTGAAGGAAAATGGAAGTGAAGCCCTTTACAAAAAGGGCTTGATTCTGAGGGAGATCAATATGTCTTCACATATAAAAATTATACCTACTTTGGAAAGTACAAGGAAAGTGATGAAATCTGGAAATCATTCATAGAAAATGAACTTGAGAAGAAAAGACAAAATGGAGACGTAGGTAAAGTGATGCAAAGTTGTTTCTGAAAACATTGCTTATGAGCCAATAAAACGAAGAGAATTGGCTCCCAACATAGGTATTCGCCATTAGGATCTAGCTTCTTTATCCTCTAATCTTCCTTTCTCTATTCCTGCCTTCTCCAGATCTTGCTCCAGTGGCATTTCAGGTCTCTCTCGTCTTTTCTTTGTGTTTGAACTGCCTTTGTTGCTCAAGCCTTGAAGGTTTTGAAATGTCATATCCAATTTCATTATATTTTAAAGTAAGGAACGGAATCATCGTTAGTGAAGAAAGGTAGCCTAACAAGAGAGAAGTTTTCAAAAGGGGAGGAAAGTTGAGTTTTTTCAAAGTCATAAGGAAATTTAAAAGAAAGAAGAAAGGTATCTTAAAAAAGAAAAAAGCCAACAGATGATATTCAGACTTATGCATATGTCCACCTTGACTCTTTTGATTAGATATATTTTCCTAGGATATGGTATGTGTAGCAAATACCTTTTAGACTCCGAGAAGCCTTTTCCAATTTTTGAATGGGGCAGAGCTAAAAGAACAATGCAAGCTGTGAGGGAAAAGTCCTCCCTGCCTCTTCCAGCAGCCACAAAGACAGCCATGAAACCACCAAACTAGCAGAGCCATAAAACATCCTGTGGTCTGAGAGCAGTGGAATGCTGTCACCAACAGACCAAGAACTTCCCTTGTTTGAAACCCCCACTCTAATTTACATCTCTCTCTTCCTGTGCTTGCTCTAACCCATATAAGTGTACCGTAACCTGATGTCCATGCTCAGGCTTTGGGGAAGGATCCCCACTGAGCCAGTACATAATAAATCTACCTGAAATACTTCCAAAGAGTGCCCGCTTGGTTTATCGCCAAAAGAGCCATAACACAAACCACAAAAGTTACTAGTAAATTTAATATTCAGAGAAAGTGAAAATGAAATGTTACTACAAACAGCATTAACTTGATGATACAGTAAGTACAAACTTGTTATTTGGAAAGAAGAGTTTCAACTAGAAAAACTACCCTGGGTTCCTTCCTGTTAAGCCTCCTATCACCATGTCTAATTACTTCCAAGTAGTTTAATCTTTTTGACCAAGCTGAAGTTCCCTTAATAGTATGAAGACTGTGTCTTGCTCAGACTTAACCCAAAAGTGTGTAGCTCAGCATCTCAGTAAATATTTGTTGAAATAAAATGATTTATCAATAAATATTTATTGAGTATCTGTTATGGAGAAGGTAGTGTGTGCTAGGGTCTGGGAAATGAAAAACAATAACATTTAAGCATTTAAAATCTTGTTGAGTTGGAAAGTGTACATTAAAGATAAACAGTAATAGACAGCATCTACTAAAGGTCAAATGGGATTATTAGGTAATATAGATGATACCAGGAGTTGGTTGCCCTCCAGGTTGGAAGGGTAAAGAAAAACATGTGTTTCTTATACATCTCACTATTGTTTGTAAAGAAGATAGCTTGACCCCCACATGCTGCTGTATAGACCTTTGAGTGGGATTCTAAGTCAATGAATTTGTTTACCTCCTGGTTTTCTAAATATCAATAGTACTCAAAACATGGAGCATGCTGAGTTCTGAAGCAAGGAAGTATTTGGAGCTTTCTCATTTTCTGATTAAAAATTCAGTGGAGTGTACTCATTCTATTATTTCTGAACTGGCCTAGCTAATTCCCCTAATGTTAACCCAAAAGTCACCTGTATTTATGCTGTGATTAAGGGCAGACATTTTGTGCCCGGAGAAGATACATGGGTTTTATCATTGCTGGACAGACTGCCTGAAGGTAAGGAGAACTAGAAATCCAGCTGGAGTAAAGCAAATGCTGCGGCTAGAATTGTGATCATGTGAGGGAGAGAGGCCAGTAAAGCAGGCTATGGTTTCTAAAGAAAGGAGTAGCAGGCAGTACTAATTCAGTTTACTGTTTCAGCAAGACCTAACTCCCCACAGTTTGAACACTATAACAAACAACTCAATTTAAAAAAATTTTTTTAACTGAGGGCTTAATATTTATTCCTTAAGTTATTCATTCATTCAATCGATTTTAATAGTCCCTCTGGGGGTCAAAGAAGGAACAATACAAATAATATAATGTGCTGCAACAGGATTTACTAAGTACCATGGGAACAGAAATAAAGACTTGCATAATTTTGCCCTAAGAAGGGAGACCAGGGAGGTTCCACAAAGGAAGGGACCTTAGAACTAGATCTTAAAAGATGTTTGGAGTTCACAGAAGGAGAAAAGGTATTTCAGAAGGCAATGAATGAATGCTGAATTATTTAGTTTTGCATGCACTATTGAAACATGGCTTTCTCTACTAATTGTGTGACTTAGTCAGATTTGTAAGGAAAATTAAATATGTGAACATATTTTGAGCCATTAAATGCTCCTAAACTTACCATCATTTGCTAGGTACCATGTTAGAAAAATCGGCCTGTAAGTTTCATGAGAAATGTATTGCGATATCAAAGAAATGACAGATCTGTTGGAAACATTATAATTTATCAAAACAGATATGTCAGGAAAAAAATTGAGCTGTTAAAGCACCTTATTTTTGTTCCTTGGCCTAGCTTTAATCTAGACTTTGGGTAGAATTTACCATTTTACAGAGAGAGAGTTTCACAATGGTAATTTAATTTGCTAAGATGATAGTGATTGATAATAATAATAAAGATGATAATAAATATGATATTATTACATATACTGTCATTTTAGAATCTGTATCTTTAGTACATTTTGATTTCTTCCTAAAGAGGATGGCTCAATTCCTGATGAGTCAGCTGTCCTTAGATGAGTGAATTGTTAGACCTTTCTTAGGATCCAAATCCACTCAACTAATCTAAATCCCCTCAAATACAAGTAGCCTTAGGAAAACCTAAAGTTTGAGCTAATTGGGTTGTATTGTATATAAGTAATTCAGAGGAGGTATTGAAAACAAGATTTTAGAGTTTACAGAGGATACTAAAACTGGAGACTGAGCAAATAATGAGGAACAAAACAATCAGACTCAAAAGGATTTGGATTGTATAAGTAATTGGATCAGCAGATGGCAAAGGCAGTTCAGTACAGGAAAATGTAAAATAGACTTGAAGTAAAAGAAACAAACTGGAGAATGTGTGCTAAATGGAACAATCATCCAGAACTCTGACCAGGAAATGGAATGGGGCGGAGGCGGAGAGGGCACATTATAAGACAGAAATCATAGCAACTCTTAGCTTATGGCTAACTGTTGTTTTAGAATTCTATCAGAAAGAATGTGCATGCCTATTATCTATAGTTGGGAATCTACTGTACCCTATGGGAAGTATCATTGTGCTTCAAATTCTAATCATTCGCAGCTCAGTTTTATAGAGGCACCTTTTAAAATTCTTGTCACTTTTTTGAAGAGATTTTTTTTTTTCCTTTTCGTTTAAGCGTATGCACATTATTCTATAATTAGCCATCTCAGACATTGCTGGAAAGATTCAAAACAATGTTTTCAGGATATTTTATTAATTACCCTATATTTCACCATGTCAGAAAATCCCCAGGAGGGTTCACTCCCCATTTGTCCCATTCCCTGAAGGTAAAATGTACACTTTGCAGGGGTGGGAAATCAACTGTTTAGTGAGAGAGTTATACACAGTACATTAAAATTTTTGTGTGTGTACATAAGGATTACCAGGGCATCTAGCATAAAAAATTGAAGTACCTAGATTCTTTCTCTTGAGGCTGACACAATCTAATTGAGAAAGGACTTGGCAATTTGTATCTTGGCAATTTGGTGATGCCGATTAGGTTATCATTGAAAGACAGTTAGAAAAACACTGGGTGACTGAGTAAAAAAAAGGAGGAAGACTAATCCTAGTACCTTATCATTTAACTGAATGATTAACTTGTTGACAATCACTTTACTCAGGCCTCATGTTTTTTATCTAGAAAATGAGTATATCTGTCCAGCATACCTGACAGAGGAGCAAATTTAATAATGTCTGAAATCTTATTGCACACAAATATAAATCTAAGGTAAAATGCTTGCTAAACTGTAATGTGTACTTTTATGATCTCATAATAATGTGCTTTTAAATGGATAATTGAGGTAGACATCGATACCCAGCCTGAGTTAGATTTTTCTTTTTATCTGTTGCCACAGGAATTCTCACCCACAGTTGATCTCTGCAACCAAATAGGTACTGAAAGTAGTGTTTTCCTTTGTGTACATTTTATAAGTGCTAACAGAAGGTCACTAACTATATCCCCATGGTTTTTTCACTCCCAGGAAGCAACGTTTTGAATAGCAGTCTTCAGTGTTTAGATTCAGTTGTATACCCTATAGTCACTGATACTCAACTCCAGCTTTTGTTGTTGAGAATGAAAATGACTTCCACTGGCCCGACAAGCACAGAATAATCACCCTTTCATCATCTACTACTGAGGTCTGTTTCTCATCTGCAGAAAGTAAAAATGAAGTCTGTTTAGAAATCATACTGAGTCCATTGAACGAAGTATCCAGAAAAATGTCCCATGAAGTCGATCGATCCTGAGAATACTTAAAAACTTCCATAGATTTTTTCTTATTGAAATTCTGTACTATCTAAGTAGTTTCATTCAGAGTGTATCCATTGGTTGAATTAAACAATGCTAAACCCCAAAAGGATATGAGTCAGCTAAAGTGAAGCGTCTGAGGACACTGTGCTCTAGAATGAGATCTACCATAAATATAAGGAAAGCGTATGAACAGTTTCTTCAGTGCTGGTCTTGGTTCCATAGGATTCTCTTTGGAACAGTGTAGGAACACAGCGACCATGTAATTATCTGAGCAATAAGTTAGGTGTTTAAAAATATTTTTTCAGGTGCTTTTTTGTATTCATGATAGATTCTCAACACCAAAAATCAATCTCAATCAAAGCAGCAACAGAGTTTATCATAAATTAACATGAAAAGGTTTTCTACTGAGTAGATGGCTAATTACTATCTAATTTGAATAATTTTGCATATTAATGAGAAATGAATGAAAATCATTTTTAGATTTTTAACTTCAGCTGAGAAACCCATGGAGATAATGGATCCTTTTTAAGAGGCATGTGATCTCTGTTACTAAAGGAGATACTGACTTTTTTTTTTAACAAAATTTACAGACTTGTTTTAAGTTGATTAATGGATTAGTGTTTTGCCATTAATAAACTATATCCGAATGAAAGACAACTTCATTATCTGACTTTGTAGCCTCTAGCTCCCTGCCAGGTAAGAAAAATGGAAAATAGATGAAGATTTTGCTAAGGAAAAACATAACCTTGCAATAGTCCTTCAAAATGTCTGAATGCAAACATTTCTATGTTTCTAATTGTGAGTGAATTTTTGTAACTTGTAATTTTTTGTCACATTAAGTTCTATGTATATTGTTTATAAATAATTTTCAGATTCAGAATATAAATATTGAGCTGAAGTGGGGGTACACTCTTAAAACTATTACTGTATTCTCCATTAAAAAAAGTGACTGACAATTGCCTCAGGCCTTAGAAATACAGCCAGCCAGAAGTCAAAAGTCACTTTCATAAAGTATCCTTGAAACCTATTTTAGGACTGCAAACAAATAATATTTCTTATATACTGACTTAGGAAAAGCAATTTAAAGAACAAGCTACTTAACCTCCTTTCAGTTTTCTTTTACATTTATCTTTCATTTCATATCTGAAACTTCCTTATTTGAGAAATACTTTTAGGCTATCCTCCCTCTTTGAGTAGAATCTGTCATTATCCAATAATTTCATGAATTCAATTGAGTTTAATCAGTATTTATTGCAGACTAATGCTGACCAGTCATGATGAATGAAATTGGTTAAGTATTTTTATGCTTTTGAAACTAAAATCTTTATCCACTATGGATAGTATAACAAGTTATTATTTCTTACAGTATCCATTTGTCTTTAAGGAATTGGCCATAGAAGTACGATACCAGCCCAACATTTATTTTGAAAGACCTCAGATAGATTAGAAATTTCTTGAGGATAAATTTCTTGGCATTGTATTAATGAAATTCATAATCATCGGATTGTATTAATGGAATTTAAGTTGGGCACCTAGAATAATTATAGAGTTCAAGAGATGCCTTTGGATTATTTAACTCAACAGAAAAGGAAAACGTAGGAAAGAATTTACTCTCTTGGTCTAGACTACACAAATATTTTACTTTACAAAAAAGTTCAAGAACATGAGATTGGTCATGCCTGAAAAAGAAAATGAATGCATTCACAGTCATTCCTAGACTTGTTCCAGTCACTGTTCGGGTACCACATGGTCAGAACCTTCTTGGCCAGAGAGTAAATAGGATTTTACCAATACACTGGTGATAGACTCTAAAAGTGGCATTGACAATACATCCGAAGAAAAGTCTGGAAAAGAAGTAAGTCATTTTAAAAAGAACTAAAACCCTCGATGTTTCCAATTGAGCCATATGCCAGGGTAACTCTCAGGATAAGAAATGAACTATATTTTATATGCACAAAGTAGGATTTTTTAACAAAATTATGAAATCAAGAGTGGCATTAGCATGAGCTGTCCACTCCCCCTCTCCTCCTTCTGGTCTCTTCCAGGCTCTTTTGCCAAATAACTGAGAATGAATTTTTGAGAGCCAAAGATACATAAAAGAAGACAAAATAAAGCTGGGAGAATTTTGGCGGAATTACATGCTTAACATACTGCACAATTTCTTTAATATATTTAAATAGTCCTGTGTCATCAGTTGGTAGCTTTCCTTTTTGACAATCTGCATTATATTTTGTTTTTCCTTTATTAAGCTTTACATGTTGGAATTAATTACTGCTGGTTAAAATTTGGTGGTCTAATTTTCAACTTCAGTTAATAGAGCTCAAAGTCTACATTTACCTCTGAAATTGTAAACCTTAACAAATTACATTTGTTAGGGCAGCTTCCAGGAATGATTATAGAATAAGGTTACTTTTCACATGTGACTGACTCATGAGTTACCTCACTATTTCTAAAGAAACTTTAACATAAGCAAAATCTATATATGTTACAGGATTACATATAAAACATAAAAGATGCATATGTACATCCCAAACATTAAGTATCATTCCTCTTCTAGCGATTAAAATAAAGTTACATCAAAAGAACATGTCATAAAGATAATGTGAAAAGATAATGTCAAAAAGATAATATGAAAATAATGCAAAGGTAAGTTCAGTATGCCAACCTAGAATAGTTTTAAAATAACTACATAACATTATACAAAACTAAATGTTCAAGGATTCCAAAAATTTCAGAAACAAATTGGTCCAATGCAAGAAACAGCTGAAAGTCCATAGTGCATCTAGTATGCCCAGTTATAAATAATAAATACATATGTACATACATGCATAATAAATTGCTCTCACATGCATGATGAGGCACATAGGAAGTGTTATCATTGTCTTGCAGAAAAGTTCATTAAGGCTTAGAGATACTGAGATTACCCTGTGAATAACTGCTTTTCACTTTAGGTTAGCTGAATTAATAGCTTGAGCTAATTCCATTTATACAAGTATCCATTGTAAAATTAGAAAAAGAGAGTGGACAAGATAGAACAGGCAAGAGAGTGGAGGCTGATCAAATGAAAGAGTGGGGATATGTACTAAAATCTCTTGCCCCTCTTTTCACACATCATTTTTTTATGTTATAATCAATTCTCTTCCATCTCCTTAGCGATCTAGATAGCTGGATTATTAATTGACATTAAAGCATAAATGATTTATGACTTGATTTTTAGTAGATAACTGTCATATATCTAATCAGGACCTAAAGATTTGCTATCTAGCTCTAGAGAGTCTACATTTTAAAAACCAACATTGCTTATGCTTTTATCATCTCCTGATTTAGTCTTCTAAAATAACATTTAACATTTACTTATTTGATCCTTACAACTGTCTAATGATGCAGACACTACTTATATGATCCTTATTTCATAAATGTTGTCACAGAGGCTCAGAGAACTCCAGGGACTTCCCCAGTGATGGAACTATGATTTGAACTTGCACCTGTTCAACTTCAGAGTCAGAGAACCACTCCCTACTTTGGCAAATAGCTTTACCATATTCAGCAAAACACATGACCCCAGCTTCTGCTCCTAAGAGCTGTGCCACTCTAGACAGATACTTAATTAACTGAGCTTCATTTTCCTCCTTACTTGTCAAATAGAAAGTGACCGCAAAGAGTAATGAGTTGGCTATTAAATAATACTATACATGTAAAAGTTATTGTTACAGTACTGTTATGAGCATTGGGCTCAGGAAGGTGAGTTGATACAGTGGATATTCAGAATGTATAGGTTAACCTACAGTTAATATCAGTAGCTTACATGCGTATAGCTCTTTGGGCGGGGTGTTAGTCTTAAAATTAAAGCCCTGCATCCCCCGCACCGAACAGAGATCTTGTTAGTGATATGAGTCATCAAAGTTGCATTAGCTTTTTATAACAAGTGGAGCTTGCTACAGATAACTGTGTAATACAGTTTCAGTTAGAAACTGACATTTACTTTTGTTCATCAAGATTTTTGGTCATCATTGTCCCATTTCCTGCCTTGGGAAGTTGAGTACGGTGGAACTCTTTTCAGCTGTATTTGTTTTATATATCATTTACCACATCAGTGATTACATATGTATATGTTTATTTCTGTTCTTTGTATTTTTAATCCATTCCCTATGTTTTTCTACGTATACAATATAGTCTATGCTGATAAAACTTGCCACTTGTAAGTCAAATCTCTTTAGGTAATCCTGGGTCTGATCTTCAGAAACAAAATAATAGAATCATTACTGTACAGTTTTTAGGTTATAAATGCTTTCATGTTTGCAAGTGTTCCTATATTTATGTAGAATCACATGCAATGAGTTACTGTAAAACTTTATGATAAAACGGAAATAATGTTAATGTATTTTGCTTGGTTTTTAGTAACATTTTCAAATGAGCCATGTATTTAGTCCTTTTGGTTTTGAACTTTTTAAAGAACTATGATTTTATTTTGCTATTTACAATTTTGTCCTTTTCATCTAAATATACATTACATAAAGTACATTTTATAGTGCAGTTATTTGTCAGTGCAACATAAGTACTTCTGTAAACTTGTAACTTTTTGTGCATGAAGATCCTGAAATCAAAATAATCAACAGTAAACACAAGTACAGCTGCAGTTTTAAATATTTTATAATCCAATCAAATTGTTTGAGTAGTAATGCATTTAAATGTTGTTATGGAATCCCCTCAAGACTTTTTAAAATGGTTACTCTGTTCCTGGGTTTGCTATTTACGAAATTCATAAGAGATGACATTTTTTAATAATAGAGAATCTGACTTAGAGAGCAGTGTTTCTTTCTGTGATTCAATATAATCTATAATTTACTGGCTTATCTTTTTGAGAACTACAACTATTTATTTTACTTTTATTAATTAACATATACATTTGTTGTTGCTGTTCTAACTAAAATGACCTTAAATGGGAAGTTTTACCTGAGTTATTAAGCATCCTTTCAGATATTTAGATGAAATAAAAGTTTTACATAAGAAGATAAGGTATCAGGCTAAAACCAAGTGTGAGAAATATTTTCATAAAAATCTCAAAGCAGAGATAATCTATAATTACAATTAATGCAATATTTTAGGTCAGGTCCAAGTCCTGATGTAGTTTAAATATTTTTAAATCATATAGAAATGAGAATTAGGATAGAGTTCTATTACTATGACTGCAAATAGAGCTAATATAATTCAAACCTTACTATGTGCTATGTCCTAGGCTAAATCACTTTATACAATTTAGTTGCAATTTTATGAGATTATTTCCATTTTTTTTCAGATGAGGGATATAAACCAAATAGAAGTTAAGTAACCCAAACAGTAAATTCTGGAATCTGGGCTGCCTAGCTCCAGAACCTCATGTTTAGTTCATATATATTTAACTAGTGCACATCTATTTAATTCTACACATATATTTAATGTAATTAATGGATAGAGATTGTCCATTTTCAGAAGGAAATATTCTTAAACTTTAAAAATACTAATGCTCAGTAAAATTCAATTTTTTAAGTTGGAGTTTTTGATTAAACATACTAATTCATTTAAAATAATGAAGCAATTTTTTGTTTGATTTAAGGAGTAAAGCAAATTAACATTTTTATAGACATTTATATAGGCAAGCTAATAACTTGCCTATTGGGGTTACATTTTAATAAGCCTCATTCAGCTAATATTTTATTATTATATATTCACTTGTAGATTTTTTTTTGGTACCATTAAAAGGTACTTTGATCTTTAAATTGAATATTGCATACCAACAAATTTTAAGAAAAAGTGTGAGAAGAGAAAGTAAAGATGTGGGTACCTGAATCTTACTAAAGGAAAGATCATTAATATCATGACTACCTTAGAACATCCCTACTGGTAAATATCTCCACCTCACCCCCATTGTGCTAAGCAATTGTGTGACTGAATTATTTTCCATGAAATTTTCAGTATACCAGAGGCTATTTGGTTGCCATAAATATTACTGTAACAAAGCCACTGATCTTTAGGCAAATTACTAATATCCAGTTGAACCATAGGGATCCTTTATACAAAGCTTCTTTGTCTATGTACATCAGATGTGACCTCAGCTCCTTTCTGCATTCTTTCCTGGTTTTAGATTGGGCTTTGCCCCTATATTTATAGGCTGCTCTTTTCCCTTACATTTGTGCTCCTCCCCATTCTGGTTTGTGACTCACTTTATCCTTCTTCATGGAAACTGTCTGTTTTATCCCTCTGATAGACTCAAACTGATTTTCATGCACATGTTTCCCCATGACACTTCTGGGCTCCTTGTTGGTCATATCTTTTCACTCAAAGTATTATCCCTGATGTCTGACATTAGTTACATGTTTGGTTCCCTTATATATTTACACCAAAATTGCAGTGCTTTCCCCCCCGCCACATAAAACATCAACTAGCTATTTGCTAGCCTCATCCTTAATCTTCTTTAGCTAACAATTAGAACCTGACTGAAAATTTGGTTGAAACTATTTGATTTGAACTTGTCAATTAATACTAGATATTAAAAAACAATACCTGCATTGTCTTCTCTTCCTTTTGTAATACAAATCTAGCTACTTTATTGGGTTTAGTAAAAAAACTGTTTTAGTTTCATATATTCAGCAAATATAAACCAATGGCCTATTATGTGCCACATATTCTTCTAGGAGAGCAGATATATATCTTATAAAACACTGTATTCCAAGTCAGTAGTGTATATGTATATGTATATATCATACTTAATAGATCAATTTACAAGACTTGCTGCTGGACTAGGTCCTAAGAAGCAAACTTGTTACATCCCCTGACCCTTACTACACTAAGAAGATTTTGATCTGATTTGGGACCAGTTTGCCTATAATACAATGTTTATAGAATTCCAAATTATACCAATAAATGTATGTAATTATCACTGTAAAATGCTCATGCTCAGTCATGCATATGATTATGCTAATATCTCCATCAAGTTTCTCTGGGTCTTGTATGTCACACTTTCCTCAGTATCTACCTCTTTCAATGTTATAGGACAACTTAAACAAAAGTGAAAGTTCACTTAGTTGTTACAAAATAGATTCATTTTATGAGGCCAAGTAGCCCCTAATAATGGATGTGGTTGGTCAGAGCTGGTTTCTAAGGCCATCAGAATATATCAGCGCCATCTATGCTGTCTCTGTTGCCTCACAACTCACATCATTTGCACCTATATAAAATCTGAGGATATCAGTATAATAGTAATGTTCCCCAAAGTGTGTTCTGCCAAACATCTGTGCCAAAAGACACCATAAAAAAGGGGAGGGGACTAAATAGTTAATAATTTGGGACACAATCACAGGTGAACATATAGTTGTGTACAATTTTGGACTGAAGAAATTTTCAAGGTTTTTAAAATATGCTTATATTAATTGAGACTCCCAAGAAAGGGCTATTGAATTTTGTGATTCTCAAATGTATTTGACTATGACATCTTTTATTCTTTTGCTCAGAACATTTCTAAGGACAAGTCTTCAAGGAAACCTGGGAAACTGAAACACTGGGACACCATATGTATATACATATATATTTAATACTATGTAGGATTAGGAATGTCTCTAAAGATATGAACCCAAGTTATATTGAGTTAATGACATGCCATTTTTATATTTTGCTGATGAGGAAACTAAGATGCAGAAAACTAAGTAGATTTCTCGAGGTTTGCTGTTGGAAAATGTTACAAAACAAAATAAAAAACAAAACAAATAAAAATAATCCTGGCCTGTACAACCCAATCTGAGAGTTATTTATCCACAGTATGCTTTCCTCACTGGGGATTCAGGGTAGAGAAACAGGGTTAGTCTGTATTCTCCCTGTTGCTGGATTATGGGGACTTAAAACCAAATCTGAGTTTTAATTTCAGCAATGAATTAGCTCTTTAGGTGCACAGAGGATGACATCCACTGGGGAACTTCCTGATGAATTTAATTCACAGCCCTGCCTCACCCTCAACCCTCAGTCCAGAGGGAAGGATTGACTTTGTTTCCTACAAAGGTTTAACCAGCACAGTTAGTATTTATTGAGCATCAACTATGTGTTAAGTATTGAATATTTAAAAATATATATGCTTTATCTTATTTAATCTTTCCCTCTCTATAGGGTTGGTGACATCAAGAAACAGATTCAGAGAAGCTAAACAAATGATCAAAATTCAAATAATTAGTAAATAAGGAGCCCAGAAACAAATCCAGATCGGACTGACTATAGCTCAGAGCCTTTTCACTAACCATACTGTCTCCAAAACCTACAGATAATCCCTGTATAAAATTCTCCTGGAGACATGAATGAATTAGGATATGAAAGAGCCATACATTTCCTTTCTTCACAAATTTACCTATTTTGGAAACTGAGATCATGTTTTATTGTTATAATCCAGGGCAGAATAAAACAGAAGAGTCAGCATCCAGAAACCTGATAGAATGTATCTTGACTCTGTCAAACTCCAGAGCTGACCTTCCTGTGTGCTGAAAATCAGCATGGAGAAAGGGATTTATCTGGGGCTGTTAACAGTCCTGGCATTTAGGCAATCCTGTAGGAATAGCTAGGTGCATGTTTGTAAAAAACAGACCAGTAATGGAGCCCCCATGGGATTATTTTTTCTACCCACATCCAAGGTACTAATGGACTTACTTTACTCAATGGGCTAATTACAAATGATTTGACACTATAATCTCGAATAAAACTTACAATTTTTGTAATTTAACTCTAGATAAAACATTTGCCTTTTCTCCTTTCTAAAATATCTGTTGTTGTGGCTTATAAGATCAATAATTTTTACATTTCACAAAGCTTCTAAGAAGATTTGAACATAGATGATGGCAAGCAAAGGATGGGCGTTCAAAGGAAAACTGTTCAGGAGGTCAATAATTTAACACTTTCAGAAAAAAACACAATATCAATTCTCACAAAGATCTCTAAGACAAATTTCTTCATTAAAAATCTGTTGAGAAGGAATTTATTAAACAAATTATTAATATTTCAGGGCACTGCTAAAGTGCAAATTAAAACAAAGCTAAAATCGCATAGGAAAAATATATGTCAAGATAAAAAATAATTTCTATTTGACAGTAACTTTTACTAAAGGCAAATTCTCAAGCATCTGTTTGGAATCTTACTTTTTGTTTTTTTAAAAGGAAGGAAGTAGACAGGAATAAAAGCAAGGAGATAGGCAGGAAATAAGGAATAGAGAGGAGGAAGAAGCATTTATTTATCTATTGTTCATTTTGGTTGTCTGCTGTCTGGTCCCCTCTCCATCCCTGGGCTGGGGGTGGGGGTGAACTCCAGTCCCTGGGTTTTATGAGCTACAGACTTAATGCCTAAGCAACTTAAAACTAGTTAATACCTTAAATACCTTAATACCTTAAAACTAGTTAATGATATAATGCAGTATTCCTTCAACAAAATCAATTTGAAAAAAAATACATATATTCAGTGACTATTTTTATTGACTTTTTAAAATGCAAATAGCACATTATACTCAAATATTGCATACTTTTCTACCTCTTGGCCACCATGTTTAACCTTCATTTTATATCTGGTATTTCAGTCTATAATAATAGTGTTCTGTATTTGTAATTAATAAAATGTTTCCTAAAATGTTAAAGATATGTATTTTAAGGTTCATGAAATGCTTGCATTATATAAAATCGAATTAATTTATACAAAAAACTTCATAAAATATGGTTTTATAAAAATTACTTGGAAAACTACTCTTTAAACTGGTCAAATATTTTCTTTAATAAATTAAAATGTTAAGTACATTTGACAACACTTGGTGAAATTAGTATGGTAGTGTGAATACTTAAAGGGTTTATTAAGAGCTAGTTACTTGAATTCAAATATTTTTGAAGCACTACTTATATATGCAGAAACAATGAAACTCATTTAAGACTTTCATCCATCTACCCATGTATCAATGCATGAATGTATGCATCCATCAAATATTTCTTGATTATATTTTATGCTAAAGCACTGAAAGTTTCTTGGAGGGAACTAAGGAAATTGAGACTATTCTCAAAAAATGTACAGATCAGTCAAGAGGATAGACAGTCATAGCTGTTGATTTCTAAAGTTTGTCAGACATATAATACGCATGGAAAACAATGTGTGGCAAATGATGTGTCAATTTTAAGAAACTCTTGAGGGATGAGAATATATTTTGAAGTAGTGAAAATCATACTCTAGGATGGAGGAAATAGCATACTATCCCATTGGGGAAAACCATGGAGGTAGGACTCTGGATGCAAGTTATTAGCTGAAATGTATGAATAGCTAACTGTGGAGGGAGTTTAGAGTATCTGAAGTGGTCATAAATGCTTCATCTAGTAAATGTGTAATTTTAGCGAAAGGGAAACTGTGACAAAAGTGTTTGATAATTACTCTGGGACAGAGCAGAGGCTGAGCTGAAACTGAGGACAGTCTTTATACATAATCCAACACAGGCTGGTGACAACTTTGCAGGAGCGTTAAAGGAGAATGAAGCGTCAAACCAGGAGTGGGTAGATTTTAAAGTCTTTCAGCCGTGTTAGAGAAATAGGAGAGAATACTGGATTCTTGGTCCCAGCTAGTTTGTTCCTGGTTCTACCACGATGAGACCTTGGATAGACTTGGACAAATTACTTAGTTCTACAACTTGTTCATTGTTTTGATGATCTGTAAAATAGGAATCATTTTAGAATTTATTTTATTAGTGTAAAATTTAAATAGGGTAGTGTATATAGAGTCATTAGTGTAAGGATTCACACGGATAGGAGACTTCAATAAATGTTGCCTATACTGTTAAAAATCTAGAAATTGAAGTTCTGACTTATACTAATACAAAGGAAAAAATGGGTTAGAAAAGAAAAATTGTGTTGAGGTGGAAATCATGGAATTTGGAAACTCATTTGATTATTAAATACAAATTAATTTTCTTGTCGTCTAGAACAGAGGACCTGGAGAAATGAGTAAAACCTGAAAATTTTAAGAATATATAATGATGACTGGGTCTATTCAAAATTAGAAAGGGAGGTTTCAAAAAGATTTCTTGAAATTCTCATTTCTGAATTGATGTTTTTAAAAATTAAATTTATGAATTAAAAATTACATTTCTGTGACGAGAATATTTAAATTGTCAGAAATTTGATTTTTTCCCTCTAAACTTAATCTTAAGACAAAAACGATAGTTTCAATATGCCTATGGACACTGAATGAGCAATTCAGTACTTAGTGCAACAGCATAGACTAGTGGTAGGAAGGGAGATTGTAATTAGGCGTCCTGAAAACTACTTTTTATCATATCCAGGGTCCATTTCAGTTTTAGGGTATCATTAAGAAAAAAATTATGAATAGCCATCAAAGTAGGGTAATTGACAAAACAAAACTAGTTTAAGGCATAGATATTTTCATAACATAAGGTTTATTAACTAACAATTGGCACATTTTAAAAGTTTTCTTTTTTAACTGTTATAAGTAGTTTAATAGCAATAATGATATGTTAAAATATAGAAAAAAATCTTTTCTTTCATTTGAAAACTTTAGCTATTTTTTTTTAAGAGAGGAAAGGAGAGGAGGAAGAAGCATTTTATAGGAAGGAAGAAAATAAAAGTAGAAGGAAGCACTTTTATTTGTTTGTTTTTGTTCTCAAACCTGGGTTCTTGGGCTTTACATGTCTATTCTCCCAGCAGCATGCTTAGCACCTGAACCACAAGGATTCAGCTATTTTAAAGAGTAATGTATTAAAAATGCATGAATTTTTAATTCACACAACAGGAGATAACGGTGTCATTTTCTAACACTGGATTTCTTTATCCAGACAGGTGATATACAAATCACCAAAAATTTATATGTGCTATAGACACAATAGAGGGGAACAAAATTAACTAAGATACAGATACTGAATTTAAAAGTTTATATTCAAATACGCATGCAATTTAAGTAATATGGACAAAATCAGGGCAATCTTACAAGCTTAAAGAGTCATGGAAGACAGGATGAAGAATGAAGGGGTTAATTAAATTCCTTTGGGGAGGGGTGTGTGTGTGTGTATATGTATGCGTGCGTGCGTGCGTGTGTGTGTGTGTGTGTGTGTGTGTGTGTGTTTTGTGTGCAGGATGCAGTACTGAAGATACTGCCCAACACAGAACATTCAATAAATGTTTGTTTAATAAATGATCTTTAAGTAAATTTATTTCCTCAAATTTTGTAGTTTAAACTATTGTTTTATTTTTTTCTGGTTGTAGGACGAAACGTGGAAGGGGTTCAGCTGGGTGGTTGTGACTCAGGGTCTCCTAGGGTTGTAGTCAGATGGTAGCTAGAAAGTACCAGAGTTAGTTAGAAAAAATTAGAGGCCTAAGCAGCTGGGGGTTACTCAGACATCTCAGCTCTTACAGTTTCATGTCCTCCCAGTGGCTTCTCCTTTGGGGTGGGTTTAAGCTTCCTTATAGCATGTGGTCTCCGTGCAGTTGGGTTTCAAATAAAATTTCAATAATTATATTTTAGTTAATAAAGCAGAAGCTTCATGGCCTTTAATGGCCCAAACACAAAAAGTCAGCTTCACTTCTGCCATACCTTATTAGTCAAAACGGTCACAAAACTACCCGGTGTTTAAGGCTGGACAAATAGATCCATCACTTCACGGACGTAGTGTAAAAGTCATATTTAAGAAAAGTATGTGGGAGGGAGGTATTGTTGTGGCTACTTGTGGAAAATAAAATCATCACGGGGGATTTAATGTTAGTATTAAAAGTCATGTAATGTTCATACCTAATATTCTTTCCTGCCTTTAAAAAAAAAAAAAGAAATACGTTCTGAAATATGAAAAAAAAATTAGAAGTGGATTTGGAATCAGAGGTCAGTCTAAGTTTATTTATTTATTTAATTTATTGAATGTTCTCGCTGTGTTGGGCTATATCTTAAGTACTGAGTCATACACACACGCCCCTGATTTCTCAATTTCTACTCAGTTTTGTAGTGTTTCTCTCCTAAAATTGTATCTTTTAATGTGTAGAGTCCTCATTTAGGCTGTGTCTATTAGTTTATATGCTAAACATTTGCAAATAAAACAACCTAATTAAATGACAAAAAATTAATCTGTCAAACTGACTGACACCACATAGCAAGAACAACAACAAAACAAACAGAAACAAAGAAAAACAAACACACACACACAATCCCCAAAGCAAACGAAGACAACAACTTATCACATGTATAATTTACTTTTCACTTGTCAACAAGTTGCTTTGATATGGCATATAAGACAAAGTCTTATTTGACAAAGAATACATCTTAGATTTGATTTTAGCAAAGTGTTGCATGAGGGTTACAACTAAATGGGTTTTGTTCTACTCCACATGCAAAGAATACTTTGATTCCAAGAATTTCATGTGACACACAAAATATTTTAGGCCTACTTGATATCGTTTGGTGTACCAGATAAGCATAATTCACCTCTTTTTTTGTACATACCCATATCAAAAGAGAGCCGAAACACTGAAAGCCAATAGTATAAAATTCCTCTAGTAACTGAAAGCATGGTTGTTATTGTCTTTTGACCATGGGACTACAGAAGTCATATAGCAGAAAATGTAGCATAATAGATGTTTTAGGAATGTGTTTTGATTATGGAACTCACATCTTCCCAAGAGAAATATCAAGCACTGTATGTACATTATTATATATTTTTTTAAATGAGAAGGTAAGAGAACATATTTTCAAAGTGGACTCCATGATACACTTTGGATTATATAAATTTTGGCTACTAAAAAAACCTACTTTAACATACCATACTTAAAGATTTTTATGCTATGATTTGATTAGAATTTTAGGATAGGAACTAATCTGAAAAGAAAATATTTTGCTTTAAATTTACCCTTATTGTAGATATATGGAAAGAAACCTAATGAAATAAATATTCTGAAAATAGCATCTGAATGTAGACAGAGCTGAAAAATAAATCATAAATTTCAATGTGAGCATTATTAAAATATTTAAGTATACACTAGTTTTTAAGGTAGAATATTGCTGGTGGAATCTGAGGGTTTTTGTTGAGAAACTGGGTGCTGGTTTTTTTCAAGAGTTTTTTTGTTGTTATAAATATCTCATAGCATCACAAGAAATAATAGCTCAGCATCTATCTTTTCGGCTGCAAATACCTTTTCAGTTCATTCATCTCCTTCATGTGTTCTGAGCTGCTCGATTCAGACCTGGGGAAAAATATTTTTCTCTTTTTCTGCAGTATTTCTTCCTTTGTTTTAGTTACCTCAATAACTCTTTCCCTTTGTTCTACTTTGGAAGGCATAGCCATTAAAGAAGTTCACAACTTATATTTTTCTGTCAGAGGCCCAGAAAAGTTTCTCAGCATTTTCTCAAAGACACATGGGTAACCTTATCACTTATGAAATTCAGGCATAAACTCTATAGTACTTTAGCTAAAAATCAGCTACTTAGCTGATTCCTTTCTATGACTTCAACATAATACTGGGTATACAAAGTCAGGTAAAATGGAATTATAATTAAAAAATTTTTTCTGGTTAATTTATTGATGCTGTCTTTTTCTTTGTTGCTGCTTAAGAGATGTTAAATGCTTTTTTTTCAATATTAAAATAAAGTTTTCAAATGAAAGCTGCTAATTTTAACAAAATGCAATCACCACCTCCCTCAAAGTGTATAGTCAACAGGGCAACTCATTCTCCCCATACCTACATCCACTCACATATACACATACTTGACCAGATCTCGGATCTGAATGTAAGGAGCTCCTGGTCACATGTATGCACACATACTTACGTATTCCTGCATAGGTTGAGGGTGAACATGGGGAAGATAGCACAAAAGTAGCAAATAGTTTTAGAAATGACTGTCCAGCCTGGCATGGACATTAAAAAAAGTATCCTTTGCAAAGGGAGGGTGGAAGGATGGTATTTGGAGAGGAAGATGGCTTGGGTTGCTAGCTTTAGTTGTCTCTCCCAGTGGCACCAAGCCTCCAGGCTAGTCAACTGCCAGCAGGAGGAGCCAGTCTCTGGGCTGAATCTCCTACCCACAACCTGGGGCTGCTCCACTTCCAGAGTCAGAAGTTCTCCCTGGAGCCCACAAAATAGCAGGTGTGAGTCTGAAGACCAAGCTGGAGTCAGAGGTCCTGGAACTCAGCTAAAAGCAGTGTAGGAGGTAGTGTAGTAGTTCCAGCCTTCTTCATTTGATCAGGATGGCACATGATCAAGCCTCATTTTCTGCCAAGTAATCTTTCCATCTTAGATTCCTCTGGAAAGTCCAGGAAATCGTTCATGTTCTTTTCACTATGTCCAGTGTGGTTTTGGGAACTGGTGCAGGTCAATGGTCATGAGGGAGAGCATGTTTGACTTTGGCGGGGGTTGGGGGTGGGGTTGATTCTGGGATGTTAGTTCCTACTGCTGTGGATAATATTTGAATTTCCATCACAGCTCCAGGCATCCAGGATGCTGCTCCAGTATGTTAGCCTGACTCAGTGTTGAGAGTTTTGAGAAACCGCAGTTTGCATGGGTGGCATGGCCAGGTCAGTTAATGTCCTGACAGAAGAGTAGTTTTATTATGGTCTAGGCATTAGAAAAGAAGTTTTCAAATTCTGACAGGGAAATCAGGTTAAAACCCTAACCTTGGAACATGAAGGAACAGGAAGAAATGTCATTGATGTTCTCCTTTAGGATGTAGAATTAGTGCATCTGGGGTTGTAGGTCAGGCCCCAGAAGAAGTGGAAGTTTCCCAGGTTGGCCAGACAAGCCAGGCAGGTGTTGCATAGTCTCACAGGCCACTCTGGCTAAGTGGTTAGTGTCACCTTGTTACACACAACAGCCCTTGTGGTTGCCAGCCTGAACTTGGTCTTAATGCACCTTGACCTGCTCCTCCTATGTGATGAGGACACCTTCCTCATATCTTGTGAGGCTCCCGAGGACTCAGGCAGCAGCAACCCTTCCTGTTTTCGCAGTGCATTAGCTGCACCTCCTTGCCCATACGGACTCCACATTGTACTCCAGCTGATTCTCAACACCTGCTACTGGCACCTGTGGAGTCTAAGCAAACACAGAGCTCGACTTGGTACCTGTCCAGAGAATGGCTCCATAATGGGACTTCATCTCAAAGGAAAGTATCAGTGACACAGAGACAGAACATAACACTACACTGGAGAGGGAGTCTTTGGTAGGGCTGGGTCCCCACTGTGCTGCGCGTTGGTCTTCTGCAACTTGCTATTGGCAATAACGGGCCTCTTTCGGTCTGAGACACCATTCTTGCGAATACACAGGTGAGACTGGAGCAGTGACTTATTGGGCAACTTCACCTGGGAGAGCCGCCCTTCCAGAGGAAGGGACACTTTGGGGTTTACCTGACCAGCACATACACGATGGCAGTGAGAGCAGCTGTTGGGAGGCCATGAGCCAGCACCCTGGGCTGGAAGCCTGGAGGTCCAGAGCACAGGCACGCAAGGGCTTGTGCGCAGCCGCGAGTCCTTCCACAAGGAGCCCTCTGGGTCCTGGAGGAGGCGGGAGCTGGCCGCGCGGACCGCCTGCTCTGACAGCACTTCACTTAGCTCTAGCACCAGCACCGTCATCTAGCTTGCAGTGCTGGCCACCACCACGTGGGCTGTGTGCGCACAGAGCACCATCTTCTGTATGTGGAGTCTGGGATAGTTGCTCGAGGGCACGAGCTTGTCCGGCTTGTGAAAGGGCAGCCAGTCATCCTCGGTGCTCTGGACCAGGCTGTTCGCTTGCTCGCGGTCTCTCAGGAAAAGGACCGCTGTGCTCTCGGCGTGCAATGCAGCCGCAGCTCCATTCCTGAGGTGTTTCAGAATCTGATGGTGCCGTCCTCGTGGACTGTCAGCAGCAGCCCTCACTGCAGTGACTCTCAGGCCCGGTTTCAGTATCTGGTGACCGGCCAACTCCCGGTACTGGAGCTCATCGATATCAAGATGTGGACCCAGTGTGGCCCGGACTTTGACAAAGTGGAAACAGCAGGTGGTTACAGACAGGTACTCTCCAACTTCTGACTACAGAATATTTTTTCTAACCTTTAACTGTTTTGTGTCTCGAGACATGACTGAGAAGCCACAGCCAAAACTACTGGGCGCTCAGTGAGTCGCTGAACGTGTGGAAAATAGGTAAAGTTGGAGGAATGAGTATTAAAGATGGATTCTACCAGAGTGAGACAGCTCTTAACTCATACTAGCAATATTTATACCTATCAATTGCAATTTTTAAGTCATTTTCATTCGAGATTAGGAAGATGTAGTTAAAAATGCCTTTAGTTGTTCCCGTGTTGATTTGACACAGGAGTTTTGCAAAACTTTGGAATTTTAGAATCCCATTCAATAGGGTGTGGGAAAAAAATAAAAGACAGGGAAACTGGAGTATTTTTCCCTTTCCATCTGATAACATAATTTGGGCTTTTATAATTAAAGGGCAGTGATAGCTGTGAAAGAAAATTATGACAATTCTAACATTTAGTAGATGAAAGAGTTTTCTGTACTTTATCAAGTTCACCTTATATAATTCTGGAAAAATGAGGTGGTAAATGTTGATATTTGCGTTTTACACAAAGTCAGTAGTACTACATTATTAAAGATCATTATATATGAATATCTATTTTAAATATTCATATACATAGTAGTAGATAAATTTATTGCCACACACCCATGCATACATATACACACATACAGAATGCGAGCTGCTTAGCTTTCCTAGATTTTAAGCTTCTTCTTCCTCATCAATGGTTTCCTTCAAGGATGTTTTTCATGTAAGTGTTCTAGAATGCTCTGTTTCCAACCTCATTTATCAGTTAGTTGTCATGCTTTATTTTTTGTTTCATTTGGGTAACGTTAATTCTTAATGATATTTCTGTTAGGAACATAGCCTGCTGAATAGCTGTTATTGAATCAAGAGTATATGACCAACAGAGATTTGAAATTGACCTCCCATACACATAAATGCATATACCACAAGTCAAAAGTCCTTCATGGAGTTGACATAATCTGTCTTCTACTTAAGGTCCTAGACTGCCACTAACTTCACCATTGTACAAGGATAAGTACATTTACTTTCCAAGAAAAATCCTACTGAATTACAAGTATTGTAGTATAATTTCTCAATTGGTGCAGTAATCTGTAAATATTAGTGTTGCCTCCAAACTATGCAGAATGTGGAGAATCAACCATGAGTCACAAAATATTTCCTCCAGAGCCAAACCCATCCTTCACATGAACAGTTTTCATAATGCTGTAGACACATTCATGAGCAGCACTGTTGCTAACTAACATTTAGAACTTTTCTTGCCCTTTGAGACTTCTTCAGCATTAGGTTTAGTTCTTACAGTGAGCTGGACGCAAAGCTTCCAGATGAACAAGTATAAATTAAGATAAGTGGTTGTGTTTTCAGTTAATACATTAGAAGAATAAGACAAAGGAAATTTCACATTATTTTTTGAGCTGGAATATATACTTTCTTATGTATAAGCAAGTGCATTTACACTAACAGAGACATCTTGCCGTCACTGAAAATGGGCTCACATTCTGGATTTAAGCAAAACTTTATCAAACAGGAAATTTAAAAGTATGTCTCCTAATTCCTATCAGGTTTCCTTCTGAAGAGGTTGGCCATGATCAACATTAAGAAACATATTTATGATCAGGTAGATGACAACATCTGTTTTATTTTTTAGCAGCAGAACAGCCTAGATTTTCTTTGTTATTTATTTTTGGTGTCAGTATCATTGTATTTTCTCTGTGCCACCCTTTTGAAGTACATTTAAATCTTCCTTAAAATATAGCACGTATTCCTGTAGAGAATGCCTAGCTTTATTTTAGTTCCTTTGATTTGTAATCCGTAGTTTTAGCAATACATCTCAACGTATTATTTGTTTTCATCACTGAAGCTCTATATTGTCATGCAATTTCAGAAGTTTGCTTTTTAGGCTAACTTCCTAGACTTGAGGGTTTCTATTTAGGACTCATTACTTCTCATTGGAATAACTTACATACCATTAAAAATTTCTTTTTATTAGGAACTGGCATGAGATAACACTAATTTACCAAATCTCTATATAATTAATACATTTAAGAAAAAAAAAATGGTACAGTGTTCACCTAGAGGTTCAAGCTGAATAGGGGACAGGGAAGTGAAAGAATGTCTGGTGTTGGCAGTGGTAATTGGGGATGGATAGACAATGTTGCCAAAGCATGTATCATATCTAAAAGGGTGACCACTGATAATTTCACAGAGACTATTGCAAGGATTCTGCTATAATTCTTTATTTTTTGCCAATTAAGTCCATATCAAGTTCAGCAGGACAGGAAATGTTGATTTTCTTGGGAAGCCAATCCATCATTGCCCTCAGAATGCCTGAATAGGTACAAGGTGATACTGGAGTTTGGATTCTGCTACTGCAAGGATGATATATCATCACTTGATCACATCCTTCAAGTAACCCATTAGGTAACATGTCTTAAAATCTCCCATAAATAGGGGTAGTTTTAAAGAAAATATCACTGAAAAATCAGTGAGTTAATGTGTTGTCCTATTGACAGGTGTTTAACCATTTTTAAATTCTCAAGATGGTTCATTTATGTTTGCTATTCCAGTCTTCAATGCTAATTTACTTTAACCTACAATCTTGGAAATTATTTCTTTCATTCAAGATCCAAGTCATTTTTATGAATAATTAAAAAGGCAGGACACTACCCTAGAAGTAACTTCTTTCCACCTTAAAATAATCCCTTTTATTGGCACTTTTGTGATGTCTGACCCTTCACGCAGTTGTAGTGCTCATTTGTCAGCTCTCTGCCTATTGTGGTATGAACTTTAAACACTCATTTTCCTTGTAAAAATGTTTCCTGAAAATGTAAGTGAAATGATAAATGTACATGCTATCTTCACCATGTTCTTCCTTCATGCCAATTATGTATCTTGATTTAGTCTTTTGTGTTTATTTTTTCCTTCCACCAACTCTTTTTAATAAAACTGAGTATGTGCAGCATCAGCTAATGTCCTGTCTCAAATGTTCTTTCTCCTATCTATCAAGGTACAAACTTAGTGCTTTTCTCTTCCTGCTTAAAAATTCTGTGATATCTGTTGTCAGTGTTATTTGTAGAAGATAACTAATAAATATTTGCTGAATTGAGATATGTACTTGATTGATTAAAACACAAGCTCCTTGGGGACAGGCTCTGTGCTTTAGTGCAACTTGAAATGTACACATAGTATTAGATATCTTAAATATATTTTTATTCGTACATTGATTTGATAAATATTTTGCTTGAGTTTTTCTTTTTTAGAAAGATCAATTCTGATCTTAGAAAGCTTTGATTTGTCCAAACTCTTGCAAGTCTTTTGTTTCAGATTAGTAGTTTCTCAGAAGGATTCAGCTATTTCCCTGTTATGTCAATAACCAGTTTCTGGTTCCTATAGGTTTTGCTGTGTGTATCTTATGGAGAAAGAAGCACTTGTCCAGTCTACTTCTTTGTAGGAATAACTGAAAGGGTAGTAATAAGGCATGTGTTAGTTTTAAAAAATGAAGGAAGGAAAGGCTTTTAATTGTATGGGAAATTTAATTAGATTTAGACTAATTAAATTCATTTTTTTATATTAACATGTTCACAAATATTATTGCATCTCGTTAGATTTCATTCTTCTAGCCTTACTGAACAATATTCAATAGTAGTTTCAGATTACAATAAGTTCATTATGAAGATAAGGTGGAATTAGCGTAGGAAGCTCAGCTGGTTGAAGGGGTCTGTACTTTAATTACTGCAGAGGGTGTGCATATTAATTACAACACAAGTGATATTTACTGTACCTCAGGAACATATGACAGGGTAAAGATACTGACAGCACCAGCTAATAAACTCAGTATGATAATGAGGAGAAAAGACCATAAAAATAGAAGGAAATAAAATTATTCATAAAGTATATTGATCCCAAAGTAAAGACATTAAGCTCTGATGAAGGGCAACAAAAGGGAAGCTCCTCACTCTATCAAACAAATAACCAAAGTAGAGAAATGTTAGTGGAGAGACAGATTGTCATTATACTGGTCACATGATTACACTCTAGAGAGTACACAGGAGCCATAAAATGGGAGATTTTTAATAAATCAGCAGAAAGCCATACTGTCACCTGCAAGAATTGAGGTCGCAGTGGCTAAGGACACATCTTCAGAGTGGAGAAGTTGGATACGCTGTGGTGTAAACCAGAAGGAACCACATGCATGCATAATTTGGTTCAAGAACCACTGTCTCTTCTGGAAAAGCATGGGAGCACATAAAAACACTGTGACAATTGCTCTCAGTGGCTACTCAGAACCAATCACCCAATTAAGAAAAAATAAGCAGCTATGATTTTGAGATTATGAAGGAGAGTAAGTCGGATAATTTTTCTGAGGAAATGCTCAGTGATGCCATGATCTTGTTTAAATTTATGCAACTGAAAGGAAAGTTCTAATGTTGGCCTAGTGTGATTAAATCAGAGATTTTGTATGTTTTATTTTGATTTTACATGGGCCAAAGGAAAGGTGCTTTTTTGTTTGTTTGCTTTTGTTTTTGTTTTTAAAGGAAAGGTGCAGCTTAGCAGGAAGAGAGAGAAAGAAGCAGCACTTTATTTAGTTGTTCATGTTGATTGTTTCCCCCAGCCCCAGGTCTTGAACTGGGCATCTTGGGATGTATATGAACTGTGCTACAGTGGATTAACCCATGAGACCACCAGGGCATACCAAAAGAATGATTTTTTAAGATAGTTATTTAATTAAGTAATATTTACAAACTCAATTTAGAGAAAAAAAACCCTCAGCTAAAATGCCCACTTTTTATATAAAATAGTTGATATAATTGTATTTTTGAAGTTATTTATTTGGAGTTTATTTGCCAAAATCAGCCATAAATCATGCTTATTATTGACTTACCATGGGTAGAGAGTACCTGTTTATTTGACTTATTTATTGTAACCCATGGAATAGTAATATTGACCAAACTTTTGGAATTTAAGTTAATATTAAGATGAAAACGTGCTTTGCAGGTATATGTATGAATAGTGATTTTAATATATGCTAGAAATATGTGACATTATATATATATATGTATATATATATGAACTTGAATCTGTGTATAACAGAATATGTGGTTCTGGTTAAAACACTTCATAAGAATATTAGTGAACCTAGAGAAAATGAAGAAAAGGATATACCTAGGGACAGTGCATAATCTCAACCTGCTTCTTGCTAACACTATTAGAGTTGTCTGGTGGAGATTCTTTATTTCGGTTGAAATATATAAAATCCTCAGTTGAAAAGATTAGACATCAAATTATAGAAGAAAGTTATGGAGAATCTCTCTGAAATTTGGGTAAGACTAAAGGAATAACCAATACACTTGATCTGAAGTATTTTGTGTCCTGGACCAGAAGTGAAGATATCCCTTAACACTGGTCTGAAGTTGGGTACCATCCTTATTTCTTATTTCTCTTTCTGCTCTTTTTGGGGCTTACTCTGTGTATTACCCCAGTATTCCAATGTTTTCATGCTAATCTTTATTTCCTTGGGTGGTGAGTTGAGAGGTTATTTCACTTACATTAAAGTAAAATAGGTTCAGGAGTATTTTACTTTAAGAGAACAATGCTTCTTGTAAGCTTACATGTTATGACTTGACTGTTAATAAAGTAATTATATATAATCAGAAAGATCTACTTGGAATTACTTAAATATAATGAATAGTATGAGCATGAGCTACAGAAAAGACTAAGCATAGAAAATGGATTAAAGTGGTGGTAATTCAAGTTTTATTGTTTTGTCGTGAACTGGGTTATTTTCACCTATATGAAATATAGGTGATATTTTGAAGTTAAGACACCAAGTTATAGGGCTGTATAGTACCCAGAATGTAGTGGGGGTAGGTATTTGATAAATATTTATTGATTGGATAAATAAATGATTGAATACATCATAGATGATTTTTAACCGTCTTTGAAAATTATTGGCAATGTCTGTTATATGTAGTGAATTGAGTACTCTTGATAATATTGGCATGTGACTTTTTGTGCTAGAATTCCTTTTTCAAATATCTCTGCCATCATGAAAGATGTAAAAGCTGGTCAGGGTGAGTTACCACTATTGAGTGGCTAGTAACTGTGTTTGGATGTGAGAACTATAGGTGATCATGGGAAATTAATGCATTTGTTGTTGAAATATGGAACATAAAATGTGCATCTCACCCCTAGGAGATTCATTTATATGGTAAATATAAATAACTTCAGTAGACTTTTAGTTATCATGATGTTGATGGATGTAATGTTTTTGTTTTTTTGTCTGACATATCCTGACACTTGTAAACAAAAGAATGGGTTAGGTACATACCAATGATATGTGAAAGCTCCTTGGGAACAGATGGAAAATTCCAAACTCATGACTTTCATCAGCTGAAATGTAGGCGAGGTTATTAGTATTGAAGAATCAGAATATAATTGAAGAAAATGGAGGGAATTTATTTAAAATTTAGTTGCGTGTAATTCTGATTTTTATTAGTGCTTTATGTGTTTCTGATATGAGTTGACTTCTCTTTGTCAAGGTTTATTTTTTATTTTTCTTGTTAGTGCTGTTTTTCATGGTCCCTTTTACAAGAATTCTTCTGCCCCTGTACTATCTCATTTGCCCCAAGTTTCTTCTCTTTCTTTTCACACATTGCTTCAAATTATCTATATAGTTCATTGTTCACCTTTATTTTTCTTTTTTTTTCCAGCCTAATTTGGTTTGGATACTTATTTCTGCACATGATACTTTACTTTTTCCATGTTCCTGTTTTAATGCAATTTTTAAAATATAGCATCTGCAACTGCTCTTCTCTTTTCCAGCAGAGGAAGACTTCACGTTGTTAAAAAATACTAGTTTGGGGACCTCTAGCAATTCTATTTAAAGAAAAGAGAGTGGTCCTTAGCTTCCTTCCTTCATTTATTTTTTTCCTGTGACTAGTGGGGTGATAAAGAATATTTGATGCCAATTAAATAGACATGGATTCTGATGTTCAACATATTTGTAGAAAGAGAGGATTAAGAAATGAAAATACTAGTGAGACAAAATGGGTTATATCACCTTAAGACTGGGGTGACAGCCTCCGTCTTCATTATAGCAAGATACTATTCATACTGGTTTGGTCTTAACAGTGATGTATTAAGTAGCATTACTATATGGCAAGATAAATGTTAAAAAAAAATTTTCTCCATTAGCTTTTGATGTCACTTGTGTGACTCAGTGAGACACTCTTCGGTGAAATATATACACTCATACTTAATAACATTTAAAAAATATGTAGTCCCTTGAGTTTTCTACTTCAGACCCAAGGAACAGCTTGCTTCTGTACATTTTCATATAAGATTGTCTCAATAGTTACAAAATAAAGCAATCGTTATTTTTACATTTAGAATAAGTCTATTAGCAATCTTGTAACATTATAATGGTTAAAATTAAATTTAAACAAAACAAATGACTTAAAAATTTGATATTTTATTTGACCCAAGATGCTTTATAATCTCAACAGTTACTGGAACCACAACATTATTATAACTATAAGAAAATCTTGTTGACCTTCATTGCAGTGAATAAAAGCTCATAGAAAGTTCCCAAAGCATTTGAACCTTAATGCAGAGTGTAATTTCTTTAAACACCTCAAATTCTGAGTAATTTTATAGATTTAGAAGATTAAGTCTCAGTTATAAACACATTTTTGTTTCTGTATGTTGATTGATAATTGGAAAAAAGTATTTTGTGAAAATCTGTGGAAGTAAGATTGAATAGATAATTAAAAATTACAACATTATAATCAATAAAAGAGATGGATATGATTTTTCTTGCCAGTCTATTTCTTGGACCTTGTAAATCTTCATAAACCCCTTTCCTTTTTTTTTAAAAGATCGCGTTGTATATTTATTACTGTAACATGGGAGTCGCAGTTAAGGTTTCCAGTACATCTTAGATGTACAGCTCCAAAGAGTGTTAAAACAATAGAGAAACCTCAAAAGTGCCTCCTTAAAGAGGATTACTAGAAATAAAGGAACAGAAAAGACGAATTGTGATGGAAAATTTAAAAATCTCTTAGAAATTGTCAAACTGATCAATATCTATAGGAACAACTGAGAAAAGCAAAGATGCTCTGTGTGTTATTTGATTCAACAATAACAAATACCAAAACAAAAGCATTTAATTTCATTTGGGAAGGATAATTTTTCAGTTACCTTTTCTGAAACATTCCCACCCTCTGTTCTCTCATTCCTGTTACAATTAGTCATTGCCTACTGTTGCTTATGATTTTTTTTGGCAGTTTCTAAATGCAATATGTTGCTCTATGACAGATCAATTCTTTTAGCCCACAGACTCATTCCTGAAATCAGCCAAAATGGGAAAAATGTATATGTATATATATATATATATATATTACATATATATCAAATATATGATATATATTTTACAAAAGTCTAAGTTGCATAGGTCTGGATAACGTGACAGATCTTTCTTTTAAAAGGGTGCTCTTAAAGGAGACCATTAATTAATCCTGCATGAATATAAAAGGAGTGAATAACATTAAGTAGCCCCCTTTTTTTGCAAAATGGGTTCAGAATCCACCTTTACATACTATGGCATCTGAAGTATATTCATTTTCTATCATCACTTTTAAAGGAGACAATTTCAGACCAGTATTTTAGTTAGCGAGGAGTTGCTTCTGAGCCTACTGAAGAGAATTTGTAGAAATCCTGTTGTTTATACCCACACACATATAGATGTATATACACACCACTGAATTTAAATAATCCCAGTAAGATTCATATTGCTCGGGTTTTTCAGCAAAAGAAATTATAGTTTTGTTGCAATCAATTTAACTGTCAGAACTTTGGTGTAGTAAAATATATGCTTGTAGCTCTGCAAAATTTATGCAGTTTGTACATATAGATAAAAGCTGTATATATTTTGAAGTGATAGTATGTTGAAATTTTTCCTCACTTAAAACCATGCTGCATAATTGATTGGAAAAGTTACTCTCGTCACAGTCTATTTTTGCAGCAAAGCAGAGGCTATTTGAGATGCTCGTAGTTATTTTTTTTTTCCTTAAATGCTTTACTTTATTGCAAGGAAAGAAAAATCTAGTCATTATATAGCAAGATACTACTCATCACTGGTTTGTTCTGAACACTGCTGAATTAAGTAACATTAATGCATGGTAGCGATAAACATGTGAAAAAACATTGACTTCATTAACTTTTGATGTCACATGTCTGACTCATTGAGATACTCTTTTGCAAAACATACACATACACTCATACTCACACACCCACATAGTCACTGACATTTTACAATTATACAGTTTGCTGTCGTACAGAACCAAGGAACACCTTGCTTCTCTACTCTCCTATATAATAAGGTCATCTGGATAGCAAGGCTGGGGCCACAAGAGATGCTAAATTAAGGAAATTGGTGCACTGTTGAGGAAGAGATGGATATTTCTCTGTATGTTATGCATTGGTGGAATGTCCCTAATCTATCAGCATGCATTTTCTCAAAGACTATATTTGCACAATATTGCTTCCTGTTTCCATTTCAAGGGGTCCTCTTGTTTTGCTTCTAGGAAACAACCATCTTTGCTCACTAAAAATAAGACATGGTAGTCATTCATAAGAAATTATTCGAACTACTTGAGAAATGCATTAAAATTCTTTTCAAACTCAATGTAGAGGGAGGCTATAGGTATGATGGTTATACAACTTTATAAATAAATCTAGGACAGCTGAAACAGAACTTCAGCAGTACCCCCAACATATGCAAGCCAAGGGGGCTAGTCAATAGCATAGATAGGATTACATTGCAAAATTCTTGCTTATTTAGTCTAATTTCTCTTTTCGCTAAATTCCTTTGTGAAGAAAGAGAAACATCTTTAAACAGAACTGTATAAACTGAGCACTGAAAATGTTGCTGCTAGTAATCCAGGGATATAGAAAAATGTAGCTCTGTTACATTTTTTTTTTTTGCCTTATGACTGCCTTTGGAATAATTCAGAATAATCTTTTCCCAATGTTATAAGGATTAATTTTGTTAGAATTAGACATCTTTTCCCCAATTTTATAGTTTTCATAGAAAAATGACTTAAGTACACTGATTCATTGAAACATTGCTTAAGGTTAAAGTTCAATTTGAACATGATTTCACTGTTCTGAGATTCTAAACATTTTCTCAGATTATTTGGGTTTTACTAGAACTGAATAAATAGCAGAAAACACAGAAACTGATTCAAACATATTCTTTTGTTCTGGTAAATTACTATATATGCCGCTAGCAACCTAGTATCTGAAGTTCTACAAAAGGAGATTTTTTTCTTTGCCCTCCCAGTGTGTTTTATTCACCATTTAAAAACACATTTGAAATATATTGCAATTGCATGAGAAGTGACATAAATACATTTGGTGATTAATATTTATTTGATCAACTGTGAGTACAACAATATGACTTCTAATTTGAAACCACACAAGCTTCCTTTTCAGCAAGTCTGCCTTTCAAATTCTTTCATTTGCTATATACACTGGCTGATCTTGGAAAGAGATTCTGCTAGATGTATGTTTCCCTACTCATTTTGTGACTTGAACCATTGAAACAGATTGGACATTTAGCCCTATCACCAGGTGTGCCATACTGAAACTTGTGAAGGGATGAGGAAGCTCAAACTTTAGGCCTGTGGGTGATTCCTGAGAGGGTGGCCTGTTGAAACATGTTCCAGGGTGTGTATTTGAAGGTCTACATAGACAATTTTTGTAATATCTAAACATGTCCACATACACATGCTATAAAAATGGCAGGGTAGATGTCAAGAAGACATCTCCCAAGGTCAAATAAAGATCCTGCTCTTTTCCATTATTTTATTCTATTGTTTTATTTCCATCCTCTGTGCTAGTGGTATCTATTGTGGCACTTTAGTTGTGATGAGATGGGCGGGTGAGCAGCTTTCTCCAGAACTGACGCCAGCTGGTTTGGAAGACTGGCAAACCCTCAACTCTCCTATCCATGCTAGAGATTGACTTTATTATCTGCTATAACTCCATGCCATGCCCAGTCTCAAGTGGCTCAGAATTCAGGCAGGTAATATAGCCCTATTCACTATAGCACTTATTTTGATTTAGTCATAACTTCAAGAATTGCCTTTTAACAACAACTACAAAAAAAGTGAGGGTCATCTACTTCTAATGCTGGAAACCCTGTGATAATCTGTTCCATGCATTCAAATGAAAATATGACTTCTTGGCAGAGAATAGCATTATAATGTAAAATCCCATATGCTGTTATACAGTATGTTGCAATCTGTTTTACGGCTGCCTCTATTCTAACGAGTGAATACTGCCAATAAAGCAATTGAAGATAACACTAATTGCTTATTTCTGTAATCCATAATTTTTATGGCTGCCTTATAGCTCTTTAGTCAAATAGATGCTTTTTGGCCTTTAAGATCTAGAACTCATGTACAGTGGCAAATGTACATACTGGCCTGAGAGTTTTCCTGTACTTGAAGAATAGGATCCAACAGAAAAATAATGGGAAGATACAAAAGAAATTAGAAGTCTTAACTTGGTTCTGATTTTAGCAATATGGAGGTAATTAAAAAATTAATACATAAATATATGGCCGTGCATGAAAATAAGTTAGGTTATGGTCTTCTTTGGCTACATGCATTTTGGGGGCTTTTGAACAGTAGGGTGACCATAACAGACATGATGGTGTGTGAGCACAGTTAGAGATGAGGCTCCCTGTTTGACCCTGATTTTTGTCACATATTAACAATACGACTGTATAATCTTGAGCCAGTGATTCAACTTTTCTGAGCTCATGTTCCACTTAGAAAGTCTAAGATGACTAAATGCATGTGAACACCCTTTAATGACTGTACATTAGTGACTGTACTTGATACCTGTTTGGTGCCACCATACCATGCTTTCTCAATGAATACTCTTTGAGAAATACCAACTGACATTCATCCTAGAATTTATCCAGTCTCTTACCATCCAAAGTGTAGTCTCTGGACCAGTAACACTGGCATCACCTGGGAGCTGGGTGCTAATAAGACTCTTCCTTTTATCAAAATTGTTAGGCTATTAGTATGCACACTAAAGATTGAGGAGTCTTGATCTAGTTTAACTTACCTCATAGACAAGAACATTGGGATTCAGCAAGGTGAAGTGATATCTCTTGGTCACATAGTGTGTTTAGAGCTTAACCAGAATGATAGCCCACCAGGTCTTATCCATATTGTCTCCTCCTTGAAATATGAAAAGCTGTAATTCTGTTATGTGACATTATGTAGGCTCAAAAGTGGGCAACATGTTTGTAGCTTCAAATAGTTTAAGTCAGAAAAGCCATCTGTTTCTACTTTATTTGGCAAAAAAAAGAAAAACAAAGTCAAAGCAAACAATAGGTTATATTACTGAACTTATATATTTAAAGTGTCTAGAACATTCATAGCTTTCCATTCATGAAGTTTGGTAGATATATTCTGAAACTGAAGAATTTAAGATATATACTCATATTCTGACAAAGTACATGTGCAAAGGTCACAGGGACCTAGTATTCCATATTTCTATTTGTATCCAGCTCTAGCTCTTAAAGTATCTTTGGTAGGAAAAAGAGATAATGCTTACATATAAATATTAATTTTTTTCTTGCTTAAACAGAAAGATGTGCCCAAATAGAGGCACATTTTACAAACAGTTTAATAGGGAATGTTATGTGTGTGTGTGTGTGTGTGTGTGTACCAACAGGGACTTGTGAACAGTCTTAATCTGTTAAGCTATTGTTTAATATATATATGTATATATTAGGTGAGCAGTTCTAAGAATTTCCACAAGATTCATTAATTATCTAAAACTATATTATTACTGTTATTGGACACACTGGTATTGTTTCTTGCATTTAATAGAGCTGAGCACTATGAACTACTTATAAATTATTATCTTGTTTAATATTCACCAAAACAGCATGGAGTACAACTGTTATCCTCACCTTATAAATGGAATGGTGAAAAACTCAGATTGAGAGAGGTGAAGAAAAGTAGACACAGCCAGCAATATGAAACAGTGGGAGAAACACAGGAATGAAAAATTTAAGTGAACCCTCTAAACTAATGTAGTGACTTGGGAGTAAGACTTTTGTGTCCTAATTCCTTAAGTTTTGATTTAATTAAAGCTCTTCTCTAATGTTAACCTCTACCATAATTTTGTGCAGTGTAGTTGGGGTATGGTGGCCTTTTCTCCCAGTGCAAAAAGCTGATGCTGGGCTTAAGGAGTCCTGGCCTGGAGGAGTCTGTAGCCAGTGGAGAGCCTGAGATGCTCTTCTGTCCACAGTCTTATATCCTTCCCCAAAGGTGCTGAGTTTAGGGTCTTAGTTCAACAGCTCTTAACTTTCTAGTGCTGAGATTGACAGCAAATAAAGGATGTAATAAAAATGCCAACATACTCATGAATATCATTAATGAAATCAGCTGCACAGACTTTCACAGAGAAATGAGTATTGGGGAGACATAGTTACCCAAAATGGTTCTAGATACAGCTGTGGGAGCTTTATGACCGAAGGCACAGAGCTGAAAAGAGATGCATCAGAGAAAAAGAAGGAGCACGAATGAGAAAGAACTGTTACTGGTAATTGCAGAGACAGTCTAAGCAAGATAGTAAATTAATTGGCAAAAGGAAAAATGATTGATCTAGAGAAAGGAAGAAAACTTACAAACAAGCAAACTTACTATACTCACCCCACTTTATATGACACATGGGCTCCATACTAATAGTCCATGTGTGGAATCTTTAAAGCTGTATCTTGCCAAATGTTAACTGTGAGTATATGCTGAACCTCATTACGAAAGGAATATGATCAGAAAATAAGGAATATTGCAACCAGCTGTAACCTACAGCATTCAAGCAGCTATCTTGCTAAAAGAGACATACCCTGATTGCTTAATCCCATCACTGTGTAATATTTCACAGGAGGAAAAAAAAAAAGCGGTTTTCCATGAACCTGTTTTTCCTTAATATCAGATACTAGATTTTACATTATCTTAGAGTTCCAGATTTGACAACCTGATATTTTTAAATACTGGAAAATATCAGTTTAAATATCATCCTCCCTCTAACATAATGTCATTTGGATATATAGCAGTATTTATGATCCTTATGTTATTAATGAGATTTTTTTGAGAAAAAAGCAATAGATCTGTTGGATAAAAAAAAGATTACTTTTTTTGGCGAGAGGTAACCTCTCACAAAATTCTGATTTCTTAGAAAAATCAGAATACTCATGCAATGTGCAACCTATCAAGATTATAGAAACAGAATGACACCCCCCACCCCAAGCCCATTCTTTATTCTTTAAGTTTTGGTTTAATTTTGAAACCTGTCACCTTTACTTTGGAAATGAGACTCTTGCATTGCCTTCTTGTTGGGCTCTGATCAGCTTGATTTTTTAGCTACACCAAAGAGCTTTTATTTTACCTCTTTGTGAAACTGGCTAGTTTTCTATTTACTCTGCTATAATTTAACACATTAAAAAGAGAGCAGAAAAAAGAGACATCTAATATGGTATTATTTTATTACTATATAAAACTCCATTGTCAGGATGGAAAATACAGGAAAGACTACACACAGATGGCTAAAAAGTTAAATCCCAGTAAATGATCAGAGAAAAAAAAAAAAACCACCTAGAATTGTATTATTGTCTATGTTCCTCAGTTTTATTTTGTATGCATGTCTTTGGATTTGAAATTCAAATTAAGCTATGTATATATATATATATATATATATATATATATATATATATACATAATTGAAAACAATTTTTTGATAAACAAGCAGACCAGGTATTCAAACAAGAAGATGCTGCTCTGCCCTCTCCATTTAATCACAGAAGCCCTTGTCTTACCTTATGTTATAGGAATGAGGAATGGAATTATAGGGATTAATATGAACAAACTTAACCCTTTTTAACTTATCATCACGTAACGTTTTTAGCTTACATGCCAGGAGGTTCTGGGCAGGGCAGGGTGAGAGGAAACTGGAGGGGTGCTGAGGGAAGGAGGGTGTGAGGAAAGAGGGATAATAGAAACCTTTTTAATATATTGATGCAAAATGAAAAGTAATTCAGAAATGCAATTTAGCGATGACCTCTCCTCTGGGTGCTTGTGAAAAACAGCCTTGTTTTCTTTTATAAAGAAATGCTGGCATGCTTGACTTAAGTGAATCAAGAGAATTGTTTGGCAAATAACAGTGATGGTGTGTGTCCTTGTCAGAACACCTGCTGTATTCTCCCAGCAAACACTGGGGCCACGGCGTCTCTCCTCTAATGACACCTCATCAATCCGCTCCTATCAATGTCCCAGCCATGGAGGTGACTTCGAGTGCTCAGAAGCCTTAGAAAATGTCAACGTTTTGGGAGAAAAGGTCAGTCACAGCTTCCCCCCCACCTCCCCTGCCAAGCCACCGTGGGCCTGGCGTTCATTATCCTAATTAAATCCAGCAGCTGAACATCTTCTTATCTGTAGGGGAGGAGAGCAGGGGCATGATGCAATAGGATTGATTTGCATATCCAAAGTTAATTAGTGCGGAGGAGCAGGTGTACAGTAATAATAATTATCACACATGACAATCACCTGTGACCACTTCCCCGCGCCCCTTCCGGGATTCAGCACAGTGATTGCTGGCTGGTTTTTTCCTTGCTTGATACCCATCCTGAGCTGTTTATGTCCTTGTGTCTCTCTCCACAAACCTGCTGTGAGTAGCTCGTCTGTTCCTTAACAGGCACTGTATTTTTCTCTAAAGGTATATTTTCCCGTTTCATTTGGAGGGAGAGACTATTGTAAGGCAGCTATTTTCAATTTTGTTTGCTGAAGTTGTCACATCCTGGTGGAGCCTGGGTATTTTTAGATTACATGTTAGTGGAGAAGAAAAAAAAAGTGTTCAAAATCATAATTTGAAAATCCCACTTTGCATCATTTGAACATTTTATCTTGAGCATATGCTGGCAAATCAATCTGATCCAAAATAAACTTATTAGGCAGCAGACACATGAAATCAAGTGACAGTTTGATATTTGCCACAAGGCTATCCATGCCGGTTTGAAGAGGACGGGCTGAATCCACAGCCCTGAGCTGCTCCCCCAACTAACCTATGGACAGCACAATGGAACATAGGCTGTTGATACTCGTTGGACACCAGTTGGAAGAAACCAAGAAAGATTTTGGTGGACAAAATCTGGCAAAATCTAGGGTAAACAAACATTAGATTGATAAACTAAGAGGAAGCCTTCACATTGTAACCTCAGAGCAAATTTAGTGCAGCTCACAGGCAGGCTCTCACGATGCCTTCATCACAGAAAGTTTAGATAGATTACACTCTTTGGATTTTGCTTGCACATAAATGTGTAGGTTATCCGTGTTTAAAGTGTTTTCTCTGTCAAACGAGGGTAATTTTTTCAAATTAAGCCAAAAAGCATGCCCCGAAAATGGGATGTGCTTTTATAGAAATGAATTATTGCTGTATGATATACAGGAATTTAACTCTCACAATGGTAGACTAATAAGTAGGTAAGAAAAGAATGTTAAATACAAAGAAATTTTTTGTGGGTAAAGGGGAGGCCTTAATGTTAAATTAGCTATGAAACTGTGACTGTTTTTAATTTTTTTTTTCATTTTCATTTTTGTCTGTTTCACTTTTATTTGTCAGGGTACATTTTTGCCAATCAAGTCAAGTATAACAGGTAGGCCTCCCTTTCACACAGCTTTAATGATAAGTGACAGAGATGGCAAAAGGCACTCAACCGCCTGCAGAATACATTAAAAATTCAAAACTTTACTTATCAGTCTTTTATTAAAACTTTCTGTAATTGTGCAAAATTATTTCCCCACTGGGTTAGCTTTCAATATGGAGTACAATTATATTTCTGACACAAAAATAATTACAGTTAAAAAAAATCTATAAGAAAAAAGTAGTATTTATTTTTTAAAGCAAAATCCATCCATTTTATATCCACGAAGAGACTTTGCAATGAAAAATTAAGCAATTACTGAAGTAAAGCTCCAGTTTTGAACATTTTACTTTCCGTGCTAGACTGCTGTGTGGAAATGCAGCTTGTAGAAATGTAAAGAAATTATGGCTTAAGGTAAGAGAACTTTCTAGTTCTTAGCTATTTAACAATACTTCAATGTATTGCACATTTTTAATCTGTCAGTGTTAGTGTAACTGCAATGGTGGATCTAAATTCTTTTCAATAGTATTTAATAACTATTTTAGCTATTGTTTTCCCTATATGATATCTTCTCAGGTTAAGTTTTTTAATGAAAGGTAGCTGATACTCTGCATAGTGGACTGCTTGTATAAAGCAGCATTCAAATAATTCTCAACCACCACTTTGGTCATCTTCAACTTTTATTCTAAAATCCTATTATGCCAGTTTCCAGAGAATGAACTACCATGTGTAGATTTCCCTAAAATGTAAAGATCAACACATATTCACTGGGCATCTTTTATACATAAGTCACTGAGTTTTTAACTCTGGGAAGTACGGAGGTACGAGTTTATATTTAAATTTGGGTCTTTCTCATCTGCTTCAATTTCCATAAAAATGGACACTACTACCCTTTCTTAATGTGCCACCCTATTGGAATAGTAGGTGTGTATTACTAAGTGTATGGTAAGTACTCACATGACGTCAGGCAATTGCACTTGACTTTAAAGGTTCACAAGTCTTTTTTAAGTTTCTTGTCCTCACCTAAGTGATATTTGACACGACAAATACATTATTAATATATGTGGAAAACTTTTAGGATTTCCAGATCCCCCGCTCCCCAAATAACCTCTCATGTCATACCAGCTAGGATAGTGTTTGACTTTGGGACAGCAAGGAAATCTGTATCATTAGTGTTTCCTTAAAAGTAGTAATTTAACATAATGTATCTGAGATTCATTTAGCCTCTCTTTCTCCATTCTTTCTCCTCCTAATTAATAAGAATTCATTGAAAGATTACTGTGGGCCAAGAACTTTTGTACACAATGTGTTAATCCATTATACATCTTTAATAACCTTATGAGAAGGTAGTATAATCATGCCAGTTTTATAAATGGAGAGACTGAAACAAAGAAAGGTGAATAATTTGCCCAAGGTGGTAAGTGGAAAGTGGTTAAGTGGCAGGCCAGGAGTCTGAAGGTAGGGTTAGAGAATTTCTAAAGTGATTTTAATTCTAATTTCATCATGTATCTTATAGCGGTTCCAAGGGATCATTTAATAATTCATTGATGATTTATTGAGCATCTACTATATGGCAGGCATTGTGCTAGATATAGATTGTACCAAAATGAAAAGAAAGCTCACAGTCTATAGAGAATATAGCCTTGAAATCCTATAACTAGGGGAACTCAAAAGAGAAAGCATAAATTGGTCATGAAATGTCAGAAAAAAGTGATATTAAACTGAATGCTAAAGTAGGAGTAGAGCTTTACAGCTAACCAGAATAAGAGAAGAGATCAGAAAAGTGAGGACAACAATCAGGGAGCAAATGTGAAAGAGAACAGTGCATTTGAGAAACTAACACTTTCTCAGCTTAGAATTCCTGTTGTGTAAGGAGGTTGGGAGGGGGGCTGTGGTTGGGGGTCTGTAGGAGTCTAGAAATGAGACAGGAGCCAAATCCTGAATAGCCTTATTTGTTTGGTGTTGATTTTAGCTTATAGTTGATGAACTACTAAGAGACTTTAAGGGATGAAATGATATGATCAGAAGCATATTTTAGAAGTTGCATCCTGGCTCTGGTATAGAGATTTGAGAGGAAGAATATGAAGCTTTGGCCTGAGTACTATTTTATATTTATTGAAATTGCTAGTTCACTCACTCATTTATTTGTAAAATTATATTAGATTTTACATATATTTGTTTAATCTGCATTTTATGTATATTTACTATGCATCAGATACTGTTCTCAGTGTTGAGCTGTATCAGTGAAGAAATTTTAGCATAGTTCATGTACAGTTATAAAGAAGGACTTGTTTAAGGGGGTAGTTGGTTCTAGCAAGGAGACATAGAACATGGGTTTGTGAGATATGGCAGACCTAACAGGAGTGGTTAGGATTGAATCATAGAGTCTTAAAACAAGATTTGAAAATCCATAGACAATCAGTCCTTGAATAACAAGAATTTGTCCCAATATCTCAAAAAGGAAATTTACTGTTTAAGAAAACTAGGAGAATGTAGTCAAACAATGGGAGGAGTGGGTGCCATAGGGAACATTTTTCTGGGCTATCAAGATGATTCATGAGCCTGTCAATTGCCTACTACTAAGCTCTTGATCTTTGACCCCAGAGATTTCTAAAGAAAAATTTTCCCTTGAAAGTTTTGATTTGACATATGGTAGGAAACGAGTATAATGTCATGACAGCTATGTTCATAGATAGGAATTCCTAAAAACAGACCAACTGGAGACTTTATACTGTGAGTTTAGATTTTCAAGGCCTTAAATAAAGCTCAGGTTCTGTAATAGTCTTGCCTAATCAGAGTAAGAATCAGGCCCATCTCTTCCAAACTTTAGAAAATAATATGCCAACTTTGTAAATAAAAATATGTGCAAGTTCACGTAGAGTTTGAATAATACTGAACACTTTGCAACAAGTCTCAACAGGTAACAATCCTATTTTGTCATATGTGGTCTCCTTGACCTGACAAGGTATATAAAGCTTTGTTGAAATAATAACAAACGAGAGGCTGGGTAAGTAGGAGGTTAGAACACCAGCTCTTCAGAACTCTTCAGGGCTCTTTCTAGCCTTGGTATTGACTCATCTGAGGCAGACATTGGGTCAGATTCTTGACTCTTGTGTGCCTGTTTGTCCATTGGGAAAAGGGGGAGAAAGACAGTACTCGGCACGTATACAAGGTTCATGAAGTACTTTAAGAGCCTGAATTGAAAGGCTGTAACATCAAACAAAAGTGGATAGCATTCTATTTTTATTGACAATACAGATAAGAAGCATAGGTGATTTGACTGAAAATATTTCTGAGTTGAGAGTGTTTTTGTAAGTGGGGAATGACTGACAGAACCCAGAAGGAAGGGGTTGTCATGCATCTTGAGCCTGGTCATTGTCATTTGGCATCGGAGCTGGCCTCAGAACCTCATGAAACTGGTATAAGAGAAGAGCAAGCAGCAAGCTTCTCCATTGTCGCAACCCATGACATACTGCTGAAATAACTTTGACTCTTTGGGGCTGTTAATACAAATTTAGAGAATGCATCGGTCTTGGGAAGGTGAGTGATAAAATGAAAACAACAGGGAAAGAGTCTTTGTTTACTTTCCCTTTTCCTGGTGTATGGCTAAACAGGTTAAACACCTGTGAGAAGAGGGTGCTTCAGGGACACCCTTGTATTCAAATTGTTCATGGGTGTTTGGAGATTGTACTCCTCTCCTTATGCAGTGATTAGTTGCCTCTTCATCACTGGTAAGGCTGGCAGCGAGGAGCAGGGCCTTCACCTGCAGGTGTTACCATGGCAAAGGACACTTGGAATAGATTCAGGCAACATTAAGAGGCAAAAGTGAAAATGAGAGTAGAGAGGAAATAGTAGCTTGATTCAAGGAGACATTTGAGTGGATCAAATCACCTCTTCATAATAGCCATTGCCAAGTTCAAGATCAACCCCACCTTTTGCTTCTGACTCCTGAGGTTCTCTGGGTCCTTCTCTGTCAGCTTCTGTGTAAACTGACTTTTTTTTAGTAATTTTTTAAAAAACACTGCAAGATTTATTTAAACACACTATAAAAAATATTCTTCTATGAGATGTTTAGCTTCTTAATACAAACAATTAAATTATGAAAAGAGAATTATTTTTTGGACTCTATAAAAACAACTTTTTAAAAATCAGCTAGTAAGTAGCTCATTTTTTCTACAACCCTGTATTTTTTCTCATTACTGCCTTTTTTGCTCTCTATGTGACTTTTCAAAATAGACAAGCCACATTTCCCGTGTTACTCAAAGAGAATTTGCCTTACCTTTCACTTGACTTCCACATTGAATTCAGCTTTCTCTTTCTTCCCACTTCTACATTTTTTGCCTAATATTCAGAATAATAGTTTATTCACTAAGCTTTCTCAGAAATTGAAAATGCTTATAGTCAGACTTCCTATAAGTCGTTATTTTCTAAGTTTAAAAACTACATATTTCTATATACTTTAGGAAATTTCAGTTAATATCAGTGAGAGTCCCCTTTTAAACTCAGATTGGTTAATTCACTTTGTTATCTATGTAGTGATGTTTGGAATAATGACAAGTATGTGCTGACTGCATAACCAGTTGTATAAGTATTTTTGGGGGGTGGGGGTGAGGCACAGGTGTAGGTGCTGTCTCAGCACCCCAGGATTGAGGAATTCTTTGATGGAGGTTTATGGAATGATCGTGTAGGCAATGATTATTGCATAATTGATACATAATCATTTCCTGAATTTCTTGAAAAGTCTTGCAAAATAAATTTGCCATGCTTCTAGCTGCTTTTTCTCTTTGGCAGGGCAGAGTGAAATGTGTCATTTAGTTTTTGGGAATGTTGAATAGGGAGCATAGGACTGGGGGCAACATCTGTGAGACTCTTTCTTATGTACCCTTTTGAATTCATTGAGCAGGATAAACTAGGTGCTGTTTCTACTGGTTTGAAAATAGGATAATATTCCTTAAGGTGGAAGGGCTTGTACAAAGCTCAGACGTGTACACTGAGACCACATTGTTGGAATGCATGTAGGCTAGGTAGAACCGTCTTCTGGATTTTGGAGGTACCTCTCTGTTCTCTGAACCTTTGATTTCATCACATTTCTGTATTCCCTATAAAACTAAAGAGAAATTTTCTATATAATAAATCTTTCCCATGATATAAGGTATGATTAACCTATCTTGGCCTTCATCCTAGTCAATTCAAATAAACAAAGCACTTTTTTAAGAAGGGTCGAAGGTCATTGTGGTATCTGTTCTGAACTAGAACTTGGGAAGTACTCATAGGCTTCCTGATGAGAAACATCATTTAACTCATTTAAAAGAAGAGAGAACAGAAAGAGAAATGAAGAAGGCCTAATCCTAATACCTGCTTCTTCTACATCTAGAAGTTAATGTAGTTCCTGTTTGCTATGAGCATGGTTATTAGCCTCCTGACTGAGTACTGATACTGACAATATTTGAAAATTTGAAGGTCAGCATGGTAAAATTTGCCAAGACATTTTTATAGTATTTTGACTATCTGGGAAAAGTAAAATACAAAGATTACTACAGACATTCTCCATATTCTGATGAAATTTTGATCTGGTTGTACTGTCTGGCCTATTGTCGATATGCCAACACATTATGTGTGAAGCTGAAGCACAGTTATTTGCTGTCTACTGAGCATCTCCGTTATTCCAACTGACACTGTCTTATAGTAAGGCCCAAAAGTTCTTTAATGGAATAAAAAGAATTTATGCCATAGTTGAATGAGTTACAGCCTCTACCACCTAATTAAAATGATTTTGTGCCAGTTGCTTTTGTTGGGTTGGATCCACACATAATATAATTTCAATCCTGTTTATATACACTCTTGGGATAGATTTGAGATCAGCATTGCCATTTAAGTGAGGTTAATCAAGCATACTGTATACAGCTTTTGTTTCTCCATTGTATGTGAAAGGTGACCACTGCTGATGGGTTACCCAACTGGCTGCTTACTCTATTAACAAGAAAGAAGTGGTTTTCAGTGTCTAATCATTAACCCAGACTCAGCCCCAGTGACACTTTCTGCCTAGTCCTTGGAATGGTGCAGCTGTTGTCAGTCACAGAGGAGAACTCTAGTTAGGAGCTGCTTTTCTTTGGCTGTGGCTACATACCTCTACACAAGGGGAGGGGAGGGAGGAAAAAAGGAAGAAAAATACAACTCCACTAAAAAGCAAACACCATTTTTGTATTCCTGGCTCTGTTTATGTATATAAAATGGACATTATGGTGGAGTGAAAAAGACCCTCATAAAAATCCTTCTTGAAAACTATTGTTGCTGACAGCCGTGACCTCTGTGAGTCTGCATGTTTACCCATAATTCATAATTAACAAAGACATTAGAACTGCCACAGGAGAATTCTGGGCTTTATTTCTTTCTAACTGGGCAGTACTAATGCTGGAAGTGCTCCCAAATCAGTGATTTAACATTTCAGGAAATCTTGGAGAGGCAGCAGAAGCCTCCTTATATAGCTCATACGCTGGGACTTTGGTGATACAGATACGGCCGAGATAATTATTCAGCTCTCGTTATTGCTGTAGCTCTGCACCTGGTCCCCGAGCCATTAGAGCACTCTGCAGGTTATTACAACTATCAAACATCAAGGTCTCTTTTCTAGTCTCTTGACTATGTGGTTATCATTTTACTTCTTTTAAATCCCCCATCTGCATAGAAAGCCTCTGTGTTTTTTACTGAGATCGGTTCAGAGCCTTCCCTCCCACCCCCTTCTTTATTGCTCCCCAAATGGAGCCCTTTTCTTACCAGCACATTAGCATAAAAATATAAACCTCATGCTTCTCCACTTGTATTGTTTTTATACCCTCTCTCTTGTTTGATTTCCTCTTTGAGGCTTAACGCACCTACACTTTAATTTGGCCAGCAAGTGAGTCAGTGGAAGAGAATTCTCTCAAGCTCAAGGAAATCATAATATAATTTCAGATGATGGGTATTGTCAGTACTCATATTTAACCTTCCAGTTAGTTGAGGGAATCTCTTGACTCTATGGTATGTTTCCACCTATTACACCTATTACTGTATCTTTAGTGGTACCCCAAACAAGTGAATTAAGTGAAACTATAATGACAACTTGCAAAAAAAAAGATTTTGTATTGCAGATTATCTAAAATCTATTACTTTTTAATATCTTCATCAGAAAGTGCACCCTTTTTTTGAATTTAAACATGAGGCAGTCTTTTTGATGAAATATATTTTCAGTTTTGGTTACAATCTAGTATGTAAGTTTACTTGTAATACCTTTCTAGACAAACTATACCATGATCAAAAACAGACAGCTCTGAATATTCTGGGCACTGTGTCAGCTATCTAGGGGCAGGCAGTCACTTATGATACATAAGGATAATGCTGTAAATTGAGAGTGGAAGCAGACCTCTATGGATTACATCTTAAGTGAAAACAAGTTGCTATTTCTGGATGTTTTACCCAGCTTTGCTCCCTTTACAAATTTTTATTTTGTGTGATTTCCACAAAACACCTGTAAAAAAGGCATTCCACCCACTGCAGGCCTATCTGATGAAAAAGCTAATCCACAGGGGGTGAGGGGCAGTCGCAGACAGTATGGCAAGGCTAAGAAACATATGGCTTCCTCACTTAATATTGCTGCACAGTCGTCCCACACCATATTCCCTTAAATGGGCATTAGCTCTGTAGCCAAATTAGCAGACTACAACCCAAATGAAAAAAAGAGGCATTTTTTGGTGTAAAAAGCAAAAAGGAAAGAAATCATGAAAGAAACATGCCTTAGCAGCGTCTATCCATTGTGTGTTTTTGAGTATAGAGTACATTGCATATAAAAGTACAAATAGAGAGATTTCAAAGATAGGTAGTGTTTTTATCATGAACAATAAAAGTTAACTCACTATCTGCTTTAGTTTATAGTTTACATCTGGTTTTTCTGATTTGTAGAAGAGACTTTTTTCTTTTAGAATGTCCTCCTGCCCCTTCCTGTTGAACCAAGGAAATTTGAAATATTTAAAAAATCATATTCTCTTGTGTTAACTTACTAGTACGTATGTATTAACTTCCTCATGAGCTATGAAGCACAGACTCCAATGACAAATATATATCTATTAATGTAAATTCATTTAGGATAACTATAAAGTAAATGTGTAACATTTGTTACTAATTAAATTTCCCAATAATCAATGATAGTGATAAGAATGTTTCATTCTTGGAACTTTGTATTACTGTTGAATCATTTGAATACTGTCAAGGGCTCTACTTTTTTTATGTACTTTCATTTTTGTTACTACATATTATTCTTATTGCTTTAAATATTGAGATCCTTAATATTAGAATTTTGAGTTAATTTTTTCTAATGATCTAATTTGGCCCTCTTATTTAATGAGAAATCAGACCCAGAGAAGCCAAATAACTTGCTCAAAGCCATACTATCAGCTAGTTTGTTGCAGACTTTGGCTCAGATCTCTTGACCCTCATCTCCATTCTATAACACCTTGCTGCTTCCAATAATTATATAATTATTGGTATCTCCAAAGCAGAGAAAAGCATGTTTGAGTTTTTTTTTTTCCTAGCAGAAATGGTGATGTGCTCTTAGCCATTCATTCTCTCATTGGTGAGAAAATACATAAATTTGCAAGATGGTGGGCTAGCATTATGGCAAAGGCCTTTTCTTGTATGACAGCCAACTGACCCCTAAATGAATTGAACCTATGACCCTCTTCCTCATTATCTCCAAAAAAAAAAAAAAGCTAACTAGCCCAGAAACAATTGTACAAGCAAGCTAGAACACAAATCCACCATGTTATTCCTTTGGGATTAATTAGAGAGATAAAACAATGCTTTATCTTTGAAAGACATACAAAATCATATTGCTATGTTCTTCAGGCTTGTGAACCTCTCTAAATTTTATGCAAAATTTTATGTAAGAGCAAATATACATTGCTCTTGGGAGAGAGTTCCAGTTTTTGTTAAGATTTTCACAGTATGTGTGTGAGTGAGCAAAAATAGGTTAAATGCAATTGTTCTGTTTCATGCTTCAGTGATTTGTGCTGATGTCATTCCTGACAGTGGTACTCTACCCAAAACTTAAGAATTGCATTATACTTCATTAAACCAGGAAAATGCATTCTATTTTTTTCCTCGAGAAGAGAAGGAATAGTGACTAAATATAACATGTGACTCTTGAATTAACACTAAATCAGTAAAGTTTTATTTGGTTTATTAGGACAATTCATGCTGTTTTGAGTAGAGATAAATGTCACCCAAATCTTGAGTGTTGACTTTTGTACACAACCACAAAAATAATGCTGCAGCCTTGAGTGTGGGGACCATGATAGTATTCAGGATAAGGAGAATAGAATAGACTAAAATAAAACAGTTGACTATTTCACTCTATCTTTAACTTACATAGATGTTATATAAGAAATATATTGTCAGTAGGACTTTTCTAGTCATCAGGGGGTTAAAGCACTATAAGAAACTTGCATATGTACTTTGTTATCCAAGAGACAGATAGAGAGATGTCATTCTACTGATATATTACATAAATCATGGTGCCAGCCAGAAAAACAACAGATGACCAATTTGTACAAAGCATTTTTTCCTTATGTTACATTTATTTAAAATACATTAAATTGTTGTGCTAAAATTGAGGCAGCTGGCAGTCCAGGCAACCTTATAAGAATTGTATTTTCTGGAGTAAGGCCCATTCATTTGTAAAGGTGGATCTATTGGGCTAGTATATTTACTTAGTCATTTGCCAAGTCATAGGAAAGCACTGGTATTCCAGAGTTTACTTTTGTTTTGATGAGAAATACCTTAAAATATGGATGTCTGATGGTTGATACCCATTTGCTCTCAAATGAGGTCACTCACCAGTGATGTCAAGGCTCAACCTAAAGAAAATGAGTCATTTGAGATGGAATCTGAGAAATCTGGCCAGTTTCCTTCAGGCCTTTTCTCTCCTGTTTCATGTATGGTGGTATTGTTGTGATGCCTAGTTCTCCTTGGGAGAATAAAAGTCAAGTCTGAGTTGAGTGGACTTATATTAAACTGATTCTAGCATGAGCCTAATTTGTTTTTGGAACTTTAGTGTTTGCTGTTGGATTTTTTCAGCTTATAGCTTTCATCACATTCTTAATGGGATTGTTATACCTTTCAAAAGGTAAGGATCACTGGTAAGAATTTTACATATATGCACTTAAATAAGCTTCCAATGTTTATTGTCAAACACATTCAAAACGAATACTGATTAAACAAGGGATTAAACCAGAACAGAGAAGACCATCTCAAGTGTGGTCCAGTATCACATTTCTGCAACTTCTTTAGTGACAGTTTAATTTCTAGGGATGCAGTGGTCTTAGAGGACTGTAGTCATGTAAATATTTATATAAATTAGTCATTTAAATGTGAAGTTACTAGTTTGAACAAATTTTTCTTCTTGATTGGGTGTTAACCGAGATGGAAGGGATTTCTTCAAGAAATTGAATCTTGAAAATAAAAATCATCAAAAGTATTAGGATTCTTTTTAAATTCCGCTATTTTTGTGTCACTATTGTATTTACAATATACTAGAAACATTTGGTAGATTTTTTTGAAGACATGCATTAGAGCATAAAAATACAAAACAGTCTGTTCTCTCAGTTTATGATCGTGATTGAGAGACGTGTGTTTTGGAGACACACAAAAACAAAGAACAGCTCCAGACATTAAATTAAATGCAATTTAATGTCAGAATTTATAATATGGACAAGGTCAGTCATGACTAGTTAGAAAAAGCAGAGGTTATGGAAGATCATTTCCCTAAAAAGGTCATTATTGAAAGTCTCTTTAAGGGAGATGAATGGAAGAGGTAGACATTGAAATCTGTTTTAACCTGTAGAGAAGATTTAGATGTGTTAGGATCGGGGAGAATCTAATGTAATTGGGTAGCGGTGAGATCATCCCAACAGGTTCATATCATCACCATTAGGGTGAATATAAGGCAAGTTTTATTTATGAGTACTTAGTAGTAGAGTAGAGTAGAGTACTTAGAAGTAGGGAGAAAAATAAATGACTTTTTTTTCTTTCAAAATTAAATATGATGCAAAGTAATGGGCCCAACCATGTGGAGTTGAAAATGTTTTCACCAACAGTGATTTCTAGAAACAGCAGAAATTGAAATGCCTTTGCGAATGATATTAGAACAAGGTACAGAAATGCTAGAATCCAATTTGTAGAACATATTCATGGCAGAGCACCCAGAATTGGGAACCCAGGAAAAGAAGATGCCCTTAATAAGTAGCACTTATTGGCTTTGAAAAGATTGAGATAAAACCTGGGAATTTCTTATGTTCATCTCGAGTAAAAGATATTTATATACTGTTAATTAGATCGGTTGTAAGACACATGTAGAAAGATTAAGGTGTGGTAGGTAAAGCAGAACTTACCTACTAATAGAATATCCAGATTTAGTGACCAACAACTTTGTGGAAAATTGAAGCTATTTATTAGAGTCTGAATTTTAATTGTCTTAAAATCATGCCCATGATTTCTCTTTTCATTTGCATGTGTGAAACATCTTGAAAATCATCAAGGTTTTAATGGCTAAAAGAAAGAAATTAAGTAAATCTCAATATTTTTAAAATGATCAGAAAAAGAACTGTGACTAAATTTAAGAGTCTCAGTTTACTGTAAGATCGATTTCTTCCTTCTTTCCCCTCACTTCTCAATCTCTTCTCCTTTCTATACCCCTTGGTCTCCAGTAATTAGTTTTAATTCTTGAATTATCATCAGTCGTTTCCTTATGCAGGGAGACTTTCTACATCTTAAGAGGTAAAAATTGGAACAAGTTACAGTAAAATCAGTGATCTCCAGTCTATCTATATACCAAGCATGGTCAAGGATAACAGTAGAATAGAGAGGTTTAGTGTTCAGACTACGGAGAAGAACTTGAATTTGAATCTTAATTACTTACTTGCTAGGGTTGTTACTAAAACTCCTTAAGTCCCAATTTCCTCATCTATTAAATGGACATAATAATTCATACTTCATAGGCTTGTTGAAAAAATAATACATGAGGGGTGTGCCCTGGTGACCTAGCAGTCTAGTATACCTAGGAGCAGTCCCATATACATCCCAAGGCTCAGGGTTCAAGACACAGGGCCAGAGTGAACAACAAATGTGAACAACAAAATGAAAAAAAATAAAGAAAGCTCTTCCTCCTCTTCTTTTTTCCTTCTTTCCTATTTGCCTACTCACTTTCATTCCTACCTGTACCTTTCCTATAAAAAAAAAAAAATCTATATATGAAAATCACGTCATACAATACCTGGAACAAAAAAAGGATACAGTAAATTATACATTTTGTGTGGCACTCACATCTGACTTTAGGTGTGACAGTTGTAGCTATTATACTTAACCTGGCCATTGGGAGGTCTGAGAAACAATTTACCATAATTTTCACAGAAAAAAAAAATGTATATACTAGATTTTAGGTAATAAATGTTATTTTATGATTGACTGCATCTTTGAGAAATAATAATGTATACTGTAGACTAAGCCTTTCTCTGAATCTGGTCCTGTTGGAATCTTTCTCCCATTCTTCCTCCTCAGCAGGGAACAAATCAATTTTGTGAACTGACTGTGATATGCAGAATTCTTAGATGATAAATCCTCCAAACGGGTTAGTGTGCACATTGGGTAGCTATTTTTTTCCTTGCCAATTTTAATATATGTTTTTATTATGTGCAAACCATGTCCTAAATGCTAATTAGCTAAGCTAGAGATCAAATAATTCTTTTGGGTATAGAAAATGCTTTTTTTTTAAAAAAAGAATTACTCAAGGATTTACAGAATAGGCTAAAACAGCTTCTTTCATATGGGTGAAATGCCTATATTACAAATTGGACAGAATAGATATTTACCTGATTGATTGTAACTATCTTCAAAGATAAATCATAGATCCAAACTCTTTAAGTGGTATTTGGGGACTAACTCATTAGAGTCAATGAGAATTGAATGACTAAAATCTCATGCCACGCTATAAAGGTAAAAAGCTTGACCAAAATCAAAATTACTGACTGAATTTAGTGAAAACATTATGGAAAATCATTTGAGCTTCTTAGGTAGATAATGTACACTGACATAAAGGCTAAATACTGTTTACAGATACTGAGACAAGTTAGTGATGTTTAGTCAAGATAATGCAATACTGAGGTTTAAAAACTGTAGTCTATATGCATACTTACTTGACAAACTGAAACATTTTCAAGAGACCATTAAGCCATTTCAGGTAGGTAATGCCCAGAATGAAATTTGCAGTTATGTCCAGACACATCTTTAGTGAACTTGACATTCTCTAATGACTCTTCCATTATAGTCTAACATGTCAATTCTTGTTCACACCCTAGAGTTTTTTCACTATTACCTCTCCATTTTATTTTTGTTTTCTATTTTCTATTCTCCAAAGCAGAACCATTTGTTTTTCAAATATACACTACAAAGAAGCAGGCATGTTTATAGCTATGCTGAGGTGGTGACACTAGCTGTAAAAAGCAAAAGACTTTGAAATGGGAGCCAAAATACCTGGACACCTCAACTAGAATTCTAGACCTGTCCTTAATGTGCCACTTTGTGATTAGTTATTGTGGCCAAAATGTTATGTAAACTCCCACCTATTTGCAGAACATGAAAAAATGGTAAAGAATTTAGATTCTTTAGAATTTAGGAAATATTTGCATGTCTTCTTGGAGAAAGAGTCTTACAGAAAGGAGTCATTCTTTAGGAAACTACTTTCCTTTGGAGTTTTAGAAAAGGGACTGAAAGCTGGAGGCATCTGTATGGTTTTATCCTTCCTTCAGCCTTTTTCACTGCCTGTCTTTAGTGTCTTCGCTTCATTGCCCACGTGTCACCTGTGCTTAGCTATGAGGTGATATATCCTCTTCCATTCCAAAAACATTGATCTACGTCTCCCTCCTTCCATTTTTTAATAAATCTTAGTGAAGCAATATAACATTCCAGGTCAGTCCTGTAGTGCTGTTCTGGCCTCGCTGGAGCGGCTGCTGCAGAGCATGGAAACTTGCTGGCACAATATTGCAAAGTGACTCTGTGGGGGCTGGACGACTTCCAGCCAGCAATGAACCACGGCCAAGAAACGCCAATATGGATAATGCAAACAAGAGAGATTTGGGGCACATTTCGATTTAACCATCTGATTTAATTGACAGAATAAATGCACCTGTCAACGGGTAATATTCTTGTGATTAGTTTTGGCTGTGATGATGAGATGATGTTAAAAGAATGTCAGAACAACCTGTCCTGGGACTCTTATAGGCAGTTTTGAGCGAGGGAAGGTCAGTTTTTAGCTAGTTCAAAGAAGCAGGATTATCCTCTTGTAATGTGAGGATATTTTATGGAGACAGCGAACGTTTTATTTGACGTTTTCCCTCTATGCTTAGCCTTCACCACAAATCAGACCAAGTAGGGAATAGAGGCACACAGAAATAATTGGCTTTTGAATCAGTCTCTATGGCTACTGGGGATAGTTCTTATTTGGAAATGGAAAACTCTAGGTATTAAACCTAAGTTTGCACCTGAGTGGTATTGCTTTTCCCCACTGTGGTTCTTTCACTATACAAGTAAGCAATTTAAATAGACTTTCAGTGGGGTAAAAATTCAAAGAGACCTTTAATTGAAATCAAAATTTTTTAGGGAAATTATTGTAATTTAAGAGCTATAAACAAGTATTTTAATTAATGCTTGTTCCCTTTTTAACCCTTTGAAACCTAGGCCTTACATTCTTCTCTGGAAATCATACTTAAGATGTTGTTGATAGCTGAATAAGCAACTCTAACATTGTTTTTTCAACTCTCAATAGCTAATCTCTGTGCCCTTTAATATTGAATTTTTCTCCTTTTTGAAACTTCCACTTCTCCTGACTTTCCTGACTGAGCTTAGGTCTTCTCCATTGGCCACTCATTCTTTATCTACTCTGCAGCCATTATCCAACCCCTTAGGTGTGCCCACCTTCTATTTTCTCCCTTCATTTTCCTTTTTGAAGATTTTCCCCATTTCTCTGGTGTTTCTCCCATTCTCCCACAGTGGCCTCCTCAAGTTACCTTAAAATTATGTTCTTAATTTCTGTCACTTAATCAATTGCCAGAAAGACGTATCCCAGACTGAGTGAGTTGTCCTGATATTTCCATTTCTGTTGCTACCCATTATCCTTGTTATACCCATAATCTCTAAATCATATGCTAAACTTTTGGCAGTGGAAATTCCTGAGTATCTGATGATTAAGGCTATTGATTTTCTTCTCAGGGAAATGCAGATACAAACCTATGTGCAAGGATGGTTTCTAAACTCTTTGAATTCCATTCAGCAGCCTATTGAGAATCACTGCTTTTGGATTAATAATTTCTATTCTGAGCATATTTGAATTTTCTTTTCTGTTTCTCCTATGTCTAGTCAGTGACCAAGTCCTGTAGGATTGTTTCTCAAATTGTGAACTGTAAAATAAGAACCACTTGGAATATCTGATTCTACCATCCTTAAATCAGAAGTTCTTTGGAGAAAATTTAAGACTCTTCTTTAAGTGATTGAACCTGATATTCTAATAGAGGACATTGAAGCAGGGAGGCAAACAATGACTAGTCCAAGCACATTCTGCAGTTCCATATTCTCCAACACCATCATGACCTTACTGCATGAGTAATATAGACTTAGTAAGGGACTCTAGAACCAGTAGTCATTCACAGATTTATAGACTGACAGATTTACGTGCGGGAACGAGTGGAGATAATAATTTGGGAAGGTCCTGAGAACATAAATTACATATATATCATGTAGACATATAATATTAAATGGATATATTATGTTAATAGTTTATAGTATAGGGGCATCTTTATTTTTCTGTATTGTTGGGTGAATATGGAAATCTAGGTTTGGGTTAGAAAATACACTCTGTTAGGGTATTGCTCTGTGAATATAGAGTTTGTGGGCCATGTATAGTCTCTGTCTCCTCGTTTCTCCTTTTCCTCCTCTTTCCTTCTCCTCCTCTGCCATATTCTTCTTCTCTTTAACAATGTAAAAAAAAAAGCCCAAGCAAACCAAAAAACTTAACCTCATGGATTATACAAAACAAGTCCCAGACCAAATTTGACCTGTGAGCCATAGTTTCTTGACCCATGAGCCATAGTTTCTTGACCCATGTTCTACAGAATCAAATACTACAGTAGATGAAAATTTTCTATGTAGGTGATGGTTGTATAGTAGTCGCAGAATTGAAATAAAATACCCTAAGCTTATGTCTGTCAGTGACATCTTTATTTTTGATTATTGTTTGAAATGCTTTCTACTTAGTAATATAAGAATCAATTACCGTGTATTACAATATAATAAGAAAAATAATTTAATGGGTTAATTATTTTTAACCCAGGTAAATATTAAATGCTATAAATATATATAAAAAATTTAGACTGGGGAAAGGGCTCCAAAATAAGTTAACATTAATTTGAAATACAGAGACATATTGAAATATTTGGAGTATTAGGTAACATCATCATAAAAGTAATTCTACACCAAACTGTCCCATGACTACCTAACTTAGTTTCTGACATCAAAGTAATTGATTTCATTTTCATGTTTCTGTTCTTAATTACCCATGTCTACTTCTAACTTCTTGGGGTTTATCATAGAAATATCTGTTGAAGCTGTTTTGCATAATACAAATGCATAAAGCCTATGTAGAGATGCTGTTTTATTTGATTCCTAAGGCTTTTGAATGCAATAGCTTAGGTAAATATATACTCAGTTTGGTTTGGTTTGGTTTTGTACTTTAATTCATACTATGTAAATAGTGAGTATAGAGAACAAAGAATGGGTTACAAATGTTTTTGTGATTACTATGAATTGACTTTCTTTTAATAGAGTTTGAAAAATCAAGAATGAAGAACTAATAGCTTTAATAAGGAGTTGAGCAAATTACAAAATATGATGGGAGACTGTAAAAATATGATTTGGTAAGTTACTTTATAGCATTGTTGTGGCCTCCAAAATAGTTTCCCACTGTGAATATTCTTACTGAAGCAAAATGTAAGAGAAGACCTTTCTAGTGTATCAGATAATATGCATTTAGGAATGTCCTTTCAACATTATGTGGGAATAGTCATTTTGAAATAAAATGGAGAAATGATTTTTTTCTTTTAAGAGAGGAAGGAAGAGGAGAAGGAAGCATTTTTATTTTAAAGGAAAGGTAAGGTAGGAATGAAGGTGAATAAGCAGACAGACCAGAGAGAAAATAGGAAGAAGCATCTTTATTTTTTTTATTTAGTGGTTCACACTGGTTGTTTCCCCACCAACCTTGGAGTTTAACTCAGGGGTGTGTGACCTGCTCCTTTGGAGGCAATTGAACTAACTGCTGCTTCACCAGGGCACATTGAAAAATGATTTGTTATATTTGAATATGGTCATCTCACATTCCATTCCAAAAATCTTCTTCAAACATTCTTTAACAGTGAAGATAGAGTGTAAATGGAATAAACTACGCATTCGGGTGTATTCTGAACTATGAATAGATAATTCTTCCCCAGTAATAAATTTATTTTACTGTACTTTATATTGAGAAAAGTTCTGCTATTTGTGACACTTACTTCTGAGAATATTGTTTTTATGCTAGAGGTTGTTTCTCATACCACTTGAAAAAAATGAGTTATTTATAGACAAACATGTTCTATTAAGCAGCAGCATAGTACCATTTCTATTTTTATTTCTTATAGAACAGTTATTAAGATTAGACTGTTAGAATGTGAGGTTAGTGTATGGAAATGTCCATTTTTGGAAAGTTATTTTCATGCCTCTGGCTCATTGTGCTTTGGATCAGCTTTTCAGTGGGATCAGTGTTAACAGAACTTTAGGTTCATATAAAGGAGAGAAAGTATTGGACCATATTTTAAAATTTATATAGACAACAAGTTTTCCTAGTCTCTTGTTTCTCTTATTCTTGACATAACATACCATGCTTCTTCTGTACCTTATTTCTGTGCTGTTCTGATAGGGTACCTGAAAGTTTAGCTAACAGGACATTAAATATGATATTTGATATTTGAGAGAGAAATTCTTTTCCCCATGGCGTCCTATATGCAGTGGTTGCAAATAGCCTCCTTGATAGTGTATGCAGCCTGTTACTTGCAAAGGTTCCTCTAAGGGACATTTGAGACCGCCCTTTCCAATGGATATTCACATATGACCTCATGCTGCCCCATCTAGGCTTCAGACAAGTATGTCGGGGTGGCTTTGAAAAGCTCCAGAACACAGCAGGGAGGGTCCATATTGGCCAATTTGCCATTATAACCATCTGCCCTAAGCTGCAGAACAACTAGCATGTGATTTGAGGCTGCAGGCAAGACTAAATTCATATTCTTTGGCAGAACAAAAAATCCTCATCTCCAAGAAAAAAATCTTCAGCAAATTTAAAGCAAATGAATTTGAAATATCAATATGGCTGAAAAAAAGATGTGGCTCAGATGCCTTTGGGGTCAAAAACATCAAGACCTTGACAAATGGCAGGACCTGCACTCATGAGAACCTCAGAGCTACTCCATCCTTAATAACACTCACCAATAAATCTTCTTATTAAAATACCATTTTTTGCATTTCCAAAGTGTAATTAAAAAATGTTTCAGACTCAAGAAAATTAAAATATGAGCAAAATGTACAGCTGTTTTGGAACATGTATATTTATACACACACACACAAAACATACAACTTTCAGAACACCATACTGCTGTCACTGTTTTCTTTTGCTTTGCTTTTTTCACAGGTAAGATTCACAAGGGTTTACCATGTTATAGTTCTGAGAAAACTTTGGAAGTTTTTAATTTTTCAACTTTGGTAGTTCTTAGAATAGTAATATATATCAAAGAAAAATTATACTTGAAAGAAGAACATACAGTAATTATTCTGATAGATTGTGTCTCAAATATATATGTCACTATAATAGCCTAACTTCATCTACATAGCTCTCAGGTCTCCTGGGACATCCTTCTGTTAAAAGAACAACAGAGATGACATGGACTCAAGGCAACTCTTCTGGATTTCTTACTGAACCAAGTGCAAGCTGCACTCAAAAGGGATGAAATAATGGGGTGTCCAAATTGATTCTTAGCTTGAAGTTCTCAACTGGGATATAAATCTGCCCTGTTCACTTTTCAAAAACTTAATCCCAATTCAGTTTATGGGATTAATGCAGTAAATCACTTAATAGTATTTGGGGCATTTTTATGAGAACTAGCTTCTGCGGGATGTTTTCTCCTTTTTTTTTTTTTTTTTTTCACATTGGTAAGGTTTGCTTCAACCTTTTATAAACTCTTTAGAAAGGGAACTCATTGCCCTGAATGTTAAAGGGTACCTTAGGTCTGCAACTCTGATATTTTACTTAAAAAGAATAAAAAGATGACCAAACTATACGTGATCTTTTAACAGACGCCTATTTGTCTTTGAGAAAATGTATTCATTATGCTCTATGTTGCTGTTTGAAGAAAAGATCAATTTTTCACAAATGTTTAAAATTTTGCTCTGAACTAAATGAGTCATAAATTTTCCAGCAACTTGATGATTTGGCTTGATTTCCAGTTCTTAAAAACAGGCTTAGAGAGGCAGCCTAAGTAGTAGATGTACTACAGTGGAAGCACTTCATAATAATAGAATGAGTAAGCTTACCCAGTAGAAGACAGTTCTTCATCTCTAGTGTAGTTTTTTGCTTGCTTATTATCTTATCTTTGCTGATTCATAAACATTAATCAAGTGTCAGGTGTGTACACATGCTGCAGTGTAGCCTGGGCATTAGTGAACCCTGAGCTCTGTTCTTTAGCAGCTTCCAGTGATGTAACCTGGTTCTTGAGTCAGTCTGTTATAATGCTTCAGGGAATAAATATATAGATTCTTTTAAAATTTGGAATGAAGTTATTTGAAATATATGGAATTTTATCTACTTACCTTTTTCATAAAATTGAGTTTTATTACTGAATTAATATTAGTTATTCTGTGGATGATTTCTTTTTCTATAGCATTCTAGTAATTTTTATGTTAATGTGATATCTTTTGGGAATTTAAATTCTTATTTAAATGGTGTATCACTGTGTGAGTTTGTATACTACTTTTTTAAGGTGTACCCACTACCTTTTTTCACAGTTCTAGCCCCTAAACAAGGTCAGTTTTAACTTCTTCAACTCTTTCTTCTCTTCTCAATGTTTATAAGAGTTGGACATAGTACTAGTATCTACCCCAGTGTGCATACTTGATCTCAGATTAATTTCAATAGAACAAATTGAGTAATTCCAAGAATGGATTTGAAAATTCAAAATAAGCCTAGAAACTTTTGCTATGTTAAGTCAGCTATCAAATATACATGCTGTTGCTACTCAAATGAACAAATAAACTCTTAAAAGACTTCCCATGTCTTTTTTTTAGACTTATTTTATTATTAGAAGAAAAGAAGGCAGGTAAACAGGAAGATAGGAGGAAGAAGCATTTTCATTTGTTTTTCACTTTCCCCTACCTCCACCCCATCCTGAGCCGTAAACCTTGGTTTTTGGGTTAATATGGAGTTAAAATGAGAATCGCTTACTAATTTAATGGCAAAGTTGACACATTTTTATTAAAATCAGATTTTTTTCCTTAAGTTTTAACATTCATTTCGTTTTTTTTCTTGTATTAATATAAATGTTTTAAAATTCATTTTCTCCTGTTTGTACTACTCACTTTACCTTTATAGCATGTGCAACATTATTTCTTAATAGTTTTAATATACCACAGCAGGCTATGTATTACATTTTTAAGCCATGTTTTAAAATATTATTGAAAGATTTGTAAAAGTAACTGAAGACTTAGAGAAAAGTTCTAAGAACAATACAAAAACTCCACTGTTAGATTTTATTCAGACTCAAATTTAAGTTTTTTTCATTTTCTTAATAATTTCCTCTATAGCAGAAGGATCTAATGTGAAATTGTGCATTTTGTCTAATTGTCATGTTTCCCCTAGTCTCCTTGAATTTGGGGCAGTTTTCAGTCTTTCCGTGACTTGGATGCTTTTGATATTTTTGAAGACACGGATTGTTTCATAAACTGTTTCTCATTGTTGGTTGTTCTAAGCTGATTAGATCCAGATAACAAATTTTGAGCCTGAAAGCCACACAAGTGATACTGTGGTCTTCTTATTACATTATACTTGTTGTCACATAATATTTTATATCGCATTACTGATGAGTTTTATTTTAATTATTTAAATTGGAGTGAGAATATTGACTACAATCACATATAGAAAAATAAGATTATTTTGAGGATATGATGAACAGGTTTCCTACTGTCGGAAACACGGTACAACTGTGTAAAGCAGAAAGGCTAGAAAGAACCTTTAGATGTTCAATTGAAATTAGAATTATTGTTCTGAATTAGATAATTAAAAATATACATTAAGATATAGATATGTGGGTATGTATATATTTATGTGGATGAATTTTTATGCAGTATTAAGTATCCTTTTGTCTATGACCACTAAGATATCCTAGAAGCATTGCCACCTCAAAAAGTGAGCAAAATTTGATTATAAATGCCACTTCCCACTGAAAGAAACCAAAGCTCCTAGGAGAAATGGCTGATTCAGAGTCAGGGCAGGGAAAAAGATGATGACCTTGATGAAATACTTTGACCAGAAATACAGAGATTCTCAAAGCATTATGAAGATACTTCAAAAGAATTTTAAAAGAAGCTTAAAGAAGCATGTGTTGATCCAAAATATCTGGAATATTTTAGGTATGAAAATAAATAATTATAGAAAAAAATTTAACCTCTTGATTTAAAGAGGAGTCTTTGAATCTACACTGATAAACTTTAATAAATAAATAAAGAAGATAAGAAAGGTCTTTCTTACAGTAGACTGTTAAGTATCACATATGCTCCATAATGTGAATGGGCATATTTCTGATCAAAGACCTGAGTAGAACAAGTAGCTGACCTCCCAAGCAAGAGGAGATTCTCCAGCAGAGTACCTTTGAACTTCATGGGCACAATTGATTCTTTAGACTGGAGCTGCTGTGTTGGCTTCTTCCTAGGAGCTCCAACCTATTTACTCACCCTATAGATTTTGGAGGCAAAAGCCAATTCCTTAAAATACATATCTTTCTATATATGGACACGACCTATTGATTCGGTTTTTCTGAAGATCCCTGTAGATTAATGTTGCATCCTGAAAAATTACCTGGACAGTACTTCTCCAAATTATTAATATCACAAACAAAATCTGGAAACCTACCACAGCCAAGAGGAGTCTAAGAGACATGTTAACTAAATGTAATATATTTTGCATGGGATCCTAGAAGAGAAAGGGCACATTAGGTAAAAACTAAAAAATCTAAATTTTGGACTTTGATTAATAATAATGTGTCAACATTGGTTCTTTAATTATAAGTTTATCACACTAAGATGTTAATAGAGGAAACTGGGTTTCTGAAATTTTCTTACCTTCTTAACATTTCTGTAAATCTTAAATTGTTCTAATATAAAGTGTATTAAAGAGAAAAATGTCAAATGAAAAATGTGCAGAGTAGCCTGGCAACATTTTTATTTGAATATTTGATTGAAGAGATTAACAGTTAAAAAATATAAGGAAAAATATATGCTAAAATTGCATATAAAATAAATCATATTGATGTAAGATAATATATGGGTGCTTGCATGTACAGCAGATGTCTGAACAAAAAATCACCGGAACTTCAGTATGGTTATCTTTGAGGGTTGAAATTGCAGAAGAATTTCTTTCCTTCCCTCCCTCTTTCCTGTATTGGTGAAATTTTTGCACAAATGAAATACTCATTATTTAAGAAAATAATATACTTGCTAATAAATGTGACACTAAGTTATATGCCTTAGGTTTCTCTGAGATTTCAATTTGCCACCTCCTTATCTGGTCTCTAAAGCTTTTGGATCTACCTTCAACTAGCGTTAAAGAACCACAATGTTGTAGGTCTTCACTGGAGAATAAAATGTGTGCTCACTGACACTTCAACCCAAATTACAATCAGATAAATAACATTTGCAAAGAACAAATGAGTGATATATAGACTATTTAGTCCCTTAGTTAGAGATAACAAATAGATGATACTTAAGCTAAATTTTCCCCTTCCTGTGGTTGAGGCCAACGTGAGTAATTGAGTACAGATATTTTTCTAGATAAACAGAGCGCTCTGAGTTGACCCTGCATATGAAATTTCATTACCATTCTTCCTCTAGGAATTACAGATTATTTCCTTGGGTCAAGACAAACCATCAGAAAGCTGTATAGTTAACTTTTTGGTCTTATTTTTAGAGTCACATGTGCTAATTTCATTTTTTAGTGATGAGCTCTAAGCTTTTTATCGAAGTCCAATATGAGATTCATGTGATATTATTGCATTTGTATTAGAGATTTTATACTTAACTACTAAGTAGTAAATATTTATTGTTATTATACTTTCAGAATACACCTCTAGGAAAAACTATTATTTCCACAAGATGAGGTTCTTTTTTTTTGTTAATGAGAATTGGTGATGTTTCTCTTTTAATTTTCAGTTCTAGTAAGCTCTGAGACAAACCTGAATTTCAGCTATTGTCATTATATTCTCTTTGTTTAGTTTTATATCTCATTCTTTAAAAGATTTGATACAGCAGTATTTTGACTATCATAGTTTCCCTGATTTCCATATTGTTATTTTCCCTAATCTTCATTTTTCTGTTTTTATTTTATTGCTACTTATTGTATTTTTGAAATCCAGCAATATGAATCATTATTAAAATAAAATATCTAAATTATAGAATATTTTTAAATTGTTTTTTACAAATTTTAAATATAATGATTTGGATTTGATTTTAAAATGTGGTAACTTGTTTGAATGATGTCCCTTACGTACTACTTTAATGAACTGATAAGAATTATGTAGTTTGAAGAATGTTGAATTAGACTTTGGAAGGCTCGAATTCTCCTTTTGGTTACTTTTAGCCTAAGATTAATGATTTAATGTCTCTAGGATTCATTCTTCTCAGAGTAAAGGAAAATATGTAACCCATCTATAAAAATGAATTGATTTTGCATATTGATTTTTAATATTTTAGCAAATAACCACTAGAGAATTTCAGAACACAAGCAAAATTAAGAATCAGTAGGAAAAAATACAAATATCTCCATATCAAAATACATTTTATATTTTTCTGGGAAAACAAATTCTTAGATAAAGATAAAATTTTGTTAGAATAATGCATCAAATTCCATTTGGGTGGTTAGCTAACATTTTAATTCCTTTTTTGGGAGGATATATCTTGGACATTGGCGCATATATACACATATGTATGTATAAAATTCCTGGTCAAAAGTTTTTCCCCAAAAACCTTGCTTTAAATTTTACTTAAATTTGTCTGTGAAAGAGAAAATATTTAAATATATAGTTTTTAAAATTTTTTATTTTGAAATCATTGTATAATAATAAGAAATTTTTTTTTAAGTACAGGGTGATCCAATACATCTTTCACTCAGTCTTCTCTAATGGTAACCTATTTTATAACTATAATACCATATCAAAACCAAATTTATGTAATTCACTTTAATATATTTGTTGAAGGACACATAATTAACCATAAATATAAAGCAATTCCATTAAACTTTAAAACTTCAACTAATATATACTAAAAATACAATTATTTAAAACACAAAATTACTTGGCCCTACCAAGTGTCAAAGTGGAATCTATATCTTTGTTTGTATAAATGAACATATTTAATATATCTTAAGTCTTTCAGACATATCTTATTTATTTCAAAGTGTAGTTAAATCATTTAATAAAATGGTTTGTAATGGTTTGCACTACTTAGAATTCTAGGAAAAGGCTAATAATCTGGGTGAGAAAAGATTAAGAAGATGTTGAGAATGTTTTAGAGCAATCTGAAAGAATACGTTTTTAGAGTTTTCACAATATATGTGAAATCTGACAGAACTTTCATCTGATCATCTATATATAAAATACCAGTTACTATTTTGTCAAGAGAGCATTTCTAAGTTAGGCTCTATTTTAGAAATTTGTAGAGTTATTCCTCAATCACAAACAGTTTTCTTCTCAAGTCTCCTAAAGGGTATTCATTTCTTCTTGTGCCCTCATAAGGTCCAAAGAGTATATTTATAGAACTAAATATTACAGCAAACACTTTAGAGACTATTTTATTGATAGAAATTATTTCAGATTAATAAAAATCATGTCAGAATTTCTTAGGGATAATATTAGAATTGACAAATAACACAAAATATTCGGTATAACATTGGAGACTTCAGCCTTATTGGATCTTCTGTCATAGACAACTGCTGAGTCAGTTATGTCTTAAAAGGTTATAGGAATAAGAGTCTATATCAAATGACTTTGTAAACCAAAAGAAAAATAGTAAAATATGTATGTATGTGTGTATATATATATTTAAAGCATCTATATTAGCTTCTCATCAGAATTTCATTACATAAGATATAAACACAGTTCTCTCCATCAAGGGAGAGATATTCTCTCTTTAGAATTGAAATTCAGAAAAGGCTATTCCAACTTGCTTGCCTCCCTAGACTAAACAAATTATGAAGATTATACCATTAATCACCTCCAGAAAAATAATGAACTGGCATGGGGATGTTGAATGATACTGAGATTTTGAGGGAGTACATATGTATAGAGCAAGAGACAGCAGAAATGCTATTTGAATTTATCAAATATTTGTAATTTAATTTACTTTTAAAGATTTATACATGCTATTGTCCCTTTCCAGAATGTAAGTAGGCTTTGGCAGGAGATGTGGACAGTTCAAGAGTTTCAGACCTAACTAACCCAAAGAATAACTTTATCTGAAGGCTGGGGAGTGTGGGATCTCTGGCTTCCATCTGCTCTAATGATAGTTCAGTGGGATTGTCTATGGAACACTGATTTCAGTGTCTCTAGGGAAGACTGACAAACACAGTTCCCTATTTAGAGTTATGTCCACTGCTGGTCATCTGGCGTGGCAGAACCATCCGGCTGCCTGTCCTCTGGGACTCTGCATATCACTGATCTCCTCACACCATAGTTTATGTTGCTTGCTGGTGCCAACCCAAGCAAAACCTAGTCTTTCACAGTGACCTTGCTAGCCTAATTGAACAGTCATACCAGGCAGCTAAGTTTGCCCTATACTTCTACTAATTCAATAGTTATTTTTCTTTTCACTTGTTTTGCGATTTCTAGTGATACATGGGAAAACTGGAGCAGCAAGGGGTTGGGTTGATGACGAGGGAAGAAAAATGGGTGATTTGTGAGTAGAGGAATTGATTAAAAAAAAAATCAGTGCCTAGATAAAAATTCTGTTTTTGACATTTTCCTCTTCCTCTACCAAAGACTATTAAAATACAGATTTGATATAGACCATTTAAAAGGAACACTATTGTTTCCCCTCATCTTTTTTGAGGACTTCATTAAGAACAATGTAATAAAAATTTGGTATTTCATTTTCACATAGATAACATGATATTAATTACTGTGTGATAGATGTACTAGTTAGGACTTAGATGATAATGTTGGAGTTGACTGTTAAGGTGAATTTAGAAGTATTTTAGTAGGATTTGACCACAAGCATCAATTATGGCTGTTGAGGAATGGCTGTGGGTTGACCAGGAGTCACATAGTAACCCAGCTCTGGTTTAAAGCAAATGCTTTCCTTCCTTAATTTTTACCTTGGAGAATCTCCTTCCCTAATATGTAGGAGTTTACTCTTCCCTTGCAAAATTCTTGCTAGTCTCCTGGTTTGTCTCTTTTTTCTCGTGGCTCCTTTATTTTCCAGCAGTGCATTTTCTGCTGGACACTCTGATTTTGACATGCATTCAAACTTAGTTCTTGGTACTTATCTCACTCTGCTTTTTGGCATTTTCATCCAGATATTTCAGATTCAATTCTTCAGCTCACCTTTATGCTTAATATTAATCTTGTCCAATAGTTCTAGCTTGAAACTTACATATCTAGAGTTACCCTGTATTTTTATTTTTTCATTCCCAAACCTTTATTGATGCTGACTTAGATTCATAGATTAATGTCCTATGTAATTCTTATAATTCTTTTATGATCGTCTACTCTTCATATTAAGAAAAGGAGAACAGTTATGAAACACAGGATAATTACTTTTTGTGAAGAATGTTGTTCATTATTTCTCTTTTTTAGGAGATAAAGAAGTGAAAGTTTTAGTGCATGAATTAGCATTGAATGTTTAATATGATCTGACTACATGCTTTGTTAAATATCATCTCCCATAGTTAAGTAAGTCAATTGAGCCATTAATAAAAAAGTAACCTTTTCCAAATGGAAAGAAAGGAAATTCCAGAAATTTCTTTCTGCTCTTCACTGCCTTTGGGAGGTAAATAAATTAATAGGGTACCTCAAAGAGAGGTTACAAAGAGAGGTTTGCACTTATTTTCAGTATTTACATCCTGAGGAGGAGAAGGATGACTGAGAGAGTACTTCTCAAAGAACAGGAGTAAGGGAACCAGGGTACTGGTAGTTAAAATTTCAAAGTACATTCAACCCAGGTGTACAAACGTATACATCTACATCTGTATATACTTAATCATGTTCATCACCAAAAGTCTAGTTCCATCCACCACCATACAGTTGACCCTTTTATCCAGTTTAGTGACCTCACTTCCCTTATGTAGCTATTTTGTTCTTATAGTTTGAGTTTTTCTTTTTCTTTTTTTTTTATCTACCACATATGAATGAAATGATAGTGTTTATCTTTTTCCATTTGACTTAACTTAGTATAATACTTTTCTAGGTTCATCCATGTTATTGAAAATGTCAGGATTTCAATTCTTTTTATAGTGGAATAGTATTCCATTGCATATGTATACCACATTGTCTTTACCCACTTTTCATCAATGGTCACGTAGATGGTGGAACTCTTGGCTCTTGTGAGGTGGTAGGAGATTTTAACAATATTAATTATTCCAATTCGTAAAGACAGAATGTCTTTCCATTTATTTGTGTCTTCAATTTCTTTTATCAAAGTCTTGTAGAGTACAGAACATTTACCTTTCTAGTTACATTTACTCCTAAGCATTTTAGTGTTTTTGATGCTATTATAATTTAGATCATTTATATAATTTATTTTTCAAATAATTTGTTAGTGTGTAGAAATGTTATGATTTTTGTATCCCTCAACTTTACTGAATTTCTTAATTTTTATGAAGTCTTTAGTATTTTGTATATATAAAGTCATATAATCTACAAATAGACAATTGTACTTCTTTTCAATTTTGATACCTTTTTACTTCTTTTATTTGTCTGATTGCTTTGGAAAAGACTCCCATTACCATGTTGAATAGTAATGGTAGGAGTGACTTGCTTATCCTGTTCCTCATATAAGAGAAAAAGTTTCCAGCCTTTCATCATTGATTAATGATGTTAGTTGTGGGTTTATCATATAAGCCTTTATTATGTTGAGGTGTGTTTCTTCTGTAGCTGATTTGTTGCTGGTTTCAAACATGAAAAGCCCTTTTCTGCATCTATTGAAATGATCATATGATTTTTTTCTTTTATTCTATCAATGTGACATCTCATTGATTTTCATATTTTGAAACATCCTTGCATCCCAGGTATACATTTTACTTGTTCATAATGTATCATCCTTTTAATGTGCTACTGAGTTTGTTTTGCTTATATTTTATTGAGAATTTTATACCTGTATTCATTAGAGATATTAGTATAATTTTCTGGTAATATCTTTTTCTAGTTTTGGTGTCAGGGTGATACTGGCCTCATAAATTGAGCTTAGGACTGTTCCATTTTTCTTTTACTTTTTGGGAAGCATTTGAGTAGGATTGGTCCAAATTTTTCTTTAAATGTTTGGTAAAATTTATTAATGAAGTTATCTGGCCCTTGATTTTTCTTTGTTGGGAGATTTTTGATTACTAATCCGATTTCCTTGTCTTTCTATTTCATTGTAATTCAATTTTAGTAGCTTGTATGTCTCTAAAATTTTTCCATTTTATTTTAGGCTATACAGTGTGTCATATAGTTGTTCACACTAACATCTTATGATTATTTGTATTTCTGTAGTATTAATTATAATGTCCCATTTTTCATTCATAATTTCGTTGACTTGTTTCCTCTCTTTTTCCCTGGATTAGTCTAGCTAAAGATTTGCTAATTTTGTTTATCTTTTCATGGAACTGAGTTTTGCTTTGGTTAACCTTATCTATTGTTCTATTGATCTTGTTTATCTGTTATTTTTATTATGTCCTTCCATCTACTAACTTTGAGTTCATTTTTATTATTATTATTTTATAGTTTCTTAAGACATTGTATTATATTGTTTCTTTGGATCATTCTGCCTTAATTTGTTTATTGTTGTTAATTTCCCTTTTACAATTTCTTTTCTGTATTCCGTATGTGTGGGTATGTTGTATTTTCACTTACATTTGTCTCAAGAATTTTTTTTTCATTTCTCTTTAATTTTTGTCCTGATCCATTTGTTTTTCAGGGGAGTGTTAATTTACATTTATTTTTGTGTTTTTCAGTTTTCCTCTTGTTATTGATTTCTAGTTTCATAACAGTCAGGGAGGATACTTTGTATGATTTTAGTCTTTTGATTTTGCTAAGATTTGTTTTGTGGTTAACATATGGTTTAGCTTTAAAATGTTCCATGTGCACTTGAGAAGAATATGCACAATTGAACTTTTAAAAATTACATTAAGTTGGAGCTCACCATTAGATCATGGTGAGTGTGTCATCACCAAAATTGTAAACTTTCTTATAACTACTATAGGATCAAAGTCCAAGATTTACAAATGGAATACTAAGAACATTTTTCATAACTTCTGCAATTAAACATTTCATTCACTTATTAAGTCAGGAACTATGCTAGGGATGGTACTTTTATACTAGTTGAATAGAAATTGTTTATACCTTTGACAGCTCAATCTGTAAGAGGAAATATACACATATATCATTAAAATAAAAAATGATATGGAGAAGGTGGATAGTGTCAAAGAATATAGGACTAATTGTTCTTGGATGTTTGGGAGATATAAGGAAAGACTTCAAAAGAGGTTTTGAAAGATAATTATGAGTTTTCCAGTTTGAAAAAGATAACAGGGTATTCATGATGATCTTAAACTTCATTGTCAAGTTTGTCTGATTATGGAACTGGTATCATTCTAGAAACAACTGACTAGATTTGTATCTCCTTTTTGTGTATGTGTTTAAACACAAAGGAGGAATCTTCACTGTGAGGAGGTGCTCTGTATAGAGATGGGGGGGATAATATTTTTTCTTAATCTTCTGTATTGATTCAATGTCTGGAGAAAAAAGAGTTAACATCACAATCTGAAAACATAATGTCAGGAGGGCAGTTTCAAGATTCTATGGATAACCTGCAAATTTAGAGATGAGAGTAGAGAAACTATTAAACCCCAGCCCTCAACTATCAAACTCCATTTCACTAAAATGTGTTTGTGACATGGCATCATTGGTTGGCCACTAACTGAGCATGTGGGTAACTATTCCTAGCATAGTGATTTTTCTGATGTTGCATACACATAATGGAACATGAGGGCAAGGAATTACCTCTGAGAATTTTTGAGTTTGAGAACACCAAGAAAGATTTAGGTTAGTTTTTGAGAGAAATAGTAGTGCAGTAATATCAGTGGATATATAAACATTTCTATAAATGTTACATCATTTGTACCACAGACCTGGGAAAATTTACATGGTCAGAGGTGCCTGATAGAAGAAAAAGTGAAAGGAACATATTTCTCAGCAACCTTATACTTCCTCAGGGTGTCACTGATGGTCAAGCTTGGCAACTAGAAATATTGCAGTCCATTAATATTAGAAGTGTCTTGGTTAGGGCCTATGAATATTTTCCATGAATAGTAGGAGCTTTTGGGACACAGAGTTTGTGAAAGAAGGATGATTGGGAAACCAGAAAATCACTAGTTATGTGACGTTGGACAAATTGCTTAAATTTTGAGTCTCATTTTATTCATTTGTAAAATGGAGATAATATGAACTTGCCTAAGTTATTGTGAAGATTAGGGATCTAAAGATCCTGACAGAGTAGGCACTGAATATATTGCTCATACATAACATTCATTCAGGAAATAATTGTGCTATTTTCATTAGTTACATTATTTTTTAATCTTATATTTTCTTGATCTCCTTTGTCAGTTATTTCAGTGAATATTATAATTATATTCAGTAAGATACTTAATCTATAGAAATTGTATCTTTTTAATAAATGTAGATTTAAATAAGTTATTTCTTATTTATGGTATATAGCTCCTTATATTATAATTGTTTTCTGTATCACACAGCACTCTTGGTTTACTATGACATAGTGAATATATGATAAAGGGTGTTTTACCTGGTGTGCTGACTGCAAAACATACCTTGCTGAGACATTCTAGGCATATCTTGTAATTCCTGCTATCTGTACTTTTTCTAATACACACTTGATATAAGGAAACCAAATTCAGTCTGACCATTGTGTAGTAGCAGGAGAGTATCATAGATTCATTGCTACAAATGAATTCTGATTTCTGTCTAAATCAGAACATCTTAGCAAAAGAATGTTGATTCTATTTATTTCCATATTGAGAGAAGGAAAGAGAGCTTGTCTGCATGAAAGTGTCTGTGTGCCATCATTCATTCAAAATGGAAAAACATGTAAAATAAATACTTGTAAAATTAAAAAGACATTGCTTGCCTTGAATATCTGATGGACTCAACAGATCACTTATTTTTCTTCAAAATTCTGTTTGTTGAATAGATGATAGAGATCTTAAACTCACATGTTTCAAAAAGACCCTCAAGAGTTATTATTTCTTGATTTCTACCCAGTGAGAAGACTAAAATTGGTAAAATTGTCATAAAGGTATATGTTTTCCAGGAACATCAAATGGAATTGTAGAGTTTAAGTCAAGGGGGACTCAACTTATGATGCAAGTGTAAAACTTGGTTAAAATAAGGAAAAATGTCTTGACCTTAAAACTTTTGTGAGAAACACATACCTCCAAATAATAGAGGAAGCTCTTAAGGTCACACGCCTTTTGTATGTCTTTTCCAGTGTTCTACTTTACAAAGTCCACAACTGTTATCTTTATTGAACTTTAGAAAATCATACTTAAAAGATCAAGTATGGAAAAGAATTGAGTGGACAAAATATAGCAACTGTATTGTTCCCTATATCTTGGCAATGAGGTAAAGTCTGAAATGATTATATATGAGAATGTATTGATTTTTACAATACATGCAGATGGTCTTATATTCAGGAATGTTGTTAGCATTAACTTTTATTTTCAATAATCATTGCTGAGAATATCCATCAATTTGGATAAATGAATTTTTAAAATCTTTGTCATATACTAACATAATTCTTAAAAGTTGAAAATGATGTTCAACCTTTATTGATTAATGGAATTGTGCAGAAAGAGTTAATTCATTTCCTGATTACTTTAAATAATTTAAAAACTTTTCTATGAAAACTATTTTTGACTTAAAGAAAAGTTGCAAATGAGTGTAGATTCTGAATGCCTTTTGCTCAGTTTTTGCTAGTGTTAATTTTTTCATAGCCATAGATAATGATCAAAACTAGGGAATTAGCATTGATATATGAGTAAACACAGAATATTCATTAAAAACATTCATTAAAAGAACATTCATTAAAAAAATACAGTTCTTTTATATTTGCTTGTTCCAGGATCCAGTCAGGATCCCACAGTGCAGGTAGTGGTAATATCTTCGTCACCTCCAATATAGGACAGTTCGTCATCCTTTTTTTGTGTTTGTGACCTTGACCCTTTTGAAGATTACGGGTCAGTTCTTTTGTAGAATACTCTCAATTTGTAATTGCCTGATTTTTTCCCCCCATAATTACATTAATGTTACGCATTTTTGGCAAGCACCCATGCAGCAGAAATAATGTGCCTGTTTCATTTTATGATGGATATACATGGTGTACTGTCTTCTTAAAACTGGTGTCTTTGGGGTCTTCCTTTATAAAGTTATTATTTCCCACCTTTGTAATTAGAAAATATTTTGGGGACAGTTTTTGAAACTGTGCAAATATCTTCTTGTTTCACTTTAAGCTTTCATTTACTAATCTTAGCATTCATTGGTTAGAGACTACTTTGAATAATTATCATTTTCCTAATGGTGAGCCTTCCACTTTGTAAGAAGAGCTGTTCCTTTTTCCATATGTACGTATGTACGTATGTATGTATTTATGTATGTATGTATTTTAAACGAAAGGTGCAGGCAGGAATGAAGGTGAGCAGAGACAGATAAGGAAGGAAGAGAAAGGAGAAAAAAGTATTTACTGTAGTTAGTTGTTCATTGTGGTTGTTTACCCAGGCTCCGGGATGTGAACCTGGGTTCTCGGGATCATGTGGACTTAGGCCAGTTGCTTTCCCCGAGAGCCTAACTGCTACTCCAACTAGGATTTGCCTTCCCCATTTATTTTTTTTATTACCTATTTAATTGTATTAGTATAGACTCATGGCTACTAATTTAATTCTATGGATGTTCAGTACTATCATCTATTTTGTTACTCAAATTGTCCAAACTTTGGTCAAATATAGTCTTTAATGATGATGCCAATCCCTTTCAACATGCTCATATTTTTTTGATTACTTCCTTATTTTGTGGTACCATGTAGACTCATCTTTAATTTTTTCATTCCAGGCCAAGAATCCACCACTTTACTAATTGATTATTTCTTTTATTTAAAAATAGTGTTTCAAAACTAAGATCTGGGTACTAGCATACTCATTGCTATGATGGTATTATTTCTAGTGTCTCTCAGCAGACAGACCTAGAAATTATATGTATGTATGTGTATACATGCACGTACATGTGTATACATATATACATTTTCATTTCTGTATTTATAGGTATGTATATGTTTTTTAATGAATTTATACTGATTCTTTCAATCCCAATGCAGTACCACAAGGTTCAGACTAGCCTTTTTTTCTTCTCTATTTATAACTTCTTTCTCAGACAGTGACAAATCTGACTCTTTTAATCTATATTATATTTACCTACTTGATCAACCTTAGTATCATATCAAGTAGTTCCAGAACTACTGATCTAGTCCCCTGTGAGAGACGTTTTCTAACTGGTGCATAGTGTTTATGTAGAGTGCCTTTTGACTTTAGCCTTATAATATTCAGCAAACATACTGTGTTCCAAAGTCATTTAGGTTAATTAAATATAAATTTTCATTTTGGTAAGTGTATGTTTAACTTTATAAGAAACTGTCAAATAGTTTTCTGGATGACTGTATCATTTTATATCCCCACTAGCAATGTATGAGAGTTCCAGCTGCTCTGCATGCTAACCGGCAACTGTTATCATCATCACCCTCACTGAGAACAAAGAAATTAAGATTAGAGATGTTAAACTTGTCCAAGATCAAAATTGTAGTGTCAGGACTGAAAGTTGAACCTAGCCCAGTGGATTCCACATCTGGTTCTTTTTCTATTACATATTTTCATGGTAACTCTACTTGCTTGTTTACATTTATTTATGTACATAAGGTCTTTAAGTTACTTTTCAGAGAGTATTTACGTCTGTTATCTCTCTGCAAATCATTGTGCATGACACTTGAAAAGTAGGTAGCGTAGTTTTAATGATTTTTTTTCCATGTGAGGAAGATGAATCCAGAAGTAGTAAAGAAATAAGTATGGCGGTCAAAGGAAAAGTTCTCCCATTTCTTCTGAGGTTCTTCACAGGGTGGACTAATGAACAGATTAATATTAGGCATGATTGGTAAGATAAAAAACCAGATTTAATAATAACATATGTATAGAGAATTTACATGGCAATAAGTTTTGAGGTAGCTGAGGCAGAACAATGATTTATATTCTGTGCTGAGGCATGAAAAGAGACCTGGGGTCTCAGGGGAGAGAAGAGAGTGTCTCCACATGGCAAGGAGGAATGACTCATTCATGTTCTTACTCTAAAAGTATAAATAACTCCACTTTCTACATTCTTCTAGAGAATAGGGAAAAAAGATCTTTCTTGATTAGGAGAATGGAGGCCCAGGGAGTGGTAGAAAGCTTCTTTGATTAAGAGAATGGCAACTGGGTGTTAGAATAGGAGCTTCTCATTTTACTCTGGGGCTGTCCTTTACTGTTCTTGATTTTTCATGTCAAAGTGGTGTACATAAGGAGAATTATGAGAAACTTGGGGTGTCATGTTTTAGTCCCATCATAAGCAATGTGTTTTTGTGACTACCAGAATTAATAGTAGCCATTTTATTCCAGTACATAAATCAATTAAAATGCAAAACAGTCTTTTTTTTTCAGTAAACAGAATCAAAGCATTTTAGACTCATTTTCTTATTCTTAAAATGTAGCTATCTTCCCTTCTGAAGAGTAGGATATCCAAAAAAGGAGTATCTCTACAGTATTAGTAGAAATAGGGGCTAGATATGGAGGACTGGGAAAATGTGAAATGATTCAAGGATACTCTATGAATCTTTTGTGAACCTGCACCCTCTGTTCTTCCTCTAGAAACTTAGACAAAACTGGAAGTAGTTCAAATGATTTGGCCTGCCTCCCTTGCCTCTTTTTTTTTTAAATGTCTTTTTGGGGGATACTCTGGCCAAAGACTAACAAGCAGTGAAATGGCAAAAGGCAGGCAGCAGGCAGGAAAAGAAACAAATGGCTGGGGTAAAACACAAACTGTATGACTAGGCTCTGAATAATCAGGACTTGCATTGTAGCTTGTTATACATATTTCATGGTCATAATTTGATATGTGCAAAAGAGAAAAGAAAAGAATCTTTTGAAAAAACAACAACAGAACATTCAAGTAAGTGTTGACAGGGCAAGTCTAGCTATCTTTCCCACTAGCATGTTACCTTTTTACCTTTCGGTCCTGTCCATGTCATCTAGTTAGTTGCACTGTAGCACACTTGAGGGAAATAGTGATTTATATACTCATTTAAATGGTACATGGATTCTTTTATTATGTAGTTGATTCACATACATCAACATTTTAAATTTTGGACATTCTAAAATACATTTGGCAAACTGCTAAGGAAAAAACCGTCTGTGAGCCTGTAGGAACTAAAACCTGGTACATGTCTGAACAAATGCAAAAACCCATTTTGCTGTTCATCTTTACTAGTTACGTTGCTTTGGGTGACCTTTTAAAAACATTCAAGTGGTTTTGAAATATTGAAATATGTAATTGTCTTAATAATAGTCACATGAAAAAAAATACTGTTAAGTGGAACCCTTTCTTAACCTCTGATATGATTTTTAAAGGTCCTTTTTTTAAAAAAAGCAAGACATTTGAAAACACTTACTATAGGCTAAATGAATACATAACTTGCAAAGGAAATTTTAATTTCATAATGAGTCAGATTTTTGAGCATGAAATAAGACTGAAAGGTAGCTTGATTATTTTTGGATTGATTCTTCAGTTGTAATATCCTCTCTGCTTGCTTTGCCTAGGAGGGTGTGAACAGGTAGAAAAACTGAAATAAATCGACTCCTTTATGTTTTATCATCAATCGTAAAAAGTCTTGTGTAATAAATAGTTTTAAAATTATTCCGTTTGACCCGGTGCTATGGATCATTGAAAGCATACATGATTGAGAAGGGGGGAAATCACTTAAGAATAAAAACTGTGCCAGACAGTATGCTAGGTTCGCTATATCATGTAGTGTTCACAGCATTCCTGTGCATTATTTATTATTTTATTTTACTTAGGTAGAAATTAAGGCTCATGTAGCTGAAAAGCACTTACCAATTAAATGGGTAGCAAGTAGAAAGGCTGGGATTAAAACGAACGTGGCTTTCCTTAACAATCCATGTTCTTTCTTCAGAATTGGTCATTTGATCAGGGCTGTCCCTTGATGTGAACGATATGAATTAAAATGTTTTGTAGGCCAAGAGTAAGAGTTGGGACTGTGGGATAAATTTAATTCACACAATGGAGAACACTGCCACCTTTTCTAGGATCCTTATATTAATGTATTTAGAAAATTCATTTCACTCCATAAATCTAACTTTTTGTAACCTCTGTTGAAAAAATACAGAAAGGGAATGGTACTGAAAATCAGTACACATTTCTGTACCAACATTTTGGAAAGAATTAAAAAATATTCATACTCCTTCAGCCTGATGCATTTTAAAGGAATCTCAGAAATTAAAATACAAGGATATTCAGTTCAGTGCATTTAATGATGTAAAATTATAAATCATGCATATTCTTAGTAACTAGAGTAAATACACTATAAAATGATGCATATGTTTATATATTATAAAGCCTTTAAAATAAGTTTCAAATATTTAGTAAATGCAAGCTCTGATCATGTGATTTTCAGATGCTGTATATTTATTTAATTAATATTTAAACTAATGGATTCAAAATAATGTACATCATGAGAATTAATATTTTCAAAATTTGATATCATGAAGAAATATGTTTTTCTTAGTGTAAACTGTTTTTTGATGTAGAACATACGCCTTGTATCCAAATCATTAGTGGTGCAATAAATTTTTACAAAAGGAAACACCCATGTGATCTTTACGTTGTTAAGCAATAGAATATCAACAGCTCTAGAAACTTCCTACATGCCATTCTCTGTCATTGTATCCTATTCCAAAATGCAATCATTGTCTGATTTCTAACATTATAGATTATTAATGATACTCTAGACTATTCTGAACACCCACATCATGCCTATATTTGAATTTTTATAAATTATTTGTTATTTTTATGTCTAATTTTGCTCAACGTTATACTTAATGACATTCATTGATGTTGTTTATAGCAGTATTTTGTTAATTATCAAAACTTTTTATTCTCTTTGTGTGTGTATGTATGAAAGTGTGTGCCTGTCTGCATATCTACCTGCTTATCTACCTACCTACTCTCTTTATACTCTTGATGGATATTTATCTGTTTCCAGATTTAAACAGTAAGACAGTGACTAATATGTACCTTGTGGGGGATACATACATATATATGTATATATGTATATATATGCATGTATTTATGATAAACTGGAAGTGGCCTATTGGTCATGTGGCATGCATATCCAGATTTAGTAGTCATTACCAGTTTTCCAAAGTAGTTGTACCAATCAACTCAGTGGTATAAGCAGAAATCAGATTTTTTTACAACTATCCATTTCTTTGAATTATTAGTGTTTTCTAGTTTTAGTCATTCTGATGATGTGTAGTAGTATTCCATTGTGGTATTAATTTACATTTTCAGATGAATAATGCAGTTATTTTTATGTATTTATTGGCCATCTTGAAGTTTTATTTGTGAATTGCCTGTTCAAACTATTTTCCCATTTCCATTTTTTGTTTAGGAATTGCCTTTGTACTCTGAATTCAGTGCATTTATTAATGTGTACATTTTGGTTTTGTTCTTCAGTTGTGTGACTTATATCCTTACTCTTCTAATGGTCTTGTTAGATGCAAATAAATTATTTCTAACAAACCCAGTTTATTCATCTTCTGCTTTATAGTTGGGCTCTTTGTATCTTACATAGAAAAGAACAGCAACATACTGCATTGTATTAGCTCATAGAGGATTTATTGTTTTATCATTTAAAGTATTTGGTTCAGGGTACCTATTTTTCATATTTTTACATTTGACTAGGTGCCAGTAATTGAAAAAAATGTTTTTACTGCACAGTTTTATGTAGGCTGTATGACCTTTTTCATTTATCAAGTGACTGTATATGTGTGTATATATAATGTATGTATATAGTGTATTTGTGTGTGTGTGTGTATATATATATATATGTTTATTGATTTGTTTGGTTCCTGTATTTTGTTCTGTTAGTTATGTGTCTGTCCTTGGAGTAACACCACAATGTATAAGGTTTATCATTACTGAAGGTTTATAATCAGTCTTACTCATGTGAAGTGCATGACTTTCATAATTGTATTTCTATATTGTCAAATAATTTCTGCCCTTTTATATTTCAAATAAAGGATTGCATCCCAAACTTTTTAGGCCTTTAAAATTTTTGTCTCATCAATGTTTTGTAGAGATATTTCCATCTACTGGATGAGTTTTGGTGTTGTTTCAATTCATATTAAAATAGCATAGAAAAGCTAATTTCTGTATATTGGTCTTGTATTTAGCACCCTTATGAATAATTTAATAATTTAAACAAGTATTATTGTTATTTATAATAATTGATATTTAATACTAATGTAGTGGCAATATTAATAACTTGTGAACAAGTAATACATCATCATTATTAAATTAAATGGACTTCTTTTTGAATTTTTATAAATATAATCATAAAATAATGAATTATATTAATTTTATGATTTCCCCCAATGCTTATATATTTTCTTTTTTCTCTTATTATAGTGACTAAAATCTTGCCAATTTTAAGTAGTATTAATAATTTTTGTTTTTTTTGTTAGCAAATTGTTTCCTCTATCTATTGAGAGGTGAGTATTATTTTTCATCTTTATGTTGTTAGCAAAGTAAATTGCACTAGTGGATTCTTAAAGTGACCATTCGTTCCTGGGTGAGAAAAAACAAAGTTGTGATGTATTATTCCTTTTAATATATCATTAGATTTAATTTGTTAATATTTACAATTGCTATATCAATATTCCTAAAGGTTAAGCTTTAATTTTCCTTTCTTATTATAGCTGCATCAGGTTTGGTATTGTGATTAAACTAGTTAAAACTCTTCTCTGTTTTCTAGAAGATTTAGTATAAGGTTGGTGTTATTAACAGTTCTAAAGAATTAAGCAGTGAAATTATCTGAGATGGAGAAGGAAGGGTTTTAAAAACATTCAGTTTCTTTAATATATTTAGTAATATACAAATGTAATACTTGTGTTATTTTTTATGTTTTTTAAACTATTTCTTTTTCATTTAAAATTTTAAATTTTTTAACAAATTTTGTTGGTAATGTGTTAGTGTATTTTTAATATCTATAGAAATGTTGTGTTTATTTCTTCCTTTTTTTTAAAGAAAGGTACGACAGAAATGAAGGTGAGTAGGCAGGCAGGCAGGAAAAGAGAGGAGGAAGAAGAATTTTATTTTATTTTTATTTAGTTATTCACAATGGTTGTTTCCCCATAAACCCATCACTCGAGCCCAGGGATATGTGACTTGCTTTGTAGACGATTGTCCTAACCACGGCTCCACCAGGGTGCACCTGTTCTTAATTTTTTTTTAATGACTATTTGAGGTTTACCAATTATATTAATTTTTTTTCCAAAAAGCTAAATATTTGACTCATGTTCATTTTTTATTGCTGTGTAATTTTCACAAAAATGGTGACTTAAAGCAACACAACTACTATCGAAACAGTTCTGGAGGTCAAACTCCAAAATGGATTGAAGTCATGGTGTCAGTAGGACTGTTCTCCACTGGAAGTAATAAGGGATTATCTATTTTCTTGCCCTCTATAGCTTTTAGAGTTGTATTCTTGTATTCTTTGACTTGTGGGCTTTCCTCTATCTTCATAGCCAGAAGCATGGCATCTTAATTCAGTTGTTTAATTCAGTTGTCAAATTGCCTGCTATTCTTGTCATTAAACATGCTTTGTCATCCTCTTATAAAACACTGGTGATTGCGTTTAGGGTTTACCTAGATAGTCAAGAGTAAACTTCCTTTCCCAAGATCCCTAATTTAGTCACATCTGCAAAGTCACTTTGCCTTAGAAGGTGACATCCAAAGATTGCAAAGATTATGACTGAGATATTTTATCTTTAGTGTCAATTATTCATCCCAATATAGCTTTGTTGATTTTTCCCTATGTATATTGTATATGATCCTAACTTCTGTCTTTATTTTTATTGTTCTTTTTTTTCATTTCATATTCTTCTGATTTTACTAGTCATTTGTTTTTAACCTCTTTTGGTAGGTAATTTATCTTGGGACTTATTTTCTTATATTTACATCCATCTAAGTAAGGTCTTAATACCCATCCCATATACCTTTCTCTCCAGCTGACAAAATTTAGTTTATAGCATATTCATTATGGTTCAGTAAAATGTATTTTAATTTTGATTATAGATTTGATCACTTAGAAGAGTTTTATAGCTTCCAAACATTTGGTAATATTTCTGGTTATCTTTTTATTATTGATTTTAGCTTAATACACCTGAAGTTGAAGTAAAATTTTAATTCTTGATGAAACAGTTTTGAAAATAACTTTAATGGGACATCATATCATTGACTTTGAAAAATGTTTTATGGGTACCTGAAAACAATATGATATTTCTGTTTCATTTTTCTATAAATATCATTTTGTCAGAATAATTATGTTGTCTTTATTTCTACTATATTTTTCCTGAAAAAAGTGTAATAAAGTCTTGCATGGTGACTTTAGATTTTTCTATTTCTTGCTTGAGTTTTGTCAGTTTCTGTTTTATGTATTTTGAGGCTGCATTATTTGCTGGATACACATGCAGAATTTTGTAAATTCTTTGTGGATTGACTTAAAATTTTAAAATGGCTTTTATCTCTAAAAACTTTCTCTTAAAATATACATAGCTTTTATTATGGATATTTCAGCATTGTTTTAATTAGTATTCATAGATATTGATTTTTTACATATTATTACATCATGGTCAAATTGCTACTTTCAACTCTTTTGCATTATTTTCTTTTGTTTTTCTCTTATAAGTAGCATGCCATTTAAAAAATGAAATCCATTGTTAAAATCTTAGCTACTTTTTCCTTCTTTTTTTGAAATAATTTGTGTGTTATTTTTTTCTAAATGGCTAATTGAATTCTTAGATGAAAACGTGGCCTTAGAAATTTTTGGTTAGTTAGGTATATTGATTTTATTTTTCTGATAGTCACATGACTTCAAAAGTTTTCTCTTCTTATAAATTAAGTTCCTCCTTCACTTACAATTGATCCCCTCTACCCAATTTACTCACCTCCTCTCCTTCTTTCCTTTGTGTATCCACTAACTGGCTTTCTTGACTAAATGTCTATATTTATTATTAGATTTTTTTTTTTTGCTTATTTTTTCTGTATACCATTTATCAGTGATATCATGTGATGTCTAGTTATTGGGTACTATAATAATAATTAATCATCAGAGATTCTAAACTTTCTGATTGCAATCCTTTGGCATATGTTGAGACTTGCTTTATGGTCCAGAATATACTGTGTTAAAAATTCCCTATCCACTTGAAAAAATTACATATTTTTCAGTTATTGGATATAATTTTCTCTCTGTATATATTAGAACAATTTCATTAATCATGTCTTAAAAATAGTCTACATATGTTCTTCCATCTGTAATCTCTTTTGTTCAATTTGAAGAAATTACTTTTCCTTTTTGTATGTGAATGCACTAACAATACATTTTTATGACTATCTTATCTTTTTTTCTTTTGAAAGTTATTTTTGCTGAGTATAGAAGTTTAGGATGGCTTTTTCATTTTCTTCTTTTATGTTGTAGCCAATATTTAGAAGTAATTCTCATTTTCATTGTCATCCCCTGAAAAAACAACATTTCTTCTTACCTTATGATAGTCTGTTTTTTTAAGATTTTCTTTATTTTTGACTTCCAGCAGCTTGACTCTGATATTCCCAGATATGTTTTTTCCTTTTATTTAGCATGTTGTGGTTCACAGAGCTTCTTGGATCTGTGGGTTTATGTCATTCATCATATCAAGAAATTTGATTTTTCTGCTAGTCATGTCTCTAATTCCTCTGTTATGTCCAGTAGGTTGACTTTATTAATCATGTTCTTTAAATCTTATTTTTTTACTGCTGACTCTATTGTATGCTGAAAAAATTATAGTTAAAATCATTGATGATTTATTCTATTGATTTTTGCTTTTTATAGTTTGAAGCAATGTTAAATATAAAGTAACTCAGAATTTTAAATTATTTTTATTGAATCTGATCTTTTATTTGTGTTGTAATTTTAATCTCTAGAAAGACATTTTACCTTAAAATCTGTTTTTATTTTAATATAGCTACAATAATTTCTCCCATGATATATTTTCCCATCCTTTTACAAAAACCTTTCTATTGTTTTATGTGTTTAATATATCAATACTAACTTATGTATTTATTTATGAATCTAATTATACAGTATTTTGATTGAATTATATAGCACATTTGTATCTATTGCAATACAAATTAGTTACTATGTAAAATGTTTATTTTTATTTGTCATTAAAGATTTATTCTGTTTTTAAAAATTTCTTCTAGATTTTATTTGGCTGAGAGATAATTTCTTATTATTCTGTCTTCCCCTGTATCATTTTAGTATGTATAAAACTTTAAAAATTATTTTTGTAGTTACTTTACTATTACAACATGCATTACTTATCAAACTCTTAATACCAATAATTTACCTTTCTCCCCCAGATGCAAGTATTTTAGAATATTTCATTCCGTTTGCCTGCCTCTCTAATGATTTATTATTATTGTTTAAAAATACACATGTGTGTACATAATCACACACAATTATTATTATAGAAACTGTGTTTATAATGCTGATGTAAATTTATTCTTATATTTGCCACGTTCTTCTTTCTATCCTTTTAGTATCTCAAGTCTTAATTTGGGATTATCTTCCTAAACACTAAAAACAACTTTCAGAATTAAAAAAATACAGTTCTTTATCAATTCTTCCATATGTAGACATTAAGATTATTTATTTGGACTACTATGAGTAATAATGCTGCTGTAATAATGGGAGTACAGGTATTTTTTTTTTTCATATCCTATTTTTATTTCCTTTCAATATACAGCTAAAAGTAGAATTACTGAATCATGGTAGTTCTATTTTTAATTTTTGAGGGATATCCATATTGTTTTCCAGTGTGGTTACACTAATTCATATTCCGACCAGCTGTACACAGGGTTACTTTTTCTCTACATCCTAACTAATACTTATGATCTGTTGTCTGTTTGAAGATAGCCATTATAGTCATGAGGTGATAACTCATTGTAATTTTAATTTGTATTTTCATAATGTACCTTTTCATGTACCTGTTGGCCCTTTGGATATCTTCTTTAAAAAATGTCTATTTGGTTCTTCTACCATTTAAAACATTCAGATGGGATTTTTCTTTAAATAAGTCTCCTGAATTCTTTACAGGTTTTGGATATTAACCCCTTTCAATATATAGCTTGTAAATATTTTCTTCTCTTCTATTGGTTGCCTTTTAACTTCGTTTATCATTTCTTTAACTGTGCAGAAACAATTTTAGCTTGATAGATGCTTTTGTTTTTGTGCTTTATGCTTTCATTTCTTGGGCTTTTGGTATCATACCAAAAAATCATTGCCAAGACTATTGTCAAGGAGCTCCTCTCATATTTTTTTCTAGGAGTTTTTTGGTTTCAGGTGTTATGTGTATGTCTTTAATTCATTATTTTTTGTAATTTTTTAAGCTAGGAATCTAATAATCATTCTTGAGCATGTGATATCTAGTTTTCCCAGCAACATTTATTGAGAGACTACCTTTTCCCCATTGAGTAGTCAGTTCCCCTTTCAGATATTTAGCTGACTGTGTAAGGATTTATTTCTAGTTCTTTATTCTGTTCTGTCAGTCTACATGTCTTTTTTATGCCGTCACCATAATGTTTTGGATTATTATGCTTTGTAATGTAATTTGAAATCAGAATGTGTGATGCCCCCCACCACCCAGCTATTAAGAGAGATTTCCTAAAATCTCTCACTATGGTGGTAAGTTTGTTTATACTTCATTTTTTGAAATGTCCATTTTTCCTTTAGCTATATTTTAGTCTAGATTTTTAGATTAGTATATGCATTTAGAATTGAAGATTATATTGTTATGAAAATTTTGCCTTAATCTCTACTAATGTTTCTGGTCTTACGTTATGCTTTGGCTATTATTGTTACTAAGATAGCAGCACTAGGTTTATTTAGTATTTGTATACCTGTTCTATCTTTCCCATTCTTTCATATTCACATTTTATATCCATATAGTATTACTCTTAATGGAAAGCGAATGTTTTAGATTTTACTTTTTGTTTTGACACAGTTTATCAATTTGTCTTTAATGCAATATTTTATATACTTGAGTTTAAATTTACTTGTTTTATACAACCTTTTTATTTTTCTGTTTCTATTGTTTCTTTTACCTCCTTTATCATGACTTATTTTTCTTGTTTAGTTTTTATTATTAATAAAATTTTCCTTGGTGTTATCATTTTAGTACTGCCTTTTACTGATTGCACTAAATTACCATATACATTTTCCTCTGACATACACAATTGTAACATATATAATTTTACATGTAGTTTGTACCACCCAAAACATAATTATTGCTCCATTTGAGAGTATCCAACATGATTTATTTATGTATTTTCACTATCAGTTGCTCTAAACTCTTAACTCCTTTTTGAATTTGAGATCATCTGATACCTTTCTATTTCTGACTTGAGAAACCCCACTATAATTTAAGTATGGTTTACTGCTAATAATGCTTTGTTTTTCTTTTCCTGAAAAACTTTTATTTTGCTTATATTTTCTCAGATATAGAATTCCAATGGGGTGGTTTTCTACTGTCAGCATCTCAAGATTCTATTCTAATTCCTTTTTATATTTGTGACTTGTTTAATTTCTTTCAAGAAGATAGCTCTCTGGCACCCCCTGGGGAGCAGTGGTTTAGTCAGTTGCCTCCAAAGGAGCAATGCACACCCCTGAGTTGAGTCCCAGGCCCTGGGAGGGAAGCAACCAGTGTGAACAACTAAATAAAAATAAAATAAATATTATTCTTCCTGCCTACCTGCTAGTTGCCTTCACTCCTACTTTAAAAAACAAACAAAAATATGAGAGCTCTCACTCTTCTTTCTCTCTTGAATGTAATGTTTCCCTCCCCCCCAAATGTTTTCAGATTTACTCTTTTTTAATTAAAATTAATTTATTGAAGAAACATTACATCATAATATTATCAGGTTCAAGATATGCATTACAGTAAATCCACATCTGTTACCCACCATTAAGCTACCGACCCGCTTCAGTTCCTTCATTATACAATTATCTCCTTTACCCAATTTGTCAGACTACCCTTCCCTTTCTCTTCTGCAGCCACGGATTTCCTTTTATTAAGAGTCTGTTTTTGCTTGATTTAGTTCATTTGTTTGCTTGGTTTCTCAAAATACCACATATCAGTGATATCGTTTGATGTAAGTTTTTTTCCTTTTGATTTTTCTCTCTGAGCATAATCCCCTTACTCTTTATTTTAGTTTTCAAAATTTCTATGTCATTGTGACAAAAGCATTGATTTATCCATATTTATCTTGTTGGTATTCATAGTTCCACTTCTATCTATTCCCTGTAGATTATTAAATTTTTTTAAAAATTTCTGCTGTTAGTCCTTCAAGCATTTTTTGGACCCACTTTGCTCTATCTGAGATGAAGACATTTTCACTGTGTTCCATTTGTCTTCTTTTGATTTTGTATTTTCTACCCTACCTCTATCTGTCCACATAACTTAATATTTTCCTGTAACTGAGCTTTCAGTTTACAGTCTCTTTCAGCTTTATCTAAACTGTTTTTAGGCATAATTATTGAGTTTTTTTTTTTAAGTTACTGAGTTTTTTAGTTCTAAAATTTTCAACTGGTTCTATTTTATAGTTGTAAGCTACCAGTTTTGTGTTAACATTCCCAGTATTGTTTTTATTTCCTGGAGTAAAATATTTATAGAAATTTTAAGTTCTGGTCTATTAAATATGCTACCTAGATCTCTCATGCATTATTTTTATTTTCTGAGTTTCAACTATGTCTTATTTTCTTCCAGTGTGGTTGCTTTTATTAAGAGTTGAACATTGTATATGATTACATAAAAATATCTAGAGTCTTTAGATGACTTTGTCATCATCCAGAATGAATTTACCTTTACTTCTAACAGATTATTAGGGTATAGACATTATCAATATAGAATCATCAAATCTAATTGATTGGAGTAATTTGAAGCTGGGCTTAGGTATGTGTTAGGACTGGTTTATTTCCAGTTTTTGCTTACTTTTATGGTATAACCTTTTGAAATCCAAACTGAAAGCCTGGGGTGTGAATATTAGGAAACTCCTGAATCCTTAAGTCTGCTTAAGTCCTGCCTTTTTAGATTTATCATTCTATTAAAATATCTGCTCAGCTTCTCCATCTTTCATTCTGAATGCTATTTTCTATTACCCTGAAAGAAAAAGTCCCAGGTGGGTTTTCCTTCTCCACTTATAACCCTGGTATCTCTCCAGTGCCCTCAAAACATACATACTTAAATATATGTATTTGTCCAGATTGTATATATCTAAAACAATGCCTTCTGTTATTAGTACATGAATTCAACTCAATGTATTTTACATTTTATAGTCTTATTTTTCTTACAGGAGTTTTTTTAAAGCATGTTTTTTATTTCTTTAAACATAGTAAATATAGTTTCTTCATAAACAGTGTCTGATAATTTCATTATCTGATGCACACCTGTTTCGATTTTGCTTTTTTGTTGGTTCTGGCTCACAGTGCCCTATTTCTTCTGTGTCTTTTTACTTTTACATGTATAATTGTCCTTCAAAAAGAGTATTTTTTTGAGGCTGAGATGACGATAGATTCCAACAGAGAACATATACATTTGCTTCTAACTTGTACATGCAGGTATGACCAATGAAAGGCACTCAAATTTTCAGAAAGCAAATCTACTAGAAGGCTGATCAGGGACAACCTCTAGTCAAATAATACTTTTTACCTTTATTTTATCTCAATCTTTATTACCAACAAGGCACTGATTATGGATCCTCTTTATTAGAGGTACCACCTTTTGCTTCTCAAATTACTGTGGTGGGCAGGTCTGTTCTCAGACTCCCTGCTAGTGGCAGGTCCTAGACTTGAGTTCACATGCTCTCAACTTAAAAGTAGCTTGGTGCTCATGTACATCTCTGTGTTTGCTTCTTTTCCACTCTGTAATTTCTTACCATTTTTTATTTTAGTTCTTAAATGATTTTAAAGGGATATTAAAATATTTTATCCTGGCATGCCTTGGTAGAGTAGAAGTTTGGCTGTAGCTCGCGTACATCACAAAGAACCGAGTTTGTGTCATGGGGTCAGAGCAGCAACCAAAATGAACAACTAAATAAAATAAAGTGATTCTTTAAACTTTTAAAAAATCCATTAAAATTTTTTTCACTGGGAGGTTGTTTAAATAAAATAATTCATCATTATTGGAAAGAAAACATTCTTATCTTTCTGTTTTTAATGTATAGGGAAAATAAAATATGACCTTATGAAATATACTTTTAGTGTGGTAATAATGGATGGTCTGTATGTATAAATACCTGTTAAGGGTCTGAGATACCTCGTTTTAGTCTTTGTTGGGTACAGTGTTGTTTGTGTATGTTATTTATATATTCACTACCCCAAATCAATAACATTTTGCATTTTGCATGTTTATAGCATTGAATATGACTGTATTTTTCATTATTATATATATTTACTACTTTGTTTTGTCCTTTACATATCCATTTCTGATACATGTACATAATATATATTTACTACTATAGTGATGGGCCTTTGAGTGTTTTCTAAAAATATATTTTTAACATTTAAACTTGTCTGTATCCAAGGATAGATGAGCAAGTTGATAAAAAGGAGAAAAAGTAGCTGACTAGTTGTGAGGCTATGCCAGAATCAGCAGTGGAATAAGCATATAGGTAGGGTATGATAAAAAGGATGGAGGCTTAGGAACACCAGAATTTTTGCGCCTTTAGAACATGTAAAAATCTAAGTAGTAAATCAGGTAATAAGTCCTATATACATAGTTTAACTTTGTTTCTTTCATATTCAGTTCTTGATGAAAAACTGTTACCAAACTGAGTTTTGTTAATTCTTCCTAAAGCTTTAAAAAAGATGTATAAGTGTAATTAAAAAAAAATGAATTCATAGGGAAATGTATTGTTGAATGCAGATTTCAAGAGGAAGCCTGCAGATGCTCACATAAGAAACATACTTCTACTTTTTTGAATAAACATGTTGCAAGCCCAGTACATTTGCATACCCAAGAGAATAATTGTTTCAAAGATATGGGCTGTGAGCACATGTGGTTGTCTACCAGATTATGAACACCAGACTTGAGACATATATTTTTCAGGTATACAGCTTGTAGAAATTATCGAATATTCAGCACAAATGCTATGTCTTGGGGAATATTTGGAGAAATGTAGGTGCTACTGTATTTTGAATAATCAGTCCCTCTAGCTCTCATTTTGACTGATGGAAAATTTATTTTATTTTCCCTTGATAAAGGGAAAACCAAATTGTAGCTATCTTACTGCATGCTTTGTTAAGCAATTTCCATTTTGTACTGCATTCACAGATGTTCTGAAATGGTTAAGCCAAAAAAATCATGTTTCAATTTATGAGTAATTTACAACAAAATATATTCCCATCAGTTAGCTAAGCAAAACAAAACAAAACATATATGTGTGTGTGTCTATGTATGTGTGTGTATGTGAGTGTGTAGAAGAAGTCTGTTTATAGAAAGTGTCTTTATAGAACAGAGTAAAACCTTTCTTACTTTATGGATAAGGAGTTACAAAGTCACATACTATGCCTGAATGTTTGACTTTTTATTTATCTTTTGTAATATGTTGCAGTGGAGCAGACGGATGTTGAAAGATATTTAGATATACATGAATGAAACCTAGCAACTCTTACAGATCAGAGGAAACTCAAGTTTTTGTACTCTTACTTTTGGAACTTGTTAAAACATAAGCTTATTAAATTTGTTCTAGATCTTGTTTTTTGGACTGATCCCCAAGTAATGAATTTTCCAAAATATATCCAGTGGTAGCCATACTTCCTCTTAAAGAGCAGCTATTTCAAATCATCTTGGTGTAACTAGGGCAGGCATACAGTCTGGTTTATACAGGTCAGTAGTAGTTATTACTAGAGTCTCCTTCTGTTCTCAAAAGTACAGTTTTAGAAGACATATGGCCATATTAGATTACAGAGGCTAAGAGGCATAATATTTTGAGGGAAGAAAATGTGGTCTAATTGCATATCCATGTACTATACCCCCACTAATTAAAGCATCCCAATTGTTGGTAAATATTTTCCCTATACTCTTTGAAGTATATGACTAATGTATATTTTGATTAGAAATATATTTAGGATTCTTTAGGTTGACAATTTCAGAAATTATCAATACTTTCCATAATCTAATTTTAAAAAATCTTGACAAACTTTTCTCATGGTTTTCCTGTGGTAGAGTAAAGCTGTCTCTTCAAAATAATGCGTTTTAGTGGTTTATCCTGTAAAATTATATAGATTCTTCTACCTTTATTTGCCTAAAATTCGACAAATATGAACAATTTATAGAAAATATTTTTTTCATATGTCAACTAAATGTATTTATGTGAGGATAAGTTACTCCTATGGAATGCTATCAAAATTTCACAGTAACTAATGTAAATGGCTTTATACTTATTTCCATAAATCTTCAGTCAGTGAATTTTTACTTTAGAAAAAGGTATGCTTTTCTTAGGTCAAAATTAAAGAAAATAAAGTCTATTTTTAACTTGTAGTAAAATTTTTTACCCTTAATTTTTATATTCTAGAAATTAGACCTCTGATCAAATGGCTAGGAGCCTATCTCGTGACGTTATTGCAGTTTTTCTCAATAGACTTTAACAAGCCAGAACTCTCAAAAACGTGTGTTTTTAGCTTTAGATTAAAATAACAAGACCCACAAAGATTCATGAAAGAGTAAGTTTTATGCAACCAAATACTGTCAGTTAATATTCTATTTATCTGTATGTAGAATACTTTTATATAATCATATTTATGATTCTGGGATGGTAAAAGGGCTCCAATTAATTTTTGCTTAGAAACTTTGATGATAATATAATTATGATTTTAAAAAGATTTTAAGCAAGGAAACTAGGTCTAGATGGTTATATATATATATATATATATATATATATATATATATATGTATATACAAACAAATCATCTATGTCTGAAAGCATTCCAGATAGTGATAGTTTTACTTTTTAATCTTCTTATATGAATGTCAGAATTATTTTGTTGTGTTAGAAGTCAGTAGCCACCTACAAAATGTATATGTCTTACTGTCAAATATCAAGTCAAAGTCCTTAGTGCTAGTATTTTTTTTTTTTTTTTATTTCTAGAATTTGATGGTATTCCTTATCAATGTTAGTGGTGGGTAAGAAGTAGTATTGCCATCTTTCACTGTGTCTATTTATCTTGTTTCCCACAAAGCATTATTTTGTTTTGTATTTTTTGTCAGGTTATAGTGAGGCTTTTAATGGAATAATCATATTATGACTCTTCCAATTTATTCTAATACAATATGTTAGAAATGAAGGTATATTCAATTTTTCCTTTTTCCTTTTTTTCTTTTGAATAAAGACCCTTGATTGCTAACTTTCTCATTGTTATGTAACAAACCGTTCAAGTGTCCTTTGTTAACAAGAAACAAGCATTGATTCTTTTGTTTCTATTCATGATCATTAGTAAATATAAAATATTTCATATTATATTCTGTAATTCATAGGCATACTTCAACATAGATGCTCATATTAATAACAATTATCTGCTAGTCATCATGAAACTAGCAGAGGTGTAGTTGACAAGTCTTTATGCTTCCATGGTGAGTTTATGCCATTACTATTGAATTATTTTTCAACTTACAGCAGCACATACCTTTTGAGATCTTAAATCTTTTTTTTTTTTAAAGAGGAAGGAAGCAGGCAGGAATGAAGATAGAAAGGCAGGCAGGCAGAAAGGAAGAGAGAGGAGGAAGAAGAATTTTACTTTTTATTTTTTAGTGGTTCATTTTTGTTGTTTTCCCCACCCAGGGTCAGGAATGTAGGTTCCTGGACTTTACTTGGACTACGCTGCAGCCATGGACCTAACTCCTGAGCCAGCAGGGCAGGCCTGAGATCCTAAATCTTATGCATTATCCTTTGAATCTTTATTTACCCATTATTTTCTGCTTGGGTTACCTGGTGACAATACTTGCCAAAGTCAGATGTGCACCCTCAAGTTTATATTGCTCTAAATGCCCAGGAACACCTGAGTTTGTGTGATTGTGTTATTGATGAATCACAGCTACAGAGCTTTTGTGGTCTTTTGTTACTTTTTTTCAGGTTGAGTCTGAAATGAGAATTGGAAGTCAAATAACTGACTATCAGACCCAGCAGAAAAGTGAGGTATTTCTAAGACAGGAAATGCACATAAAGCAATGAAAAGATTGTGAAAAGATTGTTGAGTACAGAGACAAATTCATATAAATTTTTATTCCTTACATGGAATCTTGGCTAGATGTAATTGTGATAGATTTGAAATGAGCTCTGTCCCATATCTTCAGGCAGTGATTCTGTGTGTGTGTGTGTGTGTGTGTGTGTGTGTGTGTGGTTTTAACAGTTGTGAGGTAGTATCTTTAAAACATCACTTAAATTCTCATATGATACATTTTAACTACAGAGTGCAAGAAACAGAGCAAGCTATTATATTACATACAAACAGTAATACCATATAAGCATGTCAATGAATAATTTAAAGTTGATATATCTCTCCTAACACTTAATTATCCCAAATAAAATAAAACGCACATGTTAACTTCTTTATTAAACCCTGCATTTTGAGACTTCTTTTCATTGTTCATTGTTCTAAGAAATTACTTCAAAGTTTAAATGTTTTCAGAAGCTATTTCAATTTTATATAAATATGAAGTTCTAAATATTTAAGAATTACCTAAATGTAAGCTATTGTTTCCTTTCAAAATTTGTTTCACAAGAGCAGATAATAGGTTTCCACTTTTTACTACAAATTTAGATGTTTCTTTTACTTTTGATTGTACTTTCTCCATATTTCTTTCGACAGGATTTTGGAATTTTCTTTCTCTCATGTTTTATTGAAAAGGCTTTCTGCCATTATATCATTTCGTTTTCCGGTTTTATCCCTTTGTCTGAGGGCACATTGCAGCATGCCTGGTTTAAGGACTCTAGACAGTGAGAGAAATGGATAGTCACAAGAGTATCTCTAGTCAAGGTTGAAAGAGAGCACAGTAGCTTTCTAAACCGAACGCCGTGAATGGGGTACATTTAGGTTATTGCCATGACAATTCTAATTGTTGGAACTTTATTCTTATCATGGTCTTTATTCAGTTGGATTCACCCTAACAGCACACATAGACAAGTCACTTTAATTTCTGGGCTGGTTTTGGAGAACATGTAGCCAAGAATCATCATCTTTTTGTTGAGATAACAAAACACTCGGTCAAGGGGGGTCTAAATGGAATTGCATTTTATAGGCATGCAGAGATGGGTATGAAGTAAGACATGCTCTCTTTGACCCCTGGAGGCTCTCTCTAACAAATGATGGGACTACATTTTAAATTACAGGAGCTTCCAATTACTGTGAAATTATGGGGCTATGTGAGCTCCCTCTATGGGCTAATTTAACGTCTGCAAATTATGTTTCTTCTTCTTCTTTTTTTTTTTTTTCTTCTTTCCATTTTTTTTCCCCAACAAAGCCTCTGTGTGGCCTCTGGGATGGGGTGGCCGCCTAAGGACCCTGAGGTTGTGCTCCTTGGAGCGTGTGCAAGATGGCTGCCCCAAGGCTGTTTGAAGCTGGCGCGTTTGAAGCTGCCGCGCGTGTTTGAAGCTGCGGCATTTGAAGCTGTCGGGCTTGAAGCTGGCGCGTGTGTTTGAAGCTGCGGCATTTGATGTTGCTGAGGACGTTTGTAAATTTGAGACAGACTTTAATATTGTTAGACGGTAGGGGAGTCCTTTTCAACCCCTTTTTCATTTTTTTTTTACTTGAACTTTTAAAAAAGTTTTATTTAACTTTTTTTTCAACTATTTTAACTACTTATGTCAGCCGAGGAATGCTGTGATTCACAGCCATTATTGTAAGGAGGCTGTTATGTATTTTTAGTGCTGCTGGGACCATAGGAATTCTTGAGTGGCTTTGACTGGATACAACAATGTGGCGAATAGTCCCAACTGTGAAAAGTGCTACTATGGCCAAATAACAGTACAGAATAATTTTGAAAAAGGGCAATCGCCTTGTTGCTTTTAGAAGAAGGCTGTGAGTATGCCCACTGTTACATTTGCAAGATTGATGAGTGTAGAGGTAGAACAAATGTGAGTAGAGATAGTTGGGGTTGTAGAGATGTAGGAATTAAATTTGCAGTTTTTCAAGAGCAAAGGATTTTCTAATTTCTGTTTATTTTTTTCTCTCATTTTCTATAAGAACTTGAGAGAAAGGTGGTTGTCATTATGAAACATTTCCATCAACCCTCTGGTCAATACTGTGAAAATGAATGGTGGTTTATGTGGAGAGCATCTACTTTGAAAATGGGAGAGAAAAGGGAATGAATATTGTTACTGCTGGTAAAAGAATGGAAACAGATGGTTCTCTTATAGTCTATAGATTTTTGTTTGAGGGAACCCTAGATGTACATGTGAAAATTAGGTAGAGGGAAATTTGAAAGGAGCCAAGAGGTTGTCAAATTCAAAATGGATGGGATAAGAAACACTTTATATTGGGTGAAAATAGTCTTTCCCTTACATCCCATCCTGGAGGGACAATGTGCAATTGCATGCAGAGTTGATGAAGTAAGACATCATCTTAGGTTGTCTGTTTCTCCTCTGAGAAATGGTTGAAGTTAGAAAGCTATTTTAAAGGATGTGACATCAGTTTTTTTCTTTAAAACTAGTGTTCCACTCAATGAATGATCATGATCCTCAAAATTATATAACGGTTTCTTAGTATTGACTATTTGTCAGGATTTGAACCTGCTTACTTGTATGCCAAGCATTTCTCCCTCCCACATTGGGTAGAGAAATTCTATAAATTATGTATCTTTTCTGGATATATTTGGATGGTGTATCTACCCAGAAGTGAGGTATTTGGTTCTGTATTTCATTAATCTTCACAAAGACTTACAATTCCTTTAGTTTACAGGGAAAACTGTATATATCTATCATTAAAATTTAGTTAATGCCTTTTAATTTATATGAAACTTGGTTTTGTTTTAATAAATAATTTAAATGTATGCTTTACCTATTACCTAAGAGTAAGATGTATATTGCAAACTTTTGAATGAGAAAAACCATTATTTCCCATTTCTTCATAGAGCAGATAATCTTGCACTCTGTGTTCTTGAAAATAATTATTTTTAACAGTTTTGTTTCATCAACATTTCTAATTTGGCAGGAATAGAAAGTTGGTATTTTCTTTTGTATGCTCTAGATAAATTTTCTACTCCAACTTTTCATTAATAGCTCCTTCAGTTATATTACTTTGAATCTATATGTCTTTTTCACTGTTAGTTAATTGTTTATTTTTAAGTGTTAAAATTTTATCAGATTTGTATTTTAAATTTCATATGAGCAATATTGACATCATTCATTGAGAACTGAATAAGTTTTTGCAGGCTACCAGTATAATGCACTGATTATTATAACAGGTCATTTTTTAAGTTATAAGACATTAAACCCAGTGAAACAGAAAAACTTACTAGATACCTTGATAAATCTTAAATATTTTATGCTAAATACACAAATAAGATTTAAAAAACAAAAACACTGAAAACTGACATAAGAAGCGTATAAAGTTAGCGGCTCTGCACATTTGTCAGAACTTTGTTAAAAGCTAACATTTTTTAGAAGAAGCATTTTATTTTAGTTGTTCACATGGTTTGCCGACCCCCACCCCCGCCACCCCGACCCTGGATCTTGAACCTGGGACCTTTGGGTGAATGTGGGCCTGCTTCCAGGTTGTACTAGACTGCTAGGCCACCAGGGCATAGCTATTAAAAATGATTTTTGACTCAAGGAGAGTGGACATTACACACATGAGCATATCCTTGTGTTTGTGTGTGAATATTTCTATCTACAGCACTCTCTTTGTATGCATATATATTATAAAATCTTCATTATCAATTAAATATTTTAATTCCTCAACTTCTGTAATACTCAAAGGAGAAGGCTAAATGTTGAAAATTGATATATTCTACAAAATAAGAAACTTATGGGAAAGTTTAATTTATGTTCACATTAGTCTTGTTCCAGGTTCTTTGCTGGTTTGTGCTAGAAGTTGATTCTATTATGATTTTTTCAGTGTTTCATTATTATTCTTTTCATTTTATTTAAATTTAAGATTACTTTTATTTTTAATAGTTTTCTACACATGCATGATTGCTTTAATTCCACAAAATATAGACTGTTAGCGCTAATGATTTCTTTTTCTTGACTCCACAGTTTCTCTCTTTCATAGTAGTGTTCTGTCTCTTTTCTTTGTAACTATTAAGTATTCTCTTCCATCCTACCATTATGAAGTTTATAATTTTCTTCTTATGACAGAGAAATGATGAGAATAACTTCCTAAGTGGTATCTAAGTTGAAAATAGCTTTTTTCATTACCTAGTACCATGAACTCGTATTTTGTAATTCTTAATGTCTGTTTAGAGCCAAGTGGATGTTGATTAGCCATTTCATCCATAGTATTATATAGATTTATTAATTTGATTTATGAATAGTTATGAGATTTGTTATAGCCTCATATTATTGATTTTTCTTTTCTTTAATGAATTCTTTCATGATTGATCCTTATTTTCAGGCAAATAGAAAAATTATATATAATTTGTATTTTTTATTTTGTTTTACTTTTAAAAGTCAGTTCTATTGAGATGATATTTACGTATAATAAGTTACTAATTTTGAATACAAAATTCAGTGACATAACAAATGTATACAGCTGTTGTGTAACCACAACTCAGTCATGATGTGAACATTTCTGCAACCTTGCAAAAGTTTCTCCTGTTTTGAAATCAATTTGTTGTACTCAGTTTGTGGCCCTGGGCAACCACTGATCTTTATTCTTATAGTTTTGCCTTTTTAGGAATTTCCTATCAATAAAGTCATGTTATATGCTCTCTTAGCATCTTTCACTTAGCACAGTACCTTTAAATTTAAGATATATTGTTTACTGAATCAGTAGATTCTCCTTTGTTGGTGCTGAGTAGTATCTCACTGTATAGATAAGACTACAAATCATTTATTTATTTATTTTTGCTCTTTCTGGTTTTTAATAATTATGAATAAAACTTCAGGAAGCATTTGCTTGCAAGGTTTTTTCATGGACTCATTTTAATTTCTTGTGGGTAAGAAGTGGGATTGCTAACTTTTAGGGTACCTATATGCTGAATTTTATAAATAAAGTAGTAAATCAGTCTTCAGAGTTGGTTATACTACAGCATATACTACCTACAGCATTTGAGAGTTCCAGCTATATCCCAGCCTCACCAACACTTGGTGTTGTTAGTCTTTTTAATTTATTTTTTATTATAGTGAGTATATATTGCTTTTCAACATTTTTGAGTTGCAATAATTCATTCTATTTTACCAGCTTTCTTAATACTATTATTGCATCTATAGGATTGCATTTTGTTTTTTTTAATGTTCTTTATAAACTTTTTCTTTTGAAGTCCATAAATCTATTTTCATTTCATGCTTTCTCTTAGTGTTTGATAAAAATAAGGAAACTAAAATTCATATAGAACATATAAATTAACCCAGAGTTTTTAGTGACTGCATTAATAATTGATTTTGTATTTAAAGGTTATTTAGGTTCCTGGGTTTTAATATTGTCTATTTAGTGGTATAGAAGTTATAAATAGAATTGCATATTTCAAAAATAATATGATATAAGGTTTTCAGCAGCTATATTTTTCAAAACATTTTTACATGCTTTCAGCAACTCAGGGCTCACTATACAACTTAGCCCTGTTTTTCCTAAAGTGGTTCTGTTTTATTCTTTGCCTCAGACAGCTATGGGACAGTGTACCATTGATCATTATCCATTAGATAAACTATTTTATTTAATCTTGTGCCTGCTTATATTTGTCAGAATTGGTGATTTTTAACCTTGTTTTGTTTTTGTAGCACAGAATCATCATCATCCCTTTTCTTTTCCATCTAAGAGTGTTTTATTTCAAAATATGCTGTTGTTTCTGATTTTCTCAGTAAGGATCAGTTACTAGTTCAAAATAATTACTTGCTTAGTAAGAATTTTTCTAAGAAAGAGTTTATATAGGAATAAAAACTGAATGCTAATAATTTAGTTGCATAGCCATAACTACACCTTACAGTCAACACTTCTTTCAAAAAGTGGTTGTAAGATGCTCTTAAAGTTTGATTAATATGTATTCATTTTCTCATAAGGTATTTTGTTGAGTTCTGTATTTGAAGACAAATCATAGTTCAAAACAAAATTTTCAGTTTTGTCAGATCACAAATAAATAGTATTTTACCACAAAGTGAAATATAGTTGCCTTATGAAATGAAGAATTAATTCACTTCTTGGGAATTTACTTATTAGCTCATGAAACAGTTTACTGGATGTTTCTGTTGAGTGGGAGGTATTTTTATCTCACATTCTCTCATAAAAAACATACTTGATACATTTAATTTTATGTCTGGTATTCTTTTAGTGAATAAAGACATTGAGGATATTTGCAAATAACAGATTGAACAGTTGAGTTATGAATTGTGAGTGTTTTTGGTTATCTTTACCAAGTGTTTTGCAAAACAGTCTTACTGTTTCCTATTTCTATGTTCTGTTAATATTATTTACTAAGACTGTTAAATATTACCTTAGAAATACTGTCAATGTGAGATGAATCTTTTTGATATTTAGAGGAAAATGAGTAATAAAACAAATATCTTAAACAATTCAAAATTGCTATTTTACATAATTCACTTTAGTAACAATAGATTTGAGCTTGACATTATTCTTAATATTCTGTAGTTATTAAGACTGAAGATTAAGGAACACCTTTTTCACAAATTTTTTCTTTTAGAAGTGTCAATATGGAAATTCAGTGATTGTTTCTTTAATCAATGTTCTATAGCCTACAAATATCTTGGCTTTGTGGGTGACCTAGATGGTTTAAACTGAGTCAAGCTCTTCATCAAAGATGGGATTTATTTATTCCTTTAGATGCTTCTGCATTTTGGTTTAGGGTTGATTAAGATTATTCCTCGTATCTGTTCTGAAGCCCTCAACCAAGTATATCTAATAAATGATCAAAGGTGCATATCTTTACGTTGGATTTATTTTTTGTTTTCCAGAAAGCCAGGCTGTTTTCTAGGGAACATGTCCTTTGGATTTTTCTGGTGTCAAAATCCCAGCAACTAGGAGTAATTCTGAGTATTTGCTTACTCCTAAATCCCCTGAGAAAACTTGTATCTTACTCTTCCATAATGAATATCTGCTTACCCAGCCCAAATCCTCCCCGGCAATTTGCATCATAGGAACCCCACATCTGTTGTATAGTAGGTTGAATCCAAGGAAATTAAGCTCTCCCTTTAGGGGCTATGGCTCCCATTCATGCTACACAGAGGGAGGGCATTCTTGCCTTTTCCTTACCCTAATCCCGTTGCCTGGCCTGGAGAGTTATTCTAAATAGTGTGTAATCCAGAAAATTGATTAAAGATTTTAAAACACTGTGTTTTAGAATATGATTTTTTTTTTGCAGACCAGAATATTGTAGAATTATCGAACTTTAAATATAGATCTTTCTGTGAGGATTTTAATATGTATTCTCTGATAATTATTGATAATAAAGTTTGAATTTTATTTTTAAATGATCTGATTTTAAGGAAAGGAAATCTGAATCTTAATTTGCTTATTTTCTGCAATTGTTTGTCATTCCTTTATGTATTTGCTTGTTCTACTTTGGGTTCCCTTATTATTGTCCTTTTGAAAGTTTATAGGTTATTTGATGTTTCCAAATTATGCATGTCAGAATTGATTTTAAAATAAGTTTTTAGAATGATTTCTTAGAGTGAACTGCTTTCACACTTTTTAAAAAAATTAAAAATATATAATAAAAAGTTCCATTTAAGATAGAATGAATACATAAAATATCTTGAGGTTATATTAGCAAGAAAAAATATGTGGGGACTATATAACAAAAATGCTGAGACCTAAGGAAAAAATATCAAATGAAATATTAGTGTTGTCTTCCATGTTAATTTATAGTATTGATGTTTTCTAATTAAAAAGCAAATTATTTCTTTTTTTATTTTTCTGCACTAAATATGATCATCTCTCACAATAAAATGGGGTAAATCACCAATACAATTATCTTTAAGTTATGGTGCTATTATATTCAAGACAATGTCATTTTGACAAAAAAATAGAAAAGAAGGAATATCAAGATAAATTCAAATACATAAAACTTTGAGTTGGTGTCATAAATCAGTGGGTAAAGGATGGATTATTTAAAAAGTGATCTTAGAACAATTATTTACCATGTATGGCAAAAAGCCAATAAAAATATAACCTAGAAAAATACTAGTAGCAACTATTTAAAAGGTTTAACATTTAAAATGCTAAAATCTTGATAGAAAAAGGACCATGTACAGATTTTAGATGAGTCACAGAAGAACAATTTTTAGCATATTAAACTGGAAGTTAAAGATTTAGTGTATTAACTGGAAGTCAAAGATTTATACCCATAAACATCTCTCAGAGTTAGCTAGAGTTGTTGATATTTTGATGAATATTTGATGATATTTTGGTGAGCGTTCTCCAGTCTTTTTATCTATCTTATCTCTTTCCATTGATTCATCTATTGACTTATCCATCCATATACTTTTATACTTATATACTAACTCTTCATCCATTTAATCATCCACTCACTTAATACATAAATATATGAAGCATTCTTTTTCTAAAAAGGACCATAGGACTCCTTTTACTTTTTTCCCATTTATTTTTAATTGCTTCCTATGTTGGCATTGGGGAGAAAGTCCCCTATCTCTCTGGGTTTCTACATAGGCTGGATGGACAACAAAATTAATTTCAGACAGGATTAGTAGGATAAAAGACCGAATTTAATCGGATATGTATAGTGAGTTTGCATGGCTTTAAATTCTATGATAAATGGAACAGACTGAAAATGTATAACCATATATCCCCTGCTAAAGCATAGGAAAGATGTCTGGAGATATTAGGAGAGAGGAGGGGGTTTTCACCTAAGACGATGACTTTATATGACCTTACCTCTAGACTTCGGACCTCCTTTAGGATCTAAAGAGGTTGTTTCTGGAACTGACTCAATATTTAAGTATCTGTGGTAAAGGTAACACTTACGGATCTCCATTAAGCTTTAACTGCCTATACCAGGGTGACGCATACTGGAAAATGCCTGTCTTAGACATCTTGGAAAAGGTTTATCTGAGTATTGGGGCTATACACTTCTTCCACAGCATGTTCAATCTTTGCATATCATGATAGCATATAGATGTATCCTGGCTTATTCAATCCTCCCTTCGTACTCTGCATTTAGTTTTTCCACAGTGACACAATGAACATCATTGTACATGTGGGGATTGAAAGGAAAGGTTTTCCTATTTCTCTGAGGTTCCTCACAGGCTGCATGAACAAATTCACATCAGGTACAATTTGTAAGAGAACAATTCTAATTTTAATAACATGCATATAGAGCATTCACTTGGCGTTATAACGTCTCCAGAGCTGAGGCATGGAAAGGGATTCTGGTTTCTCAGGAAGCGGGAGAGGTCACCAAGTGGCAAAGAGGAATGATTCATCCTTACTCTGAAAGTAAAGATAAATAGCTTCCCTTTCTACACTTCTCTAGGAAATAAGGATGAAAGTTCATTTTTGGATTAGGAAAAGGGTGGAAGCCCAGAGAATGGCAGACGGTTTCTTTGATTAAGGGAAAGGGCTACAATTTAGAAGAATTGAAGCTTCTTATCTGCCTGTGGGGCTGTCTTCCATTGTCCTAGACTCTTCACGTTGGAGTGGGGCATGTATAAGAGACCAGTTCTGAGATACTTGGGGTGTTCTATTTTAACCACCTCACTCAGATCAAGTAATTTTCTCAGAGTAAATTTTTGTGAGGTTGAATTTGCTTTGTAGAGTCTGAGGAAATTTTTCCATTTGCCTTGGTCTGAGTGAGCAGTCAAATTAACACCAGATAGATTAGTAGGAGAAAAGAACAAATGTAATTATATTCATATGGAAAATCTACATTATGTATATTCTAAAGTAAATGGGGCCAAATGAGTGTATTTATCCCAAGCTAAGGAATGGGATAGAGGCCTGTTGTTTCAAGGGGAGAAGAGGGAGCCACATGTCAACAGAACAGATCGTCTATAATTATGTATTTGCCTTGCCATATAGACAGATTTTTCAGAGAGAAAAATAATTTCTGGAGATATCCCTAAATCTGGGTAATACCCCCAATTTGTATTATTCTAGATAGTTAAAGGAATTTAAGGTTCTCTTGAGGCTGTAGGGCCTCAGTTGATTTTAGCTTGAAATAATCCCCAGGCCAAAGTGACATGTCTTTGGAAGGCCTCTTTTGAACATCTTCCACAAACCTATCCTTCACCTTTAGGCAAATATTTCAGGCTTTTGTTGCATCTTGCAAATCTGTTCTTTAGAAAGATTTTAACTTTTACCTTCTACCAGCAATACATCAGAATAATTACTTTTCAAATTCTAGTAAACATTGGCTAATATATTAATGTTGCGTATAAATTGGAATCGACTTCATTTTATTATTTGTTTTTTTTTTTTATCCTTTTGTTAATAGAATGATGGCCTTTTTCCGTTTTGTCTTTTTTTATCTTTTATAAAATTTCTTATGTCATTTCTATTTATCTTCTATTGATGTATGTATCTTACTATTATTAACTTTTAAAAGTTATGTTTGTGTTTTGATTAAATATGCCTTTGAATTCTGTAGGTATTTTAATATATAGAGGTTTAAAATTTTTTCAATTAGCCCAATCTATCAATTTTTTCTTTATGGTTTTGACTTACAGTGTTAGAATTGTGAATCTCTACTGGATACCAGGACTGTATTAACTAAAATGAGAGAATATTTTGATTCATCTATTACATTTTCAGCTAGGTTTATAGTTGAGTATTTCATTATGGAAAGCATGATCAATGGAATTTTTTTGGTGTAAAACCTTAGAGGAGAACTCAGGACCACCTGGTTTTTTAATTAAAATGAATTCTGTGGAAGGGTTATATTGTGAATATGACTTCTTTTGTAACACTTTGGTTCATTGGAAAGATTGAATTATATTAAGATCTTACAGAAGTTGTCATTATTTCTAATGTTAATGTTTTTGTGTATAAAACTGAATTATTCTGGGTTTGAGTAAGTAACTATATACTATCCTAGCTACTCACTTGAGTTTTTGATTTGGGAGATAATATTTTTTTCCTGTATATTTAAATTTAGAAGGTAAAATAAATCTAAAAATACAGCTTTGATATTAGGAGATCATGTCTATATTGATCTGGTAAGAAAATCACTGATGATATGAAGGAGATAGAAAGGAGAGCTATGCAGCAAACATTTACTAAATTAGGTAAATTGCTATGCAGCAAACATTTACTAAATTAGGTAAATTGAAAGCATGTGATGGCTGCTGTGGACTTAAAGGTTACCCCTGTTGTTAGGGAACTTACAGTATAAAGTCATTATGATCAATAGGCTGGTGAAGAGTAATATCAGAATGCCTGGACTCGCTTTTTTCTGGACTACAGAATTCTTTGCTCCATTTTGGTGACACAAACATATTATTAGACCCATGTATCTTTGTGTGTATCAGTGTTCTAGTTCTAAGAGAAGTGCATTTTAATCACCTGGATCCTTTTCAGGACTGCGTATTTTGATTCAGTAGGTTTTGACTGCGACCTGAGAAACTACATTTCTATCAAACCACCAGGTGAAATCATAATGCTGGCTCAGTCTCCTCTTTGAGTAGCAAGAGTTGAGCAAAATTATACTGACACTTGTAATTCTCCATAAAGTATTAGGTAAAATATATGATACAGTAAAATTACACTAGTGAAATCTGATGATAAAGTAAATTTCACCATTGGGATTTTAATGATCTCGATGATTTATAGATGTAGATTAAGTTATAAGAGCTGGTCCCTGGAGAAATAGGTGGGACAGATATAGTGTGGGTCTTTAGCCTACACCTATAAGGAGGTCTTAAATGTTATGAAATATAGGCCTCTTCAAGAATTAGAAGTTAATGACATATGGAATAACTGAATGTTTACCTTGGTCTAGAGAGAGAAACATGTTGCCTCAGGTCTTTGTGTTTCATCTTCTGTTATAGGCTCTCCCAAGAGTACTTTTCAGAGAGAATTAAGGAAACATAACTCATGGCAGTGTTTAGCTGCATTGATTCCATTTCTCCTCAGTTTATGGGGAGATAAAATGTTCCACTATTTCAAAATGTAATGAGTATTATTGCATTAGAATAATGGCTCCTTGTTTTTCTTCAAACTTGCAAATATCATAGAAGTCCAAGCAAAAATTGACCAACATGTCTGAAAAAACAAATATCCCTAACCAATACCTTGATCATATACTCTCCTAGAATATTAGCTGCAGAGGTAACTTAATACTTCTGAATAATTTTGTTTTATTTGGACTTTTTGACTGTCCAAAAAATTAATTATTGCTATTATTTGTCAGCTTTGATACTAACCTTTGAACCATTTTTTATGTTTTAGAATTTATGAATAAACTAGTTACATGATCAACTGTTAAAGTATGGCTCCACAGGATGTCTCATCTCTTTACAAAGATATTTAAAGTTAAATTAATATGGTTCTGTTTTGTAGAGCACCAGAAATGGTCATTTTCAAGTGAACAACCTTTTGAATGACTCTTAATTTTGCCATCTGAAAGTGACTAAAGTTTTAGCCATTTCAAGGACATACATTATATAGCCAATCCCAAGTAACATGATCACACTCTTTCTAATACTACAGTGTATGCACATTTTTTGGAGAAAAATGTATGTAGTGTGTTTGATGGCATATAGGTCCCAGTGCAAACTTTACCTCTGATAAGAGATTGCTGGATAGAGTTTGTAATACAAGCTCTCAGAAGATAGCTGGGGAAGATAGATGTGAACTTTCATTTACTTGGTTTCTGAGAATGTTGGCATATATTGTAGATATTTTTTTTCCCTTTTCTGTCTGCCTCCGAGATATGTTCATAATGCTTATTTTATTTCTCAAGGTATTATTCCTGTGCTTAAATAAGTGGACTTTTTCCTCTGCCAGTGGGAGTTCACGGCTACTATTAATATAATCTACAGATACATTCATGTCTTTCTTTTATTTATTTATTTATTTTTAGAAAATAGCCATGCCCATTTATTAAGGTTTTGTCTGTGATTGCTTTTTCACTAGAAAAAAAAATAATAAAAGAAAAGTTGAATAGTTGATTAAGAGCCCATATTCTGAAAAGCCTAAAACATTTATGGTCTGTCTCTTTATAGAAAATGCTTACCAATCCCTGTTATAGAGGGATGGTATAGAGGAGCTGATTATTGGACCACCACTTCTCAATCTATTTAATCAATATGCATCTGGCAAATATTTAGGAAGAATGAGCACATAAACTTATGAAAGGAAAGAGAATCTTAATTACTCCTATGGTAATATACAGAATAGATACCTGGAACCACACTTCCAGTAAAAAGATTAAATTAAAAAGTAGGGTAAACTAAAATTACATCATAAAGTGATAAGAAAGCTTGGTTTCTTCAGAATGCAAAAATATGATGGAACTACAGATAGATAAGCTACTACTAAACTGACTTTTGCCTAGGAGTATTTGGCATAACTATTGATCTTGATCCTGTGGTTCATTTATCTCTGCAAAGTGTAGAAAACTGAAAACAAATCTATTGCCTGCATAATGCAGGTTTTTGCGGGGGCACCTGTTGCATGACTCTGGTAACCCAAAATTCTGTATTATCAGTTTAAGAGTGAACTAGAAATTACTTACATAAATAGGAGAAATTTTCTGTATAAACTTTGGTAGTAAGTGGAGAAGACTTGAGGGCAGAGGGATGCCTCTGATATTTCGTAGCACAGGTTGCTTTTTTTTTGGACCTGAATTAATATATCCTTTGTGGGAAAATGAAGTTAAGACAAATAGAAAAAATCATGCAAGAATTTATTTTAAAATGTGATCTCATTAACAATGGCTCTGGTCTTTTGGTAGATGCAGAAGTTCGCTCTGAAGGAAGTTTTTTTTCAATGCAGTCCTCAAATAATTCCCAAAGATCAAGTTAGAAGAAAGATTAGTGCATGATCAAATATTAAGTCTCACTCATATATATAAGAAATAAATCACCATGAAAGAGAGCTAGCAGAAACAGCATAGCTGTACTAAAACTGAAAATATTTCAAAAAATGAACTTGTACAAATATGAAATAAAAATAAAGTATTATACAAATTTAGAGTACAATGTGTAAAGTTATAATATTGGTAGAAAATATGAATAAGAACTATAAAATAAGCAGTTTGGAAAATCTAGAGTATAATCACAATTTTAAAAAATTTCAAAAGATGTATTAAATAGACAACTATACAGAAGTAGGAGTGTTAAGGAACTAGACCTTCTGAGGAAGCTGTTCAGAATACAGCACATAGTGTAAAATTATATAAAAAATGGAAAAAGATAGGTTGAGGAACATACAATAAGGGGGAAAGCTACACATGTACCTTAGATTCCTTGAAGGGGAAAAGTAGACTATAGAAGAAGTACTCCATAGATAAATAGTGGCTAAGAATTTCCAGAATTGCTGGAAAACATTTCTCAGTTACAAAAGTTTCAGAGGATAAATAAAATATTTCCAACTTAGAAACTTCAAACTTAGAACCTGAAGAACACTAAAGCATAAAAAATATCTAAGCAAACACTCAGTGAGTAAAAATTTTCCACAAAAAGAAATGTTTATCAGTCTGACATTACAATCATACTAATGAAAGATGAAAGTGTGGAATTGTATCTTTAAATGTCATGCATAAAATAACTGTTCACATAGAATTTATATATTCAGAAAAATGTCTTTCAAAAGTGAGGCAACATGAGAATATTTCTGAAATATAAGAGCAGAAAGAATTGCTTTCTGAAAAAATATTCTAAAATATGTCCTTCAGAAAGGAGACCATTCCCTCTTGGGAAAATCTAAGATAAAAAAAAAAAAAACAGATATAGAGATATATGTATGTGCAAAATCTAAATACGCATTGACTATATAATACTGCTCTAATTTGAGGGAATAATTAAAATACGATCACCAAAACAGAGTTTCTTTGGAGGAAGTGATTGGAGTTACAGGGTTGGGTTTTTATAAAGTTTAGAAGGAATTTAAAATGTTTGGTTGTATTCACTTTTTTAACCTAAATATGCTTATTAAAATTTAATAAGCAACCATTAAAAGATAAAATGTGTGTTTAATTCTCAAATTATTCTGTGGAAAATTGTGCTGAGAGAGATACCAATTAATACCAAAAAATATAAATGAAACATTTTAAAAACAAAATAGGAGATAAGTAGAAATTGTCAACTTAAAAAATATATGATTATATTCAATATGAATGAACTGAACTTTTCTGTTAAAAGACATAATAAATTAAACCATTTGGAAGATAGAATGAATTTTTAGAAAAAGTGAAAACATCAGCTTAAAATATAAAATGTAAATCATTAAACCAAAAATATGTACCAGGCAAACAAAGAAATCTGGTGTAGACATATTAATACAAGTTATAGATCTTAAGGCAAAAAGAAAAGAAACATTAAATATAAATCAGATTGAAACATATTGGTGAAATTTTCAGTTATTCAAGAAGATATAAAAATTTTAAACTTTACCTAAAATAATTGTTTCAAAATACATAAAGCAAAAATTCATATACCTAAAGAAAAAACTTGTCATGAGCACCAGTATACTGGAACATTTGAACATATCTCTTGAGGAATCTACAGATCAGACAACTGCACAACACAGTTAACAACTTTTATGTAGGAGATACGTAGGAAATACTATGCCTAGTAACTAGAAGATACGTAAAGGAGGGACTTAATTTGATTAAATTCTATTGTTTTCAAATAATTAGAAAAGGAGCTGAGAATGTTTATCAGAGATTTGTTATACTTCTCAGTTCTGAGATATCAAAGAAAGAAAATAATAGGCATTAATAAGAAGCCTAATTAATAAAACACTTTAAAAAGAGGAGGGGAAATCACCAACTGCAAAATTATTTCTCTGAAAAAACCAAGGAATGTGTGTCTGATCTTCTAGCAAATATGATGAAAAATATGAAAGAATTAAAAGTGAATAGTATTAGGTATGATTAGAGAATGAAAAATTCTTCCAGGCTTACAAAGATAATACAGGACATTATGAAAATTCTATGCCATCAAACTTGATACCATAAAATGGCAATTCCTAATTGACAAGAAAAGAATAAAAAGGAAATATAATATATGAATGCTCTTTATCCATTAAAAATATATCAGTAGTTAATCTTAAAAGTCAATGTTAGCACCCAATTTTATTGGAATCTTTACTAAAGCTTTAATTAACTGAAAATTCCAATCCTATAAAATTCTTTCAGATGAGAGGGAGAAAAAGAGGTCTACTCCCCAATATATACTTTTGAGAAAAAGGCAGTGTGAAGAAAAATTATAGATTGATTTCTTCATGAATTTAAATTTAAAAAAAGTATTAGCAGAATAAATCAAGAATATGTTATATATATATTATATATTATATATTATATAATATATGGTATATTTTATGTATAATATATGGCATATACTAGATATAACCACATTTTTATATGAATATTGACCTTTGAGCACCACAGTTTTGAACTGCATGATCCTCTTATAAATGGATAGACATCACAGCAGAGGATAGACATACATCAGATGACTTAATGGAGATGGGTACTTCCAGATCAGTACCAGACCATGAGGAAGAAGATGTAGTAGCAGTACCAGAAAAACAAATTAACACTAAACAACCTGAGACAAGGGTTTTGATTATTTAATACTGCTTTTGACTTCTTCTATAACATGGATCCTTCTGTGATATGGACACTGAGACTTAAACTCTGAAAGAATTGGTACAGTATAGAAACATTTTGTAAAGCAATGAATAGTCAAAAATGTAGGGAATTGCAGGCTTATTTCCATAATTTTAACACAAGTGTGCCTCCTCTCTACATCCCCTTCCACCTCCTCTACCTCTTTTGCCTCTGCTACCAATGAGATATAAAGACCAGTCATTCCTCTTCCTTCTCCTTACCTTATGTGAAAAATAAGGATGAAAACTTTGAGGATGAACCACTTCGATTCATTAAATAGTAAATAGAAAATAAGTGTTAATCTACTATATATATTATTGGGCAAGATTTTTGATCAACATTAGGTTATTATTTGCTAAGTTCTGGGCCTGTTAAAAGTTACATAAAGATTTTCAACTGTGTGGGGGTCGGTGCCCCTAGCCTCCTTGTTGTTCAAGGGTCAACTGTATAAGGTTGGCACAGCATTAGAAAACAATAGGATCATCATATATATCCAGAAAAAATAATGCAGTTCAATAATAATACATTTTCTTAGCAAACAACAAAAAAGGGGATTTTTAACTAAAGAGTTTCTATAAAAAATAACAGCACATTCAATGATGAAATATCAAAATTTTATCATTTTTTGTTTGCATGTGGGTAATGTGATTTTTAAATGTGTATGGAAAAGCAGTGTGCAAGAAGAACCAAAACATTCCTGCAGAGAAAGCACAAGGTTGGAGGACATGCCCTACCAAATATTAAACTTATTATGAAGTTGCATAATTTAATATTTTGCTGTTTTTACAGATTTAGGTCAATAGTCAAGTTGAGTTAAAAGAGAGAGGCCAAAAATAAGCCCACATTTTCTTTAAAAAAAGTACTGGCATTGCAGATCAGTGGAGGAAAGTATTGACTCCATGCATAGTGCTTCACCACATCTTTGTCATTATGGGAAATATATTTAGAAAAACATATTTATGCCCTTGGCTTAGGAAAGATTTCATATGAAACAGGTAGCAAATTAAGAAGACAAATTTAACTTCATAAAAATTATGAATATCTATTTATCACAAGACATTAAAAAGTGAAAACAGATCACAATTGAGAAGACTATGATATCAACATATATATGCATTGGCAGAATATTCAAATTCATAATATATGAAGATATATTCCAAACATATATGTAAGAGCAAATATTGCCAAGGGAAACATGAACACATAACGTAAATGTGCACTCCATGTTAAAGGATGCAGGACTAGCAAATAAAAGATGTTTGACTTTATTAACAATCATGAGAATACAAATTGAAAAGACAGTGAGATTCCATTTATAGTTACTACCTCAGTAGAAATTTAAAAAGCCACAATGTCTTATGTTGACAGGATGTGGAACAGTGGGAACGCTCATATAATGTATTTGAAAATGAAGATAGTTAAAATTACTTCAGATATTAATCTGTATTATACAATAAAGTACAACTTTCAAATGCCCTTAATTGAGCAGTGTGCACCCAACAGAGATGCTATGTATGTGTACCTGGAGACAAGTAAAAAATATACATAGAAGTCTTGTTTATAAAAGCAAGAACAATGGCAAATATCCCTGATGTCCATTGACAGTAGCATATGTAAATGAACTTTGATATATTCATGAATGCAATATATACAGTTGTGCAAATGAATATGTCACAATTACACACATCATCACAAATCTATACAACAAAAACTTGAAAGAGCAAGCATAAGTTATGTCTAGTATGATTTTATTTACAAAACAAAATATAACATGCAAAATTAAACAATATAATACTTAGGATAAACTACAAATAAGGTAATGGAATGATATGAACTAAATTCGAGTTGGTAATTACCTCTGAATATGAACCACTGATGTGGATGTTATCAGGGAAGTGGGTTAAAAAATACTATTAGTATTTCAGTAATATTAATATAGTAATATGATAATATTATAGTAATATTAATAGTAATAGTAATATTATTTTGAAGCTGGGGGTAACTATGTCACTGTTTTAGTATTGGTTTTCATTCATATATTATTCATGTTAATTAATTTTTCAGTGTATGATTAAAGAATGAAGAAACTAAGTAATGTTAAAGATTTAACAGTTCTAGTTATAGTCTATCCTACTATATAAGCACTTTTATAATATCAATATTCTATAATATTAGTTCTTGTAAATTTGTAAATATGAGAATAATGGGCATGTCCTGGTGGTCTAGTGGTCTTGTACACCTTGGAAGCAATCCCACACACATCCCAAGGTCCTGGGTTCAAGACTTAGGGCTTGGAGGCAGCAACCTATGAGAACAACTATATAAAAATAAAGTACTTCTCCCTCTCTCTTCCTGCTCGCCTGCTTACTTGTCTTCATTCCTGCCTGTACCTGTCCTTAAAAAAAATCTATCTGCCTACCTACCTACCTGTTTATCTAGGAATGATATATATTCAGAAGAGAAATTATAAGGGTTTATATACAATTAATATTTTGTGCCACCACTAACAAGATTTAGACTCAAAGTACACTAACGCAGCTGAGTATGGAAGATGTGGAAGAATGGAGAACTGTTCAGGATGCCCATTGGCTACAAATTCTTTTCCTGACTCAACTTAACCATGTGCTCTGTCTTAGATGAACTATTTGAGCAATTTTCCTGTGTACATTTTCATATAATTCAACAATATCAATCTTTCTTTATACTCCCTTCTATCACATAACTTTTTGCCCACCATCATTTAAAAGTAAAGTTTTGTATTTACAATGGTATTTCTTTATTAAGCATTCTGTATGTCTTATAAATTATACAAGTATAAAAGTTGGGTTTCTTTTGTTATTGTTGTGTTCTAGTTTTAAGCATCATTGGTTATAATTATAGTGTTCAACATCATTTTCCTTTGAATAGCTATCCTTTGTATTGTCTGATTTTATAGAAGATGTGAATTATTATCTAGATATATATATCTTATGTCCTCAGAGAAATTCCTTTATCTGTTGGTTTTGACTCAATTTAGTCTTATATAGACTAAATTAATGAAAATTTAATTAATAAAATTACATTTATTAGTGTATTGCCAAATAAATGTGTGTATCCACCAAATGTACAATCTAATGATCTAATGCTGGGTACTGAAATAAACATAAGTGGTCAAATAACAGTATCAGATGTGCCTGCCAAAAAAAGTACATGTTAAATGATTAGCAATCAGGATCCTACAAAATCTTGACCTAATCTACTTTTCCACTCTTCTCTTCCTGTTTGTCTTTAGTTACTCTCACTTCAGCAGTATTGACTTATTTCCTGTTCTTCACACACACAGTCCATGAAGTCGAGAGGAAATAAGCAAATTGTAGACATTACAAATCCCTCCTTCTTTATCCTGCTGTGCTGATAACATTACTTTTTACAATATTAATCATCTTATATAAAACTTTCATTTAAAACTCTTAATGATTCTATGTAGCCAGTGAAATTAATTGTATATTCATTGTAAGTGTCACTAAATCCTTCATATTTATTATCCAGCTTTCATTTAACATATCCTGTTTGCTGACCCTGTGCTTTAGTTACTCTCTTTGGTCATAATTCCCTAAAAATACCCTGTCCCTTCATGGGTTCTTATCTTGTCAGGCTTACAATGCTGTAGTTTTGCTTTGCCTTCGTGTATTCCTTTCCTGTATTTAAAACTGTTTTGAAAGTTTACATAATCATCATGACCCAGATAATCAGCTACATATTCCATATGACCTATCTATTAGAAAAAAAAATATTCTGATCTTTGTTTACCTGACTGTAATCATGTATGTTTATGCTTATATTTTAGTTTTATTTGTTTCATTTTAGTTAATGCCAACTGTTATATACACATTAGGTATAATTACTATACTTAAAAAATTTTCAGTAAAATTTTGAATTAAATTGAAGTCCTGTTTAGATGTTTCATGTCATACCCTCTCACTAACTTCTGTCAAGAACTAATAAGTGAAATGTCCCTAGTGTTCCACTATACAATGAATTTAAGCTTTTATTCTATGAAATTAGATTATAAGCACCATAAGGACTATTTCATTGTAGTATTTCAAGAAGGCATTGTAAAATAAATGAATGAATGAATAATTTTATATAAAACATAGCAACTTGAACAGAGGTTGGAAAGAAGCTAAGATATTAAATAGATGTACTGTATGTCTGACTTTCTCAGTGGAAAGAGAAATCAGTTTTAAAGTCACCTTATACCTAAGCATTGTCAACCTCCCTGTCACTAACACCGACTATGTAATTAGCTACTCACTGGGCACCTGGTGGCATTTTACATACTTAAAGGAAACAAAACATTATAAAGAAAAAAATTAGTTGTTTTTAAACCACCACTATTAGAAAGTTATACCTATTGAACATACACTTAACCTATAAAATGGATGTCTTCTCATATGGTATTTTTGTGATGAAATCCAGAGTCCAAACAACAAAATCAAAGCCAGGATACTGGATCCAGACTCCCAAGTTCAATACCAGTATATTATACCTTCTACTTTTTCACTTTTCTGTGGGTTGGTTTGTGAAATGAAGCTAAAATAGATCCTAATTTACTGCCTTGCTTGAAGATTGGTGATATAATAAATATCAGTCTTTATCAGAGAGCCCGGATCATATCAAATGCTCAAACAATGTTGTTAATTTGTGTGTGTATGTGTGTGTTTGCAGTTTTTATTATAATCTGCCGGAGTCCAGCTCCATCAGGTCCAGGGATCCCAGAGGATGGACAGTCTCGGTGAAGATGAAGGGGAGGGAAAGGGAATGAGAGAGCCGAGTTCTTTAGTTCATCTGGCAGGCATCTTTGGCATCTCTGCCAGATAGCCAGTGAGCATTTTATTTTATAGTTTTTTTGAACACATATATTTGGCAATTTTGCAAGCAAACATTATATCATTGTTTTTGTTCTGTTTTTTCTTTTCCTTTTTTCTACCTTTTTTGGCAACTTTTTCCAGTTAACATCTGAGTGACATTTCTTGGTTACAGCCACATTGCATAATATATGCCTTTTTCAAAGGTCACTTGTTTTAACATTAACCACATTCTTTTACATACATAGAAAGGTCAGTTTATTCCTATATCTATTATCTTTTGCTATATATGAAGCTATCCTTTATAACCATCAATATTTCCACTTGGAAAGGGTCACATAAAGGAAAAAGTTACATGAATAGAAAAAACATCATCTGCAAAATGCAAGCCTTACCTATAAAATATTTCATAGTCTAAACATTACATCTTATAATCATTTACTTATTTTCTCCATGGGTCCCAAGATTCCAGGCAGTGGTGACAGCCTATTTTTATGTAATATTTGACCAGTTGTTTCCTAATGGCCTGTTTTGCCTGTTCAGCCATTAGGCACCAGGGAGGGTCTGATCTGCCTCACCTCACCAAAAAGGGCAACATTCTTACGTGTGTAGTCTCCCTTTGTAGTTAATTATTCTATTACCATTTTCATCATAAATACCTGTATAGGACAATGGCTCAAGGGTTGTGTAAAATAGTTTGGGTTTATTTTTAAAGGGACCGCCTTAGGTCCTGTTTTCTGAGCTGTTGTAACAACTTATTTATAGAAGGACATGGAGTTTCAGTGGGGAAAATTGTCAGGGGTGCAATTGGTCAACAGGGGAATTCACGCGGGAAACTTCTGAACTGTTATTGAAATCATAGGATGGTCTCAATCCTGTGCGCAAGGTGCACAGACTAATTATTATTAACAGTACGAGTGGAAATGCCCAGATATGGTCCCAAAAACATATGCTGTGCAAATGTCTTTCCCAAGCTGTGACTGTGTCATCCAGTAAGGGTGGATCGGCTCTCAGCAATAGTCATCATATGCCTTGGAGAAGCATGCTGTGCAAATGTAGATGCATGTACACACGCATGGATTTAATGGAGTTTTTTTTAAGACTATGAAGTACACAGAACCCTGCCTTGGCATCTGCCGCACAGACTTTTAAAAAGACAGTCATCTATGTAAGGCTGGACAGCTATGTCACCTCCAGATATGTGGCACAGATGGAGAGGAGAATATATGAAGAACATTTTTTCACAAATTGATTTATCATGAAATTATAGATCAGATTGGATCCTGAATTAAAAGATAAGAACAGGATCCAGAAAGCCACAGGTTGAAATTAAATTACATGTAGTATTTGACTGTTTTTAATTTAATATGCTCTGTGACTGGTTCAGAGTTTTAAGAACTCTTTCCCCCTAGTAAGATAATAAGGTACCCACCCAAGTTCAGGGCAGCATATTTTTCTTATCTTTCACATGAAAGGATGCAATAATGAACATCTAGTAGATGAGATTAAAGGTATTCTGGTAGTTCTTCCTCTTTAATGTTTTTAATTTCTGTCTGAGTTAAATCATCTTTGATCATAAAGTAATTTTTTTAGCGTATCTACTTTTTTTTACAAGATATTTTAATGAAAACATGGAAAATTTACATATAATTGTGAATTATATTGGGGCACTAACTATAAAGGGGTTGAGTAAACTGGGAATGAGAGCTGAGCATTGAAGGAAGGAACATGTCGAAAAGATGGAACCTCTCCCTAAAGTTCTTTCTTTCAGGACTTTAAATATATTATGCCATTCTCTTCTGGCCTATAGAGTTTCATTTGAGAAGTCCGCTGACAATCTTATGGGGGCTCTTCTGTATGTGACATTTTTCTCTGGTTGCTTTTAATAGTCTTAATCTTTTATTTTTGACTTTTTTTTATGACAGTGTATCTAGGTATATTTCTGTGTGCGTTTCTTTTATTAGAAACTCTTTGAGCTTCCTGGATCTGGAGGCTTGCCTTATTCTTCAAATTGGGAGGTTCTCATCTATTATTTCTTCAAATATGGTTTCTGCTCCATTTTCTCTCTCTTCCTCTGGGACCCCTATAATGAGAATGTTGTTCCTTTTGAGGTCTCAAATGCTGTCTTTGATTCTTTGAATTTTTTTTATCTCTTTTGCTTGATTGAGTTCCTCTGTCCTATCTTCCCAGTCACTGATTCTATTGGAATCTTCATTCATCCTATTGTTAAGTCCCACTATTGAGTTCTTTAATTCAGCCTTTGTGTCTCTTACCTGTTTGATGTCTTGTTTTAATTCTTCTCTTTGCTTCCTGACATTCTTGTTTACTGCCTCTACTGATATCTGGATTCCCATGAGTATGTTACTCACTGTTACCCTAAATTCCTCTTCAGGTAATTTACATACATCTGCTGTATTCATATTTTCCCCTGGGTTTTTGATTGGATCCATCATTTCATGTATATTTCTCTATGCCTCTACTCTATTCAGCATTCTGTTAATATTTCTGAGGATTCGGTTTCCCTGACATTGTGTAGGTTTGCCTTGCCCAGGATTGGCAGTCAGGCTGCAGGTTGGCCTCTACCCACAATGTGGCACTAGCGGGTAGTGTTGAGGCTAGGGACTGCCTTCTCACTGTAATCCACTGGGTCGGATATCTGATGGACTGGGTTTCTAGTGGGTGCCTATGTGGTGTACAGGATTTCCATTCGGTGCACCCCAGGCTCTGGCATGAAATGGTTGTGGGAGGGGTTTGATTTGACTGATTTCCAGTTATGGCTGCAACCAACAAAATTTCATTGCGTGGGCCCAGCTCAGCTCCCAGTGTGCTGGCTCTTCTTTCATCCCCTCCCAAGTTGGCCCTCGGTGGCCCCATGTCTCAGCCCCACTGGACCCGCCTCTCATTGTCTCTGCAGCTGATCCCAAAATCCCTAGCCCATGGCTCACCATGGGTCCGAAGACTCCTGAGACTCCGTCCTAAATCCAAATATGTGGTTTAGCTGAGAACTGCGCCGGGTGTCCTCACCCACCGTTATTCGTCAGCCGATCCATCTCCACCTGAAGTGCTGGTTGTTTCTTGGTGTTTGTCTCAGGAAAACAGGTGATTTTTTTTTTCAGTGTCTGTGAGGAGCAACCCAAAAAATGTGGCCTATTGAGTCACCATCCTGAAGTTGATTTCTGATTTTCATTTTTTTTTTTTTTTTGAAAAAATGACTCACTAGTAATATATGAGATCAAAATCTATGACAGAAAAGAAATGTTTTAAATGTTCATCTAAAAGTGTGACTTTAGTATTTAGTTCTGCTAGGTGAAACAAGTAAATATAATTACTTATAGCTAGAGTCACTACTGTTATATATCTGCTTTCCTCTAGTAGACCATGTAATCACTGAATACATGACTTGTCTTACTCACTTCTGTATGTCCCAGAGAACTTTGGAAATAATCCTTTTCTCTGTGTACCTGAGAATGCTTTGAGTCTCAGTTCCTTTAATAATCAATGGCAAAAATGGTACTTACTCTTTAGAGATAATCTAAAGCACAGCTCATATTAAGTGTGTAATAATGGTGACTCGGTGCTGGTGATGATAGTTACAGATAAAGAAACTCAGTAAGAATTTTTAAATGAATGTTTTTCTCTGGTCGAGAGCTTTAGAGTTATATATCAGTAACAGACTTTGGGTAAACTGCTATATAAAACCGAATCATCTTTTCAGTTAGAAAAATGATGAATTTCAAAACAGAGTTTTCAGTTTAGTTCTTTTTGTTTGACCAAGTGAATTTTAATATTTTAGAGAGGTGGGGAATGTTATTAGCTTCTGGGTTTGTCAGAATTTCTCTGTCATTTCAGTGTAATCATTTTAATTGAAGAGAGATTTTGGTCTTTCTAAGTCATTGTTTTCATTTAGTACAATTAGTATATGTTTTCTTTAGATCTTCGAGAATTTCTAAATATGAACTTTACTGATAAATGTTCATTTGTGGAACTTAGGAGGCTCTAAAAGTTGCTATGTTGTTTTTTGGGAATCTCTTCTAGAAAACAAATTGGCATTCCATGAAACTTCTAGAAGAAAACATAGTGAAAAATCTCCTTGACAACAGTCTTGGCCATGATTTTTTGGATATGAAACCCAAAACATAAGTAACAAAAGTAAAAATAAACAACTGGGAAAAATCCCCACTATAATACGTTAATAAAACAACAATTGGGATGATACTGACAAAGAAAAAGTTTCTAACAGGAAAGAAACACTCAACAAAATGGAAAGGCAGCTGATATAATGGGGTAAAATATTTGCAAATCATATATCTTATAAGGGGTTAATATCAAAAATTAAAAAAAAATCTCAATATCACTAGTCATCAGGGAAATACAAATCAAAACCACAAGGAGCTATCACCTCACACCTGTTAGAATGGCTATCAAAAAGACAAGACGTAAAAGTCTGACGAGGTTGTGGCAACAGGGAACCCTGTTGCACCATTGGTGGGAATACAAATTGGTAAGCCACTGTGGAAAATAGTATGGAGATTCCTCAGAAATTAAAAATAGAACACCAAATGTTGCAGCTTTCCCACTACATGTGCACTTGCGCGCACACACAGTTATTCAGCTATATAAAAAAGATAATTCTTCGACTTGTGACAACATGGATAGACTTTGAGGGCATTATATGAAGTGAAATAAGCCAAATAGAGAAAGAAAAATACTATATGATCTCATTTAAATGTGAACTCTCAAAAACCTTAATTCATAGAAACACAAAGTGAAATGTGGTTGCCAGGGGAAAGGGGTTGAGATAAATGGGTGATGTGGTCAAAGGATGTAAACTTCCAAGATATGAAATAAATTAGTCTGAGGCCTAATGTACAGAACAATGACTATACTTAACAATATTATGTATTTCAATGTTCTTAAGAAAATAGACCTTGAGAATCTTTAACAAATATGCAATATGGTCACTATATGAGATGATAGATGTGTTAACTAACCTTATGGGTTAACATTTTGCAATAGATATATCAAATTATCAAGCTGTATACCTTAAGCTTACACAGTATTATGTGTCATATCTCAATAAAGCAAGAAAAAATTAAAAAGATTAAAAAAACACACATTGGCTAAGAATTAATGATTGTATTCCCTTAATAGAATGGTTTAGTCTGTTAACGAGCATAACTGTAGGAATTCCTGAAATGAGCGCCTACATATAATAACTAGTTATTCTTTAATTTCAGTTCTCCTAATTTCTCATGTTGAACTTAATAAAATGAATGAGGTAACTAGTTGTTTTTTGGCTGCTTAAATGTTATCAGAGGATATTTTAAAATAGTAATTTACTTTAGTTTTAATATTTCCTGGATAATATTGAAATAAACCAGTTCTATATAATTTAATCTTTGATAAAAATTTAGTGGGTATGGAACATAGACCTAATTCTATCTTTTGTTGAGCTGCCCAATTTAGTAAAAGCTTTTCAATGGTACTTAAAAACAGTATGACTAAAAATACTGGAATCAGCCCAGAATATAAAAAAGGGAGAAGAATTTATATTAGTTGTTCTAAACCTACCTTTCCTTGGTCAATAAGAAGAGAAACCAGCAGCATTAATCAAGATAAAATTATCAGCTGATTAATCAGTGTTCTAACTACTGCTTAATTATTTACCTTTTCAGTTGTAATTATTAAACATCATTGTCTTTTCTATATGGCTAACATATTAATAGTATACTTTTTCTCCTATTAAAATCATTAATATAAAAATATACATTCTTGGTATTAAAACATCAAATATAAGAAATGCTAATGCTTCTTAAGAATTTTTCCCAAAGGTAAAAATAAGTTACTAAATCATGTAAGAAAGGAATGATAAAATTCATAGATATAATACATTGATACTTGATTAAATAATATTAGTAGATTATATAACAATATGATTATTAAACTAAGCTTTGTGAGACTGTCCTGTCATTCCTGTTTCATCAAGTGAATTTGTGTAAATTGTGTCTGAATGCAATTTCAGTTCAATATGAATTAGAAAATAGATTGAAGCCTTCAAAAGTTCTTTTGGTGAAAGTCTGAATATTTTACTTATTAATTGTTTATTAGTAATATTTTGATTTGCTGCATGGTTTTTCAACCTCAGCACTATTAAAATTTGGGATCAACAGCTCTTTGTTGTTGGGTCTGTCCTTTGCACTGTAGAATGATGAGTGTTACCCCTAGTCTCTACCTAGTAGATACCAGTAGCAACACCTCTTGAGTACTTATCACCTGCTTTTTGATGTACAAAAATGTCTGCAGATATTGACATGTGTTCTCTAAGGGACAAAATCATTCCCTTTCTCTTCCTTGAGAATTATTGATTTTAATATGTAGCCACCATTAAAATACTTATTTTAAAGCTGACATACAATGAACAACCTTGTCAAATGAGAATTTTTCTATAGGTCAAATATTAAATTTCCAGACACTTTTGAAAGTAAATAATGAATATCATCATCATCATGACAGCAATAATTAATGTTCACTGAGCACATCTATGTCAGTCACTGTATGAAGAGGGGTCTACATGCTTTATTTAATCTCTGAAGTAACTCTGTTAGGGAGATCCAGTTGTTATCCATCCCTCTCAGAGAGTTTACAAAGCTTACACAATGCCCAGAGTCACACAGTTAGGCTTTCCTCATGTGATTTGATAGGACATAATTAAAAATAACAGTCCTTAAAGAAGATTTTACATTTCTAGGGAGGTAAGATGTTTTACTTCCTTTTTTGAAATAGTTTGGAATTTTGGCTATATTTTCAGTTGTGTCAATGAGTACTCTATTAAGGATATTAATATGAAATATTTGGGTTTTATTTAAATGCTGAAAGATTATTATCTTAAAATTCCAAATGGAGTTGTTTGTAATTGAACTGAAAGAACAATTATAGGGCTGTTGATAGTGAAATGAGCATTGCAGTTAATTATCACTGAAATATAGTTTTCTTTGAAATGAAAGATATCTTCTTAGCAACATTTCATCCCATCCTCTTTCCCTTTCTCTCTCTGTTCTTCCATTTTCCATTTTTACAAAATATGCTTTATTACCTACTTATACATCAAGTTCGCTTGAAATTGGAAAAGTATTGAGTTTAGCCACCACTTGTACTAAATGACTCGAGTACCAATGAAGTCTATTTACATGGCACTAATGCACAAATGTGAATACTGATGTGGCAAAGACCTAATTGTATTTTTTAGTATCCCATTACATTCAAAATATTTTCATAATCTATGCAGACTTAACATTCTACCTCTCCTATTGTATATTACTTAGAGGATACAAAGTAATGTGCCAATCCTATACTCTCAATTGTTTGCTACTCCCCTTTTCAGAGAAATGTATTTAGAAAATTGAGCTGAACTTACACAGCTGCTTTTGTGGGTATTTGTTACAGCATTAGAGCCTGTTGTAAGGCACATGGCATTTTTAGGTATAGGTCTCATATGTGACAATAGTAAACCTGTATATGTATAATGATTTTGCTGTGATAGCTTTTCTTTTAAGTGCATCATAATAAAAATAATTATTTCATTCTAGTGCAGGTAAAAGAATATTTGCAGAGCCAAAGGAATCTCATTTTTATATCAGGGTACAGGGACTTTTTTATTTAGGACCTGCATTTTTTAATATAATAGTCTGTGTTTCTTAAGCATAATACCACTGGAAAATGAATGAGCATGATATTTAAATTTCCAAAGGAAAACAAACTTTTAGAATAAAAATCATTTGCTGAGCCTATTGTTGACCAGACCAGTTACCTCAGTCCCTCATTGTAATGAATTAAAGTATTTTCTCTAAAATAGTATTTCAATCACGTTCAGCATGTTTTGCAGATGTCTACTTTGCCATTTTTGACCACAGCATAGGATAAAATGTTAGGCTGAGCAAACACAGCATGGAGAACAATTGAATGTTAGAGGTATGTGATGTCTTTATGTATTACATTAAGGCTGCTCAACAGAAATCACGTTTCCATACCATTTAACTAAACATATCAAAGAAGCAAAGGAAACAAAAGAAAAAGATAGATACCCCAAAGAAAAATGCTAAAGAACAGGGGTTGACAATTCACAAAAGAAGATATACAATTTTAAATTTAAGGAAAGCATGCTTAATCCTACTGATAAGCAAATATTGCAAAGTAAATCACAGTTTTCTGATTCTGGACAACAAATCAGCAGAAATGTTTAAAATAATCATAACTAATTTTTGGATATAAGTTAGTATAACTTTCATGCAGGGCAATTGGGCAATATGTATGGTAATGTAAATTTGATTCAGTTACTGAATTTTTAGGATTTTTTCTTAAACATAAATGCATTCAGATATAGACAAATATTTAGCTGTAATATTTTAGCTATTGTATATTATTTATGTTAATAAAATGGTTATAATTAGAATGTTACCATTTTACAGTTTTTTTTAAGTTAATGGAACTTAAGCATTGACCATCAATGGTTGCTAATATCAGAAAAGACATATGATCCAATATTATGTATCATTTCAGAGCAGCATGCAGTACTACCTCTGAAATACTTATAAAACATGGAACCAGAATCTGAGCAAAAGTCTCAATCTAAGTATCTGTTTCTAGGAAATGCAGGTAATAGCGGAGCATGTTATGTGACATAGATAGTGATAGTCAACAAAATCCAGAACAGGAGAAATGCTACAAATCCTATGATTTATTCCTACCCCATCCCCGCAAATAAATTATAAGGAAATAAAAAAGAGAGGTGATGAGGAAATGATTGATTGAAAGACACTTATTGACCATTTGTAGTATATGGATCTTATTACCATTTGTAGTATATGGATCTTATTATATATTGACTTGAACAATTTGGAGAAAGAGGAAGACTGATTTTTGAACCCTGGATATGTGATATTGGATTGTGTGAATTATGTGAATTACTATTAATTTTTGAGGTATAACAATGAGATGTGGTTATTTTTTTTAAAAAAGTATTTTTAAAGGCAGAGTAGGAATGACTGAGGCTCTAGTGAAATAAGGCTGACCATGGTTTGATACATGTGAAGCATGAGATAAAATAATAATGCATCCATTAAAATGATCTGTATATATTATGCAGAATGTTTAAGAATATTCAGACATAAAAACTCTTCATAAAATAGTAAAAATGTAAAAGGGTTACAGAGCAGCAGGCTGAGATTGATCCTGTTTGAATGTATAGAATGAAAAGAAAGACCTTCAAATTAGCATTATTTATTTATTTATTTTAAAGAAAAGGTACTGCAGGAATGAAGGCAAGTAGGCAGGCAGACAGGAAGAGAGAGGAAGAAAAAGCAGTTTATTTTATTTAATTGTTCACATTGATTATTCTCCTGGCCCCAGGGCTTGAACATGGTACCTTGGGATGTATGTGGGACTGTTTCCAGGTGTACTAGACCACTAGGCCACCAGGGCACTCCACAGCAGTAGTTATTTTTGAGTGAGAGAATTAATGGTGAATTTTAGTTTTCTTCTTAGTGGTGTGTGTGTGTGTGTGTGTGTAAAATGTCTGTAATAAATGCATATATTTGTTTTGGGGAATTATAATATTAGTTAAAAATGAGAGTAAAAACAAATAGCATTTAGAAAAATGTGCTCCATCGATGATGAAAGCAAAAAAATTATGTTCTATAGGAGTGTTTTAAAAAACATTAACTGTATTATTTTACATTTATAAGTTATAAATTAGAATATTACCATCATTTAGCTGGGAGAAGTCAAAGGAAATTAATTTTGTTGTTTTTAATATTAAGAAGGTAGTGAAGTACACAAATGAGTCTAAAATAAATGTAATACCTGGAGTAAACTGTATACATTACCCTTAAAAATCTCAATACCACTTTTTGAGGTTTACTTAATGTCTACTTTATAGGTGAGGAAATAGGCTTAAAGTTCAGCAGCATGTTTATCTATGAGCTGGAGATCAGGCCATGGTCATCAGGGTCCACTCATACCTCCTGGTGCTTTTTGGAAATATGACACTTTTATTGAGATGTGTGTTTCCTCAAAACCACAATATAGTGGCATTTGGTGTTACTATGCCATGAAAGCTAAAACTCACCAGTCTCTTCTTTTGTTACTTGTTATCCAGTTTCCAACATAGTCTCATCAAAAGGATTACATAAAGTTTGAAATTTCATTTGTTTTCTAAATAAAATAAAAATTAAATGATAAGAAATATCTAAATCTGTACTGTTGCTGAATTAATAATAAGTTGATATCTCTTCCCTCATGAATCTCCTAAAAAGTGTAACTTTAAAGAGGTAATGTATATCACACACAATGACCCCTGACATGGCTAAGAAACAACTTAACTCTATTTTTTTGTCTACAACTTAATGCCACAGCTTCTGTGATACTACCATTTAAGTCACTTTGCCCATTAGATTTTTTGTTTGTTTGTTTTTACTTCAAGGGATACCTATGGATGTACTACAATAAAATATACAGAGTAGAATACACTAACTCATAGGAAGGGTTAATTAGCTGTCAAAGGAAAGGTTCAGGAACAGGTGAGCCTTTTAATGAGAGGCGACTTTGCCTGTTGGCACATTCATTTTCTCACCCCTTAAGCCTTTGTTGAACATCTATTATGTGCCAGCTGTCAACTTGGTAAACAGTCACAGAATAAATCTTTTAATGTCTTCAAATAAGATAGACTTTAAAACATTTTCTAAGGATATAGTGTATTACATTCAATATAGAGTAGTTATTGGTGCATTGAACTCTTGCACACATATAATAAACTAGCTACCATTTATCTGTGAATTGAAAAAGTAAGAAATGAAAATACAGACACACAGTAAGCTATTTGGGGGGAAAAAGTCATAGCTCTCCCAGCTCACCCTTGTATCCTCTTGGAGAGGGGAACACACATGCACAAACACATGCATATTATATATATATATGAGCTTCTGCTGATTTAGCACTGAAAAGATTCAGGTGCATTGTATTAGCCTGCCTTTGATATTTTGATATAAACTCTTCTTATTTAGCACATTGATAATTAGCATATACACATTTGAAAAAAAATGTTAATAAATCAGACAAATTGGAGTCAACAATTAGCTTGGTGCTTCATTTTATTTTTTCTGAATTGAATTTTGCTTTTGTTTTACTTCATATTATAGTCCATTTTACTTCCATTTATGAAAAATGTAGTGATTTATTTTATTGTAATTGCGGATCTTTTTCTGTGATCATTTTTCTGACCACTTAAGAAAGAGCATAAGTATTAATAAGTACTGCAAACACATGGTCATTGAACATTTCAATGAGTAAAAGGTGAGTGGGTTGGTGATAAATGAGAGAGAAGTATCTTTGTTTCAATATTTATTGAGGATTGTTTTTAATGAAGTGTTCTATCTGGAGTGGAAACACTGCTCTTTGTCTCCCTCTTCATCATCTTTTTAGTGGGTCAAGTTGCTATCTGTGGCTGTATTTTCATTATTTAAAGATTTTGGAAAAAGGTGAAAGCGTCACCTTAGTTTTCAGTTTAATTACTGTACTGGTATTTACTGAGTATGAGAGAGTAGAAACAGTAATATGCCACAGAAAGGAGAAAGCCTGCTCATTGTACTTTTGAAGAGTTTGTTAGTAAACCCATAAAAATAAACAAAATAAAGCTGGCAAAAATCTAGGGAGCATACATCTCTGCTGATGGGTTTGCTATGATTTTCATGATGGAAAAATGAAGAACCCTAAAGCATGCCAAATCCACAAATGCTCTCTCCTTGCATAAAAATCTTCTTGCACGGGGTCAGATTTGAACAAGGAGAACGTCAGACCATCCATACCAAGCCTACGCAGAGGAGAACAGAGGCTTGTGTTGATATTCTAATTTCTGCAGATTATGCCAACCTAATAAAAACAGAAATGACCACACATTCAAAATCTCATCAGACAAAACATCATGATTTTAATAACTATATATTTGCTTCATTCCAAATAGATTTTTAAAAGTGATTTCACATCATTATCTCATATTAGTCTCCCACCAACGCTGAGTCTGACTGGTGGCCTTGTTCTGGAGACATAGGAAAGGCCCCAACTTTTGTTTCAGAGTCCCCATTTATCATATTCATGATTATTCCATCTTTTACCTTTCTTTTCATCTTTTCCTCTTTACAGGATTTTCATCTGTATGTGAAAATGCTTAACTCTTATTTTTAAGCAAACTAACAAAATATCAACCTGTCCTTCAATAATATCCTTCTTTATTGTTCAGTATTCTTAGTAATGTTGACCTTGTCTTTCCTCTGCCTTTCATAGACAATTGTCAGGAAAGGGGGCCTCATTCAGTATCTAATGATTCTCCCTTCCATTTCTTTCTCCTTGAATTTCTCAGTCCTATTGTGAATTTCTTTCAGCATTTGGCAGTGAGATCCATTCTTTCCTTCTAACTCTTCTATTCTGCATTTTCTCTTACTTTCTGGGGAGCTCCTGCTAACTTGAGAGCTTTTCACCCACCCACCTGTGTTTCTATCCCAGCCACTCATGCATGTTTCAACTTTTATGGATACATACACATATATCTATCTATATATGTATATGTATATATATATATATTTGTATTAAGCATACACAAAGTTGAAGTAGTTACCAATGTGTTCAAATTTGTTTCTTTTTAAAAATCTATTTCTGACCTTGCATAATGATTTTATGATCGATCTCCTTGCTGAGACCAGAATTCTGGGTCAAGTCTGGGTCAAGCTTTCAACAACTTCATTCTCCAACAACATATACTTTAATTCTATACACTTAAAATTCTTCAATTATAATTTTTAAATTATTCAAATGTGTTTCTTCCTTTTCTCTCTATTGGCACTATGTCATAGATTCTCATACTGCATTACTACTGCACCTTAAGTGGTATCCCTTCTTCTAATGTCAGGTATATCTAGATAACTATACTTAAGCAGAGAGCATTTTAAACATTTGGCTGTTTAAAAAAACACCCTTTTTTTTTTTTTTTAGCAGCTTTTCCATGCAATATTCAGACACTTCAGTACTGAACGTGATGTGTTTTCTCTTCCCAAATCTAACTTTTCCCATACTTCCCTTACATTTGGTGTTACTATGCCAACTCTGTAACTCTGTAACTGCATGGTACACTTAGAATCTGGGGATAGTCAGTGTCCTCTGGCATCCTCGCCTGAAGTGCCCTCTGTATACTGGGTTGATTAGTATTCCCTTAAAATTCATGTTCACCAGGCTCCTCAGAAGGTTACCTTATTTTCTCTTTTCATGTTCAGATGAAGTTTGTTAAAATGAAAACATAATGGATTAATAAGATGGGCCCCCAAATTTAATATGACTAACTTCCTTAGAGAAAAAGAGGAAACACAGGGAAGAAGCCCTTGTGAAGACTGAGGCAGAGTTGGAGTGATTCATGTACGAGTCAGGCAATGCCAAAGATTTCTGCAAACCAGAAGCTGAGACAGTTATGAGATGGTTTCTCCTCCTTTGCCAAGAAAAAAAGCAAACTAGCCAACACCTTGATTTAGACTGCTAGCCTCCAGAACTGTGAGAGAATAAATTTAAATTATTTTAATCTAACCAGCTTGTGGTAATTTGTTCGGACAGCCCTAGGAAACTGTTAGCCTTTGCCATCCCAATCCCAACTGAAGAAGCCTGTGGGAACTCCCGGGCCTGGATGAGGAACCTAGTGTTGGGAACAACTTGCTTCTCTTTTCTGTCACTCTATTGGAATCACCAGTCAGCAATTATTTGAGGATAACACACGAGCTTTTGCTCTCTGACCCTAGTCCACAGCACAGTGCCTAGCATAGATCAGAACCGATTTTTGTCGGTGAATTAAATCACGGAAATGACAGATTTCTGATATGTGGTATCACATATTTTAAACCTTGTATTTTGTTTTGCCGTATTTTGTCTTTGATTGACTCAAGCGAATTTTCCATGCATGTTCAGGATTTTGACTTTTCTGTCATCAATGGAAAATCCAGTACTACTGTTGGTTAATATTTCAGGAGAGATGAGTTTTTCTGGTTGGAAAACCAGCTTCAGAGACGGGCTGACTCCATAGCAGTGGGATGGAAGAAATTGAAATATGGAGAGTAGACTGAGCCCCTTGATGAGGGAAGTGGGGCAGGGGCAAGAATTTGAGGTGAGATGTACCCTGGTGGCTCAGCGGTTAAGACGCTAGCATTCAGACTCTACATATAAAGTCCAAGAATCTGAGGGTAAAAAACCAAAATGAAACAAATATATAAACAATGCTTCTTCCTCCCTTTCTTCCATCCTTCCTTCCTGTCTGCCTGCCTGCCTGCCTGCCTGCCTGCCTGTGTGCCCACCAGCTAGGGTTTTGATTTTTGTTGTTCAGAATAACAGTATGAGAATAGTGACCAGAATTATCTGTAATAAGTTCATGGAAGTTGAGTATATTCTTACTCTTAGTTTCATTTCATTATTCATCTGATTCTTTAAACACTCTCTGTACCTCCTCACTCTGCTTCTCACACCGATACAGAAAGTTGAATTTTGTCTGCTTCTTTGTTAAGTTCTCAAATATCCCAGTTTTCTTTCCCATGACTGTCTGATCTTTCCTGTTATTTAATTCTTATAAGTGATAAGAAGTAAAAGATGAAATTGTTTTTTCTTTACAATTGAGTCCATTTTGATTTTTCAAAAGAGAAAGTTAACCCCCCCAATTTTTAACAAATTTGATAGGTCCTTTGCTCATGTAGAAAGATTTATCCACCACCAACAACAACAACAAAAATACACATCAATTATTTGGTTAACTGATGAGAAGGCCAAGTTTGGAAACTGTTCAAGTTTTCTGTGAATATTCATAAATAATTAACTTGTGTCTCAATTTAGAAGCTAACAACAGTTCATTTCAATTTTGTTTTGTTTTGTTTTTAATATATGAATTAATTATATGCTGAGTTCTAGTTGCTGGTCTTCTCTCCTAGTGGCAATTGAATAACTGCAGTTGGTGACAATAACCGTGTGCTTCAGAGATGTTCACTATATTATTTGTAGCTGAAGGAAGACATACAGTCATGCCTTTTGAAAGAAAACTGGCTTCCTAAGCAGGGTGTCTCCTCCCTACTTCCAATGTTTTCAATAAGAAGTTTGTATTATACCTCTGAAGGTAAATTCCTTTCATTCACACTTTTTACTAAAAGTGCAAAAAAGTGTGCAAGTGAGAGGCAAGAGAAAAGGTATCTACCTAACCCCAAGTAATTGGTGAAAAGCTAGACTGCTACATCCTTCTGGGATTTTCAGGTCCTTGGGTGGCCACATGCTTAGTTCTTTGAGGAATATAGAGATTACAGGTTCCTGAAGGTAAAAACAAACAAGCAAGGAAGCAAACAAACAAAACCACCACAAAGAACTCAGTCTAACTGGATAGAAAAGGACTCCTGTACTTTGTGAAACAGTCTGCAGAGAAGAATGATCAGCCCTGGGCTGTTAGCAGGAGGGAGGCCATTCAGGGATTGCCCCTTTGTCTTTTCGCCTCGTATGGGCTGGAGGATGGAATAATTGTGGACAAAGGGTCCAAGGAGGGCGAAGGGTAGGGTATGAACTCCTCAGGCAGCTGCTTTCAGCTTTATTTACCATCCCATCTTGCAACAGAATCCTCCTGTCCAGTTCCGAGGCTGGTCCTGGGAGCTGACTGCGGGGTAACACTGCCATCTAGTGGTCCCCCTGCCCTGCGTCTGAGCCGGTTTTCTTTGCCCTCTGGCTGGCTCTGTCACTCCCTCTCTTCCTCTCTCTTTCTCTCTTGCTCTCCCCCTCTCTCTCTCTCTTTAAAAAAGGTTTTTATCCCGTCAAGGAAAAAAAAAAAAAAACAAAACTGGCTCTTGGAAAACAACCAACTCTGTTGGAACTCAGAGATAATAATCAGTTTCTCTGGGCTTGTGAAATTGGCTCATTAAGCGTGCTTTTTAACAGAAAATATTGGAAGCGATTAAGTCTGCTTTACTGAGTGGGCATGAAATGGCCAACCTTCGGCCACCCACAGCTCCTAGGTGCCTGGCGCCGTTTTATGCATGCAGCGTAATGTCTTTACTTGAAGTGCTGTTTATTCATCACCTGCTTATTTATCTCTTTGCATTTGGCAGGCACATCGATCAATGTTAAACTGTCACACAAGGTTATTTTTCTTTTACATAACAGTATAGGCCTAAGGTAGTGGCATATTAAAAGTAATAACTTTCTAACTTGTAGCTCAAGATGACAGCCCCATTTTTACCCGAATATATTACAGCAAGGAATTCCTCATTCTGATATGCCTTGCCCTGCCTCCACTCCTCTGGTGCTCAGTTCTTCCAAGGTCAAAGGCGTCATTGCGCCTTGCTTCCCTCCCACTTTGCAGACCACTTGCTTTCCCTTTTACCTTCCGTTATCTCCAGCTTTTCAACTGATAAGCTCACCGTGAACATTCTGTCCACCTGGTGTACACATCTCGCTTGTCCCTCAGCATGACGACATTTGCCCCTTTGCATAAAGATGTGGTGGCTGGCTGAGCTCTGGAGAAGCAAAAAATCTCCTGCATATGGTGGTGGTAAAGGCTGTGATGGTGTTTTACTTCTGTCTTTACAACCTTAAGAGGAAAACTGGTGGAATACTGCTGTTTCTCTTTTTGCTTTAGAGTTATAATAGGGCGACAACAACAGCAACTGCAGAGCCATGGAAGAACAGGATTAAAAAACATCTGAAAGCCACTAGTATTATCTTGAACCAACTGGTGTAGGTTTGGGGCTTTTGAGATGTTTCCCCTTCCTTTCTTTCGTTTTCCCTTGGTTTATGTTGCTTTCAAACTCTACCCAGTTTGTGACACCTCCTTTGTTGGCTGTAGGCCAAGCAAGCTTTCTTTGTACAAACAGGTTTTCTTTTTCTTTCTTTCATTCTCTTTTTTCTTTTCTCCAGTCCAACCTAAAAATGCCTACAGATAGAATATCAGATCTTTTTAGTATCAAATTTCAAAGTGGCCCTTAGAATTCCTTCCTGCCCTTGATCTCCCCACTTGGATTTCAGCTCAAACTTGGACTTTGTAGCTAAATATGTCTTGGATAGTGGCATTCTGGTACAATGCTTTGATAATCTTGTGTACACAGGAATTAACCATCTTAGCAGAGAAGACTTTATTGCACAGCTCTTCTTGTGACACAAGGTACCACACCCATTCTGATAATCATCTTTTGTGCTCACCAAAATAGCTTATCCAGGAAGTATAAAGAGGGAAGTGTGGGTTAAGAATATATGACCCCACAGACTACTGAAGTACATATTTTGGAGACTCACATGTTTATCATTGAGTCTTGCCAAACTTTTGAATTTACCTAGCATTCCTGTGCATAGAAAGATGGTAGGATGGTGCTGTATGATTATCTTTATCATGGATAGCACAACCCCAGAAAAAAAGCATGTCCATTAAAAAAATGCAGCCCTGTCTGTGTCTATGATCCAGCGTTCAATATTTGCATTAAAGTGGTTTAAATGTATATGGCTCTGAGGCTGTCCATTCTTTCATCCTGACCTGCTGCATTGATTAGGGCTAGTGATAGAGGGGGAAAGAGCAAATCAGGCAAGGAAAAGAATTAAAAGGAAAAGTAGAAGAAAATGAAAGCTGTTGCTATGAGTCTTATGGGAGAGATGTTTTATGTCACTTCTGGATGCCATATTGGCTCAGCTGCCCACTGTGTAGGAGAATATACCCTCTCTGTGCCTCTCATAGGGCTCTTTTGTCTTTCAAAACCAACAGGATTTCTAGTTGCCTCTAAGAAAGGGCATTTCAGGAACAAATGAGTCTAGACAAATTACTGCAGTTAGCTACTTTTCTTACTTTTTTTTTGTTGTTGGTGGTGGCGATGGTGTCTCTGTGTGTGTGTATATGTGTGTGTATGTATGTGTGTGTGTTTGTGTGTACCTCAACAGTCCATATTTGTGAGCTATCGTTTGCTTAGCTTAAATCTCATTAATACCAATTACAAGTACTTATTAAATGCTTATTTTGTACTAGATATTGCTAAGTTCTTTCCGAATATAATCTACATTGATTCTTCAAAGCAACCTGTGTGGTGGTTATCCTAACCCAATTTTCTCTTTTGATATCCAATCACATTTGACTAGTTAAAATCAAGCTACTGGTAAAGGGCATTAGCTCTTCACCTCTGGATCTCAAAGTCCAGACTGTAAGTCATCATGCAAGATAATGCTGAATTTGGGAGTTGCTATTCTTTGTTGGGATGGTGTTTTTTCTTTTTTCAAATCACATTTAACATTTATCGCATTTAACACTGGCCTGTGTATGAAGAGAATAATATCTATAACATCAGAACTCATTGTTGTGTCACCATAGACACTTTCAATTATTTGAAACACAAAGTGTTTTCAATGGAAGCATGGATGGAAATTGATATTATAGAGAAGGCAAAGCAGTCACAAGAGGAGAGCTACCAGATGTTAATACTTTGTTCCCCTTCTTCTGTGGCAAAGAAATGGTCTGTATATTTCTTGCTGGGTGAAGCAATCTCAAGGAAATTTAAAAGTTTCTGAGATTAACCACCTCAGGGAGCTCATATGAGGATAATAATTTATACATCTAGAATATAATAGGCACTACAGTAATACTTGTTAATATAATATTAAAGAATTATTTGTTCAGCAACTGAACACATTTGAGACATATGCCAGATAGATGTACTCAATATCTAAGAAATGATTCTATAGTTAAGGATAAAAAGCAGGCAATGGGATAGTTCTTTCACAAGGTTGGGTATGATCTTGTGCTATGAGTCATATAGAAAGTAAAGGTGGGATGAATGTAGAACATGTAGTGTATTGGGGAGGATTTCACAGACTTAGATTTGAATATAGAACATATATTGGAGGATAGAACACATTAAGAATAGAGACATGTATGGATATGCTTGAAATTGTGGAATGAGTATCACTGCTCATGCTAGTGTCAGCAAGTTATGGGCAGTTGGGTTGGGTTGTGTTGGGTCTGACCACAAAAGCTTTGAAGTTCAAGATTGGACAGTTGAAACTCTCTTCCATTCAGTATCCTCTTTTATCGTCTTGGGGAATCAAGCACATTTGTCTGCTGAAATTACAGCTTGGAAATTTGACCTACTTAGGGCATTGCTTGGAGCATTGGAGTTTCAAACAAGCCCTTCGCTCTGAAGGAAGAATCTCTTGATACTTTTCATTTTCTCAAGGATGAAAAGAAATTAAAAGAAACACATGTGAAGATTTTACTTATGAGGCTAACTTGAAGCAGGAAAATTACCTCAGGAGAGAAATAAAAAGGTGAAAGCAATTTTCCAAATCTGAAATCTTTAGAGCAATGTGTTGACAAGTTTGCTTTTTAGCAAAACTGGTGCATGAAAATCCAGCTTATCTCAGAGATAAAATTTGTGTGCAATAATCATTCACATTAGAAATGGATTTTCAAAAGTAAGATTCCTTTGTACATTTAAGTCCCATTGTACATTTAAATGTGCTTTGGTATGCTAGCCTAAACACAGGTCACAAGTGACAACCACCACCCTACAAACATCAAAAAGCCTGATTATAAATAACTTTCAAAGAAATTATTTCTTATCAGCCAGTTCATAAAGCAAATACATGTTTAATTGCTGCCATGTCTTAGATTGTGTTAGATGATAATGCCCATATATTATAAAGCAATAAGTGTATTTCCGATTTTAGGAATGCTCTACATGCATAGAAAAATAGGCTCCCAGGGAATCAGAGTTACTTATGTCAAATATCATGTTTGAAATACCAGTTAGAATAATCATGTTTCACTTAGTGCTTTCAGAGGAAAGCTCAGAAAGTAGGCCCATTTAGGGATCTGCCTTTGGCATACATTGTTTTGTTTTTAGTAAATCCCTTTGTTTACCTCAGTGTTTTCCTGATTCTTCATTAAAGAATGAAGTCTCCTACCCTAGATCAGTGGTTCTCAAAGGGCAGTTCTCAGAAAAGCTGCATCAGCATGACATGAGAACTTGTTAGAAATGCAGATTCTTGGACCTCATTCCTGAACTACTGAATCAGAAACTTGAGGACAGCAGGCCCTCGAAGTCTATTTTAACAAGCTCTCCAGGTGACCCTAATAAGTGCTGAATTTGAGAAACACTGTCTTATTTCCTAAAATTTATCTTCTTGTGCTAGCACTTAAGTACTTTTGATTTAAATCAAGTCATGGTTTATTTTGACACAACTACTTTCACAGTAATTTGCTCATATAATACTTTATGTTTTGCAGAGTTCCTCTGACTTTCCCCTCCAGTGGCAGCTGCGGTATCTCGTTGCTCTCTAATGTTTAACCCTCTGGCTTTGTGGCTTTGTTTTACACCCAGCTATGTGTGATGCTTCAGATTACTTGAGTAGAGCAGAAGAGAGTAAGGTTTACTCCCCCCTCCCCCTTTTTTATGGCAGTTTGTCATTCAGGGAATTAAAACACAAAATAGAACTAATGTCTTCATTTGAAATAGTATTCTAGGTAGGTCAGATTGCTTGATGTTTGATTAGCAGGTAAGTTGTAAGTTAAATAATATTTATGTATCACTTGAAGTAAAATTCTTTTTAGTTAGAAAAAGACTGCTAAATCTCAAAATAATCTTTCTCAGTGAAATTAAGTAATTTCAGTTGGCTTAAGATGCTATTTGTATTAAGTTAACAGGGTGCTAATTTAACCTAGGTTTATAGTCATTTGCAGCCATTTTCTTTCATTAAGAAAAATATCTCTCTAGATTAGATTATCATAAGAATTTGAATAGTAATAGGGATTCTTGTGTGTCGGCCTGAGGATTTTCCAGATGAGTGCACACTGTTTCACTGCCCTGTTGAAAAGTGTAGGTTTTCTTTTTTTCTTTCTTTCTTTAATATAGAGCAGGACACTGACAGTAGTACCAGCTTTGCCTGGGGCAGAAAACAACACATGCACGTGTGTGCACGCATACACATTCACACGTATATATTATGTATTGGATTGATATATTTGTTCTGTATTATAGTTTATATCATCCCAATACGTATTATAATTTCCATATCCTGATTTATAATTTTTTAGATTTTTTTGATATTATAGCCAGTGTCAAAATTCTTTTATATTCTTGATTGTAGCTTAAAAATTACATAAATACGTATATACGTGTAGTGGATTGTTAAGTATAGATTATTATACTCTTAGATACATTTTACACTAACATTTCATGGAAAAAATTTTTCCCCATTTAAGTTCTCAAAAGGCATTAGCTTCAGAGGATCTTTGAACATTGTTTAATTTCTTTTGAAGAAAGAAACTTTCTGTATAGGGTATAGAAGATGTTTTACTCACTTGTTTTATATACTGTTTAAGCCAGGGTGCCCTCACACCTCAGTGACTGTTTAAAAGCACTTGGAGAAATGTGCCCTTTTTCTTCCTTCCTATGTTTATCATCCCCCAATTCTTTTTCCTTGGTTTCTCTGGGACATTAGGTTATCTAAATGCTTGGAAAGAAGTTACTCTCTGGCTCTTGGAATTCACTCATCCAAGCTTTGACTTTGGAAATCTGTGCCCTTGCCTCTTGGACAATCATTTTGATAAACCCCTATTTAAAGTGATTCCATCTAGTTCAGCCTTTATAACTGGTGAGGGAAATTAGGAGCTGAAGAATATGGTAATGGATCAGTACAAAGTGGGCACAGTGGAATTTTCCATATATCAAGATTTACCTAATCTCTCAAAATATTTGTGAATCTTTCAGGAGAAAAGTACTGGGGGATTATAAAACTCAAATTTCTGTAATTCATTTTTTTTGTAATAGAATATATATCTTATTAATTGTAGGACTTTCACTGTATGATAAATTTGGCTACAGATTTATTTAAGTAGAGTTACTCTCAAATAATCTTGCTTTAAATTTCAAAGTGAGCATGCCTAGCCATGTTGTAGAATGCTTGAATTGTTTGGACTCTATAAGTACCTCTTTCTAGAATGGGTGGTGCCCAGAGAAGAATTTTGACTATCAGGTTGGGAGTAGAAACTACAGAGTTAGATCTGCATGTGGGTATTATAATCCTTTTTTTCCTCTGTGACACTCAAGTTTTATATAATGTAAATCTATTTCTGAAATTCATTGTGTGTCATTGATATATGATGCTTTTGGCAACCTTCTTAATGATTGAAGACAGAACATACCCTTAAGGATATGAAAACTTCTCAGCAGGTTTCTGACATCCATGGAACTGTATGGAAAGTTTCAGGAGTCTACAGACTGAATTATAGATAAAATTAATCTGAATTGGAGGTTATGAAAAACAAGCAAATACAAATATAGGAAGTTATGCAAAGTTAGGTTCAGAATTTAACTTCTGCAAACTTTTATTTTAGTAACTTAGTTCTTGGATTATCAATTTAGTGTTTACCCAGATAATACCTACTGAATAATATGGGTTATAAGCCAAAAGTCCTTTCATTTTCTAGCAGAACAGTAATTAGCTCATCTTTTTAATTTTGAAAACTACTATGAACAGAAAAATCTTGAGAGATCAGATAACACACTGGTCTGGTTTCCAAAGGAAGAAAGAATGGTTAAGAGCTCATACTCTGGCAGAACTGTGTTCAAAGGCAGTATTTTCTGTGTAGTTGAGATTGGGATTTCATTTACTTTGAATATATATCCTATTTTTTATTTTATATGCTCATAGAACAGGGAATGACCAACTCTGGCTCACTGACCAAATGAAATTTGCGTTCAGTTTTTATAGAAAAAATTTTATTGTAACTCTGTAAGTTTATTTATGCACATATTTTCTATGCTTGCTTTCACAATGCAAAGACAGAATTGAGTAGCTGTCACAGAGGTCACATGGCCTGCAAAACCTAAAATACCTGACCCTTCGCAGAAAAAGTTGTCATCCCTTCTCAAAGAATGTATGTTACTAATTTCAGGATCCCACTGTCTGCTTTCTTGAATGAGGTAGGTTTTTTGAAATTGGAGAAAATATAGTCTCATTTGGTAGGGAAAAAAATACTGCTGTGGTAGTTGGACTTGAATTCTCTTTGTGTTTATGTAACTTCTGTCTTTGTCAGTTTAGAAAGGTAATGTCACTGCCTTAACTGTTGATATCCTCAGCTATAACAAGACAAACTTGGCCCATGTAATTTCTAAAGCCTTTCAGCCTCCGTGTCTTCCTGTCTCCCTGCCTCCAGTCTTCCCTTACTTTCATCTTCCTTTCTTCCTTTCCTTCATCCATCCATCCATCCACCCAATCATCCAATCTTTCTATTAATTCAGATTTTTCTTTGTTATATGCAATAAGTATACTCACTGATCACTGATCTTCTGTAACCACTCCTTACCAAATGAACATTTTCCTCTGAACTTTCTATTATTGGAATATAATCATATATATTATTGTGTCTGATTCATTTATATATACTATTAAGTATTTTTATTATTTTAATTATAAACTGTGAGAACATGAGCTATATAATCTTTCTATATTCATAATACAGTTGTGTTTGATATATATACAAAATAATAATTATTTTGATATTGTGGAACTTTCATATAAACAGTTGTTCCATGTGGATCCAGTGTTATTTGCACTTACTTAAAAGTACTTATGCCTTATTAGTGGAACTAACAGTTGTTGAGACAGATTTATAGATAAAGACAGGAAGCAGAGTGACCTAAATATTTGTCCTAAAAAGAGCAGTTAGAGGATACAGTGGTGCCCAGGTAAGTGGGAATTGTAGGCATAATTATTTGAGATGATAGATCTGTATTGTATCTAAAATTTATATCTTTAATTCAGACTAAAATAGATAATTTTCATTATATGGGTGAAAATGAAAGTGCTAGATCTTGTTTTGTGTACTTTCGTGTGCAAAAGGAAACCATTGTCTTGTAATGGGACTGTTTGTTTTTGTTGCCAATATTTATTGATTCCCTGTAATGTACTTCAGAGTTTAGCAGAAAAATGCAAAATGTTTTTCTTTCCTTTGTCCCATATGATCAGGTCAAGATAGATAGTCATCCCACATACTTTCCTCCCTGGCTATTTAGTTTCTAGTGATTTAACCTTTGGTAGAATGCTTGAGTAAGGTATATCCAGGCAGTTATTGTTATTACATTACTTCCTATTGATATTTAAAATAAGTGATATCATTGCTCTTGCAATGCCTTTATCCTCTGGTTCAGAGATCTGGCAGTTGTTTTATTGTTAGAAAGTAAATATATTTACTATGCAAAGACTAACTAAAGCAATAGCATGGAAAGATAGTAGTTATCTGAACTAGATTCAACATCAGGAGACAGATATGTTTAATGGGAAAGTTTGAAATAATGTCACAGTGTCTTCTCTCCTCTTGGTTGGACTTCTTAGTGCACCTATTAATGTACGCACTAACATATAGCGGGTGGATGCTGCCTATTCATGTGCCATATGTTTTTTTTTATCACATTCAGGTTAAAAAAAAAAAAAAAAGAGAGCCACCTTGGACCTGTGAGTAATATCTAAATAGAGCTTCAGTTTGTTTTGAAAATACAGAATACTGCACAATAATGTTTATCATTTTCATGACTATCAAGCATTGGCACAATGTATACTTATGTTTTTTACAAATGAAGAAGAAAAGGAAGTTTTTTATTGTGGAAGACTCTGATTCAGCATTAATGTGAAATATATATCAATAAATAATCAAGGAACATTTTTGCATCTTTTAAAAAATGTTTTCTGGGTTCACACAAGGCTCTAGATAAGGTACGGGACATCTAGACAAAATTATCCCAGGTCCCCTGTAAGCTGGATTTATTCTTTGGTCCATGAAAATAACTGTATAAAATTTACTCACAAGACGCACCACCATACCTGCCTGCCTTCGCCCAATCTGGATAAAATTCAAAAGAAAAATGTAGGTACCTGTGTTTATCATGGCAGTATGTAATGTGTTCACTAAAATTATCTCTCTCAATGTAAGAATTTCTTACTGAGTCTTTAAAACATTTCCCTAAAATCCAAAGAAACTTTCTAGCTACAAGTCTTAGAATACTGAAATAATAATAGAGCTTTTGTTTGGAAAATGATTAAGTGCAGTGTATCATCTCTTTTTGTTTGGAAGGTTTTGAACAATATGGATGGAACTCAACTTGCTGTTTTCATTTACATACTGGGCAAAAAAATCTTTATCTGGTATTTAAAGTTGGTAGGGGTGATTATCTAGAATTTAGGGAACCTAGGGGTAATTGAATTAATTGAACATTCAATTAAAAATCTCATGCCAGTTAGAAAATGTCTTAGCAATTATTCAAATAAGAATTCAAACCAGTTAATATGATATGACTGTGGTTGAATAGGACAAAGAAAAGTGCAGAGAAAACAACATCTTATGACATAATGGTTACACATATACCAACACACTGAATTAATTTTCCATTTGACTTCTGATGATGAGAATGGCAATTAGAAGAGCAAAGTAAATATATGAATAAGTATACCATTTATGAATAAAATCACGTTTATAGTGTTTAGGAATTCTTGAATAATATTTCATTATATAGATAGAAACTTCCTTTGAGATGAGATATGAAAAAAATTTAGTGAACTATACTTATCTGAATCAGATAGGTGGTTATGCATTCTAGGATCAGAGACCAAATTGTAGGCCATGAAATGATCAATTTGAATGATACACTTCCTACCTCTTTATTCTCTCTTCTACTTTTCTCTTTGTCTTTCCTGTCACTCCAATACCCATCGAAACCAAGAGAAGTCAGAAGAAGGAGTCTTTCCTCCCATCCCATCACTGGTGTCCTAGTCATGGTGAACAACAGGATTCTATTTTTCAACCTTTGGAGGAAATGCCTGAGCCCTGTCTCCTCAGCAGTAGAAAGTACTTTTCCCCCTTCCATTCTTCTGTTGATGGAAGAACAAAATCATTGAGTCATAAAACTCATCTGGATTTTGAATCCATCTGCAAAAAAAAGTAGGCTGTCGTTTTTGGATGAGCCCCAGGGACTGTTGCTTAATTTCTCAGTTCATTTTCCCCTTTTCGCCTATGTATGTGTATGGGTCCCCCTATAGTTCTCATATGAAAATGTGCATTTTGAATATCACAGTGCAGAAAAAATAATTTTTGAGTAAATAAATTCAGTAGAATTGCAATCAATGTAGTCACAGCTAACAAGCAGATGGATGTATTTGAATACCATTATCTTGTGTACAATGTTATTATCTGTTTCATGAAAAATTCAGCGGTTTGGGCTGCTTTAGTGAAGGGAAGATGGAAGTAAAAAAAAAAATAGCAAGAAAAACATGATCAGACTCAGAATCCCTGAGGGGGTCCCATTGCATCATTTAGCAGGAGAATGAGCAATGCAGGAGAAGCAGTGATGGTGGAGGTCTGTCTGTGCTCCTTATGGCATTCTTGGCTTCGGGTCCCATTCAAGCCCCACAGCTGTAGGTGGGAGCTCCTGGGCCTGCTAAAGCATCACACTGTGACATTTTTATCATCCGTCTAAGAGAAGAAAATAAATTTGCTAACAGAATAGAGCTGGCAGGCTCATACTACCTTGTCACATTCCAGACATCTCATGATCTGGCCTGAGCCAGAGGAAACCCAAGTGTGGGCCAGAAAGTGTGTGATGGACATGAAGTAGACTTAAATAGTCTAGGAGAAGAATGTGAGTTTTCTGAGAGTTTATATATATATACATGTATTCATGTATACATATATATATATACACACACAATTTCTAATTGGAGATTTGAGAGATGAAAATACCTAGGCTATAGGGGTAGGAATGTGTGACCTCAGTTTTCTTATCTGTAGGCCAAGGATATATTGACATGAGCAAGCTGCTTTGAAATTTTTTTTGATAATGTGCATAGTGAGGAAAACAACCTATGTAGGCCATGTAGTAACAAAAAATTAAAGTTTTCTGTCACCTGATGATTGAAATACAAACTTAGAGACCTCAAACAAGGTGACATCTACTTTCTAATGTAGTTTCTTTCTTCCCTGAATATATCCCATGGCTTAACCTATTCCCTCTTTCTTTCTCTCTTTCTCTTCCTGTCCCAATATTCCAGCCTCTGAGTTTTTTTGAAATCCCATTCTTCTAGAAAGGTAAATTTCAAGTTTTATTATTTTAGTGAGATCTTCCTAGCTGATTGTTTTCTTTTCTGAATGCCTATGAAGTATGTTTTCTGCCATGCATTTTTTAGAGCAGACCTTGCCTTGTATGTTGCTCATGACATCTTGTATGTCCCCATTTGGTCTGTGAGTCACTTTAAGTTAATTCTAGTGACTCAACATCTAAGAAGTTGCCCTAAACATATTAGACAATCAGACACTATAACATGCTGATAATACTGATGATGAATATAATAATTCATGTATTTATAATTATATGAATGATGACATTGTATTTTTTATGGAGAATTCAGTGTAGTATTATCACAGTTTCATATAGTTTCTCCTTATTTTAATAAGAAACTAAACTTTTTTTTTTGTTCCTCTCTCTGGGCTACCTCAGTTAAGAATGATTGTTGTGTGAATTAAGTTTTTCTGGGAACAGTAATACATGACTAACAGGTTTATGCAGCTATCCTCAGAGGAAATTTGTGAAGCACAGAGCATATATGTCAAATACATAGAAATAAACACACATGTAACTATAACATAGCACATGCTAATCAAAATAGGAGTTCTTATCTACTAATTCTGTTGTGATATTTAGGGTCATTGAGGAAGATTTGCTTAGGGGAAAAATTATTTCACATTTGATTTTGGAGGACCAAGGGTAGACCTTGGAGATATGACAGTAAGCAGGGGGAATCTTTTCTAAGTGTAAGTGTAAGGTATTTCCAATATGCATATTCTACCATCTTAATTTTCTCCTTGACTTCTTTTAAGTACTCCTTTTCCTGTATCTTTTCTTTTTTACCCCTAGTCTTCAGTTTTTTCTTACCTTGATTTGTTACATTCTGTCTTCCTTCTTTTATTCATCTTCTATTCCCTTCTTAGCTAGTAATGACCATAAAATTTCATTGCATGTAATTATTTAACAGTTTTATTAAAATAATATGTAATTTAAAAATCACTCTGCCAATATTACATTATTCCCTTTTTATCTGCTACATTAAGATTATAGTCGATATCTGCATATTTCACTAGCAATGAGATTAACATGAATTTCTTTCATTCTAATATTAATAGTTAGAATAAAGCATATTTTAATTTTTTGCCTCTACATGATGTATCAGAAGTGATGAAACAAAGTGTTCTTCATGATGAAAATCGTGGCCATTTCTATTGAAAAAAATCTCTCTGCTCTTGGGTAAAAATGAGGCTAGTAGTTAGATGTTTTATATAGATAGATGTGTTTTAAACTTTGTAGGTGGAAAAGGGTACTATATTTAAACTTATGTAAAAATCTAATCTAAATTATATGAAAAGTGAAATGACAAAATAGATTTTTTGTAGGATGCTAACTATGCAGAATTTATCTAAAATTCTAGCAAATGGAAAGCATTAGAAACATCACTTTGAACTATGTAAGTCAATAGGTTCTTTTGTAAAGAAAGTGCCTATATTACATTTGAGTATTGTTAACTTGAATATAGCTGCAGAGGTATCTGAATAGATGTGGAAAATAGGATGCTGAATATTCCTTTTCTGATTTAGTGACTTGTAATTATGTTAAGGACGATATCTTTAAATTTGGCATAATGTATTACATATGGTATACAGTGTATAAATACTCAAATATTCTTAACTAGAGGTAGCAAATCTTCAGATTCAATGAGATATTTATTAAGAACACTATCCAATTATTGCAGTGACAATACATGACAAGAATGTCATCATCTTTGTTGGTATAGATTTTAAAGAAAACTACTCTTGTAGATTGTGAGACTGGTAGTGTAACTGAGACTCTTGTTCAGGCTGAGAAGGCAGTATCAGTGCTGTGTTTTTGTTGTACCCACGTCTCCTAATATAGTGGAAGTTGTTATCAAGTGTCATTTTTGGGAGCTAGATTAACTTTAAAAATAAAGACCTGCTGCTTGCACCTACTCTGTGAAATGTTACTTGCAGTCTAAAATAATGTGGAGTAACTTTAGACCTTGAATCAAGAACAAATTCATAAGTGTGTTTTTTAAAATTCTCAATTACTATATAGTAAATCTAGGAGACTATATTGGCACTGGTTTGCCGTTCATTTAGCTCTCACAATGACAGCCTTCCATCCAAAGACTTGTAAGCATTGTGATTCTGCCTATCCTCACCATTATGAACATATTAAAATTCAAGATTGAATTATTGTTAGAAAGCTGCCAACTCTTTAAAAAGAGCCTGTCTTTCTGATAAAGTAGAATTTGTTCTTTGGAGCAAAAAAATACCAGCTATACATTCCTAATTTGGTCTGATTTTACTGTTTTCCAGAGGCTAGAGGAAGGTTAGAAAGGAAGTTATGGGATTAAAAAAAATATTTAATCTAAGTTGTAAAGGAGCTTGGAACCACACCACAAGCATCATAATTAACTTTAATAATTATAAATGTAAATGCAGACAAGCCACAAGGTTTTAATGGTGTGCCACATGCTTCTGCTAATTATTTTAGAGTTTGGACACATTCAGTGCCAGCTAATTATAAACCCTGCTATGGAAATCATCTGTTTATATTAGACTTATTGATCTCTAGTGTTTAAGCAATATGAAAAGGGAAATCTACAATGCTGGACCATCTGCTTTGTATTCCTAATTGCTTTTAAGGAATCAAATATATAAATAGTCAGCTTTTTATATATTGGGCTTCAAACTCTTTCAAGAAACATATTGTGCAAACCCAAGTGAAATTTAAAAAAGGCCTATTTGGGATGTTGCTTCCCTTGGTTCCTCTCAAGGACTCTCCACCCTATACCCGCATTATGCCCTCCCTGCCCTTTCTGTAGATCTCCAAGGCATCTTCATTTCTCCCAGATCTCACAAACTGGTGGAGGTGACTGAGACTTACATGTTTGTAATATTTTAATTATACCTTTTCTTTTGCTTCCTAAGAACAAATCCTATTCCTCACCCTACCCCATCCGCATCTGGCCATGGATATTTATTGCTCCTTCACACTGTGGGAAGGTGACAGGGAATAAGTGTCCAGGTGAATCATTTGAATGATTCCCTCTTATAGGGAGATATTTGACTTCATGGAAAATTAAATCTACTGGCATGTAGGGTAGATGCCCAGTTGTTGGGACCAGATCAGCATTATCTCTCACAACCAACAGACATAGTGGGTAAGAATTCCTTTAGAAAAATATTGTGATTCTACATGAAAGTTGAGTTTAAATGAATTGACTTCTTAGTATAAAGTTATTACTTCGTTATTGTTGAGATGGTTATTATTTGAGTGTGTTCAAATAATTGACTAACAATCCTAAATTATCCCTTTGAGACATTCATGTGAATGAAAATGTTGTCTTAAAATAGGTAGTCCTATTATTCTTATTATTGCTCTTACTAAACTAGGAGTGCTTTTTATCAAATTATTGATTTAAAACAAATATTCCTATTACTTCTATTATTTCTATTAGTTACCCCTTTAAATGAAATGTTCTTTTTTATGTTCTACCACTCACATATCCCACTAATGGTAATAATTAGAGACTAATAACACATTATGTCATATGTGTTACATACATTAATACATAATTAATAATCTCCCTAAGTTTAGGGCCCTTAATTAACTTTTGTGAAAAATGTAAATTTAGGCTTATTTGTAATTTCATACAAACATTACATGATGTAAATAGGAAATAAAATTTGTCTTTTAAATATATTTTATTCCTTTTAGTCATATAAAATTGTGAATTTTACACTGATGGATCAACAGAAGAATGTTATCATTCTGCCATTCTTTTATAATCATATACTTAAAGACCAACATCAAGGCTTAGAGAGGACTGAAGTTTAATGATTAACTCCAAATAGTTGATGGCAAAGGGTTTAATAGTCTCTCTCTCTCTCTCTCTCTCTCTCTCTCTCTCTCTCTCTCTCTCTCTCTCTCTCTCTCTCTGCTTATATGGATCTAATACAAAGAAAAATAAAACAAGTGCTTCCACCAGTTTTTGTGAAGAGGAACTAGTATGTTTCATCATGCTATAAGTAGAAGATTTAATTAAAAAATCTGCTGCCATGAGTAATGTGCAATCATATACCTCTTTCAGACGTTTATATGGCATATATCTCTATACCTATGTATTTAGGTATATAAAATGTAGACATTGTAAGAATTGTTAAAATAGCTAGTTATGTTAGAATAATTGTGACTTTTCTGCAAGCAAATTCTGTTAAAAATATGCTCCTCTGAGATATTTTATCTGCTCCTCAAAACGACTGTACTCACTGCTTTTTTCTACAGTTTTCAAATGGGAGTTCTGTGACCTCCACTTAGGCCTTGTACTGTGGACTGCCAGCATCTCTGAGTTTTAATCTTGGCACATGTATAATTATAGGGCAGGCCTTCTGTATAACCTAAGTTCATTCTAATCAGAGCTACAGGTTTCCTTCAGCTCTGCAGTGAAAAGAGAATATTCAAAGTTAGAAAGAAATTAGCTTTCTTAAAAGGTGCTTTAAGCAGCTCATGTTCTGGAAACCCTCAAAGAAAGTTACAAATCAAGTGAGCACAATTGGCAGCTACATTTTCAAAGCCCTTCTGATAATGCTACCATTTAAATTGAATAATATTGTTTAATGGGCTTTTTTAAAGCAGCCATCCTTTGGGTCTGATACTCTAGCATGATTATCTTCCGTTCCCATTTAAGATGACAACAGTCCAGTGATAATTATAACATCCATTTTCACCTGGAGTTCCGGGAACTTAGACTTGTGAATTTAGAGAGACAGCTGAGCATCATATATTTGAAAAGTGGACGCTAATTTGATACTTGTGACACCTGCCATTCTATTTTGATTTCTATAACCTACGTGAAACAGCTTCTCCTCAGACTCTCTTGCCACTAGCAAGTTGTAGCAATTTTCTGAGTTGACTTCATGATACTCCTTTTATGGACACTAAATATGTGTGTGTAGAAAAAATGCTGTCAAAATTTTAATTTCTTTAAACTGAAATAATTTCACAAATATGTTTTTCACATTTATTATTGCACTTAACGAACTCCAAACATCTTAGCAGTAATCACACACACTTCATATTTTTTTTCAATTTGTCCCGAACAGCAAGCATTTTATTACTAATTATGGTTTATAGTTGTTGTTTTTAATTAATTATTTATTTATTTAGATCTAGGGCCAAAGATAATGCTTGATACAGAATAGGGCTTCAAAATGTATTTTTGTTGAATGGATAATTTTAACAAGTATTTAAAGACCAATCAGCTTTCTTATTTAAATCAACTGCTTAAAAAGTGAAGATTTATTGAGTTGAACCTTATGAAATTGCATTTTTCTATTGAGAAAATGCCCAACCAGTATCAGCTACTTTATATGGCTCAGTTTAATGTTTTCTAGGATACTTACCTCCTCCTTCATGCATATGCTTGGTAAATTGGAATATTTTTTTCTCTGTTAATATTATAATTAAATAATTCTTTCTCCTGTAAGCCTGTAGTAGTGCAATTAAGAAAGTCAAAAGTGCTGATATAAGTCTAGCTGAAAAATATGTCTTTTATTTATTGTGTCTAGCCATAAATGGGAAATTTGACATATACTCATGCAGTTTCTATCTTGACAACTATTGACCTAATTATTTTACAGATTCTTATTGTATTCTTTACACAAAAATTTAATATAGTCACTCTTCTTTCGCTTAAGACCTTTTTGCAGGTTATAAGAATTTCTTCCCACTAGAAAAGTCCAAGTTTGAGGTTGGCTTGGATTGAGTTGACTTAGTCTGTTAAATGTAAATACTGTAGGTTTTCCTACTTGTCCATCTTTTGGGTTATTGACAATCTTACTTTTGAGTCTATAAAATAAATCAGCATGTGGTAAGATCTATAGCTTTTCCTAAATACTAAGCATTTAGTTGAAGGGAATATACTGTGAGGTGATCCACAGTAATGGTTTAAATTTTATGTGTTCTATTTCTCAGATTTTATTGCTTATCACTATATGGACTGATTGGTGAAAGACATTTTTCAAGATGTGCTTTGAGTTGCATTACATATTTTTCTATCTTATCCTGGCTTCAAGATGAACTGGTCGTACCTACATGAGAATTCTTGGAGATTTGTATATATTAGATTTCAATCATATACCTCCCCATGAATTCATAACTTAACTAGTATGGCTACTCCTTTCTCACATATTCTGCTAAGATAGAGGTCTTTTCCAAAAGGGGTTAAATATTACCAGAATATTAAATTTGTAATTTATTTTGTGTTTCTTTCTTTATAAACTATGTATATTGATGTTTTTTATTTTTCATTTATATAGTAAAAAATTTAAACTCTCAACTCTAGTATTAATATTGTTACTAACTTCAATTTTTGGAGTGAAAACCATTGGGAGAAAATGATAACTCAGTAAATTTCCTCCAATGAGGACAATCTCCTTAGTGTGAGAATCCAATCAGTCCCTAGGGAGGCTGTGATGTCCTCCAAATATACAAAACATAAGATGAAATAATTGAATTTGGCCGCTGGGGTTCCAAGAATACCACAGTCTGGGAATGCATGGTGTCCTCAGAGGATGAGGACAAAATTGCCACTCATATAACTCATATAATTCTAATTTTTCAAGCCTTATCCAGATTTTTGTATTAGAGTCCCAGAAATGGCACTTTTCTGTTAGTGAAAACAGAAATATACCCCCCCCTTTCCATTATTATTATTTTTTTTAAATAGGTACCATAAAGAAAGAATAGTTGTGCCTCTTTACATTATTTCTTTTATATTACAATGGGAGCTCCCAAACTAAATTTTGAGTTTCTGGCACACACTGTGAAATAGCCAAGATATTAAACTCCCCTAGGTTAGGAGGAACTTGGACTGACCCCCAGTTGTAGTGGGGCTTCTGAGGAGCTATAATTAGGGTTTGTGAAATGAAATCAGGCAATTCCTGTTAACATTTGGTTCATTGCAGAAGTCCTTCTGGAAGAACAACTGGGAATATTTTAGAGTTGTAAAGTGAATGTTAGAAATAAAACTTTAATCTTCTTTGATTACATAGCAGAAAGGGTTAAAATTCACTATGTAGATCATGGAAGTTTTATTATATAAGATGACCTTAGGAACTGTCATCTCCCTTGAATTTTTATACAAAGAATTCAAAGTAAAGGTTTTCTAGGTTACACTTCTTTTTTCAACCCTTTGTCCTGTCAGCTCAGTCCTTGATATCTTCATCTGCCGACATGCCCAGATGTGCAGTGAATGTTGATTTGAGCTGGCCCCTCAACCCCTCCCTGCTGGTGTCATTAAAACCAGGGAGTCAGCGGCTCCCCTGGCATCTTTGGCACGGCTTGGCTTTACACTGCAGACTAAATTATTGATGAAGAGCACTTCTGTCGCAGTGTGTTTTACCCACCTTTAAATGAAACAGTGCGGATTGAGCTGTCACTGCCTCCTCACTCCCTGCAACTTCTACATGACATTTATGATGTGGTTCAGATTGCACCGAAGCAATTAATTTCCAGTGGAGTCTGCACTCAGGATGAAGATCCCTGACAATTACTGAGGGCTGGTTTCTTAATGAGCACACGACACACTCATCAATACTGTACACAAAAGGAAAATATAAAAATATATGTAAAAGGATCTCTAGGATTTTGATCCTTTCCACCTCAAGTGGAGTTCTGGATTCTAGGACTTTGTTTCTATATTGTACATTTGGTTCTCCTCTGTATTTTTCTAAAAAGATGGGTGAACTTACTTTCCCAACATATATTTTTCAGGTCCCTGATGCCAAAATTTTTCTAAAATTGTATTGGCATATGTGTGTTTGTATGCATATATATTAGATCAAGCTTTTATCTGTTTTTGCCAGTAACGTGTTCTTTGATATTTGCTTTCAGTTCCTCAAGTGATTCTAACAACCTAATGTATTTTTCATCTCATCAATGAATGAAATAAGCAACAGATGTATGAAATAGGTTTGTCTCTGCATATGTACATGTGTATGTAAGTATGTATATACATTTATGTGTATTGTGTTTATATTTTTTTCAAAGTTTTCAAAATGCATAAGTTAATATTTGGTCAATGATTATAATTTGTTTTCTTAAAAGTTAAATCAGGCATGCCCTTAAAAATTAAAAAGTGACACAGGTTCTAAACTGGTAGTGGGGGCATAGACCCTGTAAAGCCCAAGGATCTGGGTTCACACCCCGGGGCTAGGGTGAACAACTAAAAATAAATAAAAATGCTTTCTTCTACTTTTCCTTCTTTCCTTAAAACTGCTACTACTTCTTTCTTCCTCTCTTAAAAAAATCAGATTAACTTGGGATAAGAACAGACTTCATTATATAACATTAAAAACACATGCAGGTTTAGTATTTTTCAAAATATGGAATAACATCAACCTAGGCTATTTATATCACTTTAAAAGTTCTTAAGGCACATCTTGGTGGAGTAGTGGTTTGGTCAGCTGCCTCTGGCCTAAATGCAGTCCACATACATCCCAATAACGTGGGTTCATATCTCTGTCTGGGGATAAAAATGATAATTGCAACTAAGTAAAAATTAATAGAATGTGCTTCTTCCTTCTCTCCCTGTTTACCTGATTTCCTTCAATCCTGCCTATACCTTTTCTTTTTTAAAAAAGTTCTTAAAGTGATTTTAATGAATAGATTTAAAATATTTAAAATTAACCTATCAATTCAAGGTCTTGAATATAAATTATTCTCTTAAATAAAAATGTCCCCTGGTTTTCTATTTGCAGTATTAATTTCTATAGTCATCTTCACCATAGGTAGACTTCTTTTTTGTCCAAGCTGCCTCATATTCAGCAAGACTGCATTGTGAGTGAATGAACTTTTAATTTTCTATTTAGTTTTCATTTAAATACCAGTGTTTCAAAGCCAGTGGATAAAATGTAACAGGCAAGGTGGAATCATTCTATGCTGAGGTGCTTCTGGGAAGCAACTGCTTCAGTGACTTTGTTGCAAAGGAACCATTTAGCTAGGCTTTAAGGAATGGTGACTTTCAGTGTACACTTTAGAAAATAGCTTTGTATACTAGGAGATTGTAATTTGACAGGATGTATAATGTTTCAGTCAGTTAATTGAGGAGTCTCAATAACTTCGAGAAATACCACTCCAGCCTTAATGAAAATCCAACTGTGGGTGAAAGGCATCTTCTATGCCATTTTTCACCTTCACGTGCCCCCTTTTCTTCAGTACATGTGGATCCCAACACTTGTCTAATGAGGTAAACCAAAAGACAGAATAATACTGTATCTGCATAAGGCTGGTGTTTTCCAGCCTTGCTGAAATCAAGATAAATAGAAGAAACATAGAAGTATCTATCCTTAGAATTTAGAATTTGATGTTATTCTTCTTTATCTTTATTTATTGTACCAAATCCCTTTATACTTCAAGAGATGATAATTTAACAAGATAGATTTCAGGAAAGAAACTCTATCTTAGTATTATCTTCTCTTGCTTCAATTTATATGTACATTTCAGACGAAGAAGAATATAGTCTTTTTTGGCCCTTCATTTGCTCCAAAGTGATACATTTACAAAATAAAACAAAGGAAAGGAATCCTTTACTGATTTTCATAAAATATTTTGAGCAAAATTGTGTGTGCACTCACACATTATTAAGGTGATAGTGGTAATGCTATTTGGAAATCTTTTTTCACTTAACTGATGTATTGAAAAGACTGAAACATTGGAAAAGAAAATTCTAATTATGATGTGTTTGATAATTAACAACAATGAAACATTTTTTAGCCACCATATAATGGCATTATCTCCTTGACTTCTCACAGTGATATCTTGGGACTCTCATATTTTCATTTGATGAGGAAAACATAACTTGGAGAGGTTGCATGATTTGTCGAAAACCACCAAGCCAAGTTGCAAAGTCAGAATGCTCTCTTGCTGACATTAAGTCCAGTGTCTTACTGCTTCACTATATTAGATTTCTTTGCAGTTCTTATTAAGATTCAACTTAAACACATTTTTATTATGGATATACTTTACTCTTTATTCTATGTGATTCTTAATTTCTAAGATTACTGATTTTAACTTATTCAGGAAAAATTTGGTTGAGTTAGCTCAGTTATCACATCTATCTGTGTCTATACAGTTTGAATCTGGAACCCGTTTTTGCTGTTTCCTATATAGTGAGGGAAACTACTTGCTCTTGCCAATGCATGGAAGCCATGATCAATGGACACTTGTAAAAATACAGTTCATGCTTCAATGTGTTTGTTGGAGTTTATGCAAACAAACAACAACAAAAAGTCCCACAAAAGTTAGTAAACTTAGATTATGTGATTAATTATATAAACAATTTATATTAAAATCCCACTATAATTTAATATTCTGCTTTAAAAACCTGTTTTCCTTTTACTCTTTATCTTTTAGTTTCACTTGATATTTCCACTTCTCAGGTTATTAGAGTTTCAAAGGGAGATATTGTATGTGGAAAATACTTTCAATGATAAACTATTAGGTGACTATTAGAATACTTAATCAAGTCACAATTACTAGAACTTTTCATGTATGTTGTATATGATATATCCATCTATCAAGTTTTAAGGAGGTAAGTTTCCCCTTTAGGGTTGTATTTAGCTTCATAATGCAAAATTCAAATTACATTGGCATGAGCACGGTAAAATTTATCTAAAGAGGATAGGTTGATGTCTAGAGTATGTGTCTCTGCCTGTCTTCAGGGATCTAGTATCCTGTCTCCTTTCTCTGCCATCTTTAGATTAAGGCTTCAATCCTTTTTGTCATTTTATAATTTAAATGGACTATTAGATACCTAGTAATTACATTTTTATTTCAGGCAAAGGGATTAGGAGTTGGGGGATAGGGAAAAAGGGTCAAAAAAGAGGACTAGGGGAGGGGCAAAAAAGAGTAGCCCTTCATACAGAGCTTTCCTAGAGCATTACCCTATGGTTGCTGCCTGTGATTCAGAGACGAGGTAATGATTCTCTCAGCTGAGTGCATTCTCGACATTTTTTTTGGTGAATGAAAAGGAAATCATTTAAAATCTATAGGGGAACTATGCTGTATATATATGAGCTATATGTGATTTTAATTACTCTATTTAATGGACCAAGTGGACTGCAGTTCAAGACCTATCATTATTTGACATCATGGTGGGGATTTAAAAATATTCGTTTATAAATTTGCCCTAAACATTTCCAGCCTGGATTTTTCAGATATTATATTTGTAATTTTTCTAAGGCTTCTTTACCTAGAAAAATTGCACTTATGTTTTTATTATATTATCTTGATTGCATTTCAATCATGTATGATTTTGAGTAATATGCTTCATGAAATAAGAATTACCATTTTCTGTTGTTGCTTTTTAAGAACTAATTTTAGTTTAAGAACTAATTAGGATATTTGGGATATTAGTGTAGATTATTTCAGCATTTGTGGGATCTGTAGTTGCCAGTAACTTTACCTGAACTTCATTAAATGTGATTTCAGAAAATGTTATAAACTTCACTAAATAAAATGACATAATACAGGTAAATGAACTAATACTTATAAAACACTAAGAAAAATTCTTAATATAAAATAATTTCTCCATAGCAGTAGCTTTATGTTTCATTAGTTTTAGTGTTAAAATGGCATTCATTGATACTTTTCAAAGAAAAAGGACTGAAAAAAGATAGATGGGAATACTTTCTCTTTCCAGGTTATACAGGGGAGGAAAATACTTGTCAATATATGTTTTATTTGATAATGAAGTTTCTAAAAGTATAACATTCAATCTGTTTTCTTCTATCCCAGTCTCCAAATTTTAAAAACAATATATTTACTACATAGAGATATAATTATATCACATGTAGGGTATAATTCTTCCTAAATAATGTATAATGAATATTTGCCATGGTATTTTCCGTGCACAACATGTGAATCTCCAGCCTACATGGAGTGAATGACTCTTTTATATTTGTCTTTGCAGGCAGAATCACACTTCCCATTAGAGCTATTGTAAGGTCCAGTATCTTGCATCCTCAGCAATGGACACATGTCTGAGATGCCTTAGATTAGATGCTCTAGCCTGGGATTTTGAATCTTGGCGATGATATCTTTATGGACTGACCATGTTCTGGGGTAGAGTAAAATCAAGTCTAGAATGTTCCTGTGATGTAATGTGGTAGTATTCTGTGCTGGTTACCCACCTACCTCTTATGGTTCCTATATACTCTCCAGCTGATTCTCGAGTTGACTTATCAGTTCCATGAAACCCCATAAATCACTACAAAAATTACATTAGCCAAAGATGACTTCTGTTACTTGCAGTTAAGAACCATGATTAGCTTAATATGCACCCAACAATTGAGAAAAAGAAATAAAACAAAACCATGAGTAATGAAAGCTACTTTTTGAGTGGAAAATGGGGACATGTTATCAGTAATAACACTGTATAACTCTTCCTTATTATTATTTTCTATTTTTTTGGAAATGAGCAGGCAAGAATGGATAGAGCAGAGACGGGAGGTAGGAAGATGAGGACAAAGAACTTTATTTTCCTTAGTTCATATTAGTTGTTCCCCAAGCCCTGGGTGTTGAACCAGGGACCTTGGGATGTATGTGGAATATGCTGAATCTCCACCAGAGCACACTCCCTTATCTTTTCTGATTACATTTCAAGAAAAGTGAGTGACACTCAAAGTCTGGAAGTATCTTTTTACTGAATTGCTTGGCATTTTAAAAGTGTCTTTTTCTTTGGTGTATTCAAACTGACCCAAAGGATTGATATCTATTGTTTTGTAAGTATTTCTGGAAAAAAGTGCCAAATAAAAATTTCCTCTTAGTTTTCTGGTAATGTGGCTAATGCTCATAATAAACTTGTCTGTTTTCCCATAAGAAGGAAAAATAGACTTTGGATTTGAATGATGAGCCTTGTTGTTATGACTGATTTTTTTTTCTGGTCAGAATGGAGGCAAGTGTTTTCTTTTGTCATTTTGGTTGATTTTTCACGTTTGCTGCCTTTCCACAGGACAACAGTGAGAGATTGCTATAGAATGAATTAATGTCTCACAAGCAGAATGAACCAAACATCCAGTGACTTCAGAGAATTGTATGTTTGTTCTCAGAAAATGTAACCAAAGTCTAGAAACATGTAGATAGCATAATTATGCTAAAAAAGGAGGATAGTTTTCTTATTTGACTCAAAATAGTCTATTCAAGACAATTAGTGTTAAAATCCTCCAGCCTATACCTTGGCTGCCTTGATATGTTGGTTGATACGAAGAGGTATATATGAAATATTACCTGTGAAGATTGTCCTGTGCTTTCATAGACCTCTATTGTTTCTCAGTATGTAACCACAGGGGAGAAATAAGGGTCATGTGTCATATATTCATAGCCAATATGCTGAAGATTTATGACTTAGTGAATATGTAGATACAGTGGTGCTCTTGACCAACCTGGCAAGCTGTCTTTGAGTACATTTGAGGTTTCATATGGAAAAAAAAAAAAAAAAGACTTCAAAGAGAGAAAGAGACAATTATATACATGCTGTCTCTGAACACTGGGGTAGCGTTCTCTGAATTCACAAACATAATGACTGCTCTTTCAGTCCTCTTGGGAGACTGGGTAGGAATTTCCATATTTTGCTTCTGAGGTACTTGCAAAGCTATTTAATGCTATAATTTATATGCAATTGTATTAAGAAGCATATATGTCTAATATTAGCAAGAACCTACATAGTGATTTGATGATTTAAAGAAAAGAAGTAGAATTAAAAGGAACTTAGGATCTTATTTGAGATGAGTCTTTGCATGTCAAAGTACAGAATGATAGGACAGATCATCCACTTGCTGCATCCTTTGCCAGGGTGATAAATAATATATCTTACATTATTGGCTGACATGTGCTTGTTATAATTTCAAGTTTATGGCTTTATGCTGTTCTCAGGTCTCCCTGATTAGGAACAAGCTAAAGATATTTTAGCATTTATGACAAAGATGCATGACCTTGAAGAGTTAAGAGGTGAGGGCTGGAAAAATATTTTGTTGGGAGATGAATGGAATGTTGCAAAATACTCTGGCAAAATGGTATTTTTTCTTTATAGAAACTGCCACATTTTCCATGAGAACCTACTACGTAATAGCATTCTGCTAGGTGTGGTTTCTTTAGGTTGATAACACTACAGTGATGTTCCCCTCTCCTTGATTTTCCTGATATTTTGACAGAGCTCATATTCCAAAGAGTTCTGTTGATTTTTCTCATAAAAATTTCAAACCTTATAGCTTGTCCCTCCCACTCAGATCATTATCTAGCTCTGTGTTCTAAGAGTGAATTTTCTAACATATGCATAGACTTCCAAACTGTTCTGCACTACCCTTAAAGTGCTGTTCTCAGAGACTGTCCATCTTTCAAACTCTAAGAATTCTTAGTAGCATAGACAACAAAGCTGAAAACCTTTTGAGTTATTCCTGGCTCTGATCACTCTCACATGCAGTCATTTGCTTTATTCTTTTGATTTTACCTCCAGTGTCTCACACAACCCACTGATCCTTTCCATTCAGATACTGTTTTCATTGTTTATCTAGAGTATTGCAACAGACTCTATAAAGGATTCTCTATACCTTTCTCTCCTGACTCCATATTTCCACTAGATTGAACTTCTTAAAATAGATCTGCCTCTCACTGAGTAAAGAAGCATTTATTACAACCCAGAATTGTCTCTGACTCTTTCCCTCATCGCCCTTTCCTTGAGCCTAATTGGGTTATCTTTATTTTCTTTGAAGATTTTCTATACTTTCCCACCTCCATGCTTTTCTCCATGTTGTTGCCTTACACCAGCATCTTTTTCTCTTCTTTGTTCATCACAAATCCCATCCAGCTGTGAATTCATTATAGTTGTAAACTCTTTCATGAAGATTTCCTAATGATCATACCTTGAGGCCACTTTTGCCTCTTTCTTTGAATACCCATAGATTTACTAGCAACAGTGCTATACCATCTAGGAATTTGTGTACTTGGTCCTCCTTTCACTGTTGTGAATTCTTCAACAGAAAAAACTCTTCCTCCTGTATTTGTCTCTCCTACATTTTCTAACTTAATGTATTTCACATTGTAGTAGCTGAGATATACATTAAATAGTATTCTAGGGAAACGATTATGCTCCTTTTAAGTCACTTGACTTAATATTAGCATAAAACTCTCTTTACTTCTTTGTTTTATGAGAATAGATTTTCCTTGAGTTCCCATCGGACAAAAGTGTAAGAAATGAAACAAAAATATTAGACAAAAGAGACTATTGTGGATTCAGCATTTTACCTTGTATATACTCAACTGTACCTTTAGATTATCTCTATTTGTGGCCAACAAAGCATAACACATTATGGTCCTTATAATCATTTTGATAGCAGGGCCTTTGTTATGGGACTGTGTAAATTAAAAAAATTTTCTCACATATCACACACATTTCCCTCCTGTCTTTTGGAGAAGAGTTGTTCCTGTGTCTTTATGCGATTAATGCCACCATCTGTGCTTTTTAAAAACCCTCATTTCTTTCTGTCTGTTCTGAGACTTAGCACCATAAAGTCTTTCTTTTCTCACAAGTCTTTAAATTATTTCCCTTTCCACTAACTACTTCTTTTCAGCCAGCAAATGTTCTCAAGTCTTCACTTACTCCAACCACGATTTCCCCTAGCTACTCATATAGCACCACCAAACTTCCGGAAACAAATAATATCCTGGGTTCTTCTGTTTCTTTGCTTTGCATTTGTTCTCATTACTCAGGTCCTACTTATCTCCCTACTGATACTGCTTTTGGAAACATCTCTCACTTTTTATATCTAGGCATCCATTTTCAGTTCCAACTCAAATATTTTGTGCTATTTTGAAAAAATCAGTCACATCTTTCTTGAAACTCTTCTCCCCTCTGGAATACTACTTTCTTATAATCCTTTTCCTACTCTTCCCACTACCACCTCAATTTTTATGCAGTACTAACTTGGTGTATGACGCTTGGTGGTGATACAGAGGTAAATCTTATTCAAGTTTAATCACAATAGATAAGCAAAATGTATATCATGCTAAAAAAGTTATATATTATATAATGAAAGATAGAGTTAGATGGTAGTAAATGTAAAGTATTACATACAGATAGTAAATGTAAAGTACTCTATATAGATAGATGTTGATTCATGATAACATACACCTTAAATTTATATAATGATATTATGTTTCTTCCACAAATTTAAAAAAATATATAATAAACTTTTACTGTTCAAACAATTCTCATTTCAGATTACTCTAATATTTGGGCTATTATATAAGTGGTATTTCTTTACTTAGAAAGGCTCCTATTTCCAATTCATGCTTCTTAATACAAGCTGAACTTTTCTAAAAAGTCACTCTGAGTATGTGTTCTCTTGTAAATATTTTCACCAGTCTCCCAGTAACTCCAGCAATATCAGTTGTCTCCATATTATTCTGACACACTGTGTCAGTTGGACTGCTGACCACTTCCTAAATGCACATGAAGCATTTTGCCCCTTGTCATTTCATTGTGTTTTCCTCATTGCTGCAGAAACCAATCTCTAACATGTCCTCATGAGCTCTACCTTCTGCTATTCACACCCTTGTGTAATTCTTTCACCTTCAATTCAGGCTGGATTTAGTGACTTCAGTATAACAAAACAAATATGGCAAAAGTGCCATGTGTTCTATTCTGAAGCTGACTTTTTACCTTTGTTGTACTTGTTCTTTGTCTTTGTCTCTTGTCTCACTGTATCTCTTGAATAGCTCACCCTGAGAAAGCCAAACACTTTGCCTTAAGATATCTCTGTGGAAAGACACATGTAGCAAGGGACTGATGTTAGTCAACAGCCATGTGAGTGATCTCAGCAGAGAAAGGTTTCAAATGAGATGGCGGCTCTAGTGAACAGCTCAATTACAATCTCTTGAGAGTTCTTGAATAAGACATTGAATTAAAGTACATCTAGATTCCTAATCCACAGATAGTGTGAGGTAATAAAATATTATTATTATTATTATTATTATTATTATTATTATTATTATTATTTGCTCTAAACCATTATGTTCTGGGATTTGTTGCATAGTAATAGTAATACATCTGTTTAAGATAGCCTTCCATTGTTTAAAAATCATTATTAAAACTGATTTCTAACACTACCTACTCACTACCTGCTGAAAGTGTTTTCTTTTTATCTACACTCCTGTAATATTTAGTTGGTGGTCTTCATTGTTACTTACCACCTTATTTCTTGTTTATGTCCCTGAGAAGATAAATATCTTTAATGACAGCAATTATTTAATACATTTCCATAGCTTCCACAGAACTTACACAATTTCCTGAACATGGTATAGGTTTAGTGCCTATCTGTTGAGTAAAAGTAACAAGTCTATGTTTGGTTAATCATCAAAATAAGTGTGCAGAGCAATAATTAGTGTAAGATGGAGGATAATCACTTCAAAGTTTCTGCTTAAAAATTTCATAGGCAGAGAGGAGTTAGCAAGGTCATATTGAATGAATGAAGTTACAGAGACTGGAAAGCATGTGTTTTTTTTTGTGAGACAACAACTGGTTGATAAGCAATAAAAATTTGGCTGACCAGAGAGCTCCATGTCAAGTTCTCAGGGTGTTTTATTTAATTTTAGATACAATGACATGTACTTCCCATTCCCTCCTTGAAGCATATAAGGGGAAAATATAGCACAATTATATCTAACAGCAAAAAATACATGTTTAGTTAATGATTCATTTTTAAAATGTAAGTTGAAGAATGATTTTGTGGGTCTTAACTAATAAGCTTTGAAATTTATAAACAATTGAAAAGCGCTGAAGGCATTTGGACAAAAATGCAGTATTATTTTAAGTGATTTAGTTAGATTATTTAAAAGATAATGTATATAGCTAGATATAAGGACTCTGATCAGTGAGAATATTTAGGAAGTTATTAGTTAAGTTATAGGCTGTTAAACTGAATAGGTCTTCATATAGGGCATACTGTTTCTAAAATATGAACAAATCTTTTAAACAATAGAATCTTTTTAAACATGTGATTAGAATAGAGAATTAAAAATTGCTTGATCCTTACTATTACATTGAATTCTTTGTGAAGGCCTAAGGGGACAGATGTATTATTTCTATACTTTTACTTTAGAAAGGAGGTGATAAATTGATTAATTTCAATCCTTTCTTGTTGTCCAATGAGCCTGTAGAAGTTGTGTATACAATGGGTAGTATGTATGTGAGACCAGCTAAAATCTGATGTAATATTTAGGCACTGTGATAAGCTTTTTGAAAAATTATAGTATTATTCAAGACATTTTGAAAGCTCATAAGTTGTCCATATGTTATAGGTATGTGGAAGAATTCATTAAAACATTTTATGGAGTTGATGCAGTATAGAAGGGAGAAACTATACTAGATGATCACAATCTTGGGATGATGGAGTTTACTTCTGGTAGAAGGGACTGGGAACTAACAATTGAACTTTTCTGCTTCCTGGTCTCAGTAACCCATATAGGAGACAGATTTAATTAAAAGCTTTATCAGTGCTCATATGTCATTGTTGCATAAAAAATGAAGAAAATGAAAAAGATAAATATACAGGCAAAAGATGAAGGTGAGTGAAGAGTGGATAAAGGATGACTAGAAAGAAGAAGTAATAATGGGCAGCAGGTGCTTAAAGCACCTATGGGGAGAAGAGCAAAGACAAGGTTGAAGTGTGAGAGTGATAGGGATCAATGTGGAGTCAAGGGCAAGAACAGAAAAAAAAGAGTAGAAAATATAACCAGTGAAAAAAAATTAGCCAGACAGAAAGAAAAATAAATTGATCTATGATAAAAGAAAGAAATCAAAGTAAAAGGTAAAAGGAGAAAAAAATGAATACACTTAATGTTTAAATAGCACTTTTCATTTTCAGAAAGCTTTATAAATATTAACTAATTAACCCTTGTTCCAGCTCTGGGCATAAGTATTACATCATAGTTATTATTATTAATTACTGAATATAAAAGGGGGCAGAAAGGGTTAGACACACAAAGCTCTAAGTTTTGTACATGTCTTTTTTTTCTCTGACATGAAAACAGTAGCTAGAAGGAAAGTTTTGTTTCAAATTCTTGCAAATCTATTATTGCCAGATGAGAACTGCATTTATCTTGCTTCCCTCACCTTCATGACTCTAGGCCACAGGATCTGAAGATGTAGTCTCTGCATCTGGCTATCAATAATTCTTTACCTGCAATTCATCCTTGATGATGGAACCCAATAAAGAGTTTTCAGTTCAGTTGCAGGACTTTTGATTGACAGGGCTATTATTAGAATTATTTCTAAGAACAATGTAAAACTTCTGAACACAATTTAATTGCAACATGGCAGTAGAAACCAGTTGCACAATTTATGGCAGCCAGACAGTTTCCACTGTTGTTTGTTTTGGCACTTTTTTCCTTTCTTTGAAGCTATTGAGATAAGATAAGAGCTCTTAATTCAGGATCAGTTTTTTTTTTGTTTCAGCTTGATAATCACACTTTGTTTTGTTGGAGGAAAAATATTAGAAATTTGATTGGCTAAATCTTTGAATGTATATAGTGAATAACTTTTTATTCCAGTTAGTGTGGATAATCAACATGCCTGTAAATTTTGCTTTGATTATTATTCTACTTCTGCAATTATATTGCTGATACAAAGTCAAATTTTCTTCTCTAGAGTGATAAAGGAAGCTTCTGGGTAAAATAGTCATTGCTCATGTTTATTTCTGGAAATGGACAACCTACTGCAAAATGATATTTTTAATATAAATCCAGGCAGTAGATAAAAAAGTGAGTGTTTAGGTATATATTTGGGACAAATAAAGTATATTTTAGAGTTAGAAACACTTTCACTCTCCATATTTCAGTTATTTTCAAGTTAAACAAATTTCATTTAGATGGTTTTTCTTTTGTCTTGATGAATGGTAATTGCCACTCAATTTCTAAAACTAATTTCCCTAATCCTTACATACCCCTGTCAGAAGGAGTCTAACTTTAAATTCATATGTACAAAATTTTATTGTGTAATTCATTGTATTTAAGTGGGCCATTTCTTCCTTGTGAAGCAAATCAGACAAATATTTAATTTACTGAATTTGAAAAGCAAAGATAAATTATTGGCTAATTAGTCACTTAGTTTAGGTATAAAGATCCTTATCTATTTTCATGTCTTTAGGTCTTACAATTCTTTGAGAGACTTTACACTGTTCTTAAGTTACAAAAAGAAAATCCTACTATCACTAATATTCCTTTACTTTAAAAATAATAAACAACTATGTCAAAATTATCAAAATTGAAATTTTAATTACATTTTATGTACTCCCACAAAATCAGTGAAATTATTCTGGAGACAGGTATTACTTGAAATCAGATACAGGAACTTGCAAACTTCACCAAGACATTTTATTAATTTCAAAACTTAGTTCTCTCCTCTTCTCAGTGTATGTGTTTTAGTTAACTTGGTTTCAAGATTAGTACCTAGTTAGTTTTATAGACTTCTTTAGAGCCATCACTGAAAATAAACAATTCACTGAAGAAAAATTTTGAGTTTGTGACAATATTTGTTTCAGGATCTTATAGGAGAGCAAAATGACCAGTTTTCTAAGTGATTGGGAGTGTGTGTGTGTGTGTGTGTGTGTGTGTGTGTGTGTGTGTGTGTGTGCTGGGGCAGAAGAGGAACTTAATAATAGTGAAAAGTTGTAACTTTTCATGATTTCTTTATATAATTTTCACAAATATCACTGTGATTTTAAAAAGTTGTTTATATTCAATAAAATTTTCTAATATGATTTATTATGTAAACATTGTTTTTGGAGATCCTATTCTATGACTGTCACTTTTCATGAAACAATGTAGATATATAAGAAGCAAAATATTGTGGCTCTCTGTACACAAAGAATATGTAATCTTTGTAAAGTGTAAACCAATATATATAAAATAGGTAGAAAGAAATTTGAAATGCCAAACCGCATGATACCCTATTACAGAACGTGAGAGAAGAGAGGGAGCCAGGTAGACTGATGTGGTTTCAAAAGGTATCACAGAGGAGCTACATTCAAATTATAATCATACATTACTGTAATTAATGAAGGAAACAGTGCTCTTTAGAATAGTACATGCATATAGAACCAGTAAATGGAACTATTTCTTGTCTTTAGTAGTTCACAATCTCTACAAACATCCCTCGCTGAGAAAGCAGGCAGGACATTTCCGTTAGCCTTCTGGTGCAGTAGGTAAGCAATTTGTGTCTTACCAAACTGATTGCATTTTGCTTAGGCAGCTGCTCCAGGAGCAATCTCTCAAATTTTACACATTTTAGAACTTTGTATGAAATGCTTCTGTCTTTTCTTTCTGAGTTACATTTAATGAGATGAATAAGAAACTATTTTGACTAAAAATCACTGAATTTCAAAATCTTGGGGAAAAAAAGGAAGGCAGAATATGAGATATTTATACTGTGATCATTTAGAGTTTATTTTTAAAGACATTGCAAAATATTTTATGAAAATTTAAAGAGTACCTTTAAGATTTAAATTTGAATCAAAACTTTGTGTTTTTTCAAGAGAGGAAAAGAGCAGATGTATCAATTGTATAATATGGGTAAAATAACACAAGTTGACCTCTTCTTGCAAAACAGTAAATATGACCAAGAAGTCTGCATTTATTTTTTTTAATTTAGTGGACACGGACATATCACAAACAACCATGAAAAATTAGATGACATGTTCTGTTACCATCTTTCTCAATTTAAGAATTGAGCATTAAAGGCAGAATAACAGTTTTACATATAATATGAAACAAATTATTTTAGTGCAATGAGGTGACTCATTATAGTCCTCATTACAACTGTTTGTTTACTTTTATATAGCCAGCTACAGAAAAGAAGAAATTATCAGCATGACATTTCTAGTATTATGTTTTCTAAACTGATATGATAGATGGAACTATTTTTCACTCCTGAAAGAATGCATAAGGTGCTATTTCCCCTGGCAAAAATATGGAAACTTGAAATGCACTATTTTTTCCCAGCAAGCAACCAGACTTTACACACATCTATCATTATTCAGCTTCAAACTAAAAAGTCTTATTCTGAATATCAATTCCTATAAACTATGTAGCTCTCAATTATGGAATCTGAAACTGCTGGTTCCCTGATGATAAAGGAACATGCTATTTGAAACACCACAATTTGGCTGCAAGTAATCAATATACTATTTGGAAAGAAACCTAGATGTGCATTGTGATTTAGAAATGCTGAGTGTGGCACTGAAACCTTCTACACAAGTCTGGTTAAAGTCAGATTATTCTGTCAGTCTTCTATGGGCCTGTTTGTTCATTTTCAGAGACACCAGAAACTTTTCTCAATTAATAGACTAAGCTTCTTCTGGAGTCTTTAGAAAAAAGGATAATAATTTGTAGCTAAATGCATCTGTACTTTTTTTTTTTTTAAATGACACTTTCCAACATTGTGTACCAAAATGGAGAATAAAAAAAATTTGAATTACTTCTGGGCCAGAAGCATGCAAATACTTTGGGTGAAACTTAACATTTGTCAAATCAGACTTAGAAAGTTTGTATAACATTTAATTCATTGTCTTAATTAAAGGGAAAAATGTCATATTTACTGAGTATACAGGATTGTTGAAATAGGAATATTGAATATGAATCCTTTTAACAGCCCAGATTGTTCCTATATTTATTTTTATATCTGAGAATATGGATGCTCAGAGAAGTAAAGTATTCTGGATAACACAGGTAACAAATGTGTAACAGTCAGAATCTGAACCAGGTTCTTGATCATTTTAAGGCTCGTAGGAGGGCCTATCAGTTGGTCTCAACACATTAGTCTCAATGCCTAGAATGAGCCAATAATGTACTGTATAGTCTACATACACTCCATTTCGTGATACTCATTAATTCTTAAAGAACAGCACTGTATTGAGTTTTCCTTCAATGTAAGTTTCACTAGGGTTTTGCCAAAGCCTGGAGGTAAGGTGACTTTAACGACACATTAATGTAGATTCAAATCGGGATGGTTTTATTTCTTCATGATGCTTGGTGGCCCTGCTAAGAATGTATATCAGATTGACTTGAAGGAGATTGGATGACAAAAATAGGTTGAGGAAAGTGGGGACAGGCCAGAAGAGTCAAAAACAGAAAGGAAAGGAAGTCAAGAGAATTGTCTGGACTCCTAAGCAATATTAATGAATCTGAAGAGAATCTAACAAAAGATAAAAAAACAATGCTTTATCTGGGTATTCCTCTTAATTAGGGTCATTTGAATAGCTGACTAAATAATGGGTCAGGGGTAGAAAGAAATGACTTTATGAAACCTTTCCTCTTTAGTAATTTATTTTATTTTTGGATTGTTTTGCAATTCTTTCAGAGTTTACCATATTAGAAGGTATCTTTGCACAACATGAGTTAGCCTCAGGAATTTCTTCACATATGTATATTTTAAGGAAGATAACTGTTTATCTTGGTGAGGGCTTGTGGGGTCATTGCTTTTGTGTGTGTTGCTCAAACCTTTCCTGAGTGTGTGCGTTGAGTGCTCACATCCTCCCATTCGCCTTTGTGACTTTTATTTGAAACCTGGTGGGAATGCTCAGCCAGGCAGCAGACTGGATACTATTTGGCTGTAATGTAATATTTTGAAGTAAAACTTGTTTGGCGGTTATGGACTATGGGAGGTATTAGTTGCTCCTTTGCAATTTCTGCCAAAGACATTTTCAACTCTCCTTGGACTGACTGTAAGAGGCCTCAGGCAGCCTGCTGTGTGGTGGGCCACACAATTTTCCTTCATCAAGGCCTCATTTACTCTTTTTGAGTGTGCTGATAATTCTCAGGGAATAGGAATCAGTTTTCAGTGGAATTTGGTTATGGGAATAGAGGGACTCCCCTGGCCGGAGTTCACATGTCTTATGTCAGAGAGGCCAGGAAAGTGAAACTAGCTCAGGGGATGAGAGCGTGTCTCTTGTGGAGTTGGAGCGCCCTCTGCTGCCTTGGTTCAAGTGGTGCATGTGCAGAATGGCTCCTCCAGGTACAAGAAAACCTTTAAAATGTTTTCTTCAAAAGCCAGATGCCCGGTTTTACTGAACTCTGGGGGCTTTGGCTCTTTCAAGGAAATGTCATTGAGGCTGAGTATAGTATTTTAGAATCCATGTAAGGTGCCTTTACCCTTGGTCTTGAGGTCCGTTGTAAACAACTGTTTCAGAATGATAGTATTTGGTTTATTTTTCCTAAGTGTAAGTGCTACTACGAAATGTGTGTTTGGGGTGTGTGTGTGTGTGTGTGTGTGTGTGTGTGTGTGTGTGTGTGTGTGTATGGAATATAAGTCTTTCATATATGTCTGGGAAACCTGAATACTCTCATTCTAGGTTTGGATGTTCCTGTATATATTCTTTTGAAATATGTTTTTACATGTAAAGTCGACAATGAAAAATGTCTTTGTGACAAATGCAAGTATTTTTAAACCATTTATTTCTTTACTTTCTTATGCATTTTGTCAATCTGTAGTGAAACATCTATATATAGTCCAATGATTTATAAGTACTTACTCATATCTCATTTAATTATCAAGGAGACTGTGATGTTGGCTGCATAATTCCCACTTTACAGACAGAAAATTAAGGCAAAAGTCATATTCAGTCATACAAGTGACATCAAAAGTGAGAAGTGTGTCAGCTATTGTGCTGAGCTCTAAGATAATAGTGAACAATTATTTAAGACCTACTACCTGTCAGTACTATAACTGAATGCTTTTCTTTTATGCTTTCCTCATTTAGTCTTCGTGTCAGCTCACAAAGGTGGATACTGTTGTAACTGTCATTTCATAGATATGGAAATAGAAGCTCTGCAAAGTTACTAATTACCAGTCACACAGTAAGTGAATAATCTGGGTTTCAAACTGTTCTATTGATGCCAGAGACCCTCATGAGGCCCTGATGAGTAGATAACATTTTATATGTAGAGAAATAAGACATAATCCCTGACTTAAAGTAGTTTAGAGTGGGATTCATTGTGTGTAGTAGAATATACATAACAAAATTTGTCATTTTAACCATTTTAAAGTATAAATTTTATTGACAGTAAGTACATTAATGTTGTTGAAAAACTATCATCACCCATCTCCAGAAATTTTTCATTTTTACCAACATAACTGTACCTATTAATCAATAACACTCATTTCTCCCTTTTCCAGTCCCCGCCAACTACCATTCTATTTTCTATATCTATGCATTTGACGGTTCTAGGTACCTTGCATAAGTGAAATCGTACAACATTTGCCCTTTTATTTCTCTTAACATGTCTTCAGTTCATTACAATGGCAGTATGTTTCAGAATTTAATTCATTTTTAAAATTGAATATTACTATATTATCTGAAAATACCACATTTTGTTTATTAATTCATCCACTGATAGACATTTGAAATGATTCCACATTATGGCTATTGTGAATAGTGTTGCGAACATTTGTAGACAAAGATTTATTAGAGTTCATGCTTTCAACTATTTGAATATATATTGAGAGTATGACTCTATTTGCAGTATAAAATAAGGGTCCAAATTCATTATGTTGAATGTGTGTATTTAGTTTTCCTAACACAATTTATTGAAAAGACTATCCTTTCTTCATTGAATAGTGTTGGCATCTTTGTCAAAAATCATTTGACCTGTGTCCTAGGGTTTATTTCTGGGAAATAAATGTTTTCATTATCTTTATGCCAGTAACTATGCTGTTTGAGAGCTGTGGCTGTTTTTCAGAGAGAAAAGGAATGAGAAACAGGAGGAACAGGTGGAAATTGATTTGAGAGTGTTGAATGGTAACTATACCTTTGATGGTGAATGTAGTGTGGTATATACATTTATCGAGGTATGATTCTGCACTCCTGAAACTTAGAGGTGTTGTAAACCAATAGTACATAAAAAATAATACACACACATATGAAATATGGAAGTGTGAGATTTCAGTTTTGTTCATTTTCAAGATTGTTTTGACTATTTAGGGTCCTTTGAGATTCCATATGAATTTTGGATTGCTTTTTTCTATTTTTGTAAAAAATGTCATTGGAATTCTGATAGGGATTGCATTGACTTTGTAGATTGCTTTGAGTAACTTTGACATCTTCACAATATTGTCCTATAATTCATGAACACAGAATGTATTTACATTTATTGTGTCTTCTTTAATTTTATCAGCAGCATTTTGTAATTTTCAGTATGTAAAGCTCGTGTCTCTTTGATTAAGTTTATTCTTAAGTATTTTATGCTTTTAGATGCTATTGTAGATGAAATTGTTTTGTTTGTGTAGTGTTCATTGTTAGTGTATAGAAACATAATTGATTTTTGCATGTTAATTTAGACGTCTCCAGATCATTTACAATTTTTAACCTGGATATAGAATGGTTAACTCCATGTCTCATAGACTTTCTGCTATTTCACAGTGGTTAATATGTGAAAGATGGCCATTAATCCTTATTTTAAAGACTTTTTGTTCTGTAATGGCAGTTTTTACCAAAATTTGTTCTGGCTTAAATTTTTTCATGTAGTCCATCTGTAATTTAATTAATGAAAAAGAAAATCAATTATTTTTCCTTTTATATAGTTGTTATGCATTGTAGTTGTAATGGGAATGACTTAGTTTTAGTTTTCAGATATATAAATTGATTTGATGTTAAATTGACACAACTATGGTCTCACATTCATTTTACCTGTACAAAGTAAACTTAAATACACACATTGCATTCAGTAAGTCTAACAGTGGAACGAACTTTCTGATTCAAATGGATTTTGATAATATAGTTTGCCTTGTTTTATTGCCTTTTCAGCTAGGCACTAACTGAAATAGTTTTAAAGACAGACTGCTTAAAACTTTAATGCATGAAAAAAATAACACAGAAGGAAAACTATAAACTTATCACTATAGATGCCAAAATGTTAAATACAATGTAGTCTAATTCTGGTTATCTTACATGAGACAATTCCAAGTACAATTTAGAAAGTTAAGGGTGTGATCTAGGACCATGATTCATCATATCATATAATCATAAGAAAAAAACATGAAAACCCTCTGATAGAAAGGTCTTAATAAATGAATAAATGTGGTATTTATTCATGAATCAAAGCATGCTTTCAATAAACTAGAGTAGGGTGTATCTTTTAGACAATAAAATTGTGTTTAAAGCTAACAGCTAATATCCTCTTAGTAGAAAAGTCAAAAGGATGCTTTCTGCCACTGTGATTGTGTCCATCACTATTCTGGAAGTTCTAATCAATGCATAATAAGACTAAAACAAAAACCACTACTACTACTACTACCACTATGTATACTTAAAGGAGATAACCATAGCGAGAATAAGCAATACTTTTGTTGACCTGGAAACCAAAAGTTAATACAGTGAAAAACTGTGAAAGTAATAATGAATTAAGTAACATGATTATTCACCAATTTAATATAGACAACCAACATTTTCTAGGTACTGAGTAAAAGTTAAAAATGGATATACATTTCAATCACAAGAGTAGTTTCTATCATTTTCTCACTGATTCTTTTGTAATTATGAATTAGTTTGTATTTGTAGTCTATGCCATTTTATGACTATATTTTGTACCAAAATAAAATGGCTTGAATATTGTAACTTTATCTTATATCTTAATAATAGTTGAGGGAAGGCCCCCCCCCTCCCCGCCCCCATGCTCCCATACACACTATTCAGAGAATTATTTGCAGCACATCCCTGCTGTAGGTGGTTAGGTCACCAGCGTCTTAAAGAAATCCAGATCACGTACATCCCAAGGACCTCAATTTGTATATTGGGTCTGGGGGAATTAACCAATGTGAACAACTAAATAAAAGTAAGGTAAAAATGCTTCTTCCTCTGCTCTCTTCCTGTCTGCCTGCCTACTCACCTACACTGCTGCCAAAGTTTTCTTTAAAAAACGAACAAACAAAGCCCCCAAATTTCCCCTGGCTATTTTAGCCAATGATATTTGGGTCTTCAAATTGAATTTTAGAATGACATAGTTCAGGTTTGAAACAATCTTATTTTGGTTTTGGAAATAATTACATAATTGTAATAATTTTTGAAGTGAAAGAACTATAGACCTTAATGAGTTCAGTTTCTCTCATTCTGCCTATATGGAAAAAGGCTTTAGATTCCAGAGGTAGGATATTTACATATTACATGACTGTACAAGAGACAGATGTGAAATGGACAATTTTGATGTTCAGGAAGACTGAACTCAAGAAAGACTAGCAATTTAATAATTGTCTAAAGGGAGGCTCGCTAGTGTTTAATAGTACTATTCAAATCAGCTGAAGCTTTACATTGTATTTGAATAAAAAGGCATGGTAATTGAAGAGCTAAAGAAACTGAAATAATGAGTGTGTGCATTCGATCTGAGGTTATAGGGAACTGACTTACAGGAATATTGTATTTTTGGCCTCCTCTGAGATCCTCAGACTTTTCATTGCAAGACAAAGCAAGTATGACATTAAAAAAGTCATTTTACACCTGTCACTTTTAGTTCCACGAAGATTGTTAACAGAGTGACAGGGATATTGTAGTGCAACAGTGAAGTAGCAGTGGTACTGACAACCGCAGTAACTATCATGATATCTTAATTTTACATTATACCTTTATTACAAAAAAGGACTCCTAGGAACTCATGTATTTAATTATACTCTCACTCAGATCCCTCTTCTGGTGTGGTCAGAGGCAAATGTTGCTTCCACTTTTTTTTTTTTTTTTAAACAGATGGTAAAACATGAGTTAGTGAGAAATGAGTCTCAGAGGCCACCTGGAACAACTACCATGTCTTTTTTTTAAGCAGCATCATCCTTCCCAAAATGATCATTGCTCATGGCCTTGTCCTCCTGTGTTCCTTATAGTTCAATGAAAATTTGAAAAAATGAAAAAATAAATAAATAAAAGTGTTCTGTTGTTGAAATAGGTGCCAGTAAAGGAAGGGAGATTTGTGTAGGAAAAGTGAGCGATCTACAAATGTTTTTCTTGAATCACTTTTTAGAACAAAGTTAGAGCAGTGGGATAAAAAAACTCTGTGTACTGTTTGCAATTTGGTGTATGTAAATGCCACTCTCTGGGGGCACACTCATACTCAGAGGTTCTGATTTAATTGTTGGGGGGTTATGACTTCATTTTTTTAAATTAAAAAATGATGTTTTTGTACTATTAGAATTGAGAACTATTGCTCTAGTACTTTAAGGGTTGTTTGGTTATTTTATTTCAGCTTGTAAGTACTTAGATTACATGATAAATAAGTATTAAATTATTGTTTTCTTTATGTAAAGAAATATTATGACTGGATAATCTGTTAACTATAAAATATAAAATTCTGATTATAATACACAATATTATGTATTTCATAGACTACTTTTTCAAGTTCATGGTTCTTATGTCCTACCAGTATCTTTTGTATGTTATTATCAATGCACAATCAAGACATACTTAACATTTTATCTAGAATATTCCATCAGTGGAGAGAAATCAACATTACAGAGAAAGGAGCTACCATCACTCCTCCTCTTTAAACACAATAGAACATGTAAAACCCAAATTTAACTCCTTTTTCATCGTGCCAGGATGCCAGAGAAATCCATGCATCTGTGTTTCTGAAGGTGGGGAGGTTGGAATATGTTGGCTTGCCATAGATTTTAGAGTTGAGACCAGAACCAATTGGAGTACCGTAGGGTTGGATGTGATGGGGTGTTTCAGGCTTGTGGGAGTCAGCTATGAGTGTTCAAGTGGAGGACTGGGACCAGGAAGGTGGGGAGTTTCAAGGGATGGAGGTCAGGGAGTGGAGGGCTTGGGGAGGGTTTGGGAGTTGGGAACTAGGATATGAGGAGTTTCAATGTTGCTAAAGCAGTACAATTCCAGTCAGACCAAGACATATGGTAACCCTGGACCTGTGGAGGTAGTGGACAGGGCAGTGGAGACTGGCAAGTGAGGGTTGCTGCCAGACCTATCTGTAGGAGGGAGAAGGACAGAGATAGCATGGACATCCATACTACTGGCCCACTGAACTTCACAGGGGAAGATAACTAGGATGAGGAAAGGCTCACTGTCAACCTACGAGGTTGGCCACATTAGCAGTGGATAGTCACACAGACCTGTAGCCCAGAGGCAGAGAGCAATGAATAAGGCTGTCTGCACAGAAGAAGACTTGGTCTAGATTCACGGAGAGAAGAAGCAGCAAAGTGACTGTGCACCCAGGTGTATACCTCCCCCTCCCAATTCCCCTCTTCTCTGATACCAAGCGTTCTACCCACTTCTGGCCTCCCCCCTCCCCCAACCCTACTCTCCAAGAGACACCTAAAACTAAAGACACAGCTCTACCTACTGGATAAGAAGACTATACCCCTTATTATATAACCCAAATGCATAGACTATGCCAACACATAAGATGAAAAATCACAGTAACATGGAATAATAGAAAAAGAACTCTAAGTCTTTAGAACTCAAACTTAAAGGTGAAATTTTATGACTTGATGGACAGATAATTCAAAATAGCTATAAGGAAGAAACTCAGCAGATTACCTGAAAACACAAAAAGGCAACAGAAAAGCAACTCAGAGGATTCAGGAAGGGAATGAAGAAGTACTTCACAAAAAAGATTGAGTATATATGTAAATCCAAACAAACACTGGATATGAATAATTCAAGTAAATAAAATGGAGACTGTTGTGGAAAGCATAAGATATAGAAAAGGTTTTATGGAAGAATTAAAGATAAGAATCTAAAAATAATTCAAGTGGAAGAGAGGGAAAATGAACATTTAGAAAAAATAAAGAAGCTAGGAGAACAATTAGACTCCATCAGGAAAGGAAGCATAATATAGTATGTGTCCTAGAATAATCTGTCAGAGATGAGAGAAGTGGGGCGTATATTTCTGGGCACCAAGAAGAGGCTACCTTTTCTCTAGAATAAATGAAGCCCGAGGAAAGACAACTTTCAATAAATACAGTGTGAACATTTATGAGGTTATTATAGTCATTATACAGACATGTGCTGCATAATGACATTTTGATCAACAAGGGATTGTATATACAGCTGTCTTCCCTATGTATAGTCTATATACCATCTAGTTTTATCTAAGTACCCTTTGTGACATTGGCATAGCCATGAAAATGCCTACTTCATAGAACATATTTCTGTTGTCAAGCAGTGCATGACTCTGTAGTCAAAGATGTGTTTTAAAAGACTCCATTTTAAGGAAGAACTCTGGTCAGTAAATCTAAGCACTTGTTTTTATCATGTTGTGAAATGCAGAGTTGAATCTTCTCTGTTATCTTTTTGTAATTTTTAAGTCTCTGGTATCATGAATCCAAAAAATAGTGAAGATAGAATATTGAGTATGCAGTCAAACCCTCTAGAAGTACAGGTGATGAAATGGAGACTTAACACAAGTAATTGAATGGGAGACTTACACAAATAAGTAATGTGATTTACACAAAGACCCTCAGGACATTAATAGTATATTTGGGATTATATTAGGGCTTTTACTCTCAGTTTTCTGCACTTGACTAGACATATATACATATATATATATATGTGTGTGTGTATGTATTATATATTTATTTACTGTTCCATGAATTTGTGTTCTCTTCCAAATTTCTCTGCTTGAGTGAATATATAATGTCTCCTGCACCATTTGTACTTCTGCCTTCCATTTGTACCTAATCTACATCTGTCTTCCATTCCCTCCTTTTTCCTGACAGCACTCCCCATTCTTAACTGTTGCATATGCCTAGAGGGCGCCTCTGTATAGGTCTTGATTTGGATCAGGTTGTAGCTGACTGACTTTCAGAACTGAAGTAACCCATAATGTTTAAGCTAAAAATTTCTTTGGCATTCATAGACACTATTGGAAGTCACTTTTTAATAATTATAATAGTTCCTATATCTTCTTTTGAGTTACAGGAATAAAGCAATAGATATGAAGTAACTCTTAAAAGATTTTGGATTAAAGCAAACAAAATATCTAGAATGCTACCTAAAGAAAGTTACTGCAATCAGCACAAATAGACAAAAACAGATTTGATCACAACATTTTTCTTTTCTTTTTTACAGTGTCCTCATAGAATACTTCTCAAGGAAGGGAGTTATGTCCCTGTATGACATGACTTTAGAAAAGTGGTTATTAATCTATCAGGAGCTAGAAGCATTACGGGCATTTTATCTCTCAGTCTTTATAAATTTATTAATACTCTGGTTTATTAATTTGTGAATTTATGACTAGTTTGTATTATGTTCCAAATTAAGAAGCACAGTGACAGGCATTCATTCAAATATAAAAAGGCTGCCTATGTTTGATAGATTAAAAAATAAATAGGATTCTATTCTGATACTTCCATGATTAGAAATATGTGCTATTTAGTTAAATTTAATATATTTATAAGTATGATTGTCAAGACTATGTGATGTAATCTGGAGGACTGAAGTAGAGTAAAATCAATTGACTTATACACACATGGACTTGCATGTTTGCTTATCAAACCCATCTCATAACTCATTGATCACAGATTAGTTGAAGGCAGCCTTTCATTTATCTATATATTTTATTGATAAACTGACATAAATCATATTTGTTTAGTTCTTTGTAATTAATAAAGGACACTAAAGCAAATTTTCTCCTTTGATCCTGACAAGATTCCTACTGAGTTAAATATTGACTCTTAGACATAAGGCGAATGAAAGCCATGGACTTGCCCTAGTACACATAACTGGTGAATGAGACCACAGTGGTGCAAACTCAAAACTGATGTTTTTTCTACCACACATCAGCTGCGATGTTTTCTTAGGAGTTGGGGAGAAGATGACTCTCCTTGTATGGTTCTGGAGGAGTAGACTGTGAAGGGTGTTCCTCTCAGGTGTTCCATTTAGCATGTCTGCCTTGCAAGCAAGGTTTGGCATGATAGCACTGTGATATGGTGCTGCTGATATCAGGAGGAAAAAAAAAATTTCTACCTTTTAGGTCCTTTGGCTGGTCTAATAATTAAAACGATAGAAGGCAGATTAAAGGAGAAGGCACATTTAATAATGTATGTACAGGAACCACACAAAGACATACAGTTCCCAAAAAGTCAGGCAGATGATACTTATATACCTTCTTGAACTAGGGAGAAGGCAGTAGGGTCCAGGGACTTCACAGGGGAGGAAGACAATTTACAGGAAGCCTGGGAGAACAAATGTTTGGTAAACAAATGTTTTTCACGCCATGGGGAGACAAAGGGACACATGTAAATTTGAGCAAACAGTCCTTGCTACATCTCATCCTCCATCCCCACATTACATCTATCACATTTAATTCATATTCTTTGTAACTGTTGATAGCCTACTTCCTGTTGCCGTAGTTATACTTCCTGGAGTCAGCCCTCTATCTAAATTACCTCAGGCAGGGTAAAATAAAAGGAAAGATAAAGAAAAAGGCTTCCTGAGTTTGCTGGGTTGTAATTGCCTTCAACTCCAAATAATCCACATGCCAGAGTGGCATATATGGTGGGGAAGCCTATTCTTTTTCCCTACAGGAGCAAGAGGCTAAACGTCAAAAGATCTGGATTTTAGATCTGTCTGACACATCATTCATTACTTTGGACTTTTCAATTTTAGAGTAAGTAGCTGGATTGGAAACTACTTTAGATCAGTGGACAGTAAAATACAGCTTCCTGGGTCAAATCCAACCTATTTTTAAAAATAAAACATTTATACGAACATAGCTATGCCCATTTGATCATGTTATTTTTCTGTATCTCCTTTCACACTATAATGGTAACTAGATTAGGTGTGATAGTGACCACATACCCCACAAAGCCCTTTTCTGAGAGTCTGATAATTCCAGTTTTAAATCTTCTCTATTGTATTAAAAAATCATGTTCCTTTATCTTATTTTATTTGCCAATTGAAGAATAAGGATTTTCTTAAAGAAGAATTTTTGAAGTACATTTCCAGCTAATGGGGGGCATTTATTTTAATCTGTAATGAGTTGACTGTTGTTGTAGATAGTCTGGAGAAGCCCTCTTTCTCTTTCCAGGAACTAAGAAAGGTGTTCTCTAGGTCTATATCGCATTTCCACAAATACAGGTTCAATTAAAGCACCTTTTCTTTTAATTGTTCCCATTCTTTATTGTCCTTCAACCTTGGGATGAGCCAGCAAGTACGGTTAAGAGGTAGCCCCTGGAGACCTCCTGCAAATGCTATTTCACAAGTACTAGTCTCCCAGTGCCTGCCTCATAAAAAACCAAACAATACAAATAATGCTTCTATTGTACTTTCCTATGACTGGCCTCAAGGGGGTGAGACTATCATCATAAAACACAACAAAGCTGCTATAGAAATGGACAGGCAGAGGAGAGAGTAGTCTGATGGCCTCAGAAACTCAACGGAAACTTCCTCTGAACTGACAGCTAAAAGCTGCAGGGTTTTTTTCTTGGTTATGTGAAATGTGAAGATTCCTTATCTTAATGGAGTAGTTGCAGAACATTTTTGCTATTATCTACATGTGAATTATTAAATAGGTTATCAAAAGATTATTTTTATAATCCTTCAAAAACTATTTGAGAAGCAGAAGAGATTTTTTTTGTGCTTGTAAGATAACTGCCAGATCACTTTAAGTTATTTTTTCCATTGTATGGCTAGATTTCTTATACTATCTAACATGAATAAAATGCTTAAGTAGGTAAATAGATGCAGAACTAGCAGTATTGGAATTTGTCATGGTATTGCCTTCCAATTGCTTAGGTTATTCTGTTTTAAACAAATAATTACTTGATTTTTATTTATTTAGGGACATTCCTTTTCTTAATCATATGGCACACACCCCTTTCCCCTTCTAATGTTTGTTAAATTTAGTTTCTCAACATTGAAAGCAGATACATATTTGCACAACTTGTTTGATCTATAACATTCCTTTCCCAGATTTGGTAGGCATATTATGATATAGAAAGAAATCACTTCAAGGAAAAAAATCTTTCTATAGGACATTACTGAAAAAATATGCAAGAAGAAAAAAATGTAACTTATTTGGGCATCCCCTTTCAAGCCCTTTACCTGTTGGTGTCTTCAGAACCCGTTTTATGGTCTAGCAAACACTTAAGTACCAGCTAACTCAGATTTTTGTAACAAAGGTAATACTTCTATTAGGTCTGGGAAATAGCTGAGTATTGATTGTTAGATCAAAAAATGAGTAAGATATCCTCGAGAGAACCCTATAGCATCGTAGAAATTTGGAATTTCTTTGCATTTGGTATAGATGAAGAAGAATAATTTCTGCTGGAAGAAAAATTTAGGTTCGACAAGGCTGCTCAAAAGCTATTATGATGCTATTTTAAAAATGTTCATGAAAGGGGGGAGGGAAAAAACCTATCTCTGTTCTAGATTCCAATCCATGTGCCAAATAGAAGAAATTTTCCCCTTTCCTAAACATCCAACCCTATAGTTTAGACCATGTCTGATCTCTGCCTTGTTGATCCCCTGGCCAATCAATCACATGGAAACAAAGCTGTCAGACAGCAGTGCCTTGGTTTGCTGCCCTCTCAGATGTATTCCTTGGTTGACTGACATCGTGCCTCCTCGTGAAAATCCCACACTTGAGTGGTGTTCTCTGTCAGGGCTTTGGAAAAGGAAAGTGTACTGGGGACCATGTACTGTATCCATTCCAGAGTCAGAGCGTCTCTTAGGAATAACCTGATAAGCTGCTCATTTCAGAATGTTTTATTATGCATTTATTTCACAACTCCAAGACGGGAGTTACTACCCCAAGAATACAATTAATTCCTATGCCTGTATAGCCAAAGAAATTCATCTAAATCATCCAGGCTATAGCAGTTGACAATAGGACTTGCTGTATTGAGCTCTTCCAACATTAAAATAACAGTTTAAAATCCCCAGGATAATTTTATATAAATCTAATACATGAGTTTTTTTTTTTATTGAGAAGTAATATCAGAAATTAAACCTTGTAAGTATCTAAAAGCAATTACAAAATAAGGAGATTATGGTGGCAATATTGTAAATGGGAGCTCACTTAAATGTCAAAGCACTTGCCATAAAAATGGCAATAATGATGCTAAACACAGTACACTGTTTCCAAATATTAATTCCTTTGATTTTTTTTCTCCATTAGACATGATGAGGTTCAAACAACCATCACCAAACTGATTGTGAAAATAATATCACCATCTGCTGACGAAACACAAATGGTTCTGTCATTCTGTCCTACAGGCACTTACTAACAGAGCAGGAATCAGACATAAATCCCTAGAGGTAAAATGACAGGACATCATAAGATTCAGAGCTTAGAGTGTAATTGTAAACCTACATGCTAATAAAGCTGCCTTTTAAAGATACCAATCAGAGCAAAACCGACAATAAACACAATTAATTTTTCAGATGATTGTTTCTATTTGCCGGTCATAAAATATTTTCAGCTTTAGAACATCTGTTGTTCCTCTTCCTTTACTTTTAGTAAATTTGCTTGCTGATTCAATGTAATAGGATTTTTGAGCATAAGCTGCATGCCTGTCCCTGCTTTCCATGTTCATCATGAGCACTGAATAAACCTTTATTGTTTGCAAACTTTCTGCTAAGTGGAATACTAAGAAAGTACCTGACATGGACTTGGTCCTTCAGCAACTTACAGTCTTGTTAGGGTTGGGCATAGAGGTGACCCAAGATTACACTTAAGGATTTCCAGTACCTCTCTGTACCCAGCTGCCAAGCCAGCTCTCCTGTGTGCAGCTGTTCTCCAGTAAGTGGCCCAGCCAAGGGTTGGGATTTTACATCAGAACTGACCTTTAGCAAACTTGGGAGAAGTGGCAGAGCACAGAGTGGACCTTAGCCTGGAAACTCGGTTCTTGACCTCATCAGGAGAAAAAATTCAGGAAGGAGTGAAAGGAAAAGTTAGAGTCAATGCTGTATTTATTAGCAAAGAGAATTTAAGCATTCAAGATGGGCCTGCATGTGGGCTCTAAGTTGGAATTGCAGTGCCCAGGAATTTTAAGGAGGTGGCCATATAGTGCCTTTGGGAAAAATTTTATTACTATTTTATGAAATTCCTGTAAAAAAAAGGGGCTTCCTTCTCCCATCCAAAGGGGATGTCTTCCCTTCTTAAAAGGGACCATATATTTAAAACCCTACCTGGTTTTCCTTGGAAGTGTCATGGCTCCAAAAAAGGTAGTCCCTCTAATATGCTAATATGGTAACGGGATAAAGATAGCCTTATAATGAGGTTTGGGGGTCAGACTGTGTGCTCTTCAGACCCATGCTGGTTTCTTCTGGTACAGACTGGATTGTAGACGAAGTTTACTTTTCATGTTTATGACAAGAATTCCTCCTTCTGCTACAGATGATTTACTGTTGTTAACTAGCCTGCCTCCGAGGGAGGAAAAAGAGGTATACGCATCAATTAGAAAAATTCCAAACATGTCGTTAGATTTTTCTGAGTTACCAGCCTGAGAAGACTCTCAGAGAGACGGGGAATTCCCCTGTGCCCCTCTTAGTCATGTTATTGAAATGGATAGAGCTACTGAAGAACCAGCTCTCTGTCAGACCTTGGACTAAGTCTCTATGTGACACTCAGGTGTCACATAGAATAACCACCTTGAGGCAGTGTAGAAGCCCATGCATTTAATTTTATAAAGGATTAAAGTGAAGACTTTAAGGCCTCATGTACTTTTTAAATCTCAGCTGTTTATGTAGAAGAAAAACGTTGTCAGAGAAATAAACAATTTCAATTCCAATCTGCTACTTTGTTTGTTCCTAAGAAGAGTTCACATTCTAGGAAAATAATCAGGTACCTGAATGAGACTCTTAAGATAGTAACTCAGGTGGTATGCAATAAAGTCAGAAGTATTCTTAGCCCACTTCCACAAAAAAAAAAACACCAAAAACCAAAAAACAAAAACATGCAACCTTCTGAAAATAAAATACCTCTTTCTCTCACTTTTGCCTGTGATAGGGAGCAGAATAGACCAATACCTTCTGAAAATATGCCCCATTTTGTTATAAGCATTATTTTGTGACGGTTATGTTTAAGAAATAACAGATAAAATAGGAGGAAAAGCTCTGAAAAGCTAGAAGTTACCTTTTGTAAGAGACATTTAGATTTGTAGGGGAAATCTATATATGTAGGTTGTCTCCTCTGTGCAAGAAAATGGAGGATAACTCTAAATCTTAATAAACTCTTACCGTTGAAGAAGGATTGACTTATATCTACAGAACAACCCTATGTATATTTACTATGCTTTTCCTGGTAACCTTCATAATGAGCCTGCTTCCCCCACCCACAACACCTTTTTTTTGTCATTAGCTGAGGATGGTATATAAAGTGAAGGTTTGGGCCATTTTAGAGTTACTTATTTTCTGTACATGGGTAACGTCCACGTGTACAGGAGGTATAGACATCATTAAATATCTGTTTTTCTTCTGTTAATCCATTTTTTTTCTCTTTTTACATTGGGTGTCTCAGCCAAGAACCTAGAACGAGAGAGGTGAAATTATTTTCTCTCTCTGTACCTGCAACATCCACATTTGAGGTCTGAATTCTCTGTATACTCACTCTGGCTTTTGCTTTATTTTAATCTCACTACAATGACAATATAATCAATCTTAAATTTATGTTAGGAAACTATAGGATTGGTCTCCCCCAAAATGTTCAGAAAGACTTTTTTCTTAATGTCCAGAGCAGGTTTTTTACAGTATTACCTTGTTATGTGGAGCTAAATGTCAGTTGAGGCCCAGAGAAACCGTTATCATTGCCTTAAAGAATTTCCTAGATATAGGATCATTTCTAGAGATAACTTTTTAAAAAATGTCAGTTTATTTCTCACAGTTCTGGGGATCCTGGAGGCTAGAAGTTTGAGATCAAGTGTGAGCAGGGTTGGTATATGGCGAGGCTGTTCTTCCTGGCTTCAGGCAGCTCGCTCCTCACTGTGTTCTTACATAGCCTTTATAGAAGAAGAAGGTAGAGGTAGCTCATTTATTTTATTAAGTCAGAGAAATCTGTCTTAAGGCAGGGCAAACATACAGAGGTGAGGTTTTGTCAGATGAAGTCATTCCCTTCTGTGAAGAACCCCCCACCCCCTCCAACCCCCTCGCCCGCCCCACTTTGTCCTTGATGTGCCACACCCATTTTCCCACTCCTTAGTGCATGATAGCTCAGTCTTTCTCAATTACCTTAAAAGTTAGAGTCATGTAAATTCTCCACACGTATGTAATTAAATTTGGCCTTTTCTCCTACTAATCTGTCTAATGTTAATTTTGTTTGCTTGAACTGCTTCAGAGATGAAGAACTTCAGAGGGGAGGGGGCATTTTTCCCTCTCTCTCCTACCAAACCCAGTCAGACAAAGAATTTCAGAATTGGATCAAATAATCTTGCTTTTCATTTTCACATTATTCTAGCAATGTGCTAAGGGGTCAGTGGTTACTTGGTAAATGTTTGTGGCTGTTCACCAATTGCAAACTTTTGATATTTGAGGGAGAGTTTTAAAATGCTTCCAGAAACAAATTACTTTGTGACATATATTATAGAAGAAACCAAAGTATTAGAAATCATTATTTTGGGTGGGAAAAAGAAATGTTTTTCTGCTAAGAAATCTGATACCAAGAACATTCCAATAGTAAAGAGGTCCTTGGGAGGAATAAAGCCTGAGGTGAAGCTAGAGATGCTTTTTTCTTTCCTTTTTTTTTAAGTTTAAGGAAAGATGCAGGCAGGAATTAAGGCAATAGCAGGCTGGCTGGCAGGGAAAAAGAGGAGAAAAAAGCACTTTATTTTATTCAGTTGTTTATCATTTGTTGTTTCCCTGGTCCTGGGTTTTGAACCAGGCACCTTGTAATATATGAGAACTGCACATGGTTTAAACCTCTAGGCCACCAGGGTGTGATGTGGCTGCTTTTCTAATGAGTAGATACATAAGTTTACACTTAAGAGTGGGAAACTAGGTAGCAGTCAAGCAACTTTATCTTACAGATATTTTGTACAGTGAAGAGCTAAAAACAGAAATTGAATCATAGTCAAGTATCCTTGTTCATTTCAATAGCATACTGATGCATCAATTAAAAAACAAAGAGAAGGTTTCAGGGAGTGAGAAACTGACTTTGAAGAGCAAATTCTATGATAGTATTGTGGGGGCTCAAAGGAACAGTTCCTTCATTTTTCTGAGGTTCTTCATGGACTGAACCAATGAACAAGTCTGGTGTGATTAGTAAGAGAAGAACCCAAATTGAATTTTATATATATAGATATGGAGAATTTGCATGGTGATACATTCTGAGGTAGCTGGGACAGACTAAAGACTTACATCCTGTTGATGTCTGGAAAGGAGACCAGGGGTGGGTTGGGAGGTGGGTGGGGGGAAGGATCTTTGTGGGGCAAGGAAGAATAACCCATCTTTACTCTGAAAGTAATGGTAGATAAATAACTTCCTTTTTACATTTTCTAGGGAATTTGGGACAAAGGACCACTTCCGGGTTATGGAAGCCTGAAAGCCCAGGGAGTGGCAGATGACTTCTTTGATTACAGAAAGGGTAAGAGAATAGAATAGGTACTTCTGCTTTGCCTCTGTGATTATCTTCCACAGTCTTCGGCTTCTTCCCATCAGAGTGATGTATCTACAAGAGAACAATTCTGAGACATGGGGCAATATACTTCAGCCCTTAAAGTACAAGAAAGATGAAGTTTCTCTTGTGCATAGTAAAGTAGGAGACTTTTTTTTGTCTCCTACTCTCCTTCCTCTTATCCTCTTTTTTGTCTTTTCCTTTGTTCGTCCCTGATTTTTTTCTTTATCAGTCACACAGTGCTTTCATTTCATTCCTCTATTCAAAAAGGAAAGTCAAGCATTTCCATTTGCAGGTTTTACTAGAACTTTAAAACCATGTATATCCAAAAGACACCATCATCTTCTCTATTCGCTCTATGCTATTTCTGTTAACTCTCTCACCTTTCATTAAAAAACCCATTCATCTAGCCTTCTGTCTTTTACAGGCTCCTCATGTCCAGGCACTAATGCCTCCATAATTTGTTCACAGCTTAATCTTTTCTATTTCTTCTCCCAGACATATGATCCTTATTATGTAATTATTGAACCTGGCGATAGACTTTTCTGGGTTTTATATAACAAGTTCTTCTCTAAAATACATCTAATTATTGAATTCAGGATTTATATTCTCGATACACAGCCTGGTCATAGCACAATGAAGCCAAGCAGCATTCACTGTCAACCTTTTGTCTCAAGAACAGGATTGAAACTATCTTCACATTCAAGGTTGCGCTGTGGATTTAGAATAGAGGTTGTGGTAGTGAGTAAGTACAGAGTAGTGAGAAGTGCAAATAATAATTGTATAAACATCCTATTTCAGGGTCATTTAGAAGATGAAATAAAATCATCTATAGCACAGGGCATCAGGCTACTCATTTAAACTGAATGAGTAAATGTCATTATTGTCTTCCTCTATGCAGGGGTTATTGGAATTGTGTAAAAAAATTAGATATCTCTCTTTGTTCTGGTTAGACTACGTAGAACATTATGTTAATCTTTAAAATGTAATAAATGTAGGAATTCCATCAGCACATAGAATTAAAATATTTGTTCAGAATTTGTTTGTTCATCATTTTTTTGCAATTTATTTTGGAAGCATTGTAACAGAAATTAAACTAATTCTTTCTGTAAAAAACCCACATTAGAGCCTCACAGAAGTGTTTCTGTAATTCAAACGGGGCATTTTTAATACAGTTTAAAAATTACATGGCTGTTTTATTCAAATGAGAAAAGTAGTTGATGTGCATTCAGATTAGTTCCTTTAATAATGCTTTTTAAAACACTATGGCTATTACTGACTCAGTAGTACAATGATAATTTGCAATGCCCCATTGGCTTCAATAAAAGGGCAAAGAAAATGGTTCAAGTTATCTTAGAGAGGCTAATGTGAAGCAATATAAAAAGTAAGAGATTTTTTAAACTTAGAAATAAAAGGCACAAAGTGAAATATATATACATTCTAACCACTTATGGTCCCCAAAGAGGCTCTAGCTGTCAGGATACCAGAATAAACTGAATTTGTAATAGAGTTTAAGCCCATGTTTACTCTTTAGCTATGAGTAAGATATGACTTGAGCATGAAATTAAAGTATTGAAACTCCAAGAGAATGCATACAGCAAGGAGGCACTAGTCCCAAGAAGAAATTAGAGAAAAGAATTCCTACCTTAGAGGGGATTTTAGAGTGTTATTTTGTCTAGAACTACTTTGACTGTTCTGGATGCTTGGATCTGACTTTTTGTTCAAGGAAGATAACTCACCAAAAGTGAACATTTCCAATTTTAAGATAATTAAGATTAGGTTTCTTCTAAAGTCATGTGGCTTGTTCTAAGGTTTCCACGAAAGCTGTCACCATCACTGGCCTCTCAGTTTCCCCATATGATCCTCCCTCTGCAGGATGAAGCTATAGAGTGGTTATCTGTGAAAACCTCTGGGTTTGGGAAAAATCCCCTGCTTGCTTTATTATTATTTGGCAAATGGCATTAGAAAATATGATGGTAGAGAACCTTCTACTGTTCTCAAAACCCCCAAATCTGAGATTATTTTTCCTCTGCCCTGATCTTCATGTCCTGTATATATATATATATATATATATATATATATATATATATATATATACACACATATATATATGTATATATATATATACATATATATGTATATGTATATATATATATATATATATACACCTCTGATTTCCCATGCAGCCTTTAATAAGATGTCTCTGCTGATTTATTTATTTTTTCTTTTTTAAAGGAGATGTGCAGGCAGGAATGAAGGTGAATAGGCAGAAAAGCAGGAAAGAGAGAAGGAAGCATTTTATTTTATTTTTATTTTCAGTTGTTTACTTATTTTCAGTTGTTTGTATTATGTTTTTTCAGTTGTTCACACAGATTGTTCCCTGCCCCCCACTCCCCCCACCTCCCCAAATCCAGGACACAAACCCAGAGATATGTGGCCTGTGCTCAAACTCTATCAGTGTGTGCCTGATGTAGTTTTCTTGATTTTTATTTATTGTTGTTACTTTTCTTATATCTTCTAAAAAGAAAAACGACATATGCATTAGCATCTACTCGAAGGTCTAAGCTGATTCTGACAGTCATGTCATCTGGCCTGTTAACTGTTATTTAGAACTGTATTTGGTAGAATTTTATTTAGCTTTCTATAAAAATCACCTATTTGATAATTTTCCTTCTATATGCATGATCTACTTATGGTAAGTGGTATTAATATGGAGATACCCCGTAGATGATAAAAGTCAACATGTGCTTTTGGCCCTGTGCAGTGCCTTATGCAGTCTGTTGTGTGTATAAGCCTATAGAAAGTATAGACTTTTAAAATCTGTGACATTTGTTTCTGAGGATTATTCTACTGGAGAACCACATCTTGGAAAACCTGAATTTAAGTAATGATATGTAGTCTGACTTCATCCCTGTTACTCAGTAGGATTTTAATGCTAGATTCAATTCAATTGACTCCACATACAGCTAATCAAAATGTATTCTTACACATATTTTAATGCTCCCTTACTTAGAAACAGTACCCCATAATGTACTTCATGTCTTTATTGATTTCTCCAGCTTATGCTTTCTATCTGTGATTGATAGGATTTTTAGATTACAGAGACAAAGAAAAGGATTTATTCATCAGAATTTTTTATATAAAAGAGCACATCACATATAGAGAGATTAGATAAAGTAGTTTTGACTCCAAATACTACTTTTGGGGACACTCAAACAGTTTATACAATATACTGTAGTGATTAGAGCAGAATAAGATAAGAAAGTTCTTAAAATGGAAGATAATAAAATTTGTTCTTATAATGCCACACCCTTTTTTGCTACCTTTAATTTTTAAAATAAAGAAATTTTGTAAAACTGTCAAAATTATATGGGTTTATTCTCTGAGAAGGGATATGGTCAGTTAAATATGGCTGCATATCTAATTCTTCCTTTTAGATGTGGATCCCCCTCCATCTGGGCTTTTATGAAAGACTCAAATGAACAATAGCCTGTGATAGTGATAGAAGTGATTTCTACACTCTTTAAAGCCAGGTTGAACTGCTCTTGTCATGTTTATTCTTGGTGAAGCCAGGCTCTATGTAAGAAGTCCACTTCCGTCAGACTATTATGCTGTGAGAAAGATTAAGCTAGCTATGAGGACAGCCATATGGATAGACATAGTCCAGAAGCCCAATCCTAATGTCAGGTAAGTAAAGAAGCCATCTTATGAATTTTAGTGCAACAGATACAATGTGGAAAAGAATCAATGTACCGACCCAACAGAATGGACCAAAGGTCCAAACATATGATCCAAGTGAGTTGTTCTAGCTATCATCACTGATTAAAACTACCTTAACAGCCCCAGTTAGTGTACAGCAAAGAGGTGTCATTCCACTTAATCAAGTGCCTTACTGACAAAATTGTGAGCATATAGAATACTTGTAGTTGCACCTCACTGAATTTTGGGACAGTTGTTAGGCAGCCATCAATATCTGAGACAAAAGGAAACAGTGTTATTTGATTAAAGTTCAGTGATCTCAGTTCTAAGTTAAAAATTTAAGACTTGATCTTTTTTTTTATTTGTCTCCATAACTCCTCCCTGAAAGAAATAAAAATGAAACAAAACTATAAAAACCAGCCACCAACAGATAACCCCACCTGCTATTGGTTTGCTATAATTTAAGTATCTTTCTCTCTTTCTGGTTGAACTTCCACCCACTGACTATCGAAGTCTGTAAGACATTCCCTGCGAAACATGTAGAATTTGCTTGAAATGAAAAAAATGAAGTTTTCACATAAATTAATACTGTGCTTTGGTTTCACTATTTAAAAATCTACCTCCACTCACCCAGCAGATGTAGAAACAAAGGTCCTATTACTATGAGAATGATACCCAGGTTTTTAAATTTTCAATGATGAATTTGTAGTGCAAGCACATGCCAAAGAAGGAAAGAGGCAGGTAGCTCACACATAGCTCACCAGAGAGCCTGCTAAATATGTGAAAACAACACTTAAGCACATGTGCCTATATGAATGAATCTGTTGTAACTTTAACAGTGGCATTTTCTGTTTCCAATTAAATGTTGGTTCATTTAGAAGGTAAAATTCCCAAAGGAACAATATTTTTTTTAGACTTTAAAATCTCTGAGTAGTATATTCTAACTCCATCAACTCTCATTCCCTTCTGTAAAACATTGCAGAGTCTCAAGGTTAGAATTTATTTTACAAAGAAGGAATGTTTTGTTTTATTGTGTTTGCCTACAAGGAGAGAAAAAGTAAACACACATGGTCTTACACAGTGTTCAGCTGTTTAAAATTCTAACTTACAAGTAGTGAAAAATATAGTTTCCTATTACCATAAAGCTTTTACTCAGATGTAGTCCTATTTTTACGTCTTTCCTCAGAAGATATTCCTCTCTTGTCCTCCTCTCCTCCTTCCATCTTTTGACTTATAACTAAGAATGTTTTTTTATTTGGAGTATCTGTATAGTTACTAATTTTTTAAACCAGACACCATTATTTTTTAATAAGCCTCATTTATTAATTTGGAAACTGTGTTAAATATTTACTTTAAGATTCTCTTGGCATCCCTGGGAACTTGATAAGTCTAAGGAATTTTTCAATCAGGACTGAGATGTCTTTATGTGTTTTTTATCTTCACTATGTAAAAGAAAGAGAAAAGAATGATCTGCTACTGTGAAAACAGTATAATAGGTTGAGTTCACAAATATTTGTCATCACTCATTCATCCACCTAGAGCTCTAAATGATTATTTTATTGTCTGTCCATCTATCCATCTATCTGTCCATCCAATAATCTGTATAATTATTATTTCTTGAGAAATTACTTAACTGAACATTTTGGTATATTTAGGGCCACTTAAATAGACTAAGCCATTGTCTTCTCTTTGAAGGAGCAAAGATGAGAATCATTGCATTTGTTTGAAATACATATTTAGGCTTTAAATTATAATTTATCAACTTTACCTGTAGATACTGTCTTTCACCCAAAAAGCACTCAACTTGTTAGCTAGTCTTTCTCAGAAATTATTTAGCTTCTTAGTGATTTAATAATACCTATATTACTGTTGGCTCTCTTGATCATTGCTTTGGCATAGAAAAAGACAGGTTAAAAAAAAAGAAGACCCTGGAACAATATAGCACATTATTAATTATAGACTCAAGGCAAAAAAGCGTTCAGATTCCATCTAAGTCTGACCAGTTGTTAAAAATGTTATGTCTTCTTAAGATGAGTAAAATCTAAGACTTTACATATATTGGCATGTGCTTTTAAAATGCATTTTCATGTTGCATTATGGGAAGATTTGCATAGCTTAATATAACCACAATGAGGATATCAATTTAAGTACCCAGTGAACCCTTCAACCTGCGGAGATTTTCTTCTTACAAATGAAAAGCTAAAACTGCTGCTCACTGCTCATAGAATAGAACCAAGGGGGACTCCTGGTGGAACTGAAAAGGCATACAAATGCAAAATGGATAAAAAGAAATCCTTTCAATTTTTTACAGACATAGCTTATAATCAACCCATAGATTTCATTGCTCATGAAAGAAAATCACTGAAACAAATAACATTGTAGGGCTTTAGAAATATACATTTATATGAATAAGAATAACATTTTCAAGCATTCTATTGGGATCAAAAAGTACTATAGAGAAGACAACAACAAAGACATCCTCGTGCTTCTGGACATGATGTAATACTCCACAGAGACCAGGGAACAATACTTCAGACCCCAGCTATGGAACTCACGAGGATCCTTGCCTCCTACATGTTGCCCCACATAAGCCGCCTAATGATTCTGTAGAAGGGAGGTGGGTATGAAGCACATATTCTATTCATGACTTTCTGGTTCTGAAAGCTGGGCCTGTTCTATTTACTGAAAGCAGGTACATTTTCCTTATCTCTGAGAGCTCCTTACCCATCTGTTCAATATCAGAATAAGAGGACTTAGACGTAGTATGGATTGTCTCCTTGGGTTAGTGTTTGTTTTACTTCACCTAAAATTTGACTGATGACCACTGACATTCCATAGTTAAGTCTTTCTCATGTCCACTTGTGCCACACAACTGAGTATTAGCCCTAATTTCCCAAGAATGCTTTTGGACCTCTGATATAGGCTAGAGCACCTGTGCACTTGGGGAGAGAGAACTATTAGGTAAAGAAGTGGAGACAGTAAGTGACAACTGATAGAATACTGAGAGTCAGAGGACTTTATGTGTTAGATAAAAGAATTCAGGAATTCTTTCCTAATTTCATGACCTCTTTATGGATTGATGATTGCATTCATTTTATCACTAGATCTTGGTGTTCCTGTAAAAGAGCAAGGAATTATTAAGTTAAAAGGCAATATAACAAATTAATTCTCCTAGGAAATGTGTGATGTAACAGTCATTTTATCCTCCACTTCTGCTTTTTAAAGTAATAATCTTTCATTTTATGTTAATGATATCAATACTTATGTAAATAAAAATCATCTATCATTAACATGTTAGAAAATATAATCTTTTTGTCTTTCACTTAGCCACCCATTGAAACATCTATTTGGCCTTAGCACCCTCTTCCAAAAGCTACTCCATTTTTAAAAGCCTCAAAGAGATTCCTTATAAACATTCACAAACCAGTTTATCAATGACATCAGCACATCTGCCATTTTTTCCTCTTACTTAGGTTCAGATTTGATGACTAGACCTGAACAGTCTATTGTAGGGAGTTTTATAATTTCCATTGTTGATGGTGCTCTTCATGAAATTGTGACAGACTATGTTTTTCTCTTGGTAATTTCATCCTTCTGATAGCCCAGGCTATACCTGGCCTTCATTGACTTCTGTCTTTCATAGTACACATTCAGTCTGTGAGTAAAACCTGACCACGCCAGTGCAGTGCAGTGTCACTTCTGACTGTGACAATTGCACCCGAGCTAGTCTCCCTGCTTCTTGTTCACCACAAAACAATGGGACCGATTTTTTTTTTTTACCCCAAGTGAAATCATGTCACTTGTTTGTACTAGGAACAGAATAATCTCTGAGGTAGGACCTTGTCTGGGGCTACTTCTCTGACCCTATTTGCTTCCTCTTGCACTTTTGTGTTCTTTGGCACAGGACATTATACAGTTCCTCCTCAAGGCTTCTGCCACCTTGTGGCCTTGGCATTTACTCCCTTCTTAAATTAGCATGCCCTTCGGGTATCTGCTGGCCTCCATCTCTTCATTCTAATCTCTTGAAAGTCCTCTATATTAACTAGACCACTCCAACAAAAGTCAGTCCCCTCACTATTATACTTTCCCTTCTCTGATTTATTTTGCTTCATAAAACTTATCATTACATATTGTATTATAATTTAAAATATAATAGTGTTATATTTAATGTATAGTTACATATAATATATCATGATTTTATAATGATAAATTATACATAGTCGTGTCGTATATTAATGTTTTACTCCGTAATTATTGTGTCTTTTCCACAGGAGCAGAAAATATGTCATGTTTACTTTTATATTCCCAGCAGCAAAAACAGAGACTATCATGAAGTAGTTGTTCAATAAATACTTATAAATCAAATAATTTACAAACAAATGGAAATGATAAATTCTCAGGGTGGCAAAGGCAGACTGGGACCTATGTTCGCACAACCCCCTCCTCAGCTTTGTGCCACAGAGCATCGCTTGAGGCAGAATGTTGCCTTTTTCACTACAGGAATATCACACTCTGTGCTCTTTGTCCCATTCTCAAAACAAGAAACAAATATTCAATAGCAAAGTCCTGGCTTCGTGTATGCCCACTTCCTTATCACAAGAAGGAATTATATTAGTTCAAACTTGAATCTTCAACTTCTGACTTATTTTGCTAGTCATCTTTCCCTACATGCTTACATGCTTATTAAACCTTTTCAGTTCTATTTGTAGAATAAAAGCTTCATAATACATATACAATTTTACATTACTGGTTCACAAACTCCTTATTACTTAATCAGCTTTTTTCTCTTAAAAATGCTGCTGAATATTACCATGGCATTACATATGTTTTCTCTATACCTCTGTTATTAGCAATAGAATATTTCATTTCATGGTTCGATGTGGTAGTATATTTATTTATTCTGCCCTCGTTTATTAGGATATTTCAAATTTCTTCCCACTACCAGTGGAATTATTTTGAATGTCTCTGAGGCTGATTGTTGACTCAAGAGATTCATACCTTGTTAAAGTCAGTAATCACTCTCCAAAATTACTAAAATAATTTGTACACTTAGGAACAGCCTTGAGAATACCCGTATCTTTTCAGTTGCATAATGCTAAGTCTTTTCAGTCTTTTAAAGTGTTAGCCTCAAATGTCACCTCTTTTAAAAAAAAATTCTATTTCTTCAGTAATTAGTGAGTATTAACACTTCATTTTTAGTTAATATTTCAATATCCTCCTTTGTGAGCCTAATGTATGTCCTTTGGTTACTTTCTGTTATACTATTTGCTTTTACTTTTACATTTAAATAAGCAAACAAGGTGATTTTTAGGAATATTAGACATTTACACTTAGCAAATATTTTGTTAAAGTTTTACATTGGTCCTTGAGATGGCCAAGGGTGAGATGACTTTATTACCTGGGACCTAGGAGGAACCATACATATGAACCATAGGTTGGTACCAGCATGTCTCATCTATTATCTTTGAATTTCTCTTGATGCATTCAAAGGTTGGAATAGGACATACTCATTTCAACATTGGAACACTCCTCAGAAAACAAATTTTAAAGAGCACAGGAGACTAATTTTCTAAGCAGCATCTCCAAAGATCTTTATTTTCTCCTTTTTTAACATGCTAACAATTTTTAGCTCTGACTTCATTGTCATCTAGCATTCAGTGTTGCTCTTCAGAATGGCATTCACATTCTGAGAAGACCACATGAAATGACTGGTTCATATGTCAGGACACAGGTTTATCTTCTTTTCACATCTGAGATAGCCCTGAAGAGCCAGCTTACCCATGAAATCAGCTGTTAGGTCTCTGTTGCAACTGCATCTCAGTTCAACTTCTTTGTCTGCTGAGTCCTACAACTTACAAACCCTCACAGGTAATTTTTCTGAGAGCATTCTTAATGTATTTCCTGCGTGCAGATCGGCCTCTGTTAGTTTGTTTCTTAGGGTGCCAGATCTAAGATGTTTGGTCCCAAGTGGACTAAGAAAGTAGATCTAAATTCGGCTGTTGGAAATGGATCACCAGTGAACATTTGTTAATGAGTCAGGATCTCTGGTGGTAGGTGGAGTACAGATAGGCTTTAGCACATTCTAGTGAATCTTTTTATAGTTTTACCAGTTGTAAACTGACATTAGAAAGCAGGAAAAACTTAACTGGCAAGTGCATTATTTTAGGGGCTTGAGAGGCTCAGGAAAAGTAGTAATTATATGGAATATGGAATCCTGTGACTCCATGAGTATAAGCTGTGCTTTGGAGAAAGACAGTAAACGATGAAGAACAATCAATTACTACATTAAAGTATAAAAGTCAGAGGGACTTTTCCCGTAGTATAGAAAAGGGTGCTAATATCTTGTAGCCAGAAGATTTATAAAAAAAGTAAACAATCAAAGTGAGCAATATGGCTAGGACTTAATTAAAAAGATTGTATAGCTCCATAGAAGGCTGAGTTCTCAATCTAGCAAGTTTTCTGTGCTCTTACCTTGTTTAGGAAGCAGAAGAACTCTGTGTTTTGGAGTGGGATATCTTAGTGCCTCTGACATTCTTGAAGCCCCATATCTTCTTAAATCCTCTGGATCTGTAAAAGAGTCCCATACTTCATTGTTAAATGCTAGCATTCCATGATTGCTTAAATAAAATGCAGAAAACTCTGTCTTATAAAGTAATGTGTACCTTTTCTCCCCAAGGATACCCTTACAGTCTCTCCTGGTCACAAAACCAATAAGCAGGATCAAAACACACACATCTGGGGAATTTCTGAGCTTTCCAGGAGATAAAAGGAATTGTACACTGAAATTTCTGAAGTACTTAGGGAAGGTATACTGGCAGAATTTAGAAAAGTAGGTTTTGACTGGTCCCTGAGAGTGGTGGATCAAGGAGGACAGGACTGATAACTGAACAAGTGGGAGCTTATTGAATTGTGTTCTTGACAAGGGATCTTATATCCCAGAAAAGACCCAGTAGATACTGCTTCTATACTACTAGATGTAAACTTTGAAAAAAACAAAACAAAAAACAGTACCACATACTGAGTTAAACAAAAATGACAGTGTTGCTATGGTGCTATGGTAGATAATGGAAGAAGGGATCAAAAGTTTATAGAGAAGTGGCCATTCTATGGTAGCTATATTATATAGATTCAGAGCCTCTCATGATTCTGTTCTGTGGGAGAGCCCATTCAAGAAGGCTAGCCTATAGTATTCATTTATATACTTGCCTTAGGACTATGGTAATTCTTCTGTTCTTTCATATAACTCAATGAACTCATGTTAGTCATTTCAGAAGAGGAAGACATTTCAAGTATGTTCAAACCTTTGATATAATAGAGGTACCACTGAAAGTGAGAATTAAACGTATTTAGGAACCTATAACGTTTATGAAGTTTATAGCTGTTAAATAACCTGGGGCATACTAGGTAAAATTATTGCATTTCCCAGATTGCGTCACTAAGAAGGAAAAATAACCTGTGGTAAGCCTCTTGGGCAATAGAGGCAGGAATTCTACATATTGGTAGAATACCAGTCTTCTAAGTGTCATAGAAGGCTGCCAACTTTGAGTATGGCTCAAGACAGTGAAGGATTCTACAGAATCAAATTCTGTTGTAATTTGCCTTTATTTCTGGGTCATATCACTCAGCAGACCTCACAGGATTACAAGTATCTGTGGTGAGAAAATTTGCCATGTGGCGTATTTGGAAAACTCCAACAGAAGGATTAACATACACACTTGTGGTTCTGGAGTATTCATACCATCTGTAACAGTACTTATGCACCATTTACAGCTCCTTACATACTAACTGAAGTGCCTGTTCTTGAGTTTAGTTAACTATGAAGTCTGGAATACCCATCATAAATTTATTCTTCTCAGATTCAGTAAGTCAGGATGGTCATAATGGACTCAGTAGCAATACATTGTCAGATGGACATACTGCATCCAGAATCAAGTATTGGCTGAACCAAAGGGAACTTAATAACTGAGGATAAAGGTAATTATTTATATAATATGACACCCAGAAGTTATCAGGACTATGGAATGGCTTGGCTGTGTCACTGATACAAAAAACTTAGTGATACTACCTTATAAAGTTGGAATGCTGTCTCTCAACATGTAGCATACAAATCAACAACTATTATATAATACTATTTCCCAATAGGTAAGAGACACATGGAGCCAGGAAACAGGAGTGGCTTTGTTTACTGTGATTCTTAGGAAGCTACTTAATGAATTTGTGCTTCCCTTCTCTGCACTTACAAGATTTGGAAGGGAGAAATGTTTCCAAAGGAGCATAACAACAATCCAGTTAAATCTAAGTCTGTGACTTCCATCTGATACTTCAGATGCTTTATGCCAAGACTGCCTCTGTCTGCTTCCTTACAACAGACAGGAATTGTTTTGACCATTATGGAGAGGTAGGGTCTCTGCTACACAATGAGAATAGGGAAGAATGCTTGTCATCTAGATGATCCATTTGATGTCTCTTAATAATCCTCTGCTCAACATTCATGACATTTATACTAAATGGAAGGGTGCAGTGACCATGGGCTGAAGAGGTAACTAAAACCATGGGCTCAGTCTACCCAAGGGATTATGGTCTGTGTCATCTATCACATAAGCCACCGAGATCAGAAATGCCAGTGAAGTTGAGGGGAATAGAGAATCTTTTTCTAAAGATTAATATTTATTGAAGTAACTTTGATTTATAAATAATATAAACCCATATGAGCAACTTCTCCATTTCTCAGCTACATGACAACACAGCCTGCCCACCACGAGATTATCAAAAATTCTTCACCATTGTCCGTTGGACACCTGCACCCACCCTATTCCCCACTTAGTTCTATTGTTAATGTCCAAGGTTTCCTTTTTGTTTAGTGTGTTCCTTGACTTTGTTTCTTTATAATCCACACATGAGTTAGATCATCTGGTATTTATTATTCTTCTTCTGACTTATTTTACTTAACATAATCCTGTCAGATTTCATTCATGTAGTAAATGACAGGACTTCATCTTTTCTAAGGGCTATGTAGAGCCCTCATGTATATATACCACATCTTTATTCATTCATCTGACAATGGGCACTTAGGTAATTTCCAATTCTTGGCTATTGTAAATAATGCTGCAGCAAACATGAGAGTGCATATAGCTCTGCAAATTAGTGTTTTTATGACTTTTGGGTAAATTCTCAAAGTAGGATGGTGGGATTTTATGGGATTTCCATTTTCAATTTTTGGAGGAATCTCCCTGCTTCTTTCCATAAGTGTCGCACCACTTTTCACTCCCACCAACAGTGTAAAGGTATTCTCTTTTCTCTGCATTTATTGTTTCCAGGCTTTTGAATAGCCAGCTTCACAAGTATAAGGTGATATCTTATTGTTGTTTTGATTCTCATTTCCCTTAAGCAAAAATGTCTTTTCATATGCCTTTTGACTATTTGTATCTTATTTGGAGGAATGTCTGTGCATTTCTTCTGACAATCTTTTTTTAATTGGGTTGTTTTTCTGTTGTTGAGTTTTATGAGTTCTTTATATATTAATCCCTCATCAGATATATGAAATGCAAATATCTTCCCCCAGTTAGTAGGTTGTCTTTTTGTTTTAATTATTGTTTTTCTGGCTAGAAGCTTTTTCATTTGATGTAGTACCTATTGTTTATTTTTGTTTTTGTTTCTTTTGACACTGGAGTTGAGTTCCCAAAGACTGATGTCACAGAATGTATTGCCTAGATGGGGCAACTTAATTAATGTGATTAGTAGTGAACAACATGGTACACCTGTCTCCATCCAGAATGAGGCGCTCATTTGTTACCAGCTAGTTCACTGTTAACCAGTCATGGCTGAGTCCCTCCAGGAGAATTCTCTTTACCCTCGGAAGCTGACTTAACCAGTGTAGTCTCCCTCTGGGGAAGCTTGTATACCCTCACTGATCTATGTAGGGCTACAGATTGTTTCAATTTGGAAGGTCTCTAAATACAGTACCAGCTCCAGAATTCCCCCAAGGTTTTGTTTGACACCCCGTTATTATTATATCATAGTTCTGCTTTACCCACAGCCATTCCTGCTTTCATTGCTCCATCACAGATGTTCCAGGGATAATAAATCCTCCAATGAAATTTCCATGAGTATATTCTGTTCTCAGTGCCTGTTTCATGGGGAATCCACCTTAGTCAGAACATTAAACCTTAGAACATTAAATAAATGGGAAGGCATAACATGTTTTTGCATGAAAAGATTCAACACCATTAACATGTCAATCATAGGTGAGTTAATTTTTAAGTTTATTGCTTGACTAATGAAAATTTGGACAGCTTTTTAAAATTAATTAAGGTGATTCAAAAGTTCATATGGAAAAACAAGCCAGGATAATGAGGGTAATACAAAGCATAAGTTAGTCCAGATCATTCTGTATATCAGATTATTTATTTCTCCAACACAAAATTGTTAAAGAAATGACCATTTGTAGAAAGGTAATTTTTTTCTTCAGAATCTAAAGAAACTATTCTTGTTCCACATGAAGATAAAATAGCTCAATCTAACCAGATAAGATAGCAATGACAGTAAGCTTGAACCCTTATCTACTATCTAGCTCAATCTGGTCTGTTAATCTTATTTTCTTATATACCTTGTATTTGTGACTATCATTTTATTATTGCCATTTTTTTTGCTTGTAGTGTTATATTCCATAATGCTAAAGCAATTATATGAATTATATGAGGGTATCTGTTGTTAACTTTCAGGAAAAGATCAAGGTGATACACATCACCAGAGACAAGTGATTATGAAGTTCAACTACACAGAAATTAAGGGTTTTTCTTAAGGTTTATATTTTTTTCTGCTTTATAATACAGTAATAAATATACTTAGTGTGCTTATACTAAGAAGTTAGTAAATAATTAAATATGTCTGACTCTAAACTCAGCTAAAATTGTGTGGACTCTAAAATTGCTCTTTGATTATTAAGTCAGTGACTATTTTCTGATTGTCTTTATGGTGATATTAATACCTGTTACTGAGAAAGTGTGACCACAATATGCATGATACTTCAAACTCTGTGTGTGTGTGTGTGTGTGTGTGTGTGTGTGTGTGTATGTATGAAGTCAAGAGAAATTTGGTTAATCATGAAAGTAATGCCGTGAGCAAATGATTGCTATTTGCAACTGTTGCATTAGTTCTTTCTGTTCTCTTTGTGTATAGACATTGTAACTATTTGAAAGAAATAATGAGTTGATGATTAGGGGTGAAATGAAATATTTTTATAAGGAATCCAACTTTATTACCATTTCTCTTATTACTTCTTTTACCTTTGCCTCTCTCTTTCCATTCACATATACGACTTAAATTTTGAAGAAGAAAAAAAAGATTAAGATGTACTTTTAAATCAGTAACTTAAAAAGATACCAGTATCGATAACCTTGTGGTTAAAATCTTGATCATTTTTCTAGGATGACTACTCTGCCACCCGTATGCTGTTTCTGCTCTTTGAGGGTTGTGGTATGCTTTGTATCAGTCCAGGACTTTGCTAGCTCCACTCATTCCATTTATCATCATTAGTCCTTAACCCAGGCTCTGCTGCAGCCAAGCCGATCAATAGGTTATTGCCACTGTCTATACTTGGTTTAATACCCCCTCAATGACATCTTGACTGCCCCTCTCTTATCCACATTCATCACTTCCTTCAAGAACCAGTTCCCAAATTCTTTTCTTCCTAGAATCGTCCTTTTACTTTACCTTTCTTGAGTTCCCACCCATTTAAGCTTTCCTTTTTTTCCCCTTTATATTTATTCTGGGAAACTTGTCTATCGCCAGTTAAACTCAAGCATCATTCTATTGTGTTTCCTTCTATCCCCCTAAAGAATACATTTCTTCACACTATAGTTTCTTGATAATACTGTTTAAATGCATTGTCTCCTTCAGTGATTTTTTTTTTTTACCTTGAGTTGAGATGAATTGGAGGAAACATAAAAAATGGCAAATTTTAACTTCTTGAAGTCATTAACTGAGGGAGCTGTAAATGGATTGCTATTGTTTCTACTATTCTGGCTCTACTCTCACACTTACCATATTTCTCCAAACTTTTCAATTCTCATCTGTGACATCTGAATTGTATCAGTATACAAGAGTCAAATACTTTATGAAAATAACAGCAAGTAACTAAGAAGTGTACTTGACTTTGGGGATAATTTGATTATCTTGTTTCATTAAATTGAAGTCACAGTGAATTTAGGGCAGAAGATGATCCAAATAAAACTGAAAAGCAACATGTTAGCAGGAGTTGTATAGGGAGGTGACAGTGTCCACTGAGACACATCTGCATCAAATCACTTGATGCTGAATCTTGGAAATGAAGACAGTGATCTGGTGAGTGTTGTGTTCAAAGTGACAGCAGCTCGTGGGGAATGCACATTTAAAGGCTCATTGCCTGGAACCTAGGACATGTTTAAAAACATTGTGGAGTTTGAATGGAAAGGAATGAGTAAATAGTATTTTTCGGTTTTTCTTTCTCAGAAAGTCAACTATATCAGTGAGTGAAGATGGATAAAAATTTCTGTAATTAGGCAACATAATGCAGATAATCACCACTCACAGCTGATTCAGAGGCAAGTTGTTAGAAAAAAAATTGACCCCAGGAGATCAAAGTGCACTGAACAGAGTTAAACATGAATGAGCATAAATATTTTTTAAAATGTCCTGTTGTAAATATATGTACAACATATAAATATGACCATTTGCCTGCCTTTGAGGGAAAAACTGTTAGTCAGCAATTTCCTAATGTAGGAATCAGTTTTGTTTTCCTGCTCTTAAATACCATTTTCCCTTTCATATTGCAAAAGTTTCACATAAAGATTATTGATATACTGTTAACAGGCTTTAAATCAAAGCATACAGCTAAATATGTCTTTTTATTGGAAAATTTTATTTAGTATAAAGCTGAACAGTCATTTTTTTCTGCATCAAGCTGATGCAGAAGTGGAGACCAGTGTTTGAGGTAACAATTTGAAACATGGTTTGTTAACTTATAACTGTTTCTCGACATTGCATATTTCTTGAGTACTTATGAATAAAGTTATGTCTCATACTATAGATTAATTTTAAAAAGACTATGTTTAAGCATCTATCCTCCAGAGGATGCTATCTAAATTGGGAAGGACAGAACATATAATGATAAGGAGCAAGCATATATATGTGAACAAAATTATAATAAAAGCCAGTGAATAAATTCCACATACATGCTGCAACTAATAGAAAAGAAATATTGCAACTGAGATGACTTTCTAATGTAGAAGGATGACATTTTGTAAGAAACTCAGAGAAGGCTTGTACAGTCATAGTAAAAATAATGCCCTGAAAACAAAAACTGTGTCATCCTCCTTTATATACCATTTTGGCATGTGAATGATAACTGTGTCAGCTACAATTTCTTTGAATAATACAGGTTGCATATGAAGCATATAGGAGCAGAAATTTGATGATAAAAGTAATTATTCCATTGACAATAATGGATTCTACACTTGACCAAAGAACAAATATCACTATAACTCCCATGTTGAAGTTGCTTGTTCAACTCAGGAGATGTAATAAAATAATTTTATTAATTTCCTCTCTCCTTTTAAATTTGTCTCTAGACCTTCTTTCTGTTCTGGGCAGGCCCCATAACATTACTCTTAAATAATGTGTCTTATAGTCAAGTTAAATCGTAAAACACAGGCTTAGCTTAGTAAAAAGCACAATCAATATCATCAAAAAGAGGTAATATCCAATAATGAACATTTATTTATTTCAACTTCTTTTTCCTCCCTGTAGCAGGTGGGAAATCTGCCAGGACTGGGAAGTTGGTTTCTTTTCTTTTAACCCATCTGAGGCATTGAATCTCCTGTACCAGCTGGCTTGCTAGAGCAGTTTCTGACCACTCTGGATTAGTGCCTGGGGAAGGAGAAAAAAGATGCCGAAAATGTCCTACTGCAGTGATGCAGTGATATAGTCACAAACTGATGTTGATGATAATCTCCACCTCACTGTCTCTCTCTCTGTTTCTCTGTCTCTCTCTGTTCATCCTTGGAGAATTCTCCTACATCCAAGGGATTTTTCCCTGAGATTTCCTCTAGAAAGATCAAATGCATCTTTGCTTTGGCCTGGCTGACTCCTTCCTTTACTCTGAGGAATCAGGTCTCATCTTTTGCTTCTCTAGTTTTTCTCTTCAGGTCATCTTCCTGGAAAGACCTTAAGTAGAATCACATGGGCCCTCTCTCTTGAAAGGCTACTTGTCCAGAAGAACCACTAGCACATATATGTGTGTGAGATTGTTAAAAACTACATTTGAACATATCCTTTGAAATTTTTCCCTCAATCTCATCCTTTTGTGGAAGGATTATCTTGGAGCTACAGTTGAAATGAAACATGTTAACATCTCTTTGGATGAGTGTAATATATTGGCTAGGATATAAGTTGTACAACTCTAATCAAGTTAGGTAATTATTCTACACTAGTGTAATTTGTCTTCTTTAGGATTAAATGATAATATTTACATACAGCACTTAGAACATGACATAATAAGTGACCAATATGGAGGAACGATTATTTATTCTTTTAAGACCATTGTGCTTGAGAACTAGAAAAAAATGTGTTTTTATGTACTCTGAAGATCTGACAATCTTGTAGTTATCACTATACCCTGATATTTCAAAATAATAAACATACCCAGTGACTCAAGTATTTGCCAAAATGCTTATTCACTCCTGCATAAGGTTTGAAAGTCTTTACTATTTTATTCATTCTCTCAGTATATACTTTTCTTTTCTTGCTGCTCACTTTACATGAAGGGGAAAAGAAAGAGGGTTTATTAACATGCTTTGATGTATATGTCCTTTCCTAACATTGCTTTTTACAGGAAAAAAAGTCTTTTGGTGATAGAAACAGAATGGTGTGAATAGGGCAACAGTAAATCTGTCCTAAAGCCACTTTCCAACTGTAAATCATCATTATGTAGGATTGACTTTCTGCTCATGGTGACATTTACCCAGTGAAGTGACCGGAAGGATTGGAAGTGATTTCTATAGTATCACCTTCTTTGGCATGATTCATTTCTGCCCTCATCTCTGTCTGAACAAGTGGAGTCTTAGTTTCTGGTATGAGGATCGAAAATGGCAGTTCCACTGCAATGAAATCTCTAGACATGACTGTACCTTCCACATTGCCAGGTTTCAGTGGATCAAATATTTTGAAACAGTTTCTTGGTTTTGTCAAGCTATTTTAAATGATATCTGTTTGCATGTGTAGCTTATGGGTATGCAAACCTTAAACTAGTAGTTTGATTCTTTAGATTATTAAGAATTTATAAAAACATCTTATTAAGCAATTGTATGGGTTATGTATTTTTACTTTTTACATTAAGATGAATTGTTTTAAAATTAAAATTTCTATAAAATGTTAATTGCATATTTATATTTTTATTTAATATTTTCTTAAAAAATACAGATCCAGGAAACTATGTCAAACAAATGTGTAGCTTGGAGCTTATTTCAAGTTGAAACCTTGTAGCCACCAATCAGGTCAAGAACTAGAATTTTTTGCACTACCCTTGCTGTTTGTGGCTATGTGTCTTACATCCTAATCTTATCTCCTTTTTTCCCTATGCATAATAATTATATTGATTTTCATAGTAATTATAATTGACTCTTTATAGTTTTATCACCTAACTATATATTTCTAGCTATAGTTTAGTCTTACCCTGTTTTTTGATTAAAAAAAAATCTGTTAGTTTACAGTTTCCCTTGCTGTAGCTTTCTTTTTCTTAACATTTATCTGTTGAAGAATACAAACCTTTGCCTTACAGAGTTTCAAAACCTGGTTATTGCTTATTGCATACTTTAGGGGCAGTTCAACATTTTCCTCTGTCTTCTGTGTTTTCTAAATTGGGCAGTCTGACTAGAGAATTTATCAGAATCAGGTACAATTCCTTTAACAACAGTTGAGGTATCATCTTTAAGGTACAAAATGTTCTAGTTGTTTCCTTTCTGTGATTTGAAAAGCTGTTGATGTTCAGGGTCTAGATATATTTATTTAGGTAGTTTCAAAATTTGGTGATATTCTAGTTCCATAATTTCTCTTTCATTATTAGGGTATTTTTAAAAAGAAATGCTTTCCCTCAGCTACTGTTTGACTACCTAGTGCTTCCATTTCTATAGGAAAAAAAGTATCATTGCATGACTTTTAAATCAGTTTTTAAGAAAATGAGTTAGATTCTTGTCTTGTAACTATTTCATATGACCATTTAAGTATTAATCATTAGTAACATGTAGGTTAATATATTTGGATCATTTTTACCCAGTTGCAATTATTATCATTGTTGAAGCTTATATTGTCCCAATTTTGGGAGGGAACATTTTCAAGTTGACTGCTGAGTTCTTTTGACACAACTCTATTAAATTTTGATAGCTCTCTTGCTGCCTGGTATGACAAAATGCCCCAGTTTCATCTTATTTATTTTCTGCCATAGATTTGAAACTTTTTTTTTTTTTTTTCAGGAAGCTCTGGGTTCTTTTAGTGGGAGTGGTATTTCAAGACTCTCATATGCATCCACTATAGTCCTCTATAGAGATTATTGTTCCCAGTTGTTAGTTCTTTGTTTCTAGGCCCCTTTAGATGGCAGAGCTGGGATATGTTTGCACCTCTGTGTGTGTGTGTGTGTGAGAGAGAGAGAGAGACAGAGACAGAGACAGAGAGAGATAAGCAGACTGACTCAAGTATATAGAAATACTTCCAATTCAAACACAGCACTAAATAGTATTTTTATTTAAATTCTTCTTTATTAATATGTATTTTATTTCTGCCACACCAAAAATTTTGATTCTCAAAGTTATAAGGGTGTCAGAATTAAACTAATACTACATATAGCAGTATCTATGTAATAGAAATTATTTTTTAAAATTCCTTGCATATGCCCACCTTATCTTTTATAGTTGAACTGCTTAAAATTTCAGGATGTAGTCATTACAGATCATCTCCTTTAGCCTTCATAAGTAACTCTACATTTAATGCTTACTGCCCATCCTTGGTCAGAATTCCTCTGGTTATTTTACCCTGTAGAATTTTTCTGTATTTCAGAAAGAACACCGGAAAATAATATTCTTTCTTCATCTGCATGTGTTAACAGTTTGTCTTTTACTTAGTGTTTGAAAGTTAGTCTAGTTGGGTAAAAAATATTTGGCACATATTTCCTTTCTTTGAGTTTCATAAGTGTTACTGTCAGCAAGTCCTACATCTTATTTATTTTTTGGTAAGACACTTTCTCTTTTCATCTAGATGTATAAAGTACTATTTTAAGTTTTTATTTAAAACATAGTAATTTTACTAGAAGATGTATTGATGGTGTTTATTCTGAATGGATGGTGTCAAATATATTGTTAACTCAGGGTATCTAATTTCAAGTGAAGTTTTTAATTTTTAATTTTTTTAAGTTATGATATAACTTACCTGTAATATTGTGTCAGTTTTAGTTATATAATATAATGTTTTAAAGTATTATATATCATGAAGTGACTACTATAATGAGTTTCGTTAACATTTATTACTACATGTAGCTGCAAATTTTGTGAATGTGTGATGAGAACTATTGAGATTTACTCTCATTGAAACTTTCAGATATGTAACACTGTATTATTGACTGTAGTTACCATGATGTATATTATATCCTTAAGTGGAGTTTTAAAACTACATGGGTGTGTGTGTACACAAATCCACACACTCACACGTATATGTATATGTATTTCAGGAATGGTTTTAGGAATGTTTTGCATTTTAGAAAGTTGGTAATTTTATCATCCATTTCTTTGAAAGCATTAACTTCTATGCTCGTCTACTTATGTGTTGCTTCTAGTTTTTTGTGTTATTTCCTGAATTTTGCCACCTAATTCCTAAGTTTTTAAAATTATGATTTATATTATTCTTTCAAATCTTTGGGCATTTTCTTAATGTCTTTGGCATGTTTCAAAATAGTAAAGTTTGATCTATTTCATGGACATGTCCTTCTGGTATACTTGTAATATTTGTAAGAATGTTATTTTGATCCTTGTGTTCCTTTATCTTACAATAGCTCTGAATAGAATTTGACCTTTTTCTTATTATGTTGCTCAATGTTAGGTGAATTTAACGTTACTGAATTAAGATAGTTTTTAATACACAAATTTCCTATTTCATTATTTCTTTTAGTATTCATAAATATGGTCACTCATTCCTTCAGATTTCTTGGCTTTGTTTTTTTTTCCCATACCCTGGTTTGTATCTGAAACATCTGTTTTGTTATATTTCCCATACACTACTCAACTTTGATTCTGCACTGAACAGTTTGTCCTCAGAGTAGGACCCTTTTGTAGGGGTTAGTCTGCTCTGTTCTTAATGCCTTGCCCCTGGAATCACCTGCTTTAGATTGGATAAAACCCTTCTAGTTCACCTCCTGTTTTTAAGTTTGTCTTCCAAATGTCCAATGACTGCCTGGTGGCTCTTTTGGAGTTTTCTCAGTTCCTGGTCCTGAACATCATTCTATTTCCTCCACATGCAGTGATCCCAGGAATGCCCTGAGGTAGGATGATGGTTTGCTACCTTCTGCTTATTTTTGAGGATGGTGGAACAACTTCTCAGTTTTATTATAAATGTTGTGTATGGGTTTTGATTTTGCTCTCTAATTACTATACTTATTTTGACATGGGAATCTTAAGATATTAAAAAGCACTGCCAGTACTATTTACTTCATTATTTTCTTTATAAACATAAAATTGACTAGAATTTTTTTCTCACATAGATATGAAACATATACCAATGAATGTCTCTACATTCCAGTTGTTATTTTTAAGATACCAATATAATAAATGTAAATGTAATACATATGTAGAGCGCAGAATCCACACTTACTTTTAATCTCAATGAATTTCAAAATTTGGCTAGGTATCATTCTTTTCCTAAGAATCCTACAGTGAATTCATAGGTGGAGAAGAATTTTTGTTTGTGTCAAAAACATAAGCAAAAAGATACAATGTGCACATTTAATTGACTTCTCTACTTTTTCCATTAGATATATGCAGGCTGTATCTTTGGTATCACTTTTTAAATAATATCCTACATTTGTAAAAATGAGTATCTCACACTTTTGTTATTGAAAAGAAAGATAATAATAATTGCCTTATGTATCTTTTATTTTTGAAATTTAATCCTAGTATATTTGTCGAATAGAAGCAACTCTAATTTAATATTCTTTAGCTTTTCAGAAAAGCTATCATCAGCTTCTATTAGTTATAGTGGGCCCATGATGAATACATATCTGAGACAGTTGCCTTATTTTTTAAAATGTATGGCAGTTGTAAATGGATTCTTCTCATTATCCTATCTAGTGAATATTGTCTCAGAGTTGTACCAGAAATAAAGAAAAACAAATTAGATTTTTGATACCCCTGTTTATCCTCAAGTATTCCCAAGTGGGTAACATAATATCATAAATCAAAAAGTCTCCCTTGCAATGCTTAGATAATGTTATGCCGTGTTTTGTGATTTTTCCCAGTATGAGACTCCATTTTAAAAGAAGTGTTCCACTTAGTACTGTGTTATCTTTAATATGTTGTCATGTTTACAAATTATAGCCATCGTTGACTTATGCCCACACATTCATACTAAATCTTTACTCTCTGATGGCAGCAGTTAATAATCTGAAAAACCATTGTCATGTCTAAAGAAAAAGCGAAATCTCTGCTTGGAGAAGTTTGAGCCATCAGTATGATATGAATAAAAGTTTTTAGTCAGTGTTTGATTCAAGTTAAAATGGGCAAAGAGTGAGGACGAAAACAATAAAGCTACTTATTTCTTTGTATTGCCACTGCCTGAAGTATGTAATAGTCTTATCAGTAATTATAATCTTTTCCTATATCCTATTTCCTACATCCTATAAAATAAGGTAATTTTGAGGCCTGGCCAACTTCAGAGGGTAATTTGAGGGTTGACTTCTTTCCTTTTCTCAAGTTGTGATTCTTAATGTATCTCCAGGTTTAGTTCATTGTAGGTGGAACCATTTCTCCAAATGTGGGAACTGAGTATTACAAAGAAAAGCCTATGAGCTTAGGCCTCACAAAGCCCTTAGTTCAAATCTAGCTTAAAGCCTCCTCTATGACCTGGGACAAACTACCATTCTTCCTAGTTTTCAGTTCCTTCTTGTACAAAATAGGCCTAAGACTTTCTTATTTAGAATGCAGTATATAGATATTTTGTTTGCTGTATTGAGTAGTGTAGATATTTAAAATATACTAATTCCCTGGTTATATGCAAAGGCATGTATCTTTCAAAGGAAATATAGTGACTTAAAAGTCTTCCAACATCACTTTATATGCTGTCACTACTCCTGAAGCCTCAGCACCTTAAATTTCTTACCCTCTTCATAAGGCTTCCAGATACTTATGACCAAGCAACTAAACATACCAATCTTTTCTATACCAGTTACAAAAAAGACTAAGTCAAAATGAACCATGATTAATCACGGGTACCTTATTTGTTTAAATTCGTTAAAAATTATTACTTATGTCTATTGTATATATTTATAGAACATTGGATTATGACTCATTTAAATGTCACCACTGCTTATGAAAGGAAGCTGAGTGAGTCTTTTCCACAAACTAATATTTAAGAGGAAAGTACTTCTTATATAAAGAACTGATTTATTATTTTTACTTTAAGGCAACACATAGATTTGGAAAATGTAAACTTACAGAAAGTGGGATTTCCAAAAGTGAAGATTCATTTGATAGAACTGACTACACATTGACATTATGCTAATTAGAGACTCGAATCACTGACACTGCGCTGCTTAGTGGGACACAATGCAGCGTCAAGGTCTCTGTCCTTTTGTTGATTTAAAATGTTATCCTTGAAATATCAATGTTATAAATATTAATAAAAATACTAAGAGCTTGGCAAGTGGATTCCTGGAAGACTAATGACTTCCCGTTAAATATCAAGTCATTATTCTAACAGACCTTTTACTAGGCAACAAAGATGGAACAATGCTCCAAGCTCTTCATAAAGGTCTTAACAACCATTCAATTGAGACAAAAATTCCATCCGCTAGATGTTTGACCCAAATAGACTGAATGTTTCTGGGTGAATTAATCAGCTTTTGGTTATCATCTTTCAGTACCAAACACTTGCCTAGATGATTTTTGAATCCTTTAACTGATTTTCTTTCCATTTGGAATGTATGTACATACACACAAATATACACATAAACCTACACAATTATTTGTATGAACCAGTAGTTCTTGTCAGTTCATTCTCAGATAGTCTGATGTATGTCAATATAGATACATCTTAAAAGGATAGCGTTGAGCAATAAAAGTAAGATGCATAAGGATATGTAAAATCCCATTATACTTTCTATTTATTAGGACTATACTGTATATTATTCATGGATGTAAATGTATGCTAATAAAAATAGTCATGATGAATAGACGGGATGCACTTTAAATACCTAAGAAATGGTGGAGGAATGGTATGGATGACAAGAGGGCTAAAAACTAGAGGCTGTGTCATGACTAGTATTTGATAGTATTTTATAAAATATGTAGGGTGATTTATCATACTAATCTTATATCCAAATATAAAAGCTAGGATTTTTATCACTTATCTTTATATTGGAATTTAAAATATATAGGCATTTTAAAAACTGAAATGAATCTAGCATTTAAAATGACACAGTTGTCTCATTCTTTTTTCCTCTGTGTCAAGGTGAATGTTGAAATAGTAGGTATCCTGAAGAAAACATTCAAATTCTTCTTGTTTCTCAAAGAATCTTTTCAAGTGAACTGACTGGATAAATTATACTGTATACCCTGGCTTATCTAGTTGTCTATGCAGTGAGGAATGATTTATTTCATTAAGATTTGTCTAGTAAATACCTTTTAGAACTAATGAATTTTGTCTAAAATTCCATAGTTAGGACAACATCAATTTAGTTTCATTATTAAAGCCAAAATGATGTAGAGGATACATTGCCTCTAATATTTTCAGAGTATATGAGAATTAGATACATGCAGTACTCTCAGTATGATAGATTGTAAAGAGTTACCACTGAGAGAAATTTCAAGAATGAATTCAAATCCATTTAAGATTGTGTCCTAAGTTATTGCCAATTTAGGTCAACAGTGCAACTTCATTGTCATTCTGATTCTGGTCATACTCACTTTCTAAGGTATAGTGTTTTAATGATGACATTAAAATTTTTTTGTATATATGATGTACATTTTATTCAATAGCTGTTTTGTATGGAAGAGTGAATTTCAAGGGTCATTTCTCCACCCCACCCCCACTTTATGTCTATGATATTCTGAATATAGTACAAAATCAGTGGAATAAAATGTAGCCTATACATGTAGATGCATTCATTTCACCTCGAGGTCTTCCTTTGAGATCAATCAAATCAAGCAAGAGAAAATTTTCTGTCATCAACAATATACAGTACATGTCTCTGTTTCTTGTCAGACACCTGAGATCTACAATGAGGATGGCCTAATGCCCTGTTAACAGACTTCAAAAAGGAAAAAAAAAAACCAGCATGAGTAAAAATTTGTAAATAATTGCCCATTTCTACAACAGAGTTCAAATTTCTATCTTAAAATGGTAACCAACTCAAATAAAATTAGGGAATGCCCTTGTTTAGGGATAATTAATGGCCTTGTACTTTTCTTACTATTTATTATGTACAGTCAAAAAGGAGGGAAAATGTTAAAAGCTCAAAGGCCAAAGAACAGTGAAATGTATACAGCTGATATTATGTGTTCAGTTTTTGTTTGAGAAGGTACCGATTTTAATTTCACATGTTATTTTTATTATGCAGAACAAAGCAAAATATGTCTATTACTATAGCTGGAGCCGTAGGCTTCATTTTAATGAAAAACTTCAAATTGTGTCAAACATGTTGAGATATCTTCTACTTAATATACTCAAGTGATTGAGTTTGTTTTGCATTTCAAACTTTAAGATGGCTAGGTAATAAAAGAATCTTTATCATTCCTTACTCAACAGTGCCAACAAAAACTCACAATATATGGTTTTATTCAAATATTCTCAAATGTTTTAATATAAACAGAATGCTAGAAAATGTTGTACAATATAGGGAAAAAGATTAACATTATTGCTATTTCAGTGGTTGATGATAGCAATTGACTAGTGAAATGGTTTGCACAAAAATGTACTTTTCTGAATGTAATTTCAGTAATATGAAAGTGTATGTTCTGAGAAATATGGAGAAATGTTGCTTAAACTACTTTGACTAAAGTAGAAATAGTGATGAAGTATAATATCTTCAAGTAAACAGTTATTATGTTAAGAATAGAGAAGCAATCGCACAATTTAAGTATTTTCATTGGCAGCTCTACTTTTATTTTCTACTTCTGTCTTTTGCTGAGATGATGCATTCCTGCTAGTCCACAACTTTCAGAAATAGGCAAGGAGCCAATACATACAGAAATCAAAATCTGTGTAGAAAATACTGCTTTTCAGACACCAACTAAATATATTTAGGTCTAATTTATTTACTTTGCCCAAAGAGACTATTAATGAACACCGTATCTAGATGTGATATCTCAGTTGACTAAAATATTTCTGTAACATAAATCACACCATGTAATAGATATCAGCCCATAAATCACCTTTTGAAGCAATCAAGACGAGAACATTATCATAGGACACACTTGTTAAATTCCTTACTAACCTCCTGAAAACTTACAGAGCTGTACTTCTGTGTTCTTTTTCTGGAGCCTTCTGTACTTTCAGTCTTTCAGCTTTACTCTGAATGGATCTCGAAATTTACTCAGACCAAGATAGTCAAGACTTGACCCTAAAAAAATAGATGTGTACTTAAAATATAAGCAGATATTTTACACATTCCAGATGATAGTTTTTTTTTTTTTCTTTCACATCAGTAGACATAGACTTTCCTTAAAATATTTCCAGAATTCCATCGTTGGGTTGGTATACATTCTTTGAATTACCTTTAGTGATGGTAACATTTTGTTCTCAAGAGCAAAATTTGTTTTGTGTTAAGTCTTACAGGTTAGATAGTTACTGAAGCTTTGTGATATTTTTCTAATTTAAGAGAACAAATAATGATGGTATTTTACAGCTTAGAAACTCATCATCAAGATAAGACTAAATCCACAAGCAGTTTTCTAAAATACTTTGAGTAATAGAAAGATTTTGAAATACCTTCATGGCCTTGAAATATGACTACTTTGAAAAACAAGATGGTGTGCTTGTATTTAAACATTTTATCCCTTTCAAGTCTCTCTGAAGGAAAAATCACCTAGGTGTTGACCTTATCACCTGGAAGACATGAATATTCTTTACTTGCTAAACTGTCAGTCGCAGACATCAGATGATATCTTTAGCTTTTGAGGAAACTATTGAAGTATGTCACAGCTCATACTGCTTAGAATCCACTCAGCAATCCAGTGTTTTTTAACTATTACTAATATTTAGCATGAAGTAAGATATTTTTAGTTTACATTCAATCCCATTATTAACTATGTGACCTTTTGAGATTTTATTTAAATGTTCTTGGCCTTATTTTATTCATCTATAAAATGGGAAATTATACCTGCTTCAGAAGACTGTGTTGAGAAACACATGGATTCACATTGAATATTCACATTTGACACATAAAAAACATTTATTAATATTAGATCTAGTTGTTGTTATTATATAGTTTTAAATGTTATAATCTCTCAGGTAACCGAGCATCACTTTTCCAATTCAATATGAAGGAGTGTGATTTTGAAGACTTTTTTTAAAGGAAAGGTGCAGGCAGGAATGAAGGCAGTAGGCAGGCAGAGGAAGAAGAAGCATTTTATTTTTATTTAGTTGTTCATACTTGTTGTTTCCCCCAGATCTGGGACTAGAACCTAAGGCTATGTGGCCTGCACCCCTTTGGAGAAGATTGACCTAGTCACTACTCCACCAGGGTGCATCTAAGACATATTTTTTAGTGTGTTTTTCATAAATACTAATATATGTGCCTCTTAAAAATAATTAAAATGTATTGCTCTGCTAACAAATATTTTAATTAATGATCAGAATTTAACTGGAAGAATTAAGAATATGTCATTTTCTTTCCCCTTCCATCCTTCCTTCCATGCAGGCAGGAGTGAAGGCAAGTAGGCAGACAGGAAGAGAAAGGAGGAAGTAGCATCTTTATTTTCTTTTTATTTAGATAGTCACACTGGTTGTTCCCCCTGGGACTCAGGACTTGAAACCAGGGGTATGTGACTTGCTCCTGCGGAGGCTAATGACCTAACTGCTGCTCTGCCAGTGATGCCTCCTTTGTTTTTTCTGTGCCCAACTTGAATTTATGTTTTATAAATGTGATTTCTTCCAACAAGATTTGTGTTTGGCTTTATAGAATAGAAATTCAATGATGAAGTAGATTTATCACATACTCAACACCAAGTTTGAGGCTAGGCATGAGGACTAGATAGGTAATCATTCCATGCCACAAAGAAAAAACAAACAAACAAACAAAAAAACCAGCATCCTCTTCTCCCTCCACATTCCTTACTCATGACTGTTCCAGGCTATTCCTCTTGAATACTTTTTAGTGGTCAAAGACAAAGTAAAAGACAGTTCTTGAATAATTCTATATGGCTTTGTAGACAAAACTACGTTGATGTGGAACTTAAGGCCTCTACCACACACATATACACACATATATGAATACATATTACATATATTTAAAATTGACATAAAAATTATGTACTTTCTATGATACACTTAAAATATAACTTACTCAAGGGTTATTCCTCAAATAGTATTTGCCTAAGAAATTTCTTAAAATCAAAATCACTCAAATTGATTTAATATACTAGAATTGGTTGATGTAATTTTTGACACTAAGAGAATAAAGGAGAAAAAAATAGTGTGATCATTTAAATATATCCAGAAAATACATCTGATAAAATCTAATACCTTTTTATATTAAAAGCAGACTTACCTAGAGATGTAAGGAAATATCGTTGACATGGTAAAAGCTTTCCAATAAAAAGAAAAACAGCAGTTAACATTTTATTTTGTGGTAAATACTGATAACTTTTTCTCCAAGTTTGTGAAGAGAGCATTCATTTCCATTATCACCAGTTTTATTCAACACTGTACTGGGCATCTTAACAAAGACAGTAAGAGAAAATAAAATTAAATGGCATAAAGAAAACTATAAGTTGTCACTAACCTCCACTAACTACATATAAAATAAGAAAAATATATAAACTATTATAGTTAAAAGTTGAATTTAGTAAGGTTGTTAGAATCATGGTCACTATACAGAAAGCTAATAAATGTTATAGACTAGCAAAATATCAGATAATGAAAATATTTAAGTGCCATTTACAAATGAATAAAAATACTCCAACATTGCAAATCTAATGAAAAATGTGCAAGATTTTTATATCAAAAGCATCAAAACACTGCGAGAAGCCAAGACTTAATATACCATGTTCGAAAATTAGAAAGCTTGATAATATGATTTTCCTGTTTTTCTTTAACCTGTCTCTTATTATCTTTCTTTTACTTCTTATCCTTTGTCCAGTTTCTTTTGTTTTTGTAAATCAGGGTAAGCAATATTTCATCACAGCCTCGTGAAAATTCTCATGCATCATTTGTCATCATGAAACTGTATTTGTGAATTTTTGATCCCACCAATAAATTTCTGGCAAATGTCCAATTAAGAAATTGGTACCATTGGAAATTTGTTTTTAGCTAATTATTTGGAATTTTAAACAAGTTTTTATACAGATGCAGTATTAAAAATGATAACTTGTCTCCTAGGCCAATCTATAAAATCATGTTTAATTCATTATATAATTTACAAATTTTATTTTGTCATAAAATTATGAGAAGGAAAATTGCCCTAATGCTTCTTATTAAACAAAAGACTTAATGATAATCTTTATATAAAAATGTGAGCTAAATGAAATTAATATGAGATGAAGCTACAAGTTTTTTAACTCTTCTATTGTTTGCCAGGCACACTGAGCATTTTGCATAGAATTCTAAGCCTTATAACAGTCCTATTTTCCAGTTTGCTGTTAGTACCCTGAAGCTCAAATTTAAGTACCTTATCTAGAATCCAAGATTTGAAAAGAATCTGAAGGTGACCATTCCTAGGACCCATGTTCTTTCCCCTGTGCCATACTCTGAGGAGACATAGGGAACTTCAGTTCTCTTCCAAAGACTTCATTCTGTCCACATTTCATGAAAGAAAAGAACACTTGAAATAATGTTTTTTCCCAGACCCCAAAGTAAGCTAAGAGATGAGTTTGTCTCCACTCATGGGCAAGGCCCATCCTAAATTCTATTCCTAGAGATATGATAGCCACTTTTCTATTTCCAGTCATAGTGGTACAACTCAGATTTGCATTATCTCTTGTCTAGATCATTGTAATACTCTCCTCACTTGGCTCTGCCTCTGGTTAATAATCTCATATACTGCTATTTGAGTAAACTAATCAGATACTTGCCATCTTTGTATGGTACAGTATTAGGATTGTGAAGATTAAAAGAAAGGATATATGTAAATTTCTTATCATAAGACTGAGCACTTGGCACCCAATAAATACTTTTAATTATAATATTCTATGCAGATTATGCAAGTGACTTTAAGTGACTTTTTTTTTTTTTAAGAGGAAGGCAGGCAGAAATGAATGAGGCATACAGGCAGTGGGCAGGAAGGTAGAGGAGGAAGAGGCATTCTATTAATTTAGCTGTTCATTTTAGTAGTTCACATTGTTTAACCCACTAACCCAGGTGCTTGGACTGCTCCCCAGACACAGGCTTAACATCTGAGCCACCAGGGTGTTCCCATAAATGACTTTTCATAGTTCATAAAGAGATTACCCTTTTCCTTAGATTGGATTCCATTGAACCAAAGTATGGTAAGAGGTTTCACTGTGAATGACTGCCTAAGAAAATGCTCCCTGGGGAAATTGGTAGTGAAGGAGTCAGGACATGGAAAGGGAAAGAGCCAAGCAAAGGCATAATTGCAGGTGAAATCTCATCACTAACCAGATCTCAGAAGAGTCCTGAAGTATTTATTACAACTCAAATTTACTCCATTCTGTGACAGGTAAACTGAACTGACTTTTATATTCCTGGTCAGGCATTGGCTATGGAGCCATCCAGAGAGGAATATTAAGTTCTCAGAGTTCCAGTACCCTTTACCACCACTACGTTCACTCCTTCATTTTCTCGTTCCCTCCCATAGCTCATTCCGCTGATAGTCACCCTCCTGCATCCTTGACTTTTGTTGGAATTTATTTCTTTATATTCCACATATGTGTGAAATCACCCTGTATTTCTCTTTTACTTTCTGACATTTCACACAATATAATCACCTTCTGTTCCATCCAGGTTATTATAAAGGGCAAGATTGCATCTTTTTAAATAGCTGCATGGATTCCATTGAGTATATATACCATAGCTATTTTATCCAGTCGTCAACTGGCATTTAGGTTGTTTCCATGTCTTAGCTATTATGAATTGTGCTGTTGTGAACAGAGGGGTGCAGATATTTTTTTCTCATTAGTGAGTTTGTATTCTCTGGTTATATCCTAGTAGTGGGATCACTAGATTGAATGGTAAAGTCATATTTATTTTTGCCTGGTTACTTTCTAACGTCCTCAGATGAAAAAAGGTAGAGGAGTTTATTTGAATTGTTTATATTTGGGCAGGTCGGGGGGGGACCATTAATTTTGGAATCATGTACATTCCAAGGACTAGGTCAGAAGATCTTATATTAAAAGGAAGAGTTTTTTTCTTTTCTAGCCATTTTGGGGTATTGTTAATTTTGTTGTTCTTCCAGAGGCAACAGTATGTCATGGGGGTTTGTTGTGCTGGCTCTGGGGTTGACCACAGAGCTTCTTTTCACAGCTTCTTATTAGCTGACCTACGGTCTCTGGAGCTTTCTTTGTGTCCAAGTCTGGTAATATCCTTTCACATTGTGATCAGAAGTCGCCAGCACCCTTTAAGTAGATGAATGATGCTTTTGCCTTGTTTTCAAGTGATTATTACCCTAGGGAAGTGTGTCAGGCATTTATTCAAAAGACTATCTGAAAACTTATTGGCATAAAACAATAATCACTAGTTTCCTCACAGTTTTGTGTATTGGCCATTTGGAAAGGGCTCAGCTGGGACAATTTGATTTTATGCCAGGATGGTTGCTAAGTGTACTTAGACAAAGTTCATCAGTGGCAGTCAGCTTTGGCTTGTTTGGTTTTGGAAGACCTCATTCGTAGATCTGATGATTGGCTAAGAGTGAAAGCTGGAGGGACCTTTGTTCTCCTTTGCTGTTCTCTTTATGTGGCCCCTTCATGTAAGTTTCCTCATGTGCAACAAATCTGGAAGTCAGTTTTGGATATGTTAAGTTCTAAATATTCATTATATTCAACATTTTTGCCCTACTAAAGGTTTCTTTATTTATATTTTTATCTCTTGAATTCCACTGTTTTGTTTTTATGCATTTTAATGGAAAATATAGAAAATGTTGTAACCTTTAGTGGGGGGTCCAATAAAAATCATACTGCTTCCTTGTCAGGATTCTGAAAAAAAGTGACAAATAAAACAAAAGGATGGCCAACAGATATCAAAATGCCAGTTTTATTATTGTCAAATGCTAAATTGGTGGACTTAGTTTGAAGGTCAAAAGAACCTGCAAGAAAAGCTCAAGAACTAACTGGGCTTTCTAACAGGACAGCGGGATAGTGCTGGCCTTGGCCAGGGCCCCAGCTGGTAGGGAGAAGAAAGAGCTGCCCTGGGAGAGCAGTGGAGAATAACTAGCTGCTTCTGTGGGCAAGTCAGCCTCAGAAGGAATAAAGAAGTTTCTGGCTATTTATTTTGCTTATTTTCCTCAAAATTATACCCTCAGGTCAGAAAGAGTGAGTACACAGGTAGAGAGATGACAAAGTATATACACACTTAGAAAGAAGCATCAAGAATGGTGGAAAATAATTGTTCTAACAAATACACAAGACTTTTGTTTGGTAAAAGCATATTATTGGCACTACTTTCACATTTAACTGCTATTTTTGGCCCCTAAAGCAATCAAAAATAAAAGTAATCATAATTCTTAGAAAGACACTGCTTTAAACATCTTTGGTGCACCCTGATGGAATACTGAGTGAGTGTAGTCCATATACATCCCAAGGTCCCTATGGAGAACAACTAGCATGAATAACTAAATTAAATAAATAACTAAATAAATAAATAAATAAATGCTTCTTAAAAAGCTAAATGATATATGTTAGTCTTTATTTTCATATGCAAAAGAACAACCTAAAATTTACTCATGTGTACTCAGAAATTGTTAAGGAGTGGAAGAGGAAGCTTAGCAGGTGTCAGCACATAGATTGGGCTTGATTCTTTTGAGGACGATAAAAGGAAATGGTGTAGGACACACTCTGAATTCAGTTTCCCGAATAACCACAATAAAAATATGAGCTCAAAACAGTTGTGTTGCTGTTCAGAGTGAAAAGTTAAGGAAGAAAAGGAGACATTCAGTGTGCTTTTCAAAGTTCACAAATGAAGGATTCTAACTTTTTTAAGTGAATAAGCCAGCATCAAGTGAGCATCGGATATCTTACCACAATTTCTTCTCCTTTACTGCAATGCACATGGCGTGAGGAATCTGCTGCTGTGATCTGGCCCCTGAAGAATGAAGTAGGTAAATGAATTCTATTGTATCCCAAGCAAAAAAATAGCCCCATAAATGTCAGTCACTCTGGTGGGGTGTCCCAGTATATGAACTACAGGATTGGGAGTACATACAAATTCTTTTTTGATAATTCCACTTTGAATGGAAGTTCAAGAATACATACTACCTCCCACTGGATATGTTAACTATTTTTTAATGATGTTATCTAATATTTTAACAATGTATGCAGAGCAGCAGAGCAATGAGTTTGTTGTTTAAATATCTTCTATGCTGTGTCATAACAAATTACTTTCTAAATGTTGCCAATTTGGCAGACAAAGCTGATTATTTCCTGCAGTCACACTGCATATGTGCACAAGATTATAATTAATGATCAGGATGCCAGCCATACTTTAATAATGATCCTTCAGTGTTTAAGAACCTATTAGAGCAACTGACATTTGTGCCCTCTATTGGGGCAGAGTTGAGAGAAAGGAGGCAGTGATTCTGGATAGATCTATCAATGTCAAAATCAATAGTTTGCTGATTTTCATTATAAATTTGAGGATTCTGGAGGAGTTATCGACAAAGCTGCTGCTGTGAATATTAACAGAGTGTTTATGTAGCTTCATTGAAGCAGTGCAAGTGATAATTAGATTGGAATTGGTCTTTTGGCAACTTTGCAATATTTGCTTCCTCAACATACCAGCATGGCACAGAAGGACTCTAAGGAGATTAGTGATGTATTTCAGAAGAATTATGTGAGTACCAAATATCAAAGATGTTTAATCAAAATGAAATGAGATTTATCAATTCTCATTGCCCAAGATTTAGATTTTTCAAAAGACCTTCTTGTCTTTCCCTTTCTTAACAAAATATGGCCATCAAATGAATGTTCTTAAGTAAAAATGATGGCATTGAACATAAAATAAGAGCCAGAGAGGGAGGAGGGGGAGAGAAAAATTACAATGTTTCCAAATGTGACCTCTTTTAACAAAGTAATCTAAAACTCTGGAATTTCAAAGCAATTAAAGTTCAAAATAAAGCCTTGATTCAACCAAAGAATTTGTCAAAGGATAATTTAGATTGTCTAGCTTTAAAAATGGAGTTTAATTTGATTGCTATTTAGTACTGTCTCTTGTATATCTATAAGTCCCATGGACCTTGTAGATGTTGCTTACTATGATTCTAAAAGCTTTCATAATTACTTTATCTTCTTTCCCATCTTCCTATAATATATCATTCACTGATTATTTACTCTTCATTCCTTTGCTATCATTTTACCTCATAATCTGAGTGTAACTTTTCTTTGAAGGAAAGTCTTAATTTCATTATGACTATCTTACAGTGCTGTACATATAGTGTACACTGTGTGTTCTAACTATGTGAATGAAAGAAGTTTTATTTCTGGGATAAGTGTCAATGGGAACTAATTAGCTTTATAAGAGTCAATTTGGGAAACTGAAATGATCATTCATAAAATTATATTTTATATTCTGTTTTCTGTATTCCTATACTTTTACCAAACAAGATCTATAATTCTTCATTCGCATTTAATGTTAGATAACTCTGAATACATTTTAGGGCTATTACCCCTCTAGGGATATTTAGATTTTAATCAAATTCTAGTGTGGAAGCTGAAGGCGTAAAGACATTAATCAAGGGAGAAGATTTCAGAGTTCATAAGGACTTTTCTAATGACCTGACTTTCAGACATGATGGTGATAGCACCAAGAGTTCATTCGCTCATCACTGACAGCCAAACACAGAATGAGTATTGATACTGAGTAGTAAAAGGCTTTTTACTCAAGGATTGATCACCAGAGAAAAGTGGTAGGCTAACACCTAAAACAACCATCTCATTTCTCAGGTGGGATTAGGACTTTTTAAAGAGGCAAAGGAAAGGGGCTTACACGCAGTAATTTGGGTAGAGGATTTGGGAAGGAGGGGAACAGACCTGCAGGAGCTAGAATCTGTTTTGTTATTATTCACGATTATCCCAGGTGGCACCAGGCTGCATTACTTAACCTTTGATTCCAGCATTTTAGGGTTGATTTTGCTCCAGCATTAGATTGATTCTGCTTGAGAGGAAAAAAAAAAAAAAAAAAAAAAACTAGTTATTTTGTTAATCATTGAATTTGTGAGGTCACCTTCAAAGGTACAGGTAGTGTATTAGGTAGGTTTGCAGTAACCAAGAGATCTTGAAGTGAAATTAACAAGCAATGCTACCATGTTTTCCAGTTTTTGTAGAAAGTATAGCTTAAGATTTCACTTAAAGAGCAGCATATGAAAATAATGCTTTTTTTTTTTTTTTTTTTACAACTTAACTTCTTAGGCCAATACTTCCCACCTTCTGTACAATATTGGAAATATAGTTTTGTAAGACTTATTTGGCAATTATTTATTGAACACTGTCTGTTCTCAACCTTTGTTAGGAAAAATGTGAGATATATCCTTTGTCCTTGTAAAATACATAATGGCAAAAAAAAAAAAAAAAAGGAAAATTCAGTACTGAGCTTCAATGGAATTTAAAAGAAGCTCAAAGAAAGGACTGGAGAAGTAGGGCTTCCTGAACTGTGTTTGAAGAATAGACATGTTATATAGTAGCCTGAAACTTTGTATAATGTCACTTGGGTCTGAAGAAAGGTCATCTACAGGAGAAGAGCCAGTACTCTCATGGAAATTACTGTGTTGTCTTTCTTTCTGTGGCCAGTCTCAAATGTACTTGAGATCCTCTTCTTCAGGAGTGGCTTGTGTTTATAAACTTTATCCTGACATTCCTTTTAATTTCTGATAGTATCATGCTATGCAAAGTGGTTTAAGTACTAGAAACTTTATCGCCACTTATGAACTTGTTAGCAATTCAAAATTTTAAGAGGCAGTGTAACCATATAAATCAGAAGCATCTTTTTAGCAAATCTCAGGTGATTCATATTCATGGTGAGTTTTAAGAACTACACTCTAGACAAATGTCAGAGCAGCCTAGAATCACTTGACAAGTGATAATTACTTAATAAAATTCTGATGCCCAAGCATCATAGACTTCATACATAGGCATTTAAGCAGAGTCTGATGAATGTTAGAACCTGGACATTAGACTTGTTTCCTTCCTTCCTCCTTCCTTCCTTCTACCCTGTTTCCCTCCTTCCCTCCCTCCCCTTTTGTTTTTGTGTTAGAGGAAGGGAGAGGAGGAAGTATTTAAGGAAGAAAGAGGAGGAAAAAACATCATTATTTATGTGGTTGTTCATTTTGGTTATTCACCCTGGTCCCAAACCTGGGTCCTTGGGCTGTATGTGGCCCCCACATCAGCATCTCAACCACCTGAGCCACAAGGATGTACCCTAGAATTGTTTCTGAAAACTGCCCAGGTGGCTCCAGTGTGCACTCCTGTTGAATGTCAGTGTATGAGATGCTACCACAATAGCACTTGGAGCAGCAGCAGGTAGAATTTAAGAGTATCTCTTAAGACTTTATATTTCAGATTGCCTAAGCTGCTTTACAAATTCTCACTGAGTGCACAAAAAGTATTAGCATATCCTTTTAATCTGTGTGTGAAAATTTAATTAGGCATCAGTTGAGCAGCTGCTCTTAAGACTGGCTTTTCCTTTCTCAAGATTTCTCTACAGATAGGTTGGGCTGTGTAAAATGTAAAACATTGGAGTTTTGGGTTCCCTTAAGGAATATGCAATAACAACATTTGATCAAAGATAAATATGATGAAATGAAATAGTACATACTATGAAAGAAACCTTCTCCCTATATGAGAATTCTACTGAAATTCCCTTGTGCTTGAGCAACTTCCCTAATGAATAAGGATGTTTTTATATTTTTAATTAATTATTTTTTACATAATTCTTGAAATTTAAATAGAAAAACATTATTTAATCATTTATGGTGATGAACTAGCCATGTTTTTAAAAAAATGTGAAGTACTCAAGTGAGTAGAATGTTACATGTTAGAAATTTGGGGAAATAAAAGAGACTCATTCAATACGTATGTGTGTGTGTGTGTGTGTGTTTCTGTTTGTAACCTGTTCTTTAGCTATTCATCTATTGCTGGACACTTAGGTTGTTTGCATGTCTTGAGTATCATGAATAATGCTGAAATGAACATGAGACAGCAGTTATCTCTTCATGATCCTTATTTTACTTCCTCTGGATAACTATCCAGAAGTAGCATGGCTGGATCATATGTTTGTTCTATTTTTAATTTTCCCCAGTTTTAAAAGATATAATTGACATATAACATCATATCGATTTAAGATATACACCATAATGATACATGTGTATATTGGAAAATATTGCCATAATAAGTCTAGCTAACATCTCATATCATTAACATTTTTTCTTGTAATGAAAACTTCTGAAATTCACTCTTATCAGATTTCAAATATATAATGTAATATTGTTAATTATAGCCCCCATACTGTACATTACATAACCAGAACTTATTCATCTATAATCGGAAGCTTGTACCCTTTACCCATTTTGCTCAACACTTTCTCATACAGCACCTCCTCTGTCAGCCACCAATTTACTCTCTGAGTTCAGTTTTTTAGATTTCGCATATACTCAAATCAAAGAGTATTTGTCTTTTTCTGTTTGACTTATTTTACTTATAATGCCCTTGAGATTCATACAGCCTGTTGTGAATGGCAGGATTTCCTTTTTCTATGGTTGAATAATATACTATTGTATCTTTTAAAAATAGTGATTTTGTTTTGCTATAGATGGTAAAGTGGAATTGATGGATCAGATAATAGTTCTGTTTTAATTTTGAGGCTTCTCCAAACTGTTTTTCATAGCAATTATACTTATTTATGTTCTCACCAAGAATACACAAGTGTTCCTTTTTCTCTACATCTTTGTCAACACAGTTGTTGTCTCTTGTCTTTTTGATAATAGTCATTCTAGGAGACGTGAGATGATATCTCATTTTGTTTTTGGTTTGTATTTCTGTAATAACTAGAGATGATGAGCAGCTTTTTCATGCACCTGTTGTCCATTTGTATATCTTCCTTGGAAATTCTATTCAGTTCTTCTGCGCATTTTGATAAAAATTCTTATGTATATATGTGTGTATATATATATATACACATATAGATATGGTTAAGACTATAGTACACCCCAAAGTGTACCAAAGCTTTATAATTAGCTCAAACACATGAAGTGTTCTGAACTGAAAGCATATATCAAAAAAGTACATGTATCAAAAAGATAAGCAAAGTGAAGCAGGCTGCCAGAAATTTCTTTGAAATCTGTTAAACTTCTTAAAGCATGGAAAAGTAGGGACTTATTAATTGTTTTAAGAGGTTTTAAAGGTAAATTATTAAATATAAAGGGCTAATTGCCAAATAGTACCAAAGCTGTGCCTGCTCATGTTAACACAATCACAATACAAATTCTAACCAATAATGTATACTTATAAACTAATTTAGTGCAGGGTTCTTTGTAGGTGAGAAAATCACAGGAATGAAAGTGAAAGTGTTTTTAATGATGGTCCTACTTCCAGTCCCTACTCACCCCAAAGGTTGTGATAGTTATGGAACTTTGGGGTGCCTCAAGTTCTGTATTTGGTTTAGTTGCTTCATGTATATTTAGTTATCAACCAATTAAAATATCAGAAGAGCAAACCAATTTATTTCTATAGATTTTGAGGTGATTGGATTTAATCTGCAATAGCAGATTAAATACTGTAATCATTGCTAAATACTCAGATACATGTAGTGTGGATACTTAAGCAACATACAATATTTAAGAAGCATAAATAAATTGAGTTTGATAAAAGAAAACTGGTAACACCATGATAAGATATTCGCTTAGAATTTTTATTCCATTGTTATAAGTTATTTGATTTTATATTCTCTTAATATTTTAGTTTTAAAATAAAAATTGCTGCCCAAAATTAACATTTTAAAAATTTTATTATATATAAATATATATGATATCCAAACTAGTAAGGACCTGAATTAATTAGCATAAGGAAATTCTTTGTTTTTAACCTCCTACACCTTTGCAAGTACCCTCCAATCCTCCCTACAGATATACACAGAGTTGCATGCATAGTCTTTGTTTTTAACAAGTAAAGAGACATGGACATAGCTGTAGGTTGAGATAGAGATGGAGATAAGTGAGAAAGAATAAAAAGAGCAAGAGAGAGCAAGGGAGAGGAGGAAAATAATGAAACCTATTGAGAAAATGGGGAAATAATCTGCAGAATATAGATAATTTGGTAATCTTTAGCAATTTAAAAATAACAGCATTATTGAGATACAATTTACCTTTTACAAAATTTACAACTTCAGAGTATACAATTAAATAGTTTTTAATATGTTGCCAGAGTTTTGAAATAATCACCACTCTCAGTTTTAGAACAGTTTAATCCCATTATCTATTATTCCCTATTCGCCCTTAAACTCAGTCCCCAAACAATTACAAATATACTTTACCTCTGAATTTTAAAAATTCTGGTTGTTTACTATAAAGAGTACAGTGCTCAAAATATAGGAGAGACATGATGAGTTCAATTCATTTCGTTTGTTTCACATTTTTTCTTCTGCCTATCTGTGTGTGTGTGTGTGTGTTAATTACAAGTATACTTCCTTTTAAAAATAAAAATAAAACAGTATTCTGCATATTTTGTATGGAAACTCTATGAGGACAGGTAGTAGATATCCTAATCTCTTAGTTCTCTTTAGTACCTGATATGCAGGAAGTAGTCAATTATGATTTTTTTGGGTTTATTTATTTATGTTTTTTAAAGGAAAGGTGCAGGCAGGAATGAAGGTGAGTAGACAGACAACAGCAGAGAGGAGAGAGCAACATTTTTATTTATTTTTATTTAATAGTTTATCTTGGCTCTTCTGGTCTGGGAGGCTAGCACTCGTCCTTGGCATATGTGGACTGTACTCATCTGGAGGTAGCAGACCTGATGTCTTTTCACCAGAGTGTGCCTAATTATTATTTTTTTTTTTTTCAATGAATCTATATACAAGTGAACATACTCTTTCAGATACTAGAGAGTTCAAACTGGGAAGGAGGATTGGAGACCCAGCACAGAGAGAATGCGGATCATTAAAAAAAAGTGATTTTAATTATTTTACTGAATCTTATGTAACTAGGAAAGTCTGAAGATTTTACTTGGGTTCAGCCCTTTGATTATTTCTGGACTTCTTCCTGGAGTGTACAAATGGCATGACATAATTTCTATCACAGGATTTCTCAGGATGTTTCATAGCTGACTAGTCATTTTTCGGTAATACTTTCTAGAGTATCACATTATCTTTTGACAGATTGGTAATTAACCTAGGTCTTCATTAGATAGAGAAGCAGATATATGGGGTTTAAGCAATTTTAAATTGAGATTATATATTCATAATCAAACTGGGAACTAATATGTTAGTGATGAGTATTACAGGACTTAGTAATTTCATTTACATTCATTCATCCAACAAACATTATTCACAGTTCCAGGCACCTTATTTATGTGCTAAATAATTTTTGCTAAAGTATTACTGTGACATTTGACACACTATTATTTTTTATCTGTTGGGCATAAGGTTGAATTCAGCTTGATATGAATGTATCTATGCTTCCTCTTAGCCAGTTAAGGGCATGTATTTAGAATTCTTTAACACTTGTATTTGTCAGACAGTGAGTCGGTAATTAATAAATAGCTTTTAATTGATAGATGCCTTTTATCTGAGATATTTAATATATTGCATTAGAAAGGATGAGCTATGTTATGCTGAGGAAACAAACTCAGTAGTTGATAATGGTAGGTTATATTATCATTTCCAATTATTTGAGCTCCTTCAAGATCATGCATTTCTTTTGGTTTTCATGTAACTTATGCAGCCTCCTGTGGAATAATGTATATCCCTACCTCATAGACATGAGACTAGGCCATTTGTCTTGCTTTTTCCTATGGACTGTGAATAGATATGCTGTGTACTACACTCAAACATGCACTTTAATAGCCATCATGACATTCTACTCTGGTTCTTTTTCCCTTTAGCATTAGTCTAAGATTGCTTTCTAAGTCTGTTTCCTGTGATGGAGAATATACGTAGTGTAGAGATTCAGAACTGTGGTTGATCTGTAGCCATCATGTAACAGTAGACAAATAAAAATGTGTAAACCACTACAATTTGGAGATTGTTCATTCCTGCAGCTTTATCTAACAAAAGCTGATTAATAAAAGTGACATTTATTTCCCACTCATTCTACATTTCCATGTACATGCTCTATGCTCTGTTTTTCATTGTCCTTTCTTAGGGACCCAGTCTCCTAGCAAAAATACTTCCAGTTGATGAGGCAGAAGGAAGTGACATTATAAATCATTTGCCATCAGTGAAGTTCTTCCTCCTGGAAGGGACACATATCAAATTTGCTCATATTTCAATGATGAAATCTAGTCACATGTCTTAGTTTAATTAAAGTGAAAGGAAGAGAACTGGCAAAACTGGCAAATAGTGAAATGATCATGGCATATATAAAAGTCCAACACTTATACTGTCCTTTAGAGTTGATTGAATGGATAAATCTCTGTCAAGAATTCAGGTCTGACTTTGGAGCATTCTGTCAGAAAATAACAACATGCAGAATATAACTAATATAGAATACAACAGGATTAGAGAGAAAAGAAAACTAATTGTATTTATAATTTGAGTAGTCTCATGACTTAGAAATTTACAGTTAAGGACAAAACCTAGACTATTCTTATGTATTCCTTTTAATGAAATTTTGTGATGATGTTGTTTCTTCACTTTAAAATATGGTGGCCAGTACCAATGTGTGACTGCTGAGGCCTTGAAATATGGCTAGTTAAAATGAAGAACTTCAAATTTTTTAAATTCAAATTAAATTTAAATAGCCAAAAGTGACTATTTTATTGGAAAGTTCACATTTAAAAGCAAATTCATGTGTTTAGACAAAATAGTTTCTATCTCTTCTTAGGTTGCCTTTGGAAAGCATTAAACTTGCAGCTTTTGCTATTTTACATTTTCCTTCTTTATGGATGCAGCGTTTCCCAATATATGAGTTTGCTTGCTACCATCCTCAGGACAATCAGAAATACACTGAGGTGGTCATTCATAGCCATCAGGTCGTAGTCTGGAGAAGCATGCCTTATGATGACCCATCGACTTCTTGGTAAGGAGGATGCGTATGAGTCCTCAGAAAATTTTTTCTGATTTCAAGTTAAAAGGTAGGCCTCATTTATAGATCAAAACATTGGGAGCTATTCCTAATTCCATTTTCTTTCCCACAGTGACATCCTAATGAGTCAGAAAATCCTATTCCTCAAAATATGTATAAATTTTAAGCACTCATCATACCTTCTCTTGCAACTTTCTAAGGTATAACGCTATCACCTTTCTCCTGGACTGCTGTCATTCTTATTAATGTGTCCTTTATTTCCTAATGGTTTCCCTCTTTCTTTACTGTCTTTTCCCAAGACAAATAAAAGTAATCCTTTAAAACAATACATATCTCATTACTCTCCTGAACTAATCCCTGTGAAGCCTACCAGTTCTTAATCATATGCTTCTGACTACCTCTTCACTCTAACTAAATAAACTTCCTTGAACACATCAAACAGCTTTCCATCTCAGGCCCTTAGCACCTGCTGCTGTTTCTAGCCTGAACAATTTCTGCGGCTTCTTTTTTTTTTTTTTTTTTTTTTGGTATTCAAAATTCTGCTCAACTCTCTTCCAGAGGCCTTTCCTGATCACATTTTCTAAAATTTCTCATTTTATCTTCTTTCTTTCTTTTTTTTGTTTATTTTTTTGTTATTTCTACCTGATTTGATGTTACATGTTTTTTATTTAGACTCTTGTTTGTTTTAATTAATTGTCTTCAACTGCAATGTAAAGCATAGTAATCCCTGAAACATTGTTTCATTTAAAGCTATATCCCCATTTCCTAAAGTAAGAAGATATAGTGGCTAAGTAAATACTTGTTGAATGAATGGAATTCTGAATAATTGTGAAAGTATCAATTTTATACTTTGGGAAAAAGAATGTTGATATTTAACAGTAAGTTTCCTTAGATCAAATCCATTAAGAAATCATTGCTTCCCTGTTTGGTAATTCCAGAGGCAATTAATTATGAATAGAAGACAAGTTCATTTTAGGTATACTGTGTTTTTAAATTATGCTTTTCTAGCCCTTTAGACAAATGAACATAGGAGTTTTGGTATCCAGACTGTCAGTTTCTAGAAACTTTCAAGATATGGATTTTTCAAGTAATCAGGTTGTCATTTAGTAGTTCATATTTTACTTGTAAAGTTACTTATTAAAAGACATTTGCCCACATATAGGTTTGGTTTTTTGTAAGTTAAAATTACTTTGATGAATATTAAATTAAAAACAAAATAAGAGGCATTTACCAATTTTAATCCATGGACAATATACAATATGTAGGCAACTGCCCAGAGATTTTTCAATTACTTTATCTGATCCCAAAATGTCTTTCAAGATTTATTTAATAAATCTTTAGTCACTGATTAATGAAGGAAAAGTGTTTTGAATATTCCGCATTTTCGTGACTCATTAAGGGCATCTTATTTAGGAAAAAAGAATGCCTTCAGGAGGCCACAGGGTCTCTCAGACATTGTACAGTGTGAGTGCTCATCTGATCTTTTATAGTGACCCAAGATGAATTTTCTCCATGTAACTGAATAAAATGGGTTCCCCATATCTTCTTGTTCTGTTGACCTCATTTTGTTCCTATATCTCACCTTGACACCTGTTTCCGCATCATGACTTGAGGCATGGCTTGTCACAACAGGTCCAGGTCTCTTTCTTCTGTTCAGATTGCTTCCTCTTAAAGTCTGAGGGCCTGGTCTAGAAATTCCACCTGCAGTCTCCCTCTGACTGCACTTGTCATGTATCCTCTTCACTGAACCTGGCCTTCAGAATTCATGGGTTTCAGTTTTGTAATACTAAATATCGTACTGTTTACAAGGAACGTTCCCTAGGTCTACTTCTCTATTTTATTAGATTTGCTGGCTATTGAACCACACAAAAGAAACTCTATTCTTACTTAATGCTCAAAATTTTTGAGTGTTTCCCACTTGTCAAAATTGAAAAATAAGGTTCAAAGAAATTGAGTGATTTTCCCAAATTTCACTATACTAATAATTGATGAAATTTGGGTTCAATATAATTTCTATTATTATTGTCATTATTATAAATTCCTTCATCTTTCTGCTATTTTATTAATATAAAACATATATTTAAGAGAAAAATTCAAATATGCCATAAATGTCCCAAGGAAGGGGGGCGGGGTGTGTGAAGGGCACTAAAGCACTGTTACTAAAACTAAAAAACTGATACTAAATTCTTAACATTAAATTCTGCTCTTATCATTCCAGGAAGGAGCCTTTGTGTTATATCATTATTCTTTCCAGGTTTAACTAATTTAAAGGTGACTTGAATAAAATATTCATTAAAGCTGCAGCAGACATTTATCTATGATCTCTAACAAAGCTGCTATTAACTTTCAATTGACTCACAGTTGTAGATTGAACCTTGCCTAATAAATTATCCGTTCCTTTCTAAACCTTCCTGGTAGAGTTTTGATTTACTTTAAAAAACAGACTATAGATACTCCTCCATAGCAAGATCTGATTTCTTATTTCTTAAATCACTGTAATACTTCCAGCCAATATTATTCCTACTATTTCAGCAAAGAACATCTCCATTAAGTACATCTGAAGCTCTCTATTTTAATTGCTGGGTGTTTTTTTTTTTTTAAATAATAAATCTAGTTTTCCTTATAGGGAATAACAATGCCAAATGGTTTTTAAAAGATTCAGAAATGTTCCCAGGTGAACTAATTATGTTCTTTTATTTCTATAGCTGTTATAATAGAACCTTCTGAGAATCTTTATGATGAATCTGTATCCCTTGTCTCTCCCCTAAAACTCATTACTAATGTCTCACACAAAAAAAATACTTTTATGCTTACTAAAGAGTTAAGTGCTCATCATCTATCTGAATCTAACCTGCCAAAATGTCCAAATTCTAATTGATTTCCAATTATATTTTAACACATAATGAAACCTACAGAAGAGCTAAGAAGGTACAGCTATGAGGGCAAAATTAGAACTTCATACCCCCTTTGCTCTAGATATCTCCACTCTCTCTACCCCACTTTATTCTATATCCAGAGAAAGATTGTTTCATGAGAAATCTAGCAGTGACTTCATATGATCTCTGACTTCTGGTTGGGTTTGGTCAAAGGAGGGAGCTAATTCTGGGCATTTGCCTTGCAGGGAAAACACTCTCTGTATAGCATTTTTTTGGATTGGCTGGGACCCTTAAACTGAGATCACTATTCCTCTCAAGGTATTCTTTTCTATATGCTTCCTTCTTCTGGTTCTGGTAAAGATTTATTTGTCTCTTTAGGCCTAATGAGATAGAACAACTTCATTCCTATTAATCTCAGGATACTATACTATCCTTCTGGTGCCTCTGCACTCATAAAGTGTGCCTTTGTTAAGTAAGCTGTACATGATTTGTTGTAATTTACCTACACTATATATTTCCTACTGGGATCCTGACTGATACAAATAATTTTGAAACCAGATTTCTTTTTTATTGTTGTTTAAATTGCATATAGTTATACTCTCCTAGAAGTCATGAACCATCACTTGGTAACTACACACATTGCTAAATTGGCTCTAGATTTAATAACATCAAAGTACTTCTTTGGGTAATTCTACACTACCAAATTCGTATTTCTTCTGCCTCTCCGATGCTTCAAGTTAGCCTTATTCCTGAAATACACTTACGTATTTCAGAAATGTTATCTCTTTATTAAGTACATTTAAAACTTACAATTTTTATTCAGCAGTTTTTAAGATTAGTCTTGGCATTCATGAAAAAAAATGAATAACTAAGTATGGTGTTCTGTTAATTTAATTTTTAAGCAAATTTTGCTTAATTTTTAATAAATGGCAGCCATTCACTAGGTATTACACAAGTAGTTAGAAGTAAAGTAGAAGGTCAGATTGTATCTTCTCTGTGTTATTTCCAGATGTGAATTTTCTGGTACTCAAAGTGTTACTTTTAACTTTTTCAAGGACTTTGTTTTTTAAGTAAGTAATGGTATCTTTGAATTCTTCTGTTACTTGTACACTCAGTCTTGAGGCAGACAGTGCTTCTGTTGAAATAGAACAGTTGGATGAAACATGACAGCCATCTGTCTGGAGACAGTGGAGAGTTATTCAGGTTAAGATGTTGGCGAGGAAGGAATCACAGAGAAACATTAGGAGACAGGAGACAAAAACAGTGTTTCAATTAGAAACAGACTTACACAAGTATACTAACTGATTTATGATGAAGGGGATAGGTGTGGAGTAGGGAAAAGAATGACCTTTTTAATACTTGGTCCTAGGTGAATTAGTAATTATATATGAAAAAATTAACCTTGAGAAATAATTCACACTATAAAACACATGGATTCTAGTTTGCTCACCAATCTAAATGTGAAAGACACATCGATGAACCTTCTGTGAGAAAAAGTAGAACAGGTTTATGACCTTAGGATATACAAGGTTTTGTTTCAGTTTTGTTTTTTTAACTAGACTCAAAATTGGGAAGAAAAAAATATATTAGTTATAGTATATAAAAAGAAAAACTTCTGTTTATCAAATGACATTATTAAAATAGTGAAAATATATATCACACTGATAGAACAAAGGCCAGATATTTATAGAAAATGAAGAACTAGATCAGATCATAGCTGAAGGCTAAAATTCTGTCTTCATATCTGCTCATCAAGAAAGAAACATGATGGCAAGTGTCAGATTTTACAGTCACTTGTGTCACAGGGAGAGAAAATTCCAATACAATATTTATAAATAGGTGAGATTAATTTTCCAATTTTTTTGTAGCATAGCACCTATATATAATTCTAAAGAGTGAAGAGCTATGAAATGTTTCCAATTCCTAATTGAGCTTAATTTGTTAAACACTGATACTATATATATATATATATATATATATATATATATATATATATATATATATGAGAAGAGATAATCAGTGATAAATATAAATGAAGGAAAAGCAGGCTTTTTTCCCCCGAGTGGGTTATCCCCTTATCCAGCAAATTCATAATATTTTTATACTACTTATTTTACTGTAGTGTTTCAGTCAAACTAGAAAACAAGGTGATTACGCAATAGCGAGTTGCCCACTGTTTACCTGTGGTTCCTCAACAATGGATTTTCTAAAACCTATGTAAATATATTTGATCAAGTAGTCAGTGAGCAAGGGCCCATGTATTCCCTGTAAGAGGGCACATATTATAGAGAGAAAAAGAGAAATTTCACCTTAGTATGTTTAGAAGCAATTTGTATACTGGCAAATATCTATTTATGGAATGTAAGATTAACCTTTTAGAAATAATGCCATTTCTTTAAGGGATTTAGATATTATCCACTTTTAGCTTCAACTAAATAGGAAATATTCAGTAACTTAGGGCAAAAATATATATGTCACCATATTTTAGGATATAAGAACCATCAAGAATTAGATACAAAAAATGGCAACAATGATGTGAAGTAGATATGAATTAGGAAAAATAATAGTCTCAGGGCATCTCTTTGTGGAACCAAAAGCGCCTCAGTACACAATGTGTAACATAAGGTATCCAAGCAGGACATAAAGTTTATCTTTCCTTCACCAGACTCTTTAATATGAGGGATTTATGACCAAGTACAAAGTGGGGAAGGTTCTGACTTCATCCCCTAATATTCAGAGAAAGCTAAATGTTCTCCTTAAAAGCGCTCTCTTTTCAATTGTCCTGTCTTCTCTCTTTAATTGTTCTGTCTTCCTACCCATACAAAAGGGACAATATCTTACATGCCCTCCATCTTTTAGAAACTTACTATTTTCTCTCTTCTCTTCTCTTCTTCTCTGTTTTCCTATAATTAAAAACTGCCTTATTCTGCCAATAGTGTACTCAAAGCAATTGTTTTTCCTGTCTCCTTGCTCAGTGTATTATAACCAAGAGAGTCAGGAATTACATTCCACATTGTACACAATTTGAAAAATGACTCATTCTCAGATACTTTTTGACTTTAATTTACATGTTGCAATTTTATATGTAGCTTTTTGTGGTAGCTACCTGGGGGCAATTACCACATGGTATAGTGGAATCCTGGAATTGGCTACATTCAAACTGATTGTGAGACATGTGTGGAGGTCCACATTCTGTCTGATTTCCACCTCAGATTCAGTGTGCACTTAGGAGAGAATTACATAGGCAGAAAGAGGCTCCTTGGTTCAGCAGTAGTCTCATTTTCTATATTCCGAGGCACACAGTCTTTTCTGTAGCACCCTTCTTTTCTAGAAGTCCCAAAACTAGTCTGGTTGGAATCACTAGCACCACACTGATAGACAGTGCTTCCAAAAGCATGCTTGCTATTTTTCTGGTCCTCTGTCACTCTAGAAAAGGAACACATGTTTTACCTACTCTCCACAATTTATTTTCTAGCTTCAGAATCCGTTACATTCCTGTTCTCTTTGATCCCCTTGAGGATGATTTCTAAAGCAAAGGGAATGCATTTGTTTTGTGGCCTGTCTGATCTGAGTCAGAATCAACAGTCTACTCATGTCTTTGTTATGTTATCATCTCAACTTAGTTCATGCACTAGTTACATAGCTATTATGCATCTGTATTTCATTTTCTGGTAACTGTGTTTTCCCCATTCTAGTTTGGGGACCTCTACTGAGTCTCTGTTTTCTCTCAAGAGGATATGGAACTCTCATTTATATAGAAGTAATGGGTAGGCCTTAACTCTAGTTAATAATCACTTCCTGGCTGATATGATCAGTATTGTCTGTTTTTCTCTACTTATTTTGATGACTTGATTCTGAATTTAAAAGAGAAAAGCTAGAACTATTCTGAAGTACCTTAAATGTATCTCTGTCGACAATATTTCTAACGTTCAGAGAGTACAATGCTAGTAGAATATAATAGTTCTGGTAACTATTTTCTGCTGGCGACAGTAGACATTAATACAAATTCTATTAAAGAGTTTTGACAATGTGTGCCGTATCTTGTAAACATTTGATTTTTCAACCCGATGTTAGGCATTCATCCTTCCTAATGAGATAATTAGACTTACTTGCCTGTTTCATACATAAGTACTGTTGTCATTTTTATCTGAAGTTGTAAAAATCAGAAAACAGAAGGGGTCAGACATTAAAGCTATAGTACTTTAGCATAGTAATATTTTAAAACCAGTAGAAATGTGTTTGAAAGTATTCATGACCTACTTTCAGTTAGAGTCGCCCTGTCCCTCACAGATCCAGTAAACTTGACCTTAGCTGTGTGTCCGTGGTCTTAGGAGAGTCCAGAAGCTTTTTGCTTATTTTTTTGTGAGATCATTCATCCAATTCCATCATTCTGTTTACAACTGTATTGTATTTTCATACCAAACCACCTAGATTGCACGGTTATCATAGGTATCTAAATACTTGTTCATAACAAATAACTGTTTTCTGATCATCTATATTGAAGATTTAAAGAGCAGAGAATGTTGGAAAGGAGACATTATTAGGAGAATTCTAAAGTATAACTTCATATTCTGCGATCTGCTGGTTCTACCTTCAGGTATTTTCTTTCTTCTTTCTTTTATTTCTGCTCCAACTTAAAAAAAAAAAAAAGAAAAGCAAGAAAGAAAATCTTCCCTTAGTCTCCAGCTGGCTTATTCTGATCAAGCCATACCTAAGGCTTTTTGCTCCACCTAAGTATTATAGACTTTTTTCTCAATAAAGTCACTGTTCTTGCAAACTTTTCTGATCTAAACACTTTCCTTCTTTGATTTATAGATTGATCTCTATTTAGTCAAAATAATAGATATAATGATTTATATTGAACTCCCTAGCTGTCTGTTTTCCTTTTCTGAGAGACGTTTTACTCTTACTGGTAAGCACACTTGTAGTTGTCCCAATCTGGACCTGATGGACAAGTACTCCTTTCCTCACCTGTTGTTTCATTTGTGTTCACTGTTTCTACAAGGATGATTTTCGTATAAAATAAGAGTGTTCTTTAGTTAAGGGTATGGAGGTTGCTGTAAATCTGTTAGAGTCTCTCAAATATTTAAACTTCTCTTTGTAGGGAAAAATAATTTATATATATAAATAAATTTTGACATATATGTATATATAAATGCATTTCTACATATATCAACTCTCTCTATCTACCTATCTATATATACATATGCACAAACACATAGAAATATAGATATATACCAAGGATTATAAGGAAACATATCAAGATAGTTCCAGTGGCTATTAGTAACTAATATAATTATTTGAAATTTTTGTATTTTATAATTTGTTAAAAATTCTAAATATATGTGTAGGTACTTAAGTGTATATATACACACACACATACACACACATATTTATATAACCCATCTATCTACCAACCTATATCTCGCTACACTTTTAATTGAAGAAAATTGAACTATTAATTACGTAAATTAAGGACATTTTATTATATATTATGTTATAGAATAATACAGTGTTAAACTATTTATAGGTATATTAATTGTTTGTGATTATCTTGAATAATTATATATTCTCTTTTAAATTCAGATGTAGTCTTACTCAGAAGTCTTTATTCTCTTGAAACCTAAGGATCTCTAACAAATAGAAAGAATACGAAACTTAAGTTCCAATCACCTTCACATTTTCCGAGATAGAATGCAAATAGAAAACTAAGTGCTAAGATAATTTTCACATTCTCAACTAAATATATTATTTTCTTGATCTTTTTGTTATGAAATCTTTCTGTAGCTGAATATCTTATGGCATTATGCTAAGCTTTCAGCTGCTCTATTTTGATGGTATAACGTTTGCAAATCTTTTTGAAGCCAAACACTCTAAATTATGCTATATCACTGCACATTAAATGTCATTAAATATCTATTTCTTCTATCATAAATTTCAGCATGTCTGTTGTAAATCGAAGACCTGGCCTAAAATTGCTCAATACAAGGGCTGTCACTTAGTATTAGACCAGGGATAAGGCGATATGCAGGCATGTAAAGACCTTAAAAACAATTTTCATCCGTTGTTAAGAAAACAAAAATTGGCTTTCATGTTGTGAATTTTAATGAAACAAAAAGGCATTATGTGTACTTTGTTTCAAAAAATCATTTATGGATCCTGAGAGTTCATTTCTACTTTTTCCTACATGCTGTCATTTGTCAACATTCAGTATCAATCTCAAAGGAATTTTGTAAGAGATGTCAATGGTAAATAAACGAAATCTGAGCACCCTAGTCTAATTTCTTACATAGGATATTTGCAGGAAGTAAGGAAACCAAGTTGTAGAGGAATATGATTTGATGTATTTGTTTAAGTTTTGGAAGGTTAAATTCTACATGCATTTTGTCTAAATTCTACATGTCATTGTTACACAATAATGGCTAGATATGGCTTAAAAAAATTGTCTATAGGTATTTCAGTTGTCAGGTTGATAGCTAGAGGATATTTTTAACAAACAAAATATAGCTGTTAAATTAACCTCTTCTTTCTTTGATTACATCTTATTCATTTTTAACTGTTCTTCAATTACATAGCCAAAAGCAGTGTGGGGGGGACATTTGTTTATGATTATCTCTATACATTAAGCTAGGTGTTCGCACTGCTTGAAACATTCCCTTCACTCTGCTTCATTTAAGAAACCTCTGGTGGAGTAGCAGTTAGGTCAATAGCCTCTGGAGGATGCAGACCACATACTCCTGGGTTCATGTTCTGAGTCTTGGGGTGGGGTGTGGGGTAGGGCGACTACCAGTGTGAACAACTAAATGAAAAATTAAAGGTAATTCTTCCTCTTTTCTTCCTGCCTGCTTTCCTACTACTGCCTTCATTCCTGTCTTCACCCTTCTACCTTTCCTTAAAAAAAAAAAGAAAGAAAAGAAAAGAAAAAAAGAAACCTCATTCTCTTTCAAGACCCAAATCAATCCCCATTATTGACAGGATATCTGCCCTATCTCTAATTGATAACCTATCAACAGCCAGTATATGCATGTTCTGTGATAAACAAGTTAAATATTAGCTCTTCTATCAGATACTTAATGTATATCTGTTGTTTGGTTTGAAACTATAATAAAACAAGGAACAAAATAGTAAGGACATTTCATAAGTATGCGCCATTAGACTGTAATTGAATAAACTTTTCTACCTAATAAACTTTCAAAGACAGACCATTTCTAGCATACAAGACTTCGTTAAGTTCATGGGAAGCAAGTTCTATTCATACAATTATTTGAAAACTGGCAACTCTTTTATTCACAAAAATCACAGGCAGTGTCTCTATTTATTTGCTTTGTCAGCACAACAAACAGTATTTATTATATGTCTTCTTTGTACCAGGGGCAGTGCTAGGGTGCCCTCTAAGCAAGGGTTGAAGGGATATGTAATGTATAATCTATGGTTCAAGATGTAGAAATGCCCACAGTCATGTCATACCATTTGAAGAAAGCAAAATAGAACCTAGAACCAACAGATGCAATCGTTTAGCAATAAATGACCCATAAACAATTCTACTAGCAAATTTAGGATAGTGTTAATTGTTTGTGGTAGCTGTTGCTTCTCATTTTTGCTAAAGCAAAAGTATGAAAATTAAACTCGTATTCTTGATTCTGTCTTCAATGCACACACTCTAATTTTGCAGCAGTGACAATATATGGTATCAATAATTTCTCACGTTCCACTTGAAAATGTTTCTTTATCCAAAGATTAACTCCTTTAGTAGCACAAGTGTCTAAATATTCTCTGTTGCTCTGTTGATTGGCACAAGTAGATTCGCTAGACTCATAAATCTATCAGTTTTCTACTCTATCATAGTGTAATCCCAGAAATCTCATAGATAGGAATGGAATTGCTAATTTTCAGTGAATCCATAGAGCCAGTAATAGTGTCATGAGTTCCCAGGTACAATCATTTTAGCTACCATTAATGATACCACAGAGACTCATTAGGGGACATAAAATAATCAGGATACAGATTTTTACCCCCCAAGTTTTGAAAACTTTTCTTTTCTTCCCTTCTCTTTTGGTTTTCCCACCTCCCTTACCCACAGCCTGAGTTGCAGACCCTGTTCCTTGGACTCTGCATGCATGCACCTGAGCCACAGGGTGCACCAGAAGCTTCTTGTTTTGTCTTAAAATGGCAAAATTCTTTGTATGAATTCTTACACTGCATGAATTTTAAGAAAAACTTCTCATTTAAAACTGACTGTATAGATAGGAATGAGGAAAAAATAGAGCTTTTCCAAGTTAATATTTGTTATTGAAAGGAGAAACTACCTAAGAAATATTCAAGAATTTATTTTAAATTTGTACATTAGTACATACTTTAGTCACAAAATTTAAGCATTTGGAAAATATTCATATTCTTATATTTTTATATATGATAAACATATGTTTTTACAAAAGATATACTTTTCTAATAAATGATACTGTATATTGTTACTGCAGTTTAGGCTTTTGAAACAAATTTTCTAAATATATAATTGAATATTTAATTTCCTTAAATAGTTATAAAATATTTTTTATTCTTTAAAGCAGAGTAATATATTTTCATTTGATATTTTTATTCTTTTTTTGTGTTAGTTTAAACAATCTAAAATACTTAACACTTGTTCATAACTATCATGTATCCACACATACATTAAATGAGTTAAAGATACTTCTTTAGATGTGTCTCAAGGAAGTTTTCTGGATTTTCAATTTTCTGTGAATGACCTTTGAAATGGTATGACTTTAATTGCTTCTTAAGCAAATGTAAGGAATTATTTTTAAAAAGAGGGAGAGAAATATCAAGAATACTCTATTTGAGCTGCCTCATATCTTCTCTCTCTTGTTATAGTTCTTGTTTTTGGTCTCTCATCTTTTTTATTTCAGGAGTATCATTAGTGTTTGTATAATATCTTCATCAGGTAGCTTATTGCATCAATAAAGTCTGTTACATGCAGATTTTCACCTGGATTTTTATTTAGGTCCATCATCTCATATGTATTTCTCTCTTTGGTCTGTTTGATATTCTGTGTTTATTTCTATGGATTAGGCTTCCTTCATCCAACAGCCTTGTGTTAGGGTGACGCATTACACAGAATAGATCTAGATCTTGGTCTTGAACACTGGATTTCCTTTAGTTGTATGATCTCAATACTTGTTGGATTTGTGAAAGCACTAAGTTGAATCCTGTGTTGATGCTTGAGAGTTCTTCCCACAGGCTTGGTGTTGGCATAGGGAATGCAGAGAATTTTTCCAGAGTCACAAGCATGAATATTAAAGCCCACAGAGACCCATGAGTTGTGGACCTACAGTCAGCAATTAGACCACAGTCCTAATATAGTCCACAGAAAGAAGATAGTGGGAGGTTTTGTTGGTGGAATACCCTCTCTTCTGAAAGTCTCAGTCCTCCAGGGAAGTTGCAGTAGGTAGTAACCATGCCCTGATGTATGCAGGTAGAATTTCAGGAGGTACTAAGGAGATAGGAATATATTTTGTTGCTGCCTCAGGCTAGTGAGAGCTGCCATTTTTTGATGGAACCCTTCTAATTATTTTCCCCTGAGATGGGTAGAAAGAAATCCTCTAATTACTCTCTAATTATTTTCTTTTTTATTTTTCCCCTGAGAGGGGTAGAAAAGAATCCTCCTTTCCAGGAAACAGCCTTACTATCCACTTGGGTGCTGTGTGGCCTGGCTATCTGTTGCTAGCTACCCCAAACGGATATACAATGGAAAGTACTGTCAGTTCTGCACCACAGGTTGGGCACAGTAAAGATCAATAGCTCTGCACCTGAAACACAGAGACAAAGGCTGACAGTGAAACACCAGTGTGCTACTGGTACGGAGGATGAGTGTTTATCCCAGGGGCTTTCCCATGGTGTTTCTTTGCTAAACTAGGTCTCTGCTCAATGCTAGGCCTCTTCCATTCCATGCTGAGGACCCGGTTCAGTCACTGAAAGCCAGCCTGGGAATGCTCACTGCTAGAGAAAGTCCTTTAATTGAGTTTTGCTGGATTCCCCCTACTGCCCTAGTATCTCAGAAAAGAATGATGTGGAACCAAGACAGATCAGCGTCTCCTGTCTTTTATGGAGGTATATGTCCCCTCTCTCTATGGAGATACTGGTCCCATTCTTGTCAAAGATTGTGGTAGCCAAATATATGTTTTTCTTAGTTGTGCTCTGGGAATAATGGAGCCTGAGATCTTAATGGTCTACTCTCTTGAGACTGGATAACAAGAGTTCTCTAAATGTACCATATCAGCAAAATAATTGTGAGAGGTATGAGTTGATATTCACTCTAAGTGAATTCTTACTCTGTGGTATTGAAACACTTAAAATCTTTGAGTTTCACTGTATGAATTTAGGGATTTCATGGGCTAAACTCAAAGTAGGTGTGGATTTCTCATCCTTTAAAAAACGGTTGGATTAGCTATATTTGTTCCTATATTTTTGTAGTCAAAGCCAAAGAGAATATTGTAGTTGAAATGTTAAATTAGTATTCACTCATTTACTGCTCTTTCCAGAAATGTACACACAGATCAGATACTGGCCAGCAACAACAGATCTGGTGATACCTTTTTTTTTTTTTTTTTGTCGACAGCTTTTGGTAATATTCAAACTTCATTTCTATTTATATAATGCAGACTTTCCTCCTTTCTGTGTGACCAAGTTGAGTTGGTAGTAGTTGCTAAATAAGCCATATAGAAGAAATTCAGTGTACAGTTATGAAGAAAGATTCTAGTATAAATAAACATATAGGAGAGAGTTCTGTAACAGGTGGAATTCTCAAAGAGAAATCTTTTAAAAAGTAAACAACTTATTATAAAAAGACTAGTTATCTTGACAGGAAGATTTTTACTGGTCAGGTCAGTATCCTTATGAAAATTAAGTATTTTATTGTACAACAGAATCTATGCTAAAACTGCAAGATGGATCACAGCATATTCAGAAATATATGAATATACTCTTATACTCCCCATAAATATTTATTAACAGCACACATCATTTTGAGAAATATATTCTGAAGACAACTCAAATATGTCATATTCCAGACATTGGAGAGAGGTGTATGCCTTCCTGTGATTAACTCATTGAAAATAGGATTGAAATTTCTAGGGTCACAATTATTGCTGCCATCTCTGAGTTTGTCATTAATGACTAGGCTATAACTATTAGAATTTGGCAGATGAAGTAATATCATATTGACCTTTTAAGAAATAAAACATTATTCACTAACTCTCAGACTGACACAATATTTGGATAGAGGTATTTCTTTTTTACTTAGCAGGACCACATGTGTGACTATCACTGCTTGAACCTTTCATGTGTATGAATTATTTATTCATTTATTGCTATCCAGTCATTTATCTATTAATGTATTCCCATAACCTTATTCCATAAGACATTGGAGCATTATATAGGGAATATGGTTTGAATTCTGTCTTGGAACTTGGTAAAGTGATTCTCCCATGGCCTGCTTTTAGGAAGGTTCAGCCAAATAATGCAGTAGAGGAAAATGCACCTTAGCTATGCACATGTTTTATTGCAGTGATGCCAAATGCCCACTAGTAAGCCAAAACATCTGGGTGCTTGAATTAGAATTTTCTCTTTTCAGTAGATTTTTGTTGCTTAGGCAGACATTATGTCAGAGAAAAGCCTTTTCCTATTTGTTTACTCTCCTGGAGTATATGAACAAAGGTATGGGAGGCCAAATTATTAAGCATCTCATTTAAATCAGTGTTCCTATCCTGCCCTTTTAAAAACAAGATAACCTATCCTCCAAAAATCATAGAAGTAATATCCCTGTTGAATGAACCAACATAAAAAGTTCATTGTAAAGGATCTAATACTCAGGTTTTTCTTTTCCAGACAAGTTATTTTCTTTGAATTATCATTTTAATTCATGGATTAGTGACAAAAATAATGTAGTATATGAAAAGATAGTCTGGTAATTATAGGCTTCTCTGCAAACTAAAATATTGTATCACATTGTACATATAAAAATAGGCAAATGCTTGAGATATTATTATTTTATATTGAGAAAGTTTAATTATTTAGAATGTGGTTTTATTTTTTCATATGCAGCCAATCATATTCTATTATTAAAAACTGTTGCCATGGTTTCTGGTTTGGAAAATTATATTTATTGTATTGTGGCAACATATTGGAGGTTTTGCTTTCACATTAAAAAGAAAAAAGATTGAATAAAATTAGCCAATAAATTAAACTGTGCCACACAAATGTATTTTATAATTATAGCTTATTACAGGTATCCTATATGGGTTCACTTTGTGTTTTGAAAATTCTCAAGTTAGAAAAACAAATCAGCCCACTTTTCTTCTTGTTTTCTCCAATGATCTCTGTTTTATTATTCACATGGAAATGTCTAGGGATAATCTGAAAACACATTCCACATTGGGTGCAGAATAGGTTCTACAGAGAGAGAAGGGGCTTGGTCACGCGTCTGCTCAGAATAAATGGGGGAAAGTATGAATGACAGAAGAATTGGATTCTAGGAAGCAATGCCTATTTAATGAGGTGGGTTACTTTAATTTTCTTCAACATTTGTTTTCCATGCACCATCAGGCCCTATTGCTTTTTTCTTAAACTTCTTTTTACCCCTTCCCAGCAAATTTATAATAATAGTATATCTCTGCCTTCTACTTAAATTACTACCAAGTTCACATTTGATCATCAGAGCAATCCTGTGAGGCAAATTTTATGCGCCTGTTTCAGTGTTGGAAAAACACCTCTAAGATAGGCTGAGGCAACTCGCCCAGGTCAGGGCTGGTGGTGGTGAGCCATGGCTGCGCATCAGTACCACAAGTTCCTTCTCCAGCATACTGTTCATTTGGCTTCAGTGCCTATCTTTCTATGACAGTTTTTTCTTCAGAAATATTGTGATTAATTCGTATGGACAAATAGTCATTTTTACTTAACCACTTTTTTTTAATCTTCTGATATGTTCTTCATATTTTAAGTACTAGAAAGTGTTGATACTCAGAACTGACCGTTATTGAAATTGAGGATAGAACCTAAACGTGAGCAACAGCCTTAATAGCACAGAGGCCCCAGAAAGGAAAAAGAAGCACAAAAGACTGTCAAAGTTTTAGTTTTAATTTTTTCTAAAGAAAGTCATTAAAGACTAAAGTTGGACTATACAATTGGATGGGTGGATAGATAGATGGACAGACATTTAGGTAGGTAGGTAGATAGAAGACTATCACAGGTAGCTACTTGTGATATGTAGCAGAGTTTACACACTTTCTTTATCTTGAGTTTCAGAATTGATTCAGATAGCAGACAGGGAACTAACCTTTCTTGAGCACTTGCTATATGCAAAACACTATGCCAAGTGTTTAAGTGGTCATTCAACCTGAAAGTCAAAATAAAAAATTGGCAATATTTTTCCCACTTAATTTATTTTAAAAAAAGACGAGGCTCAGAGAGGTTAACATTATTTTTGAAAATAACAAATAAGACTTTGTAAGAAATTCTCTATTGCCATACTAATTAGTGATTAACTCAGTTACTGTTTTACTGATTATGACTTTTTAAATGAAGTGATACAAAATCTCCATTTTTCAGATAAATCTGATTTGAGATAGTTCTCAATTTGAGATAGTATCAATTTAATTATATTGTCTCTTACTGGAAATATAAAAAGTAAATAAATGAGACTGTAAAATAATTTACCAGCACAGTGAAGTTAGGAGAGAAGAGCCTAACTGCTAAGCACAACCTTGGCTCCTATTGAATGGCCTCAACTTAAGTCCTCATTCCACCTTCTCCTTCCAGAGATACGACTAGTCCTGAGAAACTTGATTCTACATAATCCCTTACAGTTCATAAAGCCACTTACATTTCTGGATTACTTATGGGTTGTTCTAAGACTTGTGGTAAAGTCTAAAAGGCATTTCCCAGACTGATGTCATGGTCAGGAATTTCTCTTAGTAGTACCTGGCACCTCTGCTACTACAGAGGTGCAAAAAAATAAACAAACAAAAACATGTTAAATGAAAAGTAAGTAAAGTGACTAAAATACTCAAATCAGGCAGTATACTATTAAAGAATATATTTTTAAAGAGTATGGTCTATGAAAAGAAGTACCACTTTTTGATGACTCATAATTTTGAACTCAAAATTATAAAATTTAAAATTTTATCTTTGGATATTTGAGTGACCCATTAAGTTACAGATATATCCAGATACTCACGTATCACAATGCCTTAAAAAAAATCAGGAGTAAGTTGGAAATGATGCCACATTTCTCTGTCAAGATTAAATATACAGAAATACACACATATCACATTGATATATATTAAAATATGTAATGTATGTGTAGATATAAAATATACTTAAATATATATATATACATAAATAGTTCCAATATACTAACATACTGATTGACAAATAAGCCATAGGATTTTGCAAAAAATAAAATATAATGTTAAAAATGCAAATTTATTATTTTGAGAAACCATAATTAAGAGGACAAATTACACAGCTGTTTACTGAGTAACTTAATGAACTACATTAAAATATTAAAACATGAAAGGCACACAATTAAAAAGTAGGTATAAGGAAAACTTTAATCCAGCAGCATTTTGGCAAATCCATTTCAACACTGAGCATGAGTAACATATAGTCTATTAAATTTATTATGTTTTCTATGGAAGTATGTGTTCCAGTTATACCAGTGATATTTGCATGATGAGGTCAGGAGAACAAAAAAAAAATTAGAATGTGAAATCTGTGTAGTTAAATAGAATAAAAGATGGTGAAAATAGTTGCATATTTTCAATAATATGTTTTAATGGGAGCACCAAAAAAATTTATAAGGATTCAATTCAACAGTGAACATTTATGGATCCTCAATTTGACAAAATAATTATATTATTTTTCCTGCTGTTATATGTTTTTGAATATCCTTTAGGTTAATTTTTTTATAATATTCCAATTTGGTTTAGTTTATTTTGAAGGTAATTATTCTTGTGTTGGGGTCCCCTGTCAGAAACCAAATGCTATCTCAAGAGGTGGGTGTGAAATATGGTCCTGCAGAGTGATCTGCAATTAAGATTGTCTTCTCATTTAACAGCATTGCAGAGACCCATTTTCTGAATAGCAAAGAAAATGATTTATAGAGTGGTTGAAAACATATTCTCTCCCCAAACCTAGTGTTTTCAAAGTTTTCCATTTACATAGATCTTGATGGATTTGGGGAGTGAATTTTCTTCATTAGATTCATAATTTTATATCTAAGGGCAAAAAAAGGTCAAAGATTTTGGTAACCAAAAGGAAATCTTTAGATCTCAGGAAATAATTTAAGTTCTTTTGAGTCACATGTGGTTTGAATTTCAGGATAGAGTGCTTTAGTTTAAGTTAAAGTATATTTTTAGCTCCTCTCCTTTAATCCTTACTTAAGCACTGATATTGAGAGAAGATATTATTAAGCAAATGTATAGAGCATTTCAGTACTGAAATAAAGATATAGCTGTTCGAAATTGTCAAAGAAAAATGCTCTTTCCAATCTTTCACCTTCTCTGTATGTCATTTCTATGTTTGAAAATATTTTACATATTGAGTTTCACTTATTCAACATTTATATCTCCTTGATCCTTTTCTCAGCATGAAACATGACTCAATCTCAAAGATAATATCTTTTAGATGGAAATATTTCTCAAACTGATATCAAATAAATTTCCAATGTGAAATTGACACCCCAAGTTTTATTTAAGAAGGAGGAAAATGTACTAGCATATCCAAGAGGAATTGGCACGGGTATGCGACTTTATAAAAAGGGGAAAGTCAGTCAATGAGAAGTCTCCTTTGGTTCATTTGTAAGCAAGTCATTATTTTCATTGGAGCACTACATTAAGAATTGGGAAGAAGAAAATATGCCTTTTTTCAACTGTGAATTTTAGCTGCTTTTTTTTTTCTGCAAGCCTCCTATAGGGAAATTGTAACCTCAAAGCTCTCTGGAGAGATGAGGTATGAACAAATTGTAAATTGAGATAAATTTGAATAAAGAACATTTACAAAAATAAAGTGTATCAAACACCTTAAAAAACCTCAATATAGTGCTTAATGGGACATTTGAGGAAAAGACAGCTTGCAAATGTGGCATGAAATAAACAGATCATCACTTAGAAATATAATACTTACTAACCCTAGAGACACAATTGAAGTTCATCCCAAGTACAGGGCCTGGGAGTTTGGCCAAGAAAATTATCTCATGGGGTCTAGGGCTTGATTTGTATTTCACATAATATGAAGTGGCATTCATTACCTTATAATCGATATGCAGATAAGAAGAAATTATTTATTGCACAATTAACTGGGAAGGAAAGAGTACCATATATGGACATATGGGAGAACTGAGGGTTTCTGACAATACCACAACCATAAAGAGAGTTTTGACAATGATCAGACCTCTGAGATAAACTGCTGCCTTGGAAATTCAACCAGCTTACTCTAATATATCTGTAATCATCTTTTAAAGTATCATACTCATTGTATCATACTTGAAAGTATAAACTGAATGTTTATAAAAATGTCCTCCCCTACTTACATTGTTACAGTTGTTTTGATTTTTTTAAACATTTGAATAGTGTTTCCAAAACAATTTCCTTAGAATATAAATTCTACAAGATGTTAGTAATCAGTTAGGAGACTGCTGGGTTGAAAAATGAGATAGGACTCCTCAGAGCCTTTAATATTCTAATATAAATTATGATTCTCCAAGAGGAGGATAAAGTGAGTAGTATTTCCTCTCTTATTTATTTGCAAAATCTTCTTTGGTTAAGCAAATCAGTGGGAGGAGGCAGAAGGGGAGGAGAGGGAGTGGGAGGGTGAGGGGGAGGACTAACTGGGCAAAGAGAATCAATTGTATAGTGAAGAAAGAACTGATGTAGTGGTGAACTTAATGCAATATATACAGATGTGGGTTTAATGTGATGCACATATAATCTATATAATGTTATGCTGCAATGTTCCTTCAATGAAATTAATTTAAGCTAAAAAAAGAAAAAAATGTTTTTCAGAACATCATTAGCATAAGCCAAAGTACTTTACATACAAGGCCTTCCCTAGTTTATTTCATCCTGCTCAGTAACATCCCATGATGAGGCGCCTCCATCCACCTTCAAAGGCTATTTAAGGATGGGCACTCCAGTCAGGCAGACTGTTTGTTGAGCTTCCTCCCCACTGAGTTAGTTGGCACCAGTACTGCCTGACTCTGGACTCTCGCTATGAAGCTCACTTACCTAATAAACATCAAATCACTAAGTTTGCCATAGACTTCCAGGTCTACCGGGGCTAGTTTACCCATATAACCAACAACTGGGGATTCAGGGCCTTATGTTCTGAGTCATGAACAGAAAAGATAAAATTCATGGAAATATTTTCAGCATGGAGGATTGCTACAGAAACTATTGACGACATCTCATTAACTCTTGATATACTCCTTTTAAGTGTGCCATTGCTCTGCAGTTTATCCCACCTGGCATGCTAACTCTTTCCACTTTTATTTTCCAAACACTTTTTAAATCGTTACTAGCAATGATAGAAATTCCTACAAGTTTGGAAATGTTTATTATATATTAGGAACTATGAAAGATGCCTTAAGACAGTATCTTATTTTGGATTAATTTATAAAAATTTATTACGATTTTACTTAAAAAAAACAAAAGCACAGCCACCAGTGCATCTGTTACTCAGAATTTATACTTGTTAAAAATGACATCAGTTTTCTTTCATTTTTTAAATGAAATGCTATAGCTAAATATGGGGTCTTTTTTTTTTATCTACCTTCTACTATCCTATTTACCTTTCTATTCCTAGAGGCAAAAATTCTCATGAATTTATTGTATCTCCATACATTTATATTTATAGATTCTTATGCATGAATATGATTTCATGAAAAATATATGGTATTATCTTTTCAAATTTTTGTAAAACCCATAAAAATCATACAATATTGAACATATATCATTTTTATACTAGGTGTTTTCTCTCACCATTGTTGATAGTGTTCTATTTATATCAACATAATTCAGTGGTTCTTAACCTGTTAAGTGCCATAGGCCCCTTTGGTGGTCTGGTAAGCCTAATGGACTTTTCTGTCAGGGTTAATTTAAAATTTTCCCTAATAAAATGCATAATATTACAAAGGAATTTGGTTATATCAAATCCTATCTACCAAAATATTTAAAAAATGGTAAATATAGTAACATTTTTATTAATGCATTTAAAAACAAGATCTAGTAGGAAATCAATATAAGGAGTACTTCTAGGGCCTGTAGCAGCTGTAATGTTACATGAAGAAAATCTATAAATTCAATGCTGACAGTCTCAGGTATGACTCATGACACTCTGGTTTGCAGATTTTAACTTATAGTAAAAGACAGTGCTACATTTTCAGTTAGAGCGTAGTGATGCTAAAGATGTAACTTTATTTCCATTCTGGTTGTAGTTTTTTCTTTCTTCAGTTAATTGCCAATGTCTTCTCCCAACCTGTCATTTGATTTTTTTTTTTAACAGCAATCACAGTATTTTCATCTAGGAGATGGTAAAAATTTTCATTTAGTCACAGTCAAAGATATTAATACTTTACTTATGAGACTTTTCCTTTTATGTCTTTTTTAAAATAAAATATTTTCCTGTATTTAATTCAAATAATTTAAAATAGTATTTTTCATTTAGAGAATTTTAAAAGTGTGTTTAAAGATACCTGTACATTTCAAAACATGTATCTTGTAAAGAAGGGACTTAATTCTGCATTATCTTATTTAAGGCTTACAATGACATCTACATTTTGGTAACATTATCTTCTTTCAAGGAGAGATTAACTGTGATCTTCCCCATGATGTACATCAATGCTGGACACTTACTTTAATGGAGAACTTCACCTTTCTAAATATCTATTCCATTTGTGCTCATTGTTATATTTTCCAGTTAATGTTTATTTCTTATGAGTTGTTACTTCCAAAGGTGAGAGTATTTTGAGGGTAGAGATAATATGCCTTTTTAAAAAATATATATTTATTTATTTTTTTATTTTCAGTAATGACTAGCACAGTGCTGGGCCAAATGATTGAAATGTGTATGTAATAATGTGTTTTGCTTTGAAATTATTTCCAACTTTAATATTTAGATGAAAATGAAGTAGTTTACTCTTTGAAATAGAGGGAAGGGTTTTCCCTTTCTAATTAGTTTTTTGGTGTATGTTACATTCTCTACTTTTGTATTCTTTATTGCAACATAAGCTATGTATAAAATAATGACAGTGATTTCTATAAACCACATACACACACGAGTTTCTTCCCTAAGTATGAGAAAGATAAAATTTATTTCCTGCTGGGAAAGGGAATGGATAGAAGTTGTGTGGCTTCTAAAGTCCAGCCTGCTTTCTGTCACTTAATCTCCAGGACATATGGGAAATACCTGTCTGTGAGGACCCTGTGCGCAAGAGCTATCCAGTCTAGCATGGTCTTGTCACACCCACCTCCTCTTCAACTCAATTATGATTTATTCTGCTTTCCTGGGCTAAAACTCTCGGATATGTCAAAGACAAAGAAACTCTTTCTATAAACAGTTTAGTAGCCACAGCAATCATTATTTTCCTCTTCAGTTTCTGAAAATTCTGTGCTGTTAAATATTATAAACTGGGACTGTTGTCACTAAAAAAAGAAAACACGTTGGTTATCTATTTTCTGTGATTAGAAAACCATGTCTCTTCTTTTCTCAAGTACACTGTTTCACTTTTTATTTTGAAGTATTTTTTTAATTTTTATTTTGGGCTTTTGACTTTATAAGCTTTTCAGTGTTATTTCTGTAATGTACAGAAATTGCCCAGAACATCATCTTATAAAACACAAGAACATTTACTTTTGTATTCAGTTCTTATGAATGACTTCTGTGCTCTATAGTGAGTATACAGTGACCCAAATAGCTAAGCCACTGGTCAGACTTATAAAGAAGAGGAGAGAGAAAACACAAGTAAGTAAAATCAGTAATGAAATAGGAGAGATTACCATGAATACTAGAGGATCATGAGAGACTACTAAGAATACCTTTATGGCAACAAATTGGATAACTTAGAAAACTTTGACAAGTTCTTAGAAACATATAACATTCTAAGACCAAACCAGGAAGAAATAGAAATCCTGAACAAATCAACCACAAGCCAGGTAGTTGTAACAGTAATTAAAAATCTCCACAAAACAAAAGCCTAGCACCAGATAGTTTGATTAGTGAATTCTACCAAATGTTTAAAGAGGAATTAATGACAATTCTCTCTCCCAAAATAAGAGGGAAAAACTCTGCCCCAAAATTAAAAATGGCAAACTTCCAAACACTTTTTATGATGCAAACATTATTCTGATTCCCAAACTACACAAAGACATCACCAGAAGGAAAATTGCAGACCAATATTTTTGATGGATATTGATGCAAAAATTCTCAACAAAATACTCACAAACTAAATCAGCAACACATGAAAAGAATCATATACCACTATAAAGTGGGGTTTCGTCCATGAATGCAAGGATGGTTTAAAATAAGCAAGTCAATAAATCTGATACACTAGATTAACAAAAGGAAGACAAAAAACATATGATCATCTCAATAGATGCAGAAAAAGCATTTGATGTGATTCAACACCATTTTATGTTAAAATAGCTTCCAAAATGGAAATAGGTAGAAGTCCAACAAAATAAAGGTGTATATAACAAACCCACAGCCAGCATTATACTCATATGGAAAGCTTTTCCTGTAAGATGAGGAAGAAAGCAAGGATGTCCACTCACTCCATTTCTATTTAATATAAAGTTGGAAGTCTTGACCAATGCAATTAGACAAGAAAAAGACATAATATATATACAAATTGCAAAGGAAGAAAGATGAAACTATCACTGTTTGCAGATGGCATGATAACATATACAAAGAAGTCCAACAACTTCAGTGAAAAGCTGCTAGAAGTAATAAATGAATACAGTAAAGTAAAATCAATATTAAAAAATCTGTTGCATTTCTATATGCCAGTAATGAACTTGCAAAAAAAGAACTCAGGAAAACAATCCCCTTGATAATTGCAACAAAAAGAAGGAAATACCTTGGAATAAACTTAACCAAAGAAGTGAAAGACCTATATTATGAAAACTGTAAGACATTGTTAAAAGAAATAGAAGACACAAAGAAATGGAAAGTTATTCCATATTCATGGACCAGAAGAATTAACAGACTTAAAATTCCATATTACCTAAAGCAATATACAGATTAATTGTAATTCCCATAAAAATCTCAAAGACATTCATCACACAAATCATCACACAAACCAAAAATCATGAAATTTATTTGGAACTATAAGAGACCCCAAATAGCAAAAGCAATTCTGAGGAAAAAGAACAAAAAAAGAGTTTTTTTCTAAGAATTAATTGATCATTAATGATTTTAATGAAATCTGATTCCATGAGATTATTTCCTAAGGCAAACTCTTCATTGATTGTACTATTGAATTATTTCTTATGTAATGACCTTTAATCTTTGCGTTAGTCTTCACAAAATCCATTATTTTTTTTATTGCAAAATAGAATAATTAAATAAAATTTAACTATATTTTGAACTTGTCATATAAGAATAGGTTTTATTGAATTAAACTGATACTTGATTCCCATATTCTTGACATTTTTGATTGTGAATGATATATGATAATATTAGAATCAAGCATTCCAAAACCAAACATTTTTATATTGTTTTATATGTATAAATCTGATAATTTCCACATGAACTATCATTACCTCAAAAAAAAAAGCTAATGATCTTAATATTTAACCTTTTTATCCTTGCATATCTATGGTAGGGACCTTCTTAAGGATCAATCTGATGGACGACTTTTCCCTTCTTATCTATAATCTTTGCTCTTTTCATTCTGGCCACTTTTTAGTCAAGTTTGTTGCCTGCTTTAATATATCCTGTCTCACAATTAATGATTGACACTGTATACTGCCCCTCTTTCAGGACCATTTCAGAATAATTCATCATTTCTTGAATATGCCTGGTACATTCTATTCTGCTTAGATCAGAACTTCCTAAAATAACCTCTTTTCTTATCAACTTTTTGTTAAAGCCCTTTTTTTCATTTCATATTCTATGCGAGATATTCTTGAACCCTAGTTCCGGCATCTGTTCTCAGTAGCCTTTGTTTCCTCTGGATTCTTGCATATCTCACTGGATCTCTCACAAGTGCTGGTTGTATTTCCCTTCATGCACATTAGCATCTCCTCGAGTGATTATCAACCCATACAGGAGGCATGTCTTATGCCTCCACAGTGTGCAGAACATAGTAGTGCATCTAGCCAAAGTAGGCCTTAAATAAATGTTTTTGAGGAGGAACAATGATATTCATTAAGCCCTTACTTTCATCAAGTAGAGATCTTCTTATAGATGCTACTGTACTCCAAATTATGAATTAAGTTTGGTATTTGTAAAATGGCAGATCACCTCAGAGTTTCAGTTAATTATTAATGTGAGGATTTGTTTTAAAAAAGATTTTAGCAAATCAGTGTTTGTTTTTGACAGTAAACTATTGTGTGAAAAAATAGACAGGGAGACAATCTCATTCCCATTTAGGATGTCAAGAACATTAATTGAGAGGTCAAATATACATGATTTTAAGTTTACTGGAAGGTCATATAGACTGAAGTTCTATCATTCCTCAAGTGTTCAGGAACTGTAAAGATTTCTACATATGAAATATTATTTTACTGTGTTCTGGAAAGATTTACCAGGACTAAGAACACTAAACATTTGGAACCTGCAATTACTAGTCTCTACATGCTCTTAAAAGGAAGAGTGATATATAGCCATATAGAGTGTAGACAAGCATACAAATCCCTGGGGATTCAGTTCTGAGTTTCTTCTTTAGAGCAAAGGTTTTACATAACCAAATAATATGGGTTATATTATCACCTTTAAAGATGAAATATTTTCTTTGTGACTCTTTCCCAGATGTTTCAGCTGTTATCATGATCTGGCAAGACAACCCATTGAGATGAAGTCAGCTTCTGTTAGATTACTTATCTAGGCTCAAATCTCTGAGTACAGCAACAAACCAGGGTGGTTCCCATAAGAAATTTATACACATATGTGTCTGGAATTTATTTTGTAAAATATTGGAAGCACTTATATAAACTAATTTGTCACTTAAGCACTGTAGATAAAATATAAAGCCAATGGACATTTCTTTCATCATGAAATTCTTTTATTTATGATACAAAGAGTTTTCAAATATTAGCCTACAATAGATTCTTAATAGTTAACCAGATAACTCACAAATACCAATGGTCTTGCAGTTTTATGCTTAAAATCTTCACTTGTCTATGTTTGTTTTTGAAAAGTTGAGACATTAGAGGATTACTATCTTTTGATACTTGGTTTATAAAATAAGAACAGGAAAAAAAGTAAGATATAAGAACTTCCTATTAAATATAATGTGAGTCCTCCAGGAATAATTTTCCAAGTCTCCTGTGAAAGAATAACTCTTTAAAAATATTCATATATAATATATATATATATATATATATATATATATATCTCCTTTTACCTTTTCCATACTGTTAAGCTTGTCATTTTTACAGACAATTCAGGAAAGAGTTCCTCACAACTCCTTGGAGACCTAGACATAACCTGTCTGGTCTCTGGGGTCAATCCCTGTCTCTTCTGAAAGACTGGCTTCATAATTTGATAGTCAGAGCTGTCATTATCATCCAGCATGGCATATGCCTCTAGGGTTTTCCCATTGAGCAAGGGTCTGAACTATGCTGCCCATGTGTCCTCATGCCAATTATAACTTCCATGCAGTTATCTAAAATGGAGAAAAAAAAATGATCAACATCATTTCCAGCCTTGTAATGAGGAATCTTATTTCCCTTATTATAAATTACTAAATATATGCAGACTGACCCTCGTGGCCTTTCATAACCCTCTTCCTATCCCTCTAGAAATCATGGTCAAAACTCATTTTTCATTTCAGATTTCTTTGACACTCTACTTGTTTCATTTATTTCTCTTAATCCTGTACTTGTTCCATCTTTATCTTTACTATGCTGAATCCCTTTTCTCACTCCATGCCCCATTACACTTCTTTCAGATGTACTGCTCATTAGGACCTGACTTGTTTCTCATTTCTTTGCTTTCCTGTCAGAGAACTCCTTTAGTACTAATATACTGCTTGGGTACCAGAGGAAGAGGCTCCTGACCATGCAAATGATCCAGCAGATTCCACTTTCCCCTTCTGTTGTCACTTGTAAGATCCTGCTGTGTCTTCATATGTTTTCCTTTTTGTTCAGATATTTTATATTGTGTCTGTTTTAACCATAAACAGTGACGTCTATTGGCTGTTAGTGATAGATGTGTTAGTTAATCTGATGACAGACAGGACCTGATCATCATTTCTGTACTTTTCTTTTTCTACATAAAGGTAATTCAAAGATATTACACAAATAAGTCACTATTATGTATATTGAAGTAAAAGAAAGTCATCTCCAAATATTTAATGATAAATTAAGAAAGACGTTATAGGAAAACATTTTTGGACAACTATGTATCTACAATTCCTTTCTGACATGTAGCACTTTGAGCTATCTAATAAATAGTCCTATCTCGAGAGACCATTTTTTTCATGAAAAGCTTATGTATTCAGGATTTTAGTTTGGGCTTATACAAGAGACTAATCTAATATCTGTCTAACCTAATAACTGTACTTTCTTTCTTATCATTGAAATACAATCTTTAGATTTTAGCTAGGCATATGACAAACTGGGTAAAGACTGCATTTTTTAATTTCCTGTAAAACCAGTCATGTGGACTTTCTGCCAAATGATATGGGCTTATAAAAAAATCTTTCAAGAGTTAGTGGATGCCTGTTGCCACTTATTCATTCTGTTTGTTGTCCTGTTTTCTGGATCATTATGACTGGATCTCTAACAGTCATACAAGATTGTGAGATCAAGGCCCTATCTTGGCCATGGTGGAGTAATGAGTTGGAAAAAGCTGAAAAATTCATGGAGGGCATGAAATTATTTATATGTGAGAGAATGAGAAACAGTGTTGTTTAACTCACTATTGCTTTGTTTTTCCATGTGATATATAATCATGTGAAGTTCTGAGTCAGGGAATTTTATGGTAAGTTGAGTAAATAGAAGAGAAATATTGTGGGATTTATGACTGTCCTCTGCTCATGGAAGGTGTAGAATCAGATGCTAACTAACTGAGTTTAGGTTGTAGCCACATATAAATCAGATGTCCATAATTGTCTTAATAATCTCTGGAGACATTTACTAGTTTCTAAGTAACCCAGCATTTCTATTTAAAGGAAATTTTTTTCTAGAGTGAGAATGTCTCAGGGAGGTAAAGGTATATGTTCATATATGTGGATTGTGATGTTATCTGTAATAGAACACACCTTTAAGTCATCTAATTTTACCAGTAGAAAATTTGATACATGTCAATGGCATACCCACACTTTGGTATATTCTTCATCCACTAAAGATGATAGATTATGTATCCATTCAAGATCATAAGAGTGAATAAAATGAAGGGGTGTTTATGAAATATTATTGAATGAGAAAAATATCAGGTTAAGATACTTAGTCATGTTGCATTATAAATTGTCTGGCGCAGAGGCACATCCTGTACTCTCCACAAATGACATATAGGTAATATATAGGATAAGAACTAAAAGGTATGGTAAGCTTAAAGTTAGGTATTTGTTTCCATGATAAAAAAAACTGAAAGGTAGTAAACAGCACTAAAGTCACCAGTCTATGAGGTTTTGGGTAAGAAAGCAGACTGATGTGGCCAGAAATTGCACTACTGAAGATAAGATAGAATGAAAGCAGAACATTAACTGGGATTTTGTTTACATCATGTTTCATGACTGGACAATCTAGAAGACATAGGCATAACCACATTACTAGGAATCAATCATTAAGTTGCCCCTGGCTTGATGATTGATGATATCCCCAATATATTATGGTGTAGATGCTTTTACTAAATGACCTTTCTCTGACTGGGGGTTGAGGAAGGATTGATTGGTAGCAATTACAGAAACTCTAGTGAGATCTTAGTGCACACACGCATTTTCTCTCATATATACAGATAAATAGTTTATTTTTTTTTAAATCTATAAACCAAAATTCTGAAACACATGACAGATCTATCACTATAAGAGTAATCAAATAAATCCTATATTGAGAATAAGGTTTAGTTATGATAAATGCAAAATAAAGGAACTACCTAAAAATATTTCTTAAAAATAAATATTTTATCTGTACTCCCATGTTAATTGCAATATTATTCTCAAGTGAATATGAGGAAACAACTTAATGTCTGTCAGTGGATGAATATGTAAAGAAAATATAATAAAATGAATATATATATAAGTATGTATGTATGTGTATATGTGTGCTTATAATTTTTAAAAGTTTATATTTTTAAATGAGTGCACCAGAGCAAAAAATCTGCTATATTTACATAACTTATTCATATATATTGTCATATATCTTAAAAGGTTTAAAATATGATTTTTTAATTTAATATTTCAAATTTTAAAATGAGTGAACTAGAGCAATAAAAAATGAACAACCAATCCATAGTACATATGGGTAAATGTCCAAGCATTATGCTAATTGAAGGGACTCATATACCAAGACCAGGTATTAGGTTTGCTAACCTTGGAGGAAATTATAAATTTATCTTGGTAGTTATTTTGGCATAATTAGGTTTTAGGATTTAGGTTTTATTTGGAATAATTAATATCACCTAATTTCAGTTATTTTCTAAAAAGAACAACAACAAAAAAAATAAGATCAAGAGACTCCCCTGCTTTAAAAAATTTTCTTGTACCTCTTGGAACAACCTAACTCTTCTTCATCCTGTCTAGTCTAACCACAAAGATTTTCTTTCTCTTCCTTGAACATATCAAACTTTTTACTGTCTTAAGTATTTTTACATTTTGCTTTCTCCTCCTGAGATGCTGTCAGCCATAGCTGCATAGTTATATGTAATTCTATCTTAGCCTCGACTGCTATAACACACTACCTTAAATTTATACATAAAAGAAAGTTATTTCTCACAGTTCTGGAGGCTGGAACTCTAGGATTAAGGTGCCAATATGACTGGGTTCTGATGAGGGAGCTCTTCTGAGATGTAAACTGCTGGCTTCTCATTGTGTCATCGAGGCAGAAAGCAAAGAAAGGAAGCAAGCTCTGTTAAAACTCTTACAAGGGCAGTAATCTCGTTCATGACAGGCTCACCCTGCATCTAATCCTAAATACCTCCCAACGGTCTCCCCTCAAATATCATCATATGGGAGGTAAGGTTTATATGAATTTTAGGGGGAATCATACATAACCCATTCCACTTTCAATGCAATTGCCACTTTTGAGAAGGATTTTTTATCATTTCAGACAATACACACGCTCTCATATCATACCATTTGCAGCCTTCATTACTTTGATTATAATTCAAACTTCCTTTTTTTTTATTTGGATATAGTTTCTCTTTCACAAATTATAAGTTCCGTAAAAGCAGTATGCTTATTTGTCTTACTCATTCCTGAATTATCACCAATTTGATAATAGTCCCTGATACATACCAGACTATTTATAATTTTGGTGAATGAATGAATAAAAATTTAAACTAGTGTTATGACAAAGAATGCTGGAGAACATAAATGCAGAAGTTTTGTGCTTTCTAAAAAATACCCTAGCATAGAGACTCATTAGATTGTTTCTTATTTATATCCCAGTACTGTATTTTGATTTTACTCTTTCTTCTCTCTTAAACTCTAAGCTCCTCCCTTAACTCTATCTTCAAGTTTTAACTACTTGAATACCGTGCTGTTTCAGCTATTCCTGTTCCTACTACTCTCATTGCAGAGTTTCACTACAGTATCACTGTGCAGTGCATGAGTGGTTTAATCTTCGGGGAAAATTTATTCCATGTGGTCAGATTTTGGACTGAATCAGCTTATTTGAAGACTTAATCTGTTCTTTGTCTCAAACCTATTAACCAATCATACAAACAATTTTCTCCATATCCTTTTTACTAGTAGAATTTTAGCACTGAATTCCTAGTTGTCCAAGTGTTTTGATCTACATGTTTACTTTTTTTCTGAAAAAAAAAAAGAGAAACAAAAAACAAAAACTCATCATATTTTCTTAACATAATTTCATTTCAGAACTCCAAAAAGAATACATGTATACATTTCCCTTTATATTATATTCTACTCTTATAAATTCTTTAATAGACCCTTTCACTTTAAAAAATATGCTTTCTTGACAGGATTTAAATAACAAAGGAAAAGAGTCCTAAAATAATTGATAATTATACCTACCATTTTTGAACATTTTCTTTGTGCTAAAAAAAAAGTAATAAATAATGAAAAAATGTACTTTTAAGATTATTGCAATAGCTATTATGGAGAATGTAGTTTTCTTACTGTATAAAAAGAGCTCAGATAAATTAATAATAAAAGGAGCAACAATGAAAAGAAAGGGGAGGGGGAAAAGTTTAAGAGCAGAAAAGAAATACAACTCCATTATAAACTTGGGAATATGTACACAATAATTCATTATTTGAAAAGATGCAAATTAAAACAGAAGAAATTATTGTTTTTTTTTTTAATCTTTAAGATTGGGAAAACTAAAATAGAAAATACACAGTATTGGTGAGGGTGTAGGAAAATGGGCACTCATATACTGTTGGTTAAGGGAAAGAATGGCACACTTTTTGTGAGGCAATTCTACATTAGCTGTCAAATATGCAATGTGTAGCCTATACCTACCTCATTTTTAGAATTTTATCCTAAATGAAAGATACACAATATCTGAAAATAATATCTGAAATTTGTTATAAAATTTTTTTCATTTGAAGGCTAGAGCACTTTAAACCCATTATGCAACTAAGTCTATCCTTGATATTTATGGGGCCTGGAACAAGGGTGCATATAGACCTATATAGTATTAACTAAATATTGAAAAGTTGTAAATCACATAAATTATATTTTATATTCTTTATTAAGATACCTGAATAATTACCTGAAATAAAAAGATAATGACAAAATAAAAATGATTTAATGTGGCTTTCGAGCTTCTACACAGTGAGATTTTACAGATTCTCATCATTTTCCCTCAAAACTAGCTCTAGATACATATTATTCAATCACAGATCTCATCTCTATTCCCAGATTATTTGTGTTCTTTTCATTCACACTGTATCTTCTTCAGAAATTCTTCCTGACTCATCTCATTAGTCACTTTCTTCCTTTACCAGATCTGAGCTCCAGAAAGAATAAATTATATCCTTTTTTCAGCATCCTTACCTCTTTGTTATAACATATCAGGTTGCAGAGGATTGTGGACATACTAGCTGCTCCACCATCTAGTCAGCTGCTTTAGATCCTAGAGTTTATCTCATTTATCATCTCACAAGTCTTAATATCTGATAGATACTTTACATTTGAGAAAACTGAACAATAAATTAAGAAAGGCCCTTATTTCCTCTTATGAGATGTGTTATTTAGTTGCCTTTCAACTGAAAAAAGGAAAACAATAGGAGGAAAGGAAGTTATTTTATTACCATTGTCTAATAAGTTTGAGTCAGGTTCCAAATAAAATTCACATATTTTATTTTATTTTATTTTATTTTTTTACTTTTAGGCACTTGTTAAAATTTCATTCTCTATCTTCTTTCTTCCTAGTAATTATTCCTTTTTGCAGCTGAAAAGCAACTACATTTTTCAAGGAAGATTTGAGTAGTATCATAGCTGCCACCAGGTTAATACCTTTTATTTTTATTGCCCAGATCCAGTATTTTATTATTTCCTTAGAAGGTACAAAATAGTGATTTTTTTCTTTTTCTGTAATTTTGTTTCATTTTGCTAGAGAAAGTAATTCTATAGGGATAATCCATACCTTTTATTTACCTTTTTTTTGTTTTTGCTTTTAAAGAGGAAGGAAGGCAAGCAGGAATGAGGTCAAGGAGAGAGCAGTTAGGAAGGAAGAGAGAGGAAAAAGAAGCATTCTATTTATTTAGTTTTTAATTTTAGTTGATCCCCCAAAGTTTGCCCCCCAACCCCCACCCATCCCTAGGTGGCAAACCCGGGTCTTTGGACTCTATGTGAACTGTGTCCCAGGCACAGCCCCCAGGGCATGCCATATTTACCAGTTTTTTTTAGTGATTTGTTTTCCTAGAATCTTCCAAAGAAAGTAAACTTTTAAAAAAATGAATGGATGTTATTCAAACATATTTATGTATTTTGAAATATTTCAGTTATTTGTCTTGTTATTTTACTTTTTTTCAAAGTAGGAATCTCTTCAGATTGTCTCGAGTCCTTTTGACGTAACTGTAATTGCTTGTATTAGATTCCTTACTGTCTAATGTGAAAAATTCTTCAGGTTCATCTTATATATTTCAGGGCCAAAAGGACCTGGACTGTAAAAAAGGCCCTTTTTTCCTTTTGTGGGATATATTATTTAGATAATATAAAACTAGAAATTGTTGTTGCCCATGGTTAGTTTATTTTGGGGGTATTATTTTAGTTTTCAGAGCTAAGAAATATTTATTTTATAAATATAAATATATCACAAGTGTGTATTTTATATTTAATAATATTTAATATATTTGTAATTAAAATCAAATATTATTTTATATAATTGATTCAGACTCAAACCAAACTATAGGACTTTCACTTAAATTCTTTGATTTTATATCTTTATTTCATTTCTGTTTCAATATTACCAAGATTTTAATTTTATTCCACAAAACATGCAATGGACATAGTAGAATAACATCAACATTAATACCTTCCATTAAATTTATCCTTCAGAAATAGCACAGAGTTGGAATTCATTTGAAGTAGTGTTTTATATTCATCTGGAATTTTCCTCTGTGGTTATGCTCCAAAGTTAGTACAAAGTTTAGTGTATATAATTTCTAAATATTTAGAAATTTAGAAATTGCCTCTTTAAAATTTACTTTTGCATTATAATTATGTAAAATATTTACATATTTTAAAGTAAAATCATCACGTGTATTCTATGTAGAGAAATACACTTTTCTTTTCATTTAGTTCTAATTCATTCCCTCCTTCCCTGTAAATGTAAAGATAGTATCATACATAGAGGTTCATATGTTTTATCTTTTTACATAAACACACGCAAATGCACATAGACACACAATCTGTATTTAATAATGCTTAATGAGAACTGAATGTTTATTGTCACTTGTGGGAAATTAAATTTTTACCTAAACAATGAATATATATTATTTGAAAATGTGAAATGTGATTTCCCTATTAACTTGTATTATAGTATTATATTTCCTGTGTTTTCTAAATTCCATTGTCAATATAATTCTGAATAAAATGGCACTGGCACCAGAATATAGCACAGAGTTTTTATTTTAATAAATGTGCTGTTGCCACAGACTTTTCCATACAGTGCACTTTCATATTTATAATAAGGAGATATTCGTTGAGCATACTTCTTACATTTAGTTACCTTGTGAATGACAGTAAGAGTTAACAAGAATTACATCCATAGCTGCTGTTTTGTATAGCATGTCTCAGCATAAAGCTAACCATTCTTTTTTTTTTTTTTTAAAGTGAGTCAGTTCAAATACAAAATAATAGTAGCTTAATGCTGTACTTTACATGGTTAATCAGAATGTACATTAAGATCCATTGCAGTGGTCTTGTTGAGCCACACCCTTTCTATCAGTTCAAATTGTTTGGTTATATGTAAAAGAAACATAAATATAATAGTTCAATCAAATAGTGGTTAATTTTTCTCACATTATGAGAAATCTGGAGGAAGTTAGTTCAGAATTCGTAAAGCTGCTTAAGGAAGGTTGAAGATCCTTTAAAATTCCTGCCCTATTAGCCTTTTCATATGATGTTTTTTTTTCCTGTTATTCCCAAATGACTTCTCTGCCTCTAGCCATTCTGCTCATATTCTAGGCAGGAAGAGAGAAAAATAAAGAGCAAAGTATGTCTCCTAGCTGAGATTGTTTTCTTTATACTTGGAAAAAATAGACCTCCTTTTGAAAACTTGCCCATTAGATTTACTCTTTGATATCATTTATCAGAAATGGATCACACATCTATCCCTAGTTACAGTAGAGTCACACTACTGCTCCAAGAACCTTTGGAACTTTGTAAGTAAGACTGGAAGATTGGATAGTAGATAAGGAACCAAGAATTTCTGCCTTGGCCCTTGCATCCTATCAGTGACATATTTAAGGTCATTTTTTTCTCAAAGCAAAAGCATTATATGCCTTGCTGCTCAGATATATAACTAAGAACCAAGTGTGCTTCCCTGAACACGTTATTTTTTTTGAAGATTTTCAAGCACTATCATGGAAAAATATTTTGGAACTACTTATATTAGTTTGCTAGGGCTTCCATAGTAAAGTATCACAGACTAGGTGGGTTGAACAAAAGTTATTTTCTCACAATTCTGGAAGTTAGATGTTTGAGATCAGATTGTTAGCAAGATTTATTTCTTCTGGGCTTCTCGTACTCTTTGGTTTGGCCATCTTCTCCCTGAGTCTTCACATGATCTTTTCCTTTATGTGAGTTTAAGTCCCATTTACCTCTTCTTATAAGGGTGGCAGTTGTATTTTGATTAGGATTCACCCATTTTGCCTAATTTTAACTGAATTACCTCTTTAAAGATTCTGTTTATTGGCCTGTACTGATGGCTCAGCAGTTAAGTGAGTTAAGTGAGTTACCCTGGAGGACATAGTCCTGTTAAAGCTGAAGGACCTTGATTCCCGGCCCACGACAGAGAACAATCAAAATGAACAAGTAAATGGGTCGGTAAACACTTCTTCCTCTCTCTTCTTGCCTAACTGCCTGCCATCTGCTACTTGCCTTTATTCCTGCCTGCTTCCAATAAACAAATAAATATTTTAAAGAAAGAAAAAGAACAAGAAAATTCTATTTTAAATACAGTCACATTCTGAGGTACTGGAAATTGGGACTTAAGCATACAAGATTTTGAGGGTACACAATCTAGCCTATAACTGCAAAAGCATAGAAAAAACAATAACAAAACAAAAGAAAAAGGGGACAAGAGACCATTTTGGGGTCATCTGTTACAAAATTTAAATTGTGTCAACATTTCCAATCTTATTTCACTAGTGCCTACCACAACAGTATCCAGAAACAAAAATTACTTAGTCAAATATAAAATTACCATTGCCAAATGATGTATAATTTCTATGATCCATAGACTTTAATAGCTTAATATATGAATTTGTTTAACTTGGATAGTAGAGTTATATGTAATTGCAGTTATTCACACATTAAACTGTAAAGGAATGGTGAACTCAATTAGATTAAATCCAAGAAATCTCTTTGGGGTTTGTTTAAGACATTTAAGCAAAAGACCTGCCACTTTCATAGACTGATTTGCTTGTATCTGTCTGCTTAGATTTACTGTGGTTTTCTTTGTTTTTGTGCGTTTGTTTGCAGATAACATCTGCAGATGCAGCGGAGAGCAGTGTAACTTTGGAATATTTTTGTTTATTGACTTTGGTTCAAATTCGAATAATGTGTGAATTATGTTTAGGCCAGTAATGGAGTATGGAAAATAAATGCTTTTACTTGGTTTATTTTTTATTTTATGTTATATATAGTGTCTATGAGGCTATTAATGAAAAACATGTTTTACGTGAACCAAAGTTGGAAAGGATAAAATCACAACAATGCAAATTGTTACTGATTTTGATTAATAATTATTTGATAATTAATCAGTATTAAATATCTCATTCATTAATTATAGAATTACAGTTTTCAAAAATAGAGATCTTAGGAGGAGAGGATATGATAGATCTGATTTGGCAGCTTGAATTGGAAGTTATTATTGCCAATGCTAAAGGATTTGCTAAATGCAGTCAAGTTGAACTATCTAGGGAGGATTTTCAAAGTTGAGGCATTTGAAATAAGACCATTTGAAAAGGTGACCAGTATAATGCCAAGGAAATAATCACTGCATGAGAAGATTCTGTTGAATTAGATCTTGATAATGTAATGCCTAGTATCTGTTTCTGCTTTTTCCTCTTTTACAGAGTTCTCTGACTAGTATGGAGATTGTGATGGGCAACAAACCCATGACTTAATGTTTACTTAAATATCTTAGGAGAACCACCTATGTCAAACATTCTATTTCAACTCAATTAATGAAATGAATTCAAATTTATCAAAATGTAGAGATGTATGAGTTCCCCTACCAAATCTAGGCATCTGAGATACAGAGAGCCAATTATTTAGAAGGTTAAAATGTGGAAATTTATTTATAAGAAGAAAAAAAAAAGTGGAATACAATGTATATTAACACAATGGTGCTAAGTAATTATCAGTCACAAAACCTCAGTCACGTGAAACAGCATTCATTTAGCTGATGTCTCATGAATCCGTGATTTAGGCTGGGAAATACTTTTTGTCAGTCACATGATAGTCTCTGCCACATTCCACTAGCTAAACCAAATCTATCACAAAGTCAATCTATAATCAAGGGATGGGAAAATTGACTCTACCTCATTAGTTAGAGGAAGGCCAAAATTACTTGGCAAAGATATGTATACAGAGAGGAGAAAAGAGTGGAATTATTAATATAATCTGTCTAATATGGTCTTCCATTTTGGATGACATAATTACTCACATTCTTCTCCTGTATAAAACATGCTGCCCCTATCCCATGACTATCAAAAGTCATATTTAATCACAGAATGAAATTCAGGATCTATGACTTTGTGCTATGTATTGATCTGAATGTGGCCCTTTTTAGCTCAGAGATGAATAACTAAGAAGACAAATTTTGAGCCCCTGAAACACCCAACATTCAATGAAGAACCAGAGTAAAAAATTATTCATGAAAAGGAAGAGAATGAGGAAAACAGCATTTCATAGAAATTCTGTAGTTTCATTGGGCTGATGTTACAGATCCCCTCTGGTTTAGGTTAATGTACCTTCGTTTGAGCCAAGTTCTGTTTAATCATTTCTAATTTGGGGTATAGGGGAATGCCATTATGATTAGAATCCTGTGGGCCCAGATGGCCTAGTGGTGTACTCCACTGGGCTTAGTCTACATACTGTGCACCAAATTAATTCTTTTAGAGGTCTTAGCAAGAAAAAATATTACATATGTATGTTTGATTTTGTCTGTATCCTTTGACCATGTCTTAACTAATTATGTTAACTGTCTGGAAAGGTTAGAGTTAAGCAGTAATTTAATTTTCTAATTCAGGAGGTTCTGACCCTTCTGTGTCCGCCCTAAATTTTGCTTGAAAATTGGTTATTTTCTGACTTCAATTGTTTTTCTAGGGGTGAAGCAGAATTGTGTTTTTCTAGTCTCCTGTAACAGTTTTCTTGTCATATTCTCAACATCTTTATCATTTTCCTAGTTCTGCCTTTGGCTAATATCAAAGGTAATGCCATATATTTTATGCTTTTGTTACAGCACTATCACAACAAGAAGTATCATTTAGTTATTATTAGTTATCTATTGCCATAATGATGCCAGGTAGCAAATAGAGTATTATAGAAAACAGATCCCAATTAATTCACAAATATATGTAAAAGGGTATTTATTGCCTAATTATGCTGAATAAATGAACTCATAAATTTTTTCTAGAAAGCACTAGTTGTATCTCTTTGTCAGAAAACTTTAGCAAAAATGTTTATTCACTGTGTTCCATAGATTGATTTTCTAAGCTTTTGTCTGAGAGTGTATCTATATATATGTAGATATGTAAATAATTCTATATTAACATGTTCACAGAATATAATTTAAAGTATTAAAATATTGGGACACTCTAATAGCATATGTATTTTTGTACTTTTCAAAATTTCATTTTTTATCTGTGGGTAATTTACTTAAGCGATGGATTAAATTTATAATTGGCAAGATATACATTTTAAATATGAAAAATTAAAATATGACTTTCATTATCTGTTGACTAACATTTAGATTAAATTTGAACTGTTTTATTTAGCTTCAGAAATGATATAAGAACAAAAGGGTGACAATGCATTGAAGAAAAGCTCATAGGTAACTGCCATTAACTAAATTGAGAAAATAGAACAGAAGTTTTTTTATTTTGGTCGTGTTTCATTTAAGGTACCTTATAAAGCCTCCTTGAGAAATGTCAAGAAAATACTTGGAAAGATATGTCAGGGGTTGCAAAAGTAGTTGAGATGTGGAGAGGTTTGTTTAGGTGTTGGATATGTGGGAGTTTAAGGTAAATCTCTAAATTTAAGGTTGGGAGAAGTGAAAGGATCTAATGAAAAAGACCTAGAAGACACAAATAGATACCTAAAGGATTATGTCAACACCAAGTCACAGAAGTCAAGGGGGTGGTACAATAAAGGGACAGTCTGCAATACTCAGATGTTTCAGGGAAAAATACGTTAGAATTCATCCATGTTTTTTGAAACTAACATTGAATTTGATAATTGTATATTTTATGAAAACTTTAAACAGTTTTAATGTGTTCAATATGTTTAATATATTTAATACATGTATTGTAGATAGTCGAGTAACTAGGTAAACAAAAGAAAGCTAAAATAAAGTGACTTTTAACATCTTAACGTGAATCTATTTAATAGACAGGACAGTAATAGGAGATTGACAAAACTATTAGAATTATCCAGAATCCTTTCAACCTGTATACCAACACTGATACTATATAGGGGGATTTTCAGAAACGTTTTGCCTTTGACCCATTTTAATGACAGAGAAATCTTCTTATTCTATAGGTGAAAATTTGGAAGGACTTTTTGAAAGAATTCTTGGCTTCTGTGCTCTGAAATCTTGAAACCTGTCACCATTCTTACAGCTGTTTTCATACTATTAGCAGGCAGGGCTATAGTAAGGCAGGATGTTCCCGAGGCATAACAAGCTTGACTCTAGAACACCTAACAGTCCTATGACCCTTTCTCAGACTATAAAGCATTACAAGGTACTTCTACTCAACCTTCTCATTTTCTTTCTTTCTCTAGGGTCAGGCTTATATTATGGCCTGATGATTCCCTCAGTCTTTACAGCTCCTGCCCTATTTTCTGTCACATAGTCATTTTCCCTCACATAATCCTTGAATATTTAACCCCAACTTGGCATCTGCCCAGTAGATTGAAATTAACACATCGATAAAATCTAAATTTTCATATGTTCTTTGAGTCTGTGAGCTGCTTAAACTGCATGTTACTTATTGAACACAGCCACTTATATTTATCATGTAATCTTCTTGATGTTTATGAAACAGACTCTGGTTAATCTTGCCTAATTTTTCAGTGGAAGGAACCCATCTTTGACCATATTCCTCTTTTCACTGTCACTTTGTAGTAGTGCTTTTCAAATTTTCAATATCATTAATTTAAAAAAACAGTAATGGTACCACCCTTTTCTTTCTTTTCTTGAATATGTTTATAGCCTCCTTTTCTGAGCCTGGTAAAACTAGCAGGTAAGAGCAAGGATTCTATTTCCTCTCTGTGATATGTAGTATATATGTTACTTGATATGTATTCACTCTGAAATTATAAATGCTCATTGAGGAAGATACAATATAAATCAAAGCAATAATCTTAGAATTGTGGAGAAGAGAGTGCAAAGAAACTTCCAGTGCTCATTAGCATGAAAATTTTAGAAAATATTACCAAACGAAAACCTCAAAACAGAACAAAACGAAACAATAACCCTCTAAATTATGGGTGAATCTTGCTCCTCCAAACTTATAGTGCCCAGCTCTGCTTGGGAAATAAAGTCTAGTAAGTGATTGGGGTCAGGGTTATTGTTGTTATTGTATGAATGTAGATTAACTGAGTTTGATCTGAATTTTAAATATTAATTTTCAACAAGGTTTCCTCAAATCTGCAAGCATACTGGACTTGGTTGTCTCTTTGGCTCTGGGATCATAGGAGAGGAGGAGGATTTATAGTAATGCTAATAGTTACAAACTAGGGGCCTTGTACCAATACAAATGCTCTTTCTGCTAGTCTCTGAGCTCATCAGTTTGAAAGAGAGAGAGCCTCTTGACAATGTAGCTTTATATAAAGGGTTCATATTATATGATACTTGATCCTATTTAAGAAAAGCCATGTGAAATGTGCAGAGTGGGTATAATTATTTTGATTAGTGAACTCTAATGCAGACACCATCACATTTCCATACCATAGTTAACATTTAACAGAATAGACGGCCTCAGTTCATTAACAATGGGCCATAAGCTATCCTGGCATTTCCCAAGAAACCTATAATTGGAAACCACGAGTTGGGGAGAGACATCTATTTCCTTAAAATTGATTACTTTGTTCTATTCAGAGAAAATAAGAGTTTAGAATAGAACATGATGAATGGTCATTACCTACTATACTCTACTCTAGGAAATTCCTCCAGGAAATGGGGATTAGAAAATTTGTGAATAAAGCAAAATACACAAAATCAAAAAAAAATTGTTTCTTCCCCCCAAAGATCAAAGACTCATCAACATTATAAAGATACAAAATCTTAAATATTAAAATGTTTAATGAAAGCCCTGGAGTAGACATTTGCCTTTATTTTGACTGGTGAGAGTCCTAATTCCCTTCCCATTTGTGGGAAAGGCTTTGTCCCCACCATTTACCTGAAAGTTGACACATTCTTTTTCTCCTTACCCCTTAGTATCTTGGGTGTTAATACTTAACTCTGGCTTTGCCAGATTTATACTTCATCTAAAGCTTAGACTATGGGGTGATACCAATAAAAAGGGACAGAATTTATTTTTAATAGTTTTACAGATAACTATGAGATTTGCAACAGGATTGGCATTTGGCCTTGGTTTTAAGTATTCCTTGATTAATGGATTCAATGTGATAAAAGAGCCTCGTACCAAAAAAAAAAAAAACATTCTTGTAGACTAGCCCTTTGGTCTGAACTGGTATGGTTGTCATTGCCAAGACTTTCTTTGTTCCTACTATTTTCCCAATTGATGGATTGCAATCCATCATTTATCACATAACTAATTCCTTTGTTTTGATGTAAGTTCAAAATTTAGCTGATACTGGGATCCTGGTGGTCAAGAACAGTGAATAATGTGCCACCTTATTAAACAATATAGACGATATTGTTTTAAATTGTAGAATTGCATTCACAAAATATTGAAAGTAACCTTAGAGGCTATACTTAAAACAGTGCCTTAAACAATGAATGATACCTTCTACAACATTTGTGATTAGTTGAGTTCTGTTCTTTACACAAATGCTTTCAATAACAGGAAACTCACAATTTTTAATCTGATTATTCTGTTTTAAGATAACTCTGATTTTCTATAATTTTTAACCAGATTCTTTAATTGTAAGACTGATGATTTATTTGGTAGTCTCAATTAAGTTTTAGCTCCTATTGAGATTGTACTATCCTGGTTTTGAAATGTTTAGTTAGAGTAATTCAGTTTCATTGATGTTTATAAAATTAAAATACTTAAAAAAATAAATAGGGCACAAATATCTACTGTAAGAAACTCCTCTTGGAAAAGTTCACTGGTGTAGACTTATGATTTTTCTAGCTCAGATTTAGGCTTGGCTCCTTAAATTCAATTCAGATTGAGCCTTATTAGCTCAACTGTTATAACATGCCTCTTGAGTACTATGAAATTACCCAAAATTGCTCATTTAGAATCATATTTGGTCTTAGTAATAAGCAGAAAAATGATTTAGATCAGTATGAGTGTTGTGTTGGCTTAAACTTCCTGTTACAAAGAAAGGGGGAAAAGTATTCATGTATATAAGCATTATGGCAAATGTTTTTTTTTAAAGTAATAATCTGCCAAAGTATGTGAATAAGATTTAGATAAATCAAATTCAAAAACTCTCAAAGTGAGTGATAGTTTTTAGTTGGCCTGAAACTTGTGGCTAATTGCTATTTACTAGCAATATTCTTTCCTTCTTTGCAATGGCTACAATAAATCAACTATTGAAATTCCCCTACTAGCTATTTCATAAGTCATATCCAGGATTTGAATTTTTCTACAGAACCATATCTTCATTGATCTAAATCACATCGGTGAAGAATATAGACACATTTTAATGTATATTTCATGATTTATATTTGTCAAAAAAAAGGATTCCTAATTAAAACATCCCTCAGATCTCTAGCACGTTTATATGTATTTTTATCAAAGCATAAATTCAGAGGAAAATAATTCATTATGAAAAAAATAATTTGTAGTGATGTGACTTTTTAAGTTATTTTTATTGAGGTTACATTGATTTATAATATATTTAGATGTGAGGTTCACTGTTCATCAAATGTATGATAGCATACCATACCCATCACCAATTTTTTAACAGTCCTCTAACACTGTTCGTTGGACCCTCACTGCCTTTGGCCCCCACCAAACCTTCCCTAACTATGGTAACCTCAGTTATGTTGTTAATGTCTGAGGAGTCATTTCTATTTTGTCGGTTTGCTTTTTTCTTTATATTCCCCATATGAATGAGATCATTCAATTTTTGACTTTCTACTTGTGACTTATTTCACATAGCATAATCCCTTCTAGTCCCACCCATACAATCACAAATGATAAATCAATCTTTTTAACACTATGTAATATTCCACTGTGTATGTCCATATGTATGTATGTATGTATGTATATGTGTGTATGTATGTGTGTATGTCTGTCTGTATGTATATATACCACATCTTCATTATCCATTCATCTGTCAGTGGACTCTTAGTTCATTTCTACTTATAGACTATTGTAAATAATGCTGCAAAAAACATTCAGGAACATGTATCTCTGCAAAATAGGGTTTTTGTATTTTTTATAGTAGTATTTATTATTTTTTAGTGCACAATACTAAATTCCATTTAGGATAGTGAAATTGCATATTAGTCAACATTTCCTATCATACCCACCACCAGAATTTTGTTTTTTTGGGGTCAAGATCCAAAAGTGGGACTACGGGATCGTATGGAACTTCCATGCTCAATTTTTTGACACATCTCCATACTGTTTTCTATAATTCTTTCACCAAATTAGATTCCTGTCATCCATGTAACAGGGTTCCCTTTTCTCTTCATCCTTGTCAACACTTCTTGTTTCCCGATCTTTTAGATAATAGGCATTCTCATGGGTGTGAGGTAATAGCTCATTGTTGTTTTGATTTGTATTTTCCATCATAACGAGAGGAGGAATATCTTTTGTGTGCTTATCAGTCATCTGTATATTTTCTTTGAGGAAATTATCTATTCAGTTTTCTTCCCTTTTTATTGGGTTGTTAATTTTCTATGATTGAGTTTTATGAATTCTTTATATGTTTCAGATATTAAACCCTTGTCAGAATTTCAGTTTGTAAATATCTTCTATTCAGTAGGATGTCCTTTTGTTCTTGTTTATTTTTTAAAGGAAAGATGTATACAGAAATGAAGAAAAGTAAAGGCAGGCAGGACAAGAGATGAGGAAGAAGCACTTTATTTAATTTATTCGGTTGCTACTTCAGCCCTGGGACACTAACCTGGGTCCTTGGGGTATATGTGGATTCTGCCGAACCTCTGTACCACTAGGGAATGCCATATTTTTTTCTTTTGACAATATCTTCTTTCACTATGCAGAAGCTTTTTAGTTTGATGGAATTCCATTTGTTTATTTTTGTTTTTGTTTCTCTTGCCACTGGGGTTGATTCACCAAAGGATGTCTTTAAGACCAATGTCATAGAACACATCTCCTATTTTTTCTTCTATTTTATGTTTTTTGTCTATATATAAATCTCTAATCCATTTTGAATTAATTTTTGTATATGGTGTTAGAGAGTTGTCTAGTTTCCTTCTTTTGCATGTAAGATGTCTAGTTTTCCCAACATCGCTTGTAGAGACTTTCCTTTCTCCATAGTATGCTGTTGGTTCCTTTGCTATAAATTAACTAACCATATATATGTGAGTTAGTCTCTGGGACTCAATTATATTTCACTGATCTGTTTATCTGTTTTTATTCCCGTACTATAGAGTTTTGATCTTACCACTTTGTACTACAGCTCAAGATCTGGGAGATCTGTTTAGGTTTCCTCTTTCTTCCTAATTCAATATTGATAGGCTGTATGATTCTAAGATCTTAAACATGTCCTCAGGCTGTCCAATTTACTGGCATATAGCTATTATAGTAGTCTCTTATATTTCTGAGTTATCTGGTATAAATTCCCTTTTTCATTTCTGATTCTAGTTATTAGAGTTTTCTGTTTTTCTTAGTGAGCCAATGAAAAGTTTTTTTTCTAATTTTATCTTTTTACAGAATAAGTTTTTGGTTTTATATATCTTCTGAATCATTTTTTTTATATCTTCTCTAATATTTATTATTTCCTACCTTTTTTTAATAGTTGTTCGATGTGTAGTGTTAGATTATTTACTGGTAGGTCTTGAGGTAGGTCTGGATTACTATAAACTTTCCTCTTAGTACTACTTTTGCTACATCCTATAATTTTTTGTTTGATTTTGTCTTTTAAGGAAAGGTACAGGCAGGAACGAAGGCAAGTGGAAGCAGGCAGATAGGAAGAGAGAGAGAGGAGGAAGAAGCATTTTATTTACCAGTTCATATTGGTGGTTTCCTTGACTTTGGTTGTTTCCTTGGCCCCAGTTCTTGAACTGGGACTATGCTCAGTGTACTAAACGGTACTATACTGCTAAACCATTAGGGTGTACCTGCATCCCATAAATTCTTATAGTTTATGTCTTCATTTTCTTTTGTCTCCAAGTGTTTCTTATTTCACCTTTCATTTTCCTTTTTTACCCAATAGTCCTTGAGAAGCATAATTATCCTCTAAATATTTTAGAATTCTCCAACTTTGTTTTTGTAGTTGTTTTCTGGTTTTATGCCATTGTGATCAGAGAAGATACTTGGTATGCATTCAATCTTTGTAAATTTGTTGACACTTACTTTGTTTTCCAACATATGGCCTGTCTTGGGAATGTTCCATGAGTACTTTGATAAGAAATGAATTCTGCCCTTGTTGGGTGAGGTGTCCGGTAAATTTCTGTTAAATCCATCTTTCCTAATTTATTGTTCGAGGCTGTTGTTTCCTTTTCAATTTTTCTGCATGGTTGATCTGTCCATTTTTCTAAATGGGATGTCAAAATCTACTATTCTATCTGTTAGTGTCTCTCTTTTGTGCTGTTAAAGTTGCTTTATGTATTTTTTTTGCTCCCACTTTTCATGCATATGTAAATATTGTCTTCTTACTAAATCAGTGCCTTAAATAATTATGCAATGTTCATCCTTGTCTTTTTCACTTTCTTTAGTTGGAGTCTATTTTATATAATATAAATATGACTGTCCCTGCTATTTTTAGATCCCTAGTTGATTGTAGGATTGTCTTCCAACCTTTAATTTTAAACCTATACTTATTTCTAGAACTTAGGTGGATCTCCTGTATACAGGAGAAAATTGGGTTCATTTGATCACTCCGTGCCTTTTGTTTCATGATTTCAATTCATTAACATTTAGGATGATTATTATTATGTAACTGTTTATTATCATTTCGCTCTTTGTTTTCTGGAAATATTTGTAGACTTTTGTGTATTTGTTCTTCTCTAATTCTCTTTTCTTGTGTAATGAAAAATGTTCGTTCTATTTGGTTCCCCTTATTATGTTCTTCTTTTTTTTTTTCTATGGAGTTATATATTGAGGTTACCCTGATGTTTACATATATGTTTATAAGGATATAAAATGTATAACATTTTTTAACCTGAAAATAAGTTAATCTCAAGATCATCTAATAGTCCAAAATCTAATTTTTACTCTCCTTTCCCTCACAGCCTCTCTGCTCCCATTTTATAGTTGCGGTGCCTTGCTGCTTCTAAGAGAGCTTTCTTTTATAGAAATTATTTTGTTATTTCTTATAAGGTTGTTTCAGTTTTGATACATTCCTTTATGTTTTGTATGTGTGTCAAACTCTGTCACTTCTTTAATTAATATGTGATAACCTAGCAAGTTAGAATATTTTTGGTTGGAAATGTTTCTTTCAGTACTTAGAATATATCAAGTCATTCCTTTCTGGCCTATAACGTTTCTACTGAGAAATCCACACACATTCATATATGGCTCCTTTTTATGAGACTCATTTGTCTTACCTGCCTTTAAATTTCTCTCTTAATCTTTGATTTTTGTCAATTTACTTGCAATTTGTCCTATTGCATGTCTGTTTCTTGTGTTTGAAACTCTTTTAGTTTCCCACAATTGGATGCTTCTTTCTTTTCCCAAACAAGGAAAATCCTCAGCTATTGATTCTTCTATTAATGTTTCTGCCCCTTTCTCTATTTATTCCCTTTGAGATGAATGTTGTTCCTTTTGACTTTATCCCATAATATTTTTATGCTGTCTTTGTTTCTTTTTATTCCATATTTTTCCTCTTTGCTGGTATGCTTGAGTTTATTTTCCTACCCAGTCATTTAGCTCACTGATTTGATTGAAGTCTTTTTTCAGTCTAATATTAAGCCCTTCTGTTGTGTTATTTAGTTCAACAATTGTGTTCTTTAGCTCTGTGAATTCTGTTTGGAACTTAGTTCTTCGTTTGTTGCTCATTCTTTCTCCTGATTTTAGTGAGAAAAGTTGACTGTTGTTTTAACATCTTCCTCATGTAGTTTACTTAATTCTGTTGCATTCAAATGCCTCCCAGGGTTTTCTTTTAGTTCATTTGGGGTACAGTTTTCTTCCTTGTCATTATATTTGGTGCTCTTTGTTTATTTCTTTAAGTTAGGCTATAACCTTCCCTGACCTTATGTTAGAGTGTTTTAGAGTACAGACCTGAGGTATTGGCCCAGAATGCTGGTTTTTCTATTGAGGTGTGACTTCTGTATCAGTCAGAATTGTTGGCACTGTAGAGCAAACACTCTATGGAGGACTGAGAGTCCATCTGCTAGAGTTAGAGTCAGCACAGAAAATGTAGGTTTCCCCAGTGTTGGAGTCATGAATAGTGAGGCACAATGAGGCAGACTCAGGATATATGGGTTTGGGTCACAATCCCAACAGCAACTATTAAGAAGGACGCAGGTGTCTCCTGGAGTCCTTGGAAGTCAGTGGCAAAAATACATTCCTGTAAAAAAATTCAGTCCTGTAGCCGGTGAGTAGCTAGCAGGGAACTGCATGTAATAAGTCTGTGGCTAAGGATAGGAACTCTAGTAAAGTAGCAGGCAGATGTGCAAGGTGTTTAGTATTAGCACCAGGTCAATGCAAAACTGCTCTTTCACTGTTTTCTGCCCATACTTTTCTCTACAAAACTGTTATCCAATAAGTGGTTAGTCCTTAGGCTTATGTATTTAACTTATTTATAGTATTTGGACTCCTTAATTCTCTTTCCTGCATTGATTGCCTAACTCTTCTCATCTTTTCCTGATTTTCCTCCTTTATAGAATGCTTTTCTTAGTTTTCACATAAACTTTTTTTCTATATTTCACTTTGATGTTACTCGTGGTTCAGTTTTTAATACTTCTATTCATAGGCATTTACTGTGTGCAAATATATTGATTGAAACTATTTAGTATGTGTAAGTCTGTATATATTCTGCAAAGATCTCTGCTTTGCTTTCTAAGCCTTTAAATTCAGTAACTTTTTGGTTTTATTCTTATCCATATATCCCATCAATAATTTTCAATACAAAATTACTATCTTTCCAGTTTATCTTAATTTTACAATTTTTATTTATTTATTTTTTCAAAAAAGTTATCATTCTTATCTCATTGTTTGAGTCAGAGCCTTGGTTTTTCACCCCTTGGCTTCTGTCTACTTATTTCCACCATTTCTGAGATTTTCAGTGATCAGATATCATTGGTTTCACTTGCTTAAATATCTTAAGCATTCATCCTCTTTCTTTCGTGCTCACCATTGCTGCTTTCTTTTAGAATTGTTTTTCTTTTACCAAATAGCCTAACATTTCATTTATAAATCAGGTTTTAACATTCCTTCTGGTATGCTTTTTTCCAATATGCAAATATGCCCATATTGTAGTGCCAAACATTCTTCTCTGAATCACCAAACTTTCAAGTCAATGTCAATCAGTTTATCACATCAAGTAAGGCTTCTTGTAATGTAGCTATTCTTATTTCTCATCTTTTGTTTGCCCCTTGATATCCTATATTTAGTCATATTGTCCTACATAAATTTCTTTCAAGAAACCACGCTCTCTCTCATTTCCAGAATTTAGTCCAGGATTCTCTTATTTCTATTATAATCATCCTTGATCTCCTCAGTTTTCTTAAGGAGTTCCTTCTTTGTTCTTTAAAAACAGAATCCCATGATTGTCTTTATTATATATTTGTCTTGTCTAGAGGATCAAATTCACTCAGTTTTTTAACTACATATACCCTTTTTTCACAGTCACTTTCATCTTCCCACACACATACACACACACAAATATGATATAAGGGAGAAGGAGTTGAAAATCTAAGCTGATTTCCTAGTAGGAACTCATATGACACTGTTGTATGCTTTCCTTTTTAATTTAATTTAACTATAATTTAAAAAATGACCTGCAGACTATTTTTATGCCTGGGGAAGAGGAGATAACATTTTCCTCTCTCTTAGGTATTATTCTTTTTTCTTCTTACCTCTATAGAAGTGTGAATTGTCTCAGCCTTTCCCACTGGGTTACCCAGTGCCAATTCTTTTCTTCGTTTTTGTTGGTCCCAGCTGTAAAAAAGATATGTCTTGAATGAAAATTCACTGTGACCTCTGTCCTCAAATATTATTTTCAGTTGTTTTTTATTATGATTGACTCAAAAAGATTTTGAAATATATATTCATGGAAAGAAATCATTCTTTCTCTAATATTTACTAATATCATCTAATTCAATCTGCCATGTTCTTTTACGTGTCCTAATAGCAAGTAACCTCCTAACAAGTTTTTCCATTTCTGGTGTTGCTCTTTTTAGGATGCATTCTCTACACACTGAGTGTTATTTTGAAAATACCTGCTTAATATACCCTGCTTAAGATGTTGTCCCTTAAACAGAATAGAATGTAAACTTTGTAGCATGGTTTAAGAGACTTTACTGTCATCTCCCTCTTGAAATTCATTCTTTTCTACCTTGATCACAATTTTCCAGTCACTCTTTCTTTATTTCAATACTTTATGTCAAACTGCTTCCACCATCAGAGTCTTTGTACTTGGTCTTTCTTTCTGAAAACTCTCTTTCTCTATGCTTTCATTCTTTATTTGATGATTTGTGCCTGTCTTGTAGATCACAGTTTAAATGTCACAATCTCATATAAACCTTTGTTTCTCATTGTATAATGCACTCCTCCTGTCATTCACTGCACCTCTCTATGGTACCTCATAGAACTATTAAAAGCTATAATCTGCCTCATCCTTTTTACTATAATGTTAATGAGTCTGGAGACCATATCTCTGTAGTCTGTTTGACTTCTACAAGTCTCATATACTATTACTGAATTTGTAATAAGTGGATTATTTTTTGAGAAAATAAAAATAACATTTTCCTTACTGTATTTTTTTTGGAAGGGGTGGAGCGCTGATCCTGCTGATCTTGCATCGCCACTCATGTTCTTTGAATCCCTTTATTCTTTTGGGACATCTTAGTTCCCTGAGTACTCGCCTTCCCAGAAGCCAGCTTCAGTATCTTTGTCAGGTTTGTCCTCAAACTAGTTAGGATGCTCAGAACCTGAATGCCTGAGGAGATATAACCCTGTGGGACCCAAACTCCTAACCAAGATCTGATGAGTTTGGAGACAACGATATTTCCCTTGTCCCCGATTAAGATGAGTTTCTTTTGTCTCCAGTGCTCCCATGTGAAATTGAGTCCAATTTACTATTCCTTATGGAAATTTGCTTTGTTTGACACTCTTGCTTGACTTCCATCTACCCCTTTCATATCCCACTTCTTTATGTGCCTATTAGTTTTTCTAGCAGATGACTTTTCCCTGAATCCTTAATGTAGAGTCTGTTTCTGGAACATTCTACCTGAGATATTAAACTGCACAGGAGAGGCTTTTAAATGTTTTTCAGTCCTTAGTACAATTGTTGACCTAGGTTGTCAGTCAAATCCTAAATGATTTCTTATTTAAACAGTCACAGATGGAGAATGTGCTAAAAAGGCCTTAGTGATTCACTCGTCCAATGGTCTTGTTTTATTGATGAGGGTCTGAGTGGCAGAGGGGTGTGTGCTCTGTTCAAGGTCACAGCCTTCCTGAAGAGCAGGGTGACACCCAAGACTAGAATCCTGATGTTCCTGACACCTAGATTCATGCTTTACATCAAGAAGTTTTCATAAATTTAAATTGGGTGATTTAAAAAGGATGAAAAGAAACCAAACACTATTAAAATAAAACAAATTGGCCTACAGATGAAAATAATTCATAGGGGTATTACAAACCATTAAAATAAAACCTGAGGAGAAATTTAGTGTTATTTACTGTTTTTATTCTGCAGTTTTGCATAAATCACATTTCTTCTAGTGTCTCCTTCAAAGAAAGACAGCAACTAAGTATGTAGCTATATATATATATATATATATATATATATATACACACACACACATATGTATATATGTATGAATCTTCTTAAATAATAAAAGCTTAAAATATTTACAAAATTACCATTAAAAGCCACAGTACAGCTCTTCCATAGATTATAATGAGTAATAGCTTTATATAGCTTTATATATCTTACTTGAGAGGTCTCCAAGTGACTTAAGTATATTGTACTTGTGACTTATGAGGTTCTCAGACAAGACATAAAACCATATTTTCTGTAGTCACTATAGTCACAAAATGACAGACTCAACCTAGAGTGGAATTGATTTATTAGATATTTTTCCAGATAATGAGGCTAACATGTATCTCTAACATTCTCTATTTAATTAAAAAATCCTCATACTAGAGTTAGCACATAATCATAATGTTCTCTAAAATGAATTTAAGAAAAACTGTGAATATCAATCAATAAAAATACCTCTCGTTCTGTATGTGTATGGGCTAATGCATATAGTCATAGGATCATGAAATTTTATGGGAGGTAGAGAAATCTATTCTCATAGCATCAATTCATTATTACTAAGGGTTAGAGAACTATTGTAATTTTGCTAGAAGGAGGAGTAGGATCAGAAATTTAAATGTATTATCTTGAAGCCCATTTCTGATAGCTTAGCATTATTTCAATTGAGATGAAAAACTCATAGTGCAATGCTTTTCTATAGGTAGTGTAAGAAGAGATTTGGTTATCATCCACACTTTCAGACCATGTATTGAATACCCTAAATATAATTTATTAGAAGTGTTGATTGAATACAGCTAGGGATGGAGAAATTTAGTATTTATAATTTTAGATTATTGTAACTTTTAGAAAAGTTTGACTTGTATTCATATGAGGTATGTCTTTATAAATCCATAAGCACTTAGCAATATTCTGCCCTCCATAGATAGAATTAGTATAGTTTTTCTTGCAATGGACACTGTTCCAGGTTCTTGGAAATAGCTCTCATATGTCCATCCCTCTTCACTTTTCTAGATGGAAATTGGAGCCTAATTCTTTAAGCATTTCTAATGTCACATGGTTTCTTTATTTTCCATAATTCTACCATAGTTTAACTGGTAAAATTGTCAAATGTGACATTAAGTTGAGAAAAACAGTACTTTTTCTACTCCTGATTTATTTAACAAATACTTATTTCAGATCTATTTTGATATTTTTGTATCTATTGATTGAGGCATATAAGGAGAAGAAAGTTTTCTGTTCAGGGTATTTCTTTCTGTGTATGCTCAGCATTGCATATTTTGAAATATGACCTACCTCCTAGCCCTAAACACTCTTCTGTCTTTAACTCAGTCTTTGAGATTGAGGTCATGGAGTGTTTTTCCCACTTTCAGGTATTATGTCCAGATCTTTGATCAATTCTGAATTTACTTTTGTACTTGGCGATAATGAATAGTCTGCTTTTTTTTTTTTCTCTTTCCAGTTTTCCCAACACCATTTATTGAGTAAACTTTCCTTCCTTCATTGTATCCTCTTGGTACCTTTGTCATAGATGGTCCATATAGATGTGATTTAATTTCTGTACTCTCTATTTGATTCCATTGATTACTGTGTCTGTTTGTGTTCCTGTACCATACAGTTTTAATGACAATTGCTCTGTAGTATAATTTGAAGTCTAGATGTGTGATTCTTCCATTATTCCTTTTTTCTCTTAGAATAGCTTTGGCTATTTAAGGCCTCTTGTGGTTCCATATAAATATCAGTATTATTTGCTCCATTTCCTTGAAAATATCCCAGACTTAATTAAGCAAATACATTATACTGTATGCTCATATTTCAATAATCACTAAATAAAGTATTTAGGGCTTTTCACATGAGCCTGACACAATTTCCCATTATAACTTATGCCTTTAATCATTTCTAAAATTAATTCATTTAGATTTAATTTCCATCATCAAACTTGAATAATCTTTATAATTCAGTCTTTTTATCAGTGAATTGATCTGGTTTGGGGTCAACAAAAATTGATAGAGACCTCTTTAACTTTATTAAACTCTGGCTAAAGTTTCCAGCGAAGAGTCAAGTGCAGACTCTTGAAACCCAGGGTGCACTTACATTAATCTTGGTTTCAGATTGGTTATATCACTTAAACATCATGGTTAAAAAAAAAGACTGTTCATTGAAACCAAAAGTTTCCAAGAAATTCTACTCCTATATAATAACCATTATTAACAATGTATTAGTCATTATTATAGAATTTAATGCATATATATGAATGGCATTAGGCTATGTACTTCTGCTTTTAACTTACACATAATATAACTATTTCTATTTTAAAGCATAGTAAATATCCCTGTCCTTTTGAATGTATACATGGCTATGAATGTGCTATTATTTAATCTACTCATTGTTCATTGACATTTAAACTGTTTTCATTTTTTTTATTGGAAGCAACATTTTATATACATCTTCATGTATTAAGTGAATTAAATTATAATAATTTAAAATTTTGGAATATAATACCATATTGCTCACTAGAAAGGATGAATAATTTAATATTACTATATCCAGTATATTAAAGTTTCCACTTTCTTCTATTCCTGTTAGCAAGGTTAATTGTAAATCTTTCTAATTACTAGTACCTTATATTTTGTTTTAATTTGCATTTTTAGTAATAGCTTTTTTATATAATAGTTTGCCACTTACTCAATTTTCTGCTTGGAAGATATTATCTCTTTTCACTTTCAAGAAGATACTGTGTTTTTTTAAAGTCACACATTGCATAAATGTATCTTTTAAGATACATCTATAAGATGGAATGTATATAACATGTTATGTGCTGCCAAATATGAAAATTTTTCTTTATTTGATTTTTATTAACATTCTTTAGATTCAATTGAGCAACAGGTGATTATAACACATTCCAATATTAAAATGGAATTTGGAGGTTACTGGAGTTTTAATGAAAAGAGTCCTAGCAGATAGTATCATGTAATATTAGACAAAGTTTTAATCTCTCTAAAATCCCAGTACTCATATTTGTAAAAAAGGAAACCACAACAAAAAATTTAAACAATGCAAAAATTGAAATAATATGTTTGTCTTTTATAAAGGTATGTTGTGAGGATGAAATATGTTAATATAGACGGAATCAAATTTTTTTTTACTAGCTGATGCAGAATTCAAATATGTTTTCATTCTCTTATAGACTACTATGGCTATAGAAATTTAACAGATTATGCATTTAGCCACCTTATCTGTACTTCACAGAACCAATATCTTCTTTCTTTTCTAAGTGTATATTCATATTCAGTCTTCGATGACTCTTGCCATTTTCTGTAATTCTTAAACATTGTTGGTAACATTTGGGCAATCACAACTGCAAGTTGTCTCAGTGCTTAAGATGCTATTCTTTATGGTCTACAGAAAACATTTACTTAAATTCTTTGGGAGTTCCACTACCTCCTTCTGAGTTTCAACTTCCTGTTAAGTTTGTTTTCTCTGTTGTAGTTTGGAAGTAATTCTTTTTGAAATAAAAGCAGGGTAGCTTTATTGTCCTTTTACCATTTCTTCCTGCTTCCTGATAACATGATGATCTATTCTTTCTTTTTCTTGCTCTAAACCTAGGTTCAGACATGTGTGATTATCATTCACATTTTTTCAAGCTTTTCCTAATAGGGGATTTATCTTTCTGAAATAAACTTTTATGTTTCTTTCTCAACCTTCTGTGTTTTTTTATAGGTTATGCCTCGTTTCTACCAAGAGTTTGTTTTCTTTTTCTTTTTACAATTCATTTTATTAAGTAATATTGTATTATAACATTAACTAGGTTTAAGGTATACATTATAGTAAATTATCAGTATGTAATACAATAAGTGCACTACTTTTTATTTTTTTCTTACTATGCAGTTAATCCCCTTTACCTCTTTTGTACCACACAGACTCGCACCACACATTTCTTTTTAATCTACTAGTTTGTTTGTTTGTTTGTTTGTTTTAGCTAAAAGTCTATTGTTATTTGAGTTCATTTTTTTACAAGTTCTTTTTTTTTTTAATTTAGTTCCTTTGCTTGGGATTTTAATAGACAACATATGAATGATATCATATAATATCTGTGTTTCCTTTTTTGGTTAATTTGCCACAAATGACAGAGTTTTACATTTTTGATAGTATTTTACACAGTATTTCATTATGTATATACGCCACCTCTTCTTAATCCACTCATCTGTTGATGGGTACCTAGGTTATTTCCAGCTCTTGGTTATTGTAAATAATACTGTAATGGACATGGAGATGCATATACCTTTGCAAATAAGTGTTATTGTATTTTTAGGGTAACTAATCAGGAGAGGAACAACTGGATCATACAGAATTTCCATTCTTATTTTTTTGTAGGACTCTCCTTTACATATTGGTTGCAGTCCAAAAGTGTGTAAGAATTCCCTATTGTCTACATCTTCTCCAGCACTTGTTTCCATTCTTTTGGATAATGGCCATTCTCACCAGTATGAGATGGTATCTCATTTTTTTTAATTGCAGTAACTTTGATTTTATACATTAAAATGAAATTATACATGTAGGTCCCCATATATGCAGTTTCTCTATTCCTAAGATATATGTCAATACACCTTGCCTTCCACCAAATCATCAAGTGTTCTTCACCATTGTCCAGTGGGCTCCACCACCACTTGTCTCCCTCCTCCACTGACCCTTCCCTGTTGGTAACCTCAGTTCTGTTGCAAGTGTCTAAGGGCTGCTTTCTTTTCTTATGTTCCTTTGGTTTTATATTCATATTGCACCAATGAGTGAGATTACCTGGTATCTATTTTTCTTTTTGGCTTATTTCACTTAACACAATCCCCTCTAGTTGCAACCATATTGATTCAAAAGATGAATTTCATCTCTTCTAATGGCTGTGTAGTATTCCATTGTTTGTATATATAATACATCTTCTTTATCTATAAATGTAATGTTGGGCACTTAGATAGTTGCCAGTTGTTAGTTATTGTGAATAGGGCTGCAATAAAAATGGAGGTACATAAATCTCTCTGAATTAGTATTTTTGTATCTTTTGGTTAAACACCAGAAAGTGAGATAGTGGGATCTTAGGGAATTTCCATATTCAACTTTTTGATGTGTCTATACTGTTTTCCAAAGGGGTTTAACCAATTTGCATTCCCACCAACAGTATAAAAGTGTTCACTTTTGTCCACATCCTCACCAACATTTGTTGGTTACAGGCCAGTCTCTCAGGTGTAGGGTGACATCTCATTGTTGTTTTTATTTGCATTGCCCAGATAGCCAGGGAGTAGAAACATTTTTTCATGTGTTCGTTGGCCATCTGTATATCCTCTTAAGAAAAAATGTCTCTTCAATTTCTCTTGTCATTTTTTCATTGGCTTGCCTGTTTTTCTGTTATTGAGCTTTATGAGTTCTTTGTATATTTTGGATATTAAGCCCTTGACAGAAATATGGAACACAGATATCTTCTGCTAGTTAGTAGGTTGTTTTTGTGCGTTGGTGATGTTTTCTTTCACTGTGAAGAAGCTTTAGTTTGATGTAGCCTCAATTGTTTATTTTCTTTTTGTTTCTCTTCATGCTGGAGTGGCATCAACAAAGACCTCACTAAGGCTAATGCCGTGGAATGTCATTCCTATGTTGTCTTTCAAGAATTTAATTATTTCTAGTCTTCTGTGCAAGTCTCTAGTCCATTTTGAGTTAATTTTTGTGAATGGTGTTAGAAAGAGGTCTAGCATCATTCCTTTGCATGGGGCTCTCCAGTTTTTGTAACGTTTATTGAAGAGAATTTCTTTCTCATCATATGCTTGTGGTTCCTTTGTTGTAGATTAACTGACTATAAATAGGTGGGTAGTTTCTGGTGATTTTATTCCACTGATCTCTGCCTCTGTTATTATTCCAGCCCATACTGTTTTGATCAGTATTGCTTTGTAACTCAGTATCTGAGAGGGTGGTCCCTACAGATTTATTTTTTTCTCATAATTGCTTTGGTTATTTGGGGTCTTTTATTGTTCTATACAAATTTTTAAGATTTTTTATTCCATTTCATGGAAATAAACCCATGAGATTAATGTAAAATTGCATTAAATATGTATGTTGCTTAAGGTAAAATGACCATTTTAATGATGTTGATTCTTCCTAACCATGAACAGGGGATGACTTCTGCTTATTTGTATCCTCCTCTATTTCTTTTAAGAAAGACTCGTAGTTTTCATTGTACAAGTCTTTCACTTCCTTTGTAGTATATTCCAAGTGTTTTATTCTTTTTACTTCTATTTTAAATAGTGTGATTTTTCTTGATTTGATTTTCTTCTAGTATGTTGTTTTCATATAAAAATGCCACAGATTTTTGTGCACTGATTTTGTAGCCTGCCATTTTGTTATATTCATTGATCAGTTCTATTAGTATTTTGACAGGTTTTAGCCTTCTCAATATATATAATCATGTAATCTGTGAAAAATGATAGTTTGTCTTCCTCCTTTCCAATTTAGATTCCTTTTCTTTCCAAATTGCTCTGGCTAAGACCTCCACTATGATGTTAAATAGAAATGGACAGCCTTGCCTTTTTCCTGACCTTTGAGGAAATGCTTTCAATTTTTTGCCATTGACTATGATATTGACTGTGTGTTTGTCATGTATGGCATTTATTATGGTAAACAATTATTATATTTATTATGTGCCTTCTATTCCCATTTTATACAGGTTTTTTTAAAAATCGTAAATGGGCGTTGGATCTTGTCAAAAGTTTTCTCTACATCTACTGATATGATCATGAGGTTTTTCTCCTTGATCTTTATGATATGATGTATTACATTAATAGATTTTTTTTATGTATATTGAACCAACCTTGCATCCCTGGAATAATTCCTACTTGGTCATGGTGGATGATCTTTTTGATACATTGTTGGATTCAGTTTGCTAATAATTTTCTGAGAGTATTTGCATCTGTTTTCACTAGAGATATTGGTCTGTAATTTTCTTTCTTGGTGATATCTCTATCAGCTTTCGGTTATCAGTGTGATGTCGACCTCATAAAAAGTATTTTGGAGAGTTCCCTGGTCTTCAGTGTCTTAAAAGAACTTGAGAAGAATAGGTGTTAATTCTTCTCTGAAGGTTTGGTAGAACTCATTAGAGAAGCTATCGCAATCTGGCCTTTATTTTTCAGGAGACCTTTTAATATCCTTTAAATTTATTTTGATTGTGATTGCTCTGTTCATGTTCTCCAATTCTTCCAGATTCAATCCTGGTATATTGTATTTTTCTAAAAATCTGTCCATGTCCTCAAGATTGTCCGTTTTGTTGGCATAGAGCTATTCATAGTAGTCCCTTAGGATGCTTTCGTATTTCTGTGCTATCTGTTGTAACTTCTCCCCTTTTATTACTGGTTCTGTTTATAAGGGTTTGTTTTTCTCTTCTGTTCCAAATGGTTATTTAAAGCTGCTGTTTCCCTGTTAATTTTCTGCCTGGTTGATCTGTCCATTGTTGTAAGTAGGGTGTTGAAATCTCCTACTATTATTTTGTTGCTGTTGATGTCTTTTGATAATATTTGTTTAATATATTTTGATGCTCCTTCATTTGTTGCATTAATGTTCATAAGTATTATGTCTTCCTGATAGATTGACTCAATCATTATTTAATGTCCATCTCTGTCCTTTGTAATGCTTTTAAATGGAAGTCTGTTTTATCCAATATAAGTGAGTATCCCTGCTTTTTTTTTTTTTTTTGCCTGCATTCTGTCTGTAGGATTGTCTTCCAGTCATTAACTTTGAGTCTTTGTTTATCTTTTGTAAGAAGGTGAGTTTCTGAATGCAGCAGAAGCTTGTGTTATGTTTTTTTTTTTTCCATCTCATTATGTCATGTCATTTAGTGAGCAAATCCATTAACATATAGGGTGATTATTGTTATATATTGCCATTTTGTAATTTGATTCCATGTGTTTTCTAGACAGTGCCTTTGTTCTTCACTTTCTCTGTTTAGGTCATTTGGGTGTAGTTATGTTTTGATTGGTTTCCCTTTTTGTTTTCTTTGTTTTTCCCTGGAGATGTGTCTTCAAGGTTATGTAGAGGTTAGCATTAAGAATTCTATGTTTATTGTTGCATCCTGTTGGAGTAGCTAATAGGACAATTGCCTCTCTAGTATGCAGGCCACTTAATCCTAGGTTCAAGTCCTGTGTCCAGGGGGAAACAACCACTGTGAACAACTAAATGGAAATAAAATAAAATGCTGCTTCTTTTTTCTCTCTTCAGGACTGCCTGCCTACTCACCTTTATTCCTGCCTGTATCTTTTCATTAAAAAAAAATTGTATGTTTATTTCCTATTTTTATTTGAAAGATTTTCTTACACTCATTCTATCCATACACTATTTTTATTCTTCTTTCCTCCTCCCTACTTTTGGTATTTTTCTATCTTAATGTTTTTAAGTGGAGTTTGTTCATATCTTATAAGCATCTTTATTTTTTTGTAGAACTGGTTTAATGGTGATGAAATCCTTTAAGTTTTGCTTATCTAAAAAGTTTATTTTTAATTCCATCAGATCTAAATGATGCTCACAGTATAGTATTATTCGTTGAAAAAAATTTTTGCAACGCTTTGAATATATCATGCCATCCCCTTCTGGCATGTGGAGCCTACTCTTGAGTCCCTGTATTGCATCCTTTAGTTCAGCTATCGTTATCGTGTTCTTCATTTATTTAATATCTTGCTTCAATTCTTCTCTCTCTTTTTTGTTATTCTCTTTTACTTCCTCTATTGTTTTCCCGATTTTCATGAGTATGTTTATCACTGTTGCTCTAAATTCATCCTAAGGTAATTTGCACTTGACTACTGTATTCAGAAATTCCTCTCAGGTTTTAATTTGATCCGTCATATACTGTATATTTCTCTCTGTCTTCTCTCTGGCATTTTGTTTATGTTTCTGTGAGATGTGTTTCTCTGAAGTGATGGTTTTGTGTAGGATATTAACTTGCATCACATAAGCCTGGATCTTGGTTTGAAAACTGATTTCTTGAGTTTTGTGGTGTTACCATTGGTTAGATTTGTTGAAATTCTTAGGTGGATCCTGCACTGGGGCTCAAGACATCTGTCTATGTGATTAGAATTTGTGTTGGGGAGGCAGAACCTTTCCCCGGAATCCCAGGTCTGAACTGTAACAACCATCTTTTTGTTGACCCACAATAGCAATTGGTTGCAATTCCACCTCTACCCACAGGGTAGTGTATGCATCGAGACTCCTCTTCTTCCTTTAAGCCTGGGATTTCTGGTGAGCAGGTCTTGTGGCTCTGGTGTTATGTGATGGAGGTCCCTGGAGGATTCTCCTACCTGCCTTCAGTTATGGCAGTGCCCTGTGCAATTTTTCTTTACTCATTTCTACCAGGGCACTATTCCTTCTTCCCTGCACTAGACCTTCTCCCCTGGCTCTGTGTCCTGGTACCACTGAATGGGAAACCTGTTACTTTTGACTCAAATAATGAATCTGTGGTATATCTCTGAACCCTGATGTTTCTGCCTACTTTTTGTGGTGGTAATTACTGCTGTGGTCTCTACAGCCTCTGTGCCAGATTTTCCTCACTGTTTGTGTCTGGTAAATTGGTAAATTTCTAGTTTCTCAGTGGGATGACAGTGACATTTGCTCCTACCAGGTCACCATCCTGACTCTGTTCTATCTATACCCATTTTCAGAGAGTTTTTAACATAAAGCAAGGCTGAATCTTATCAAATGCCTTTTCTGCATCTATTGAGATATTCATGTGATTTTTTGTCTTTTTAATGTAATATATCATATTAACTGACTTGCACATTTTCAATTATACTTGCATCACTAGAATAAATCCCACTTGATGGTGGGGTGTGATTTGTTTAATGAATTGTTGAATTTGGTTTGTGTGATTTTTTTTGAGGATTTTTCATCAATATCCATAAAAAGGATATGGGTCTGTAACTTTTTTTTTTGGTATTTTTATCTGGTCTTGGAATCAAAGTGATGTTGGTATCATAAAATGATTCGAATTTTACCATCTTCTATTTTTTGGACAGTTGAAGAATTGGTGATAATTCTTTGAAAGTTTGGTAGAGTTCACCAGTGAAACTATCTAATCCAGGGTTTTTATTTTGGGGGGATTTTTAATCATATTTAAATTTCCTTGCTTGTTATCCTTATGTTCATGGTTTTTATTTCTTCTTGGCTTAGTCTTAAAATGTTATGTTACCAAGAGTGTCTCCATTCCTTGTATGTTATCCTTTATTTTTTCACCATTAAGGTATAAATAGTATTCTCTTATCATTTTCTGCATTTCTTCTATATCAGTTGTGATTGCTCATCTTTCATTTCTAATTTTATTTTGTTTTCTTGCTCACCTTTGTGAATCTGACTAGTTGCTTGTCTATTTTGTTTATCCTTTAAATAAACCAGCTTTTTCTCATAACCTTTTTGATGTCTATTTCATTGATTTCTACTCTGAGTTTTATTATTTCCTTCATTCTACTGGGTTTTGGTTTCTTTTCTTTTCTTTTTTTCTAGTGCCTTTATGTGAAGGCTTAGGTTTCTTTTTAATCTGTAATTCTTGTTTCCTGAGGTAAGATTTTTTTCGCATTAAAATTCCCTTTTATTACTGCTTTTGCTGCATCTTCAGATTCTGATAAGTTTTGTCATCATTTTCACCTGACTAATGTATTTTTTAAATTTTGTCTTTGATATCCTCGTTGGCCCAATAGTTGTTCAATAACATGTTGTTTATTCTCCACTCCTTTGCAGTTTTCGTCTCCTTTCTCTTTTTTATGTTTAATTTGATGCCATTGTGATCTGAAAGATGCTAGATATGATTTTATTCTTTGAAAATTTATTTAGACTTGATTTTTGTCCAAACATATGATCTATCATTGAGAATGTTTCATGGGTGTATGTGTAGCCTATTGTTTTAGGGTAAAATTATCTTCTAATTTGTTGTTTAAAGCTCTTGTTTATTTATTGATTTTCTGTCTGAATGATCTATCTTTTATTGATAATGGAGTGTTAAAGTCCCCTACTATTATTGTCTTGCTGTCAATGTCTCCCTTTAGATCTATTAAGATGTACTTGATGTATGTATTTCTTTATTGAGTGAATGTATACTAGTAAGTGTTATGTCTTTCTGCTGTATTGATCCCTTTTCTTTTATATAATGACCATCTTTATCTTTTGTTGCCTTTTTTCCCCCTGGGAGTTTATTTTATCTGCGATGAGTATAGCAGTTTCAACTTTCTTACACTCACCATTGGTTTGGAATACTGTTCTCCAGTCCGTGACTTTAAGTCATTTTTGTCTCTAGGTATTAGGCGAGTTTCTTGAACAGTATTTACTGTGCTTTGTTTCTTAATCCATCTAACCACTGTATACCTTTTGATAGGTAAATACAGTCAATTTACATTCAGAGTGATTATTGATATTTGAGGACTGGCTACTGCCATTTTGATTTTTTTTCTTTGTTGTTTGGTATTTATTACCTTGTTTATTTTTTTAATAAAATTCCTTCTCTTTGATTTAGATATGAGAGCCTCTTTTAACATTTCTTATAGAGGGCTCTGGCAAAAAATTCCTTCATCGTTTGTTTTTCAGGTAAAACCTTTATTCCTCCCTTGAATCTGAAAATTTTGCTGGAAGTTTTTATCTGATAGTATTTTAAAAACATCATTCTATTCCATTCTCTTCTGTCCTGTAGGGTTTATGCTGAGAAATCTGATGATATCCTGATAGGAATACCTTTATATGTTACTTACTTTTTTTTTTACCCTTGGTTACCTCTAGAATTCTCTTTGTGTCTTGGGCTTTTGATAGTTTTGTTACCAGGTTGATAAGATGTTGTCAGGTTTTTTTTATTCTCCCAGTTGTTTAGTACACTGTGTTGGATTTCCATACCTCACCTAGGTCCTTGTGTACCTGCAGGAGAGAATTCAAGAGAGGTACAGATATGTGAAATAAGTTCTATTGAAACAGAAGATTTTATTGCAGAGAAGCACACACTATTCAGAGACAGAGTATACCAAGCAGTTTTATTTAAAGTAACGGTACATTCTTGGAGAGAATGGGCTAGACCTGAGTAGGTACAGCACCTTTAGGTGTAAAGGAGATAGTACATCCTCAGATGGGCTTCCCTGGTGGGTTCTGCAGCCCATATATTCCTTCCTGGGATTTATGTGTTCCTTTTGTCCTCCCTTAGACTTCCTGGTGTGGATTATGCTCCTATCTCTCATACTGATTGATAGGTGGAGTTATATAACCAAACTATTGTACATTTTCCTTCCCATAACCACGAAATTGAAACCCAACAGAGGAGCCAAAACCACAATGCAAACTTTATCATAATTACATTATAATGAAATAGGTTATCTTAGGACAGGGTTTTCCCCCTCTAAGCATGTGTCTCCATTCATTTCTTACCAGATCAGCTTGAGACAGGGGTATCTGACCACTGTGTCTGACTCCTAGGTTTTTGATTAGTTGGGTCTCTTGTGTCATTGTAATCAAGAAATATTCCCCATCTTGAGTATAACCAACTCAATGCTAGGGAAGGTCCTGGAGCTTGAAAGATGTTTCTGGCCTTTAAAGGTTTTTCTCTAAGTGCTCATGTTAAGCAGGTGTTCCTTAAGAGAACAATCTTTGTCCATTAGTATCTCACCCAGTGGTCATGTCTGGCTAGCTCCCTAACTGTTTCATAATTATATGTCTTGGTGTATGTCATTTTACATTTAGATAACTGGGAATTCTTTTAACTTCATTGGTTTGTATTTAATTCCATTCCACAGGTTTGGGAAGTTTTCAGCAATTACTTCTTTGAATATGTTCTCTGTTCCCTTCTTGTTCTTTTCACCTTCTGGGATACCATCATTCTTACATTGCCTTTCCTAGTGGAGTTGGTTAATTCTTTTGGTGTTTCTTCCTCTTTTTTTCTTTTCTTTTTTATTTAATATCTCTCCCATTTGACTCCTTTCTACACTTCTACTTCCAGATCATCGATCCTTTTCTCCATTTGGTCAATTCTGTTTCTATAGCTTTCTTTGGTACTATTGACTCACTCACTTTCTGAATCTATTAGTTTCTTTTGCAAAACTTCAGTCTGCCTTCTGCTCCTTAATTGTATATTTTAGCTCATTGACTTGTTTTTCCAAGTTTTCTTTTATCTATCTGACTTTCTTTATGATTGCAACTTTGAATTTTTTATCTGTTAGAAACAATCATCCATGCCTTCAGAATTGTTTTCTGATGAGCTGTCATTTTCTTTTAGTGCCTTGATACCTTGAATTTTTGGAGTGTATTGTACTCTATTTTCTCCCATGGCATGGGTCCTTGTTGCTGAGCTGCTAATTTATTGCCTTTTTGGCAGATCATGCTCTAGTTTTATTTTATATTTGTGACTCTTTCAGACTTTTGTAGTGTGATTTTGCTGTTTCAGGGAGTAGAGGATAGCTGCTGTTTTGTGGGGGTATGTGTTGGCTGAGGGAGGGGAATAGCTGTTATTGTGGTCTGGAGGGGTGGGGAAGCTCATCCCCTTCATATTACCCCAGTCAATCCTTCTCTCCAAGCCTCCAGACTGCACCCAGAAGTCCACAGATGTGCTACTGGAGCTCTTCTCCACTGGAACCTAGGTCACAAGGTGCTTGGTTGGGGTAGAGGAGTGCTGTCCTTTGCACTGTGCTCCTGCTGTGCTTCCAACCTGTGTGGAGGCCAGGGTCCTAGTCAAATTCTTTCTCTTTTTGCTTCTCTAAAGCCAAGTGTATATGTCACCAGAAATCCTCATTTCTCCCTTCTTAGAACTAGACTGGAGCCTTCTGTCACTCTGTCATTGCTGGTTGTGTCTGTCCTGTCTTTACTGCTGCTGTAGCTGCAGAAGCTTCCACCCACCCCTTAAATCAGTGTGTTTCACACACCCACATTCTAGCTCTCTAGAGTTTGCTGTAACTCTGTGGGTCTGCTCAACGCTGTTGCTGCTTTTTTTTTTAAGCTCTGGCATGCCCCAGGGCTCCCCACTAGTGTCACTTCCAGCAAATTCCTGCTTTTTTCATCAAATGCTAATCAGGGAACAACCTCAACCACCATCTTCTCTTCTCTCTCAAGAGTTTATAATTGTGGGAGTAGATGGTCTGGGTAGATTTTGATATTTCCACAGGCCACACATCTTTTTTTTGACCCAAGGCAATGGGAAATACAAAAGTCGGGGAGTAAACTATGGAAAGGCAATCCAGGAAGGAAATCTGGAAGTGAACAGCCAAAGAGTTAAGAGACATTTTTAAGCCAGTTTTCAGAAAAAATTAAATTACAAAATGAAGCAGAGAAAATCAATCACAAGGGACTTATAGAAGGCCAAAAGTTGTATTTGTTGCTTGCTTTGAAGCCTGGCTGGAGGGTAGTTTAAAGATACTGGTTTAAGATTCCTTAGATTTACTTTGGAATTCAGTGATTCCATTTCTGATTCTGTTTATTGTTCTTATATAAACAGGGCTGTTTACAGATGAATGATTCAGTTTATGAAAATCTATATTTTATAATGTTGGTCCATTTGATTGGGGATTAATAAAAATTTAGCAATCTGAGCTAGCCTGTATTATTTTTTGTCAAAGGTCATTGTGATTTTAGAGGGGACTTTTTGGTTACAAAGTGCTCTTGTCTTTTGCTGGAAAGGTGGAAAAGCATCTAATAATCCTTTGCTATGTATACTGACAAAAGGTTAATGGTGGAAGCATTTCACTTTAGGCTGAAAAAATTCCAGCATTCTGAAGCTAGAAGTGACAGAAAACTATCTCTTGGCAGCCCTGTATTGTAATCCCATTCCTTAACATGTAGAAAAAAATAGTATCTTGACAGCAGTTAAGAACTGTGATTCCACGAACATGGTATAGAAATACATTTACTTAGATCTTCTTGAATTTCACTCAATATTGCTTCTATAGGTTTTGCATATTTTGCTATTTTACACTTAGAATATTTGATATAGTGACACTATTATAAATTGTCATTTAAAATTTACTTTTCTAATTAGAAATAAACTACCACTAAATAAACTACCCAGTGATATTCCTAAATGTACTTATCAATTCAAGTAGATTTTGTGTAGTTTGGTTTTATTATGTATACAATTACCTGCATCAAGTAGATTATATCTCTTTTTTTTTCTAAAATGTAAACCTTTTGGAGATAAGTTTTTTGGGAAAAGAATGGTATATGTTGAAATAATGAGCACAAAACCCTGAGACTTGAGAATGGAAAAGGTTTGGAAATAACTAGAGTTCAATGTAAAGTATAATTTATTTCTCCAGGTACTTGTAAGGACCATAGGGAAATATGGGTGATACATGAGAAATAGCAAAGGTTTTCAGAAATGTCACTGTGTGAAGACTAATGAGGGAAGTTTCATAGTGCCGATCTTCCTTTTTATAAGAACATACTTGTTTTAGTCAGGTTATAATAGCTAACAATTATAAAGATTGATTACATGCTAGACAATGTTTTAAAATTTAACTCATTTCATCTTTAGAACAATCCAATGAGATAGAAACATATATTGTTTCCATTTATATATGTGAAAACAGGCACATAGAGATCAAATAACTTTTCTAATATTTTATTTAAAAAGGATGAGTATGGTTCATATTTAGCTGTTACATTCTATAACTTGCACTTTTAACCACTATGTTACACTATTTTGAGCTGACCTAGGTGATAGCCTATTCACAAGTCTATTACATATCCTTTAGTCTTCCCTGAGGTGGATATATCCACTTATTGGCTAAAACCACACTACAGGAGGTATGTAGTGCAAACTCTAAGACTTTTCCTTTATTGGCAGGCTATTTACTTTTTCACTGGTGGTTATAGAATTCTTTGGAGCAACACCATGCACATAATTTCCCTTGTCCCCTTGAAGATACGACTAATAACAAACCAAAGAGCAGGAATCAGCAGTTCATATACTTAGAGATATTAGTGTCATGAATGTCTAACCACACACTGCTGGGGAGAATACCATTTACCAAAGTGCCTGACCAGATCCCTCTGTCAGGTACAGTGAATTATACTATAAGAAACACTAGCAGCTGTCTCCAAACCCACACACAAACCAACCATTTCTTAGAGATACGAACTACCAGAGTTGTTTTGTCACCCACTGGTTCCCACAAAGGGTCCTCTAAGTTAGTGTGTTTATGTGTATGTGTGTGGGTGGTGAGTGGGGTTTGTGTGTGTGTGTATATTGCTGAATTAATCTGATTTAGTTTGTTCTGCATTGACTCAGTAGCCCTAACCAAGACAGACTAGGAGTAAAGTATTTTTAGTATTCTAGTTGGCAGAGCTGTCCCATGTACTAGGAAGTCTGAAAATTCTTTTAGTTCTAAACCAGCAATCCTGTTGATAATTGCAATTGGATATGCTGGAAAGAATGTTCCAACTACAACAGAAAGAAGAAATAGTTTTGTAAGCATTTTGGTCATTTTATTGTAAGACTGATATTTCCCATTTCTGTTTTACAAGTGATCTACATCTTAGCAGTTAATAGTCACAGATAAATAAATCAGAGTATCAATAGCCATCCTAAGATGTTCAAATTAAATTCATTAAGTATTTTGTTAAGATACACAGTTCTTCTCAAAGCCCATTAAAATTTCTCCAAACAATTCCATAAAGCAATAAGTAGGACATGGTCCACAGGGACTTAGAGGATAAAGGAAAAAACAAAGCACTCCTGCTTTTCAGAATGTAGATAGAAAAAACCTTACTGCAAAGTACTTATTTGTGAATACACTGACTAATTTCAAGCTGTACATAGTCCATTCTAAACATATTTTTTTATGTAGACTGAAGAAAATGAATGAGTTGCGAGATCTAGCAGTCATATATCCTTTTGAGAAGATTAAAATGTGCACATGTGCGTTGGCATGCTCCAATGATAAGAAAACAGATAAAAGAAATGATGGATGTGGGCCTTCTGCCACCTACTTGAAAGATTAGTCAGCACAAGTAAGGAGGTATTAAGTCATGGGGGAAAAGTCTATAAATATCATATAAGAGCAACTCCTTTGAGAGGAGAAAGCTAAGAGCTAGCCCCCCTCTCAACAATAAAAGTAAAAAGAAAAATATGGCTATGCTATTTACCTTTTAATGATCAATAAAGGTAGAAGACTAACTTGGACTTAAAGGGCAGGACTATATATAAGACACATTGCTTCTCACTCACCTCTAGTCCTAGGAGATACTGAATATCTGTGGAGATTTAGCAACATATAATTGACAAGACCTTAATCCAGAGTGAAGGGTTATGCTGTACTGTATATAAAGAAATAGAAATGTTGGGGATGGTGTAAGGGTAATAACTCTAAATCATAAGTTAGAAGAGGGGAAAGATGTATGAGTCTGAAAGGTTTTGAGTCTTAATTGGTTGTTATTTTTGCTTTATATTTGCAATGTTTTTGTATTGAGGTCAAAACTGTTAGAAATTATACATGTTTTCTCACTTAATATCAGTATAACGTGGAGAGTCATACATTATCATCCCCATTTCACACCAGTAAACAAATATTTTGTGGTGATAAATTCTTAGTAGAGATGAGAAAGCCAGCGAAGAAGCCAGAATTTAAACCTATCTCTAGGGACTTCAAGGAGAGAGGACAGGGACTCACATGATGAGGGGAGGGTCATTCATATGATGAAGAGTCGATGCTCTGTAATTAGATATTTGTCTTTCCCTGTAGAAATTTTGATAAAAATCCCAATTATAATAACCCAAATTTATATTATTTCAGGTAGCTAAGGCAATGATCAAAGTTCCTCATGAAACCTTCAGGGCCTAGATTGACCTTTGCTTAAACTAATCCACATGCCAAATTGACAGTTCTTGGGAAAGCCTGTTCTGAGCACCAAGGGGAGGTCAACCCTTCATTTTTGAAAGATTGGTGTCAAGATACAGTTGAGAATGATCAAGACTATGTATCTTTTCTGTCAGGACCTCAGACAATAACTCTCATTTTAGGCTGTCATCTTGAAAATGTGTTTGTTCGCAAGAAGAATAAAAGAATATGAATGGAATAGTGAAATCCATCTTCACTCCTGGGAAAACAGTTCAAACTATTTTCCTAATTTGGCTCAATGCCATCCCTCAACAGAAAGTATATTATTGGAAATATATTCCCCAGCAATGTTCTAAAATCAGATTATAGCTACTATCCAGCACCACCTACTGGTAAACTGACAAAAAATAGAACTCAAACTGTGCGGTATTAAAACAGCAAATTGGTTTTTAAAAGTCAGTTTGTATTAAGGGAAGGCCTAAAGGAGACACTGTACACCCACGTGATAGAATATTAGATAAATTTGCTGTGATAGTGAGAATATATGGAATAGTGATTTAAAATTAGATTATGGCGTTATAAACAAATATACAAAGATATCATCAGGGGATTTAGAAGAGAAAGAGGACATACATCTGGTTTGAAGAATTAATTTTTTTTCAAATTTATTGTTTTGTACATTGTCCACAAATGAACATATCCTTTAAAAGTAAACTGTAATGGATTTGCAACTGTATAAAATAAGTATTGATTAGATAATCTTTTTAGGAGGGATTGAGAAATGAAAGTGGTTGTGTAATTTTGAGTGAATTTTTTCTTCTAAAGTATTTTTTCCTGTTAAACTTTCTATAATCGTGCTTTTAAAATTTGAGTTCTGTTTAAAATATATTCACATAGTAAATAAAATTCCACACAATGCAAAAGTTTATATTGAAGTGAAGCATAAGTCTCCATGAACACCATAATCTCAGTCATTCTCACTTGATCAGGTTTTTGAGTTCTGTTTATTTCTAAATTGTTTTTTTTTCTATGTACATACAATAAGGAGAGAGAGAGAGAATGAGCATGAACGTGTGTGTGATTTTAGAGCCTCTCTGACATCCCTTGGCTAAAACATTGGCTGGTAACAACTGCATACCAGTAAAGTAATCTGAATTTAGGCAACAATGCTGTATTTAATATATGTTAGAAGGTTTTATGATTCATGTCAAAAGCATTAGTAAATACTTAAATTTGATTTTATTTTGATCAAAGAAATACTAGCATGAAGTATAACAGGTCAAATAATTTTATAAGGCTCATTGCCAAGATCAGCAGTCTTTTGTATTGTATTTTGCAACCCATGCAAATTCCTATACCTCAGAGCAAACCTCTTTTGACATTGCTAAGACATTTGTATATTCCTTTCTTATTTCTGCATGGCATGCTTATGGACATGTTTCTTATTTTGCCGATTATATATAATACTGAAGGAGAATAGAATGCCACTCCCAAATATTCTACTGTGGCATATTTTGAGCTGAAGGCAATTAAGACCCAGAAGACTCAGAAAAGTTTCTTATGTCTCCCTTAACTTCCCAAGTGAATTTAGATAAGAGATCTGTACCAGAAAGAGGGTATTACCAGAGATAACTTTTAATATTAGAAAAACTTTTCTTCATATCATGGCAAACATTTCCATTTCTCATCTTCCCGTGAGTTGTCTTCCTCTCATTTGCAGCGTCTACTTTCTTCTCCTTAGCTCAGGATGCAATATAAGCCTCAACTGACCAGCTGTCTTTGGGTCTCATGTTTTTAGGTTTTCCATATATTCATGACTCTTCCTGTTACTCTGTGTATTTCAGTTTCATTTTAGATCAACCAAAGAACCTAGAAAGGAACAAGAAATATTTTATGCCTCCCAATATCTATTTCTTTTTTACTATGCAAGATGAGGGCTTGCATTCTTTAAACTATCCTCTCAAGCACAAAAGTACACATTCCTCCTCCCTCTCCACCAAACCAATAGATTTATTTAGTATTTGATTTGATAAGTACTGAGTATGTGAACCATTATGGTTGTGTAAATGTTATTGCAGAGGAGATATTTGTGGCTTGGGAATCCGTTGACATTATACTATCTTATTTTTTGCACAAATTTTCCTTTTCCTGGACTTAATAAATGTCTCTTTTAAAACTTTGTTTAGATTTTTATGTATCATTGATATATCATCTCTATGCTATGCGACATTTAGAAATTAGTTTATTCAGAAACAAGAGATTACCTATCAGTTTCATTTCCTTTTTTTTTTTCTTTTCTGGTGGTGTTGAAACTACCTCTTTTCTCGTATTGTAATGTGAATGGGTGGCCCTCTGGGCCTGTTTCTTCTTTGTCATCCTGGGCATTTTCTATATCCTTTGTTATGTTTTAAAATCTGGATTTTGTGCCTAATACTTGGTTTATACTTTCATTTAGGGAAAAAATTGTTTAGATCCTTTCAAAGAAAAGATGTTTGGTGTTTTTGTTCATTGAGATGTAATACTCTGGTTGAGAGGTTTAATATAATTTTCTTCATAACTTTAAGCATTATTTTCTTGGATTTTAGTTTCCATTATGTTTGTTTTGTTTGAAGAATTCTGATACAATTCTAACTCCTGATATTTTATATGTGACTTACTGCTTCCTCTGGAAATATTTTAGATCATCTCTTGATACCTAGGGCTCTGAAGTTTCATGTTTCTATTTTCACTGTAGTTCCTTCTTCCTTAATTTTGCAAAAAACATCATGGATCTTTAAAAAAAAATGATTTCTTCAACAATTGTAATCTCTAAATTTTGTCCTTTTTATTCCCTGTCTTTCTAAAATTTCTTTTATTTATTTGTAAATTAAATCTCCTTGGTCAACTTTTAAATTCTTGTCACTTGAAATTTCTATTTCTTTGTATATTGGGTCTTTGGAGATTTGCTCAGCTTTAAAATCAAAAACAAAAACTTCTGAATTTTTATTTCTTTTGTTTCACATTTCTTCAAGGGTTTGGTTTTTTTTTGGTTTTTTTTTGGTAACTTCTTTCAAGGAAGCAGTCACTTCATTTATCTCTCTGCACATAATATAGCTTTTTTAAGGAAATGCCTGTTGAGTATAACATTATTTAATGCAGAGAGAGAGAGAGAGAGAGAGAGAGAGAGAGAGAGGAGATTCATAGTTATCATAGTTAGTTGGAGATGTGGCTGACTATCCAGTTTATTTAGGAATTTCTGTCACTATTTTTAGACCTCTCCTGAATGTTTTCCCAGATACAAATTCCCTAATATTCTTTTAATATATTTAGTAAGTATAAAGATGGTTTCAGGGTTCTGGGGCCAAGGAGAAGGCAGACTGATGGACCCCATTATTATCAGTATGTAAACTCTTATTTAGTCTGTAACACCACCTTCTGCTTACCTGGTGTCTCTAAATACAGATGCACTGTGTACTACTACGTTCTCAGTAATTAAACCTCCTGTCTTATTAGATTGCAGGAGTCAGGTTGCTTTTACACAAATTTGAATTCATTCATCTGTTTCTTCAATAAATATTTAACTAAGCTGTTTTATGTGGTGTAGAAAAGTCTGTGAATCAAACAAAACCTCTGCTCCCTATTGGGGACTTCCATCCCCAAAGAACCCTCACTTTCAGAATTTATTGGTAATCCTAAATTCTAAACTTAGGTATTTAGTAAGCAAATTGGCTTGCTTTTTGTTTAGCGCTTTCCAAAAAAAAAAAAAAAAACTTTTTTTTTAAAGTATCTTCTGTCAGGAACCACTCACTCATTTATTTTACCTCTCAAATTGGGTAGTGTTCACTTCCTCTTCAGTTCGTTTTGTCTTTGGAGACTGATTTAAAATTCTTTGGGTCATTTCATGGTTTTAAGTGTACCACTTTTGCTAGAAACACTATTGATTTTGCCCAGTGAGCCCAGCACATAAGTGTCTGCTGATCTGTGATGTACTTGGGTAGACCAACGTCTCAACACAGCAGGGAATCTGGATTCTTCTGCGAGTCATTTCTGTTACGACCTGCCTGTAACTGAACAGGTCTTGAGGCACCAGCACTGTGTTCCAGTCTGTGTTACTCTTCCTGCAGTGCTGTTTCCACTGACAGTACTGCTGTTCTTTTTCTGACCATAATCCAAATGATCCCAATTTCTAAGAACTTGTGATTAATCAGAACAATATGTAACCCTCAACCCTACTCCAGTAATAACATACATCAGAACAATGCAAATCCTCCAACCCTGCACCAGCATTATATATTGTCAGGAACTGAGAAAATCTATGCAACTCAATATGCTTTTTAATTAAGTCTTCTCACATTTTTGTGAGAAAATTCCTCTTGAGCACTTTAATAAATTCAAGAAAAAGAAAATAGACATGTCCTGCTACCTTATGGAAACTCTTTAGGTGATGGACTTTCTGAGCTACGTGGGTTCTCTTTTCTCTTAGCTCAAGACATTGTGGGGGCCAAGGAAAGACTCCTCTATTTCTCTGAGCTTCTTCATTGGCTGGAAAAGCAAATTATATTAGATGTGATTAGAAAGATAAAAACCCAAATTTAACAATGTACATATGGAGAATTTACTTGGCAGTAAATTCTGAGGTAGCTTGGACAAACCAAAGACATTCCTTTGTTAAAACATGGGGGAGCGGGGCCTGGAGTATGGAGAGGAGGGTGTCTTTATATGGCATGGAAGAATGATTTATCTTTGTTCTGAAAATAGTGGTAATTTTAGTCTCCCTAACTACATTCTCCTAGAGATTAAGGAACTCAGACCACTTCTTGATTTGGGATGGCTGGAGGCCAAGGAGGCCAAATAACATAAGAGAAGGGCAAAAGGGTTAGAAGAAAGACAGGAGCTTCTCCTTTGTTTCCGGGATGTCCCTTCATTATCCTAGGCTCCGGACCATCTTAGTAGCAAAAAGAAAGGGGCATCTACAAGACATCAATTCTGAGGAACTGGATTTATCTGTTTTATCCCCTTTAATGCTGTACTCTAAAATGTACTCCACTGTGTTCTGGGTGACACATCTTTGCCCAATGTCAATTTTGCTCCATGAGATTAAAACCATACATTTTATGTGAACTTATTACTTAAGAGAGTGTTGTCTAATATCTTTTCATATTATGAGAAACTTCAATTTCCTATAATTTTGAAAATACTGATTTTATAGATATAAATGGTGAGATAGCCTAATATTTCAGCTGAGTTCTATTTTCTATTTTAGAAAATTACTTTTATTTTTTTTCTATTCTGCAATCTATACTTGCACTGTCTTGAGGGGACTTAGAGGAGCAAAAAGGAGTCAGCCTTCTATTAAGCTGTTAAGCTAGTTTGTGAATTCTATACTTGTGGTGGAAAAGAAATGAAGAAATTTAGTGCTTCTGACCTTCTTATTCCTAAAAATAGCTATTATGTGTGATAAGAATTACACAATCCTGAAAGGAAATTTTTCAAAGGGAACTGAAGAAAATGTCAGAAGATTTTATACGAAGATAATTAGTTATATGAAAACTAATATTAGAACTGGGAACACTGACAAAGCACGAAATTACCTGCAATAGTTCTTTGGAATTGTTTTATATTTCTTTTAAAATATTTTATAAATTGGCTGTCCCTTTAGACATTATTTTTATGAGGTAAGAAACCTGTATTTCTTTGAAAATCTTCATATCCCCTAGAACATACATGGGGCGTGATAAATATTTATGAATATTTTAATTAACTTTTTAGGTTATTTTCATCATCTGAGATAAATAGTAAAGATATCTACTCTGAAAGGCATATAATAATGACAAATTAGTTAATTATTTATCTAATATATATTTGTTGAATGCCCACTCTACGTCAGGTATTATCAGAAACTTTAGGAGTATAGGAATAAATTAAAGCAATTCACCAGACTATAATAGGATGGCGAAAGTATATGATTAAATGAATAAGCACAAGGTGTTGGATAAATACAAAGAAGCAGAATTATAGAGTTTAGATGACATTATAGTTGTGGTTCTAGCCCATTAGCTAATGTGGGAAACGGAGTCTGAGCCAAAGGTGCTGTCTTGAGCAATGAGAATGATTATCTAGAGGAGGAAGGGAAATCAGCTTTTCGAGAAGAAGTACTAGCGTGTTTAAAGATCTAGAAATGAGAGAGGAATAAATTTGGGTGCAACACAAAAGGATTCTGAGAGCTGGAGAGTGGTAAGCATTAGCTCAGGCAGGTAGGCAGAGACTATATTATTCAGGGACTGAAAGGTACATTAAGGGTATAGATTTCATTACAAACATAATAAGAAGTCATTTAATAATTTGGGAGATACGAATTATATGATTAGATTTGTACTTTGGGCAGGACATTTTGACTGCAAATAAAAATGAACTGGAAGAAAGAAAAATATTTGAGGCAGGACTTCTTGTTGGCTGTGTCAGAGAAACTAACATCAGACTTAACTTCTTACCTAAACAAATATAAAATTAGACTACTATGTAAAGCAAATATTTTTAGGCATGGGACAGTAGTCAATATAAGATTGTAATCCTTGTGGGGTAGAAAGCAGGTAAGATTAGCACTTTATTCACCCTGACATTCTGCCTGAGGCAATGTCCAGTGAATGATACTTGAAAGGAATTCTCAATGGACTGAGAATACAAGTTTGATGTCAGGTGACTGCTGACTGCTGAAATTTGTGGGTCATGTTGACAGGGAAAAATGATATATTCATATTTATCTTATGAGACCAGTATAACCTTGACAATGACATTTAAAAAATTACAAACCCCAGTATTCTTCATTTGATAGATTGTTAATAAATACTAGGAAACTGAATCCATTAATATATTGAAGCGTTTTTCCTTTCTCCATTGTATGCTCTTCACATTTTGGTCATAAATTAGTTGTCCATATATGTGTAGGTTTATTTCCAGGCTTTCAGTTCTCTTCTGTCTCTGTGTTTGTTTTTATTTCAATACCATACTGTTTTGATTATGGTAGTGTTGGTTGTAATATAGTTTGAAGTTAAAACCCCTGATATCTGTGTTATTCCTTTTTCTCAAAATTGCCTTGACTATTTGGTGACTTTTTGGTCCTTTTTAAGTTCTTGGTTAAGACCTTCCAAATTATAGCAAAAAAAAATTAAAAGAAAAATATACAAAAGTCTAATAGCATGTGTACCTTTTTATACATGGGAAGCACTCAGAAAAACTGAGTAACTCCCATAAATGACACAAAGCATCAGGTTAATACCTTAACTTCCATAAATGGCACAAACCATCAGTTTAATACCATAAACTGTAAAACATCTTGGGTGGGGAGTAGGGAAGGCACATTAAAAGTTACTGGGTTTGGTTGGTATACGGATGTAAATTTTTACATTTTCCATTGATAAGAGTTTCTAGAGATTTAGTCTTCCTCCTCTTCCTAGTCCAGAGAGGGGAACAACTTAAAAATGAAAATTTCCCTTGTAAATATAAATTTCTCATAACTTCCATTTAGTTGTCAGAGCATTTCCGATATCTGCTGCTTCTTAAAGATAATCAACACAAAACAGTTGTGGTACCATATTTTGAGACTATATATTCTGTTCCCCTTCAATATAAAATAAGTCTTCGCAATAGAGTAAATGTAAACCATCATATTAAAAAATGTGAATTATAATGATATCTGACATGTAAAGTAAGTACCCGTATGCAGAACCAGATCCTTGTTAACTATGTGTCATGAAAGACATTGTAATGAAAAAAATTCCTGTACATGTTTCAAACTTTTGCTAGCCACTGTATCAGTCATTGTGCCAATTCTTTTCACCAATCAAATTCTTATTTCTATAAACTTCTTTATCCTTGGTAGTGTAGGAACTAAAATAGAACACCCCAAGTCTTTCATAATTGGTTTTGTGGGGGTCAAAGGAAAAGTTCCCCCATTTCTCTGAGGCTGGATGAATGAACTTTAGACACAGTTAGTAAGAGAAAAACCCAGATTTAATAATAGCGTATATATGGAGAATTTACATGGTGGTAAAGTCTCGTTATTGGGGCACAAATAGACTTATTTCTTGCACTGAGGCATGGAGGTCTGGGAGGAGGTGGAGGGGTGGGGGTGTTTCCGCATGGTAAGGAAGAATGACTCATCCCTACTCTTGCTCTAAAAGTAGAGATAAATAACTCTGTACTCACGTCTCTACATTTCTTGATTAGGAGACTGTGAAGGTCAATGGAGTGCAGATGGCTTCTTTGGCTTCTTTGACTAAGGGAAGGGCTGAAAGTTTAGAAGAATAGGAGCTTCTCCTTTGCTTCTGGGGCTGTCCTTTATTATCTTTGGACATTTTGAGTGCATTTTGACTTTGGTTCTTCATGTCAGAGCGGGGCTGTAATTTACAGGGAAAAAATTGTGAGAAACTTGAAGTGTCATACAAAAGACCCATCAATCTTTTGTAGATAACTCCATCTGAGAAGCATAAGCCAAGGACAATAGAGCACAATCCCATGAGTGAAGGGGTCCTTCTAATCCCTTACCCCTTTAAAAAAAAAAAGAAAGCCATCTTATACCCAGTGGACCTCCACACTTCTCCCTGATCCAGAAGTGGTCTTTTGTTTTCTTATCCCCTAAAGTGTAGTTTGGGAAGGTCTGAATCCCAAAGTTAGTTTAGTCTATAAGTAATCTTCCTTTTCTAAGAAATCTGTCTCCTACCACTTGGTGACCCCATCCTTTCTTCCCCTACCCACAAGCCCCTTTCCATATCTTAGCACAGGAGATAAATCACTGATCTGCCCCAGCTCAGTGTTTACTGCCATGTAAATTCTCCATAGGTATGTCATTAAATTTGTGTTTTTCTTCTTACTAACTGTGCCTAATGTTAATGTATGCCTTCAGCCTATGAAGAACCTCCAAGAAATGGGGAAACTTTTCCTTTGACCCCCACAATGGAGAACCTAATGAGCAGTGAGATATTAAAAATATAGGAAGAAAGAGGAAGTCAAAGTCCTTAACAAGTCAACACGGTAAAGTCATTTCCTCCTAATATTTCCTGAAAGAAAGAGAACCCATCGTTAGATATAGAAAGGACTTATTTTTCATATCAGTGAATAATAAGGATTCACTATAATTTAATTTATAAATCTTTCTAGAAATAACATTAGGTAAATTAAAAAAAAAACCTATTAAGCTTAATTTACCCAGCTGTTACCTAATACAATGGTTCCATTCCCTTGGTGACTGCCAGCCAGAAGACAGATCAAGTAACAAGTAAGGAGACAGCCTGATAAAATGCTGATTAAGTGCTTTATTCCGTGGATCTTACTGGGTTTTAAGTGACAAAGTGAGTGGCAATTGGTCATTGGGTTGCTGGGGAAGATTTCAAGTTCACTGTTCAGGCACAAGCCTTCCTCATACTTGGTCATGCTTGTACATGTTCCATTATGGTGGTGAAAGATCTCCTTTAAGTCATTCATAGCCATTCTATGTCTATTCAGGCTGAGGAATTGTCTGAACCATATAGCCTGGTAAAAGCCTTTATTTACTTCTCCTCCCGCCTACTGCGAAGCATTTGTCAATTCTCATGTCTAGAATTAGTAGATTTTGAATGACCCTTCAATACTCTAGACCTCAGGGATTCTATCAGGTTTTGAGGGTGCATTCATGGAGTATTTTCCACTGTATTATTTGGGTTCTCCTATTGTAGACCTAGTAGTAAAATCATTACATAACTTCCAAGAAAAATGACAAATGACATACGTATTGTTACTGTAATCAGGACATGGGCATTTGGATAACTAAAAAATGAAAAAGATAAGAAAGAAAATAAAATAGCTGGAGGATGAAAAATTCATCTGCTTAGTATCTATGACTTTAAATTTAATGCAAAACCTTTGGCAGGAGATTTGAGCAGTGTCACAGTCCTTCTGATGCATATGGATGTTTCATTTTGTCCACTCTGAACCATTCTTTATACCTCTCTAAAGGCTGAGTTTTAGGAATTGTTTTAAATAAACTCTCTTGCTCAGTTGTGTTCCCTGGCACATTGGTCTGCCCAGCTAGAGATGAGCAATGGTAGATATCAGAGGAAAAGTAGAGGTTGAGATTGGGTTTATATGCCTACTTCATTTTCTATCAGGTCATGTCTTTTCTAACTGAATCCCTTGACTGTGTTCTATCAGGCAAGCGATAATACTTTCTAAGTTAGTCTCTCCTCTCTCCTCTCCTCTTGGTCTCTCTCCTAGGTTTCAGTTATTGCTCCCTCCCCCTATTTTTTCAGGCTAAAGAACTAGATATTTCCTCACTTTTCCTAACTACACTACCTTATAGTTTTTATGTTCAGTCAAAATTTTGTAAATGTTTTTTTTTAAATGCTTCTATATTAATGAAATCGGATCTGCTGTCATTATCCTTCTAGCAGCATCCTTCCTGATATTGAGGTAATAAAGAAAACGATCAGTAAGCCTCAAGATGAAATTAAGTAATGCAAAAGAATCACCAAACTGTTAGGTATATAAACTCTTATTCCCCAATAATATTATGAATTTGTCACAGGAGGTTTGGGAGATTTTTTCACAAAAGTTGAGAAGAAAGGAACCTTGTCCAAGCCCTTGGGTTCTTCTGATCCCTGAAAAGGAGAGTCAGAAATGGGCTTAAGTATTGAAAGCTTTATTAGAAAAGGAAAGGACACCCTCAGGGGGTAGTGTGAGCATGGTCTACAATAAATAAGGAAAGACAAGTGCATACACAAGAACACGACATGCATGTGGTTGTGCCCTGAGATGAAGAGAGAGGTAGGCTGGAGCTGGAGTCTAAAATAGGTAGTTTTATGGTGTTGCTGGGGAGTGATTATGTCAGACTGACTAATATTCATAAGATTCCTTTGAAAAAGATGAAATTTCCTTGGCAGACTTTGGGAAATCTTTCTTTCTTAAAGGCTTGTGTGGCTTTCTTAAATCCTTACATGGCTTCCTCAGAAGTGCCTGAAAAGGGGCAGGCTTCCTAGTATGATAACTTATTAACATGACGGAGGTAGGTATGTAGTAAGATTTGAAGTGTTCACAGCTCAGGGGCATTTTAGATGCCATATTGGTTCCCTGGGGTATAGACAAGTTATCGGGCAGTTTTTTAAAACCTGATTTCTGATGGAACTTCCTCTTTCATCTGTTGGTTAATTAACTTAAATAAACTAATGTATTTTTTTAAATGTTATTTTTCTGTGCTTAAGATTTGAAAAATTAGGTAAATTAAAAATGATTTCTGAGGGGGTGGGAGATGTATGTGTGCATGTGTTTCTTAAGGAATTGATCTCATAAGGAGCAAGAAATTAACTTAATGGATATAATAGTATTTTCAATAACTCAGTTATTACTATTGATGTTTTATATATACTGTTGACTTTAAAACACTTATAGAGTTGAACTATTTCATGAAAACAAAGTAGCTTCTTTAAATGAAATAGACTACATTTTCTATTTTCTATCAGCTACATCATCTGCTATGGTTTGTCTTGGCCCATGGATATAAACATAAACAAATCTATTCATCTGTGCCAAAATTTCTGAATTCTAGGAATTTCTTCTTACTTAATTTCATAACAAACTTTGAAAATTTCTCTAGGATTGCATAACAATTTGAAAGATTACTCAAAAACTTACTTTATCAGGATTTTTACTTTTGACCTTACTTCAAAAAAGAGAACCAGTCTTATTTAGTTGTAACCAGACAATAAATCAAGACCCAGTAAACTTAGCTCTCCAGCAAAACTTAGGAATATGACATTTATTCACATATAATATAGTACAGGTAAACTCAACTCAGAGAGATAACAGACAATGGATTGAACCCCAATATGTTCTACTGAGGGAAAACTTGTAATCAGCCTGATAAGCTAGCAGAGCCCCAGTGGAAACCACATTATCTGCAAACACCAGTGCTGCGAATACCTCCCCTCCCTTCACATTGCCCCTTGTATGTCTACTTTGCCTCTATAAACTCTGTACCAGCTTCATTAGGGAAGTGAATCTAAGACAAAAGCAGACCTCCCACTTCTTTGATTGACACCTCCTGATAACAAAGACTTTGCATCAGCAGTAATAAGCCTCTTGGCCTTAAGGGTAGTAAGCAGTGGGCCTGGGTCCAGTGACATCATTGCTCTTATACATCTGTCCTTATTACAATAATATTTTAAATTAATGCAGTCCTTGTCATTTTAAAGTTTCTTATTTATTCTTATGATGTTTTTTAGAGAGCTTGATATGATTGTTTTTCTGGGTTACAGATAGAAAATAAAAGCCTGGCTAAATTAAGTTCATTTGTAAAAGTATAAAACATTCCCTAGAGAGAAATAGAATTTTTTAATTCTAATTCCAGTGTTCTATTCAGTCAGTTTTGTTTAAAGAACAGCAGCAGCATTAATCAAATCAAAATAAGATACTTTCCAAAATCTAAAATTGCCCATATATAAAAAAACTAAAGACAAAGTGCAACGTTTATTTAACAAATAGTGTTCAGATTATATTGGTGGTTACATGTGCTGATGGAAGGATGAGGTATATTTACCCCAAGGATACTTACCTTATGCCTTAGGTGTTTAATTTAACCTCTCTACTTAAGATACCACCTCTATTAACTAAGAATAATTATTAGTTAGATGAGTGTGTGTCAAGGTATTCCATAAATGTTAATGATGACTTAACATTATCATTACACAAAATCTGGATTTCATCAAAATCCAGATTACTTTTTTATGGGTTTAATGTTCTTTGTCTTGGAACTTCAATGTGGGGGGCGGGGTGTAAATGATCTTTCTTATTACTGAATTCATTGTTTCTTATTTTTAATTAAAGATGATTTTGTTGACTTAACTAATTTACTTAATATTTGAAAACATAAAATGGAGATGCTACTCATATGAATCAATGAGAATTTAATTGTAGTATATGTAAAAACTGCTTTATAAATTACAAAGTGTCAAACAGCTAGCATTATTAGTCTGTATGATAGAGTTGATAAAGAATTGTAATTAGTACCTAAAATGGTTACTATTCAGTTAGAGGTTATACCATTACTTTAATAAATTTCTAATGAAAATATTGTTGAAGATAATTACATTGGGAATCAAATGGGAAACAAATATCTGTGACATTTGCAATTGACAAATACTGTAATGTTGATATGGACAGAAAACGTTGAAAGTCATCTCTTTCTCTAATGTACACACAGTGTACTCTTGTTCATTAGCCTCAGAGTCTTCCTTAAGGCTAACCTGTTAATCTTTCCCCTTATTCCTCAATGTATGCGAATTTCAAATTAATAAAGTCACTTTGTGCCTGGCATTTTATTGGAAGATGAACATATATCTAAAAGTGAATCGCTGATATTTGATTACTGTAAAATCCTCTTGTTTTTCTGTCTGTATTTGACAGAAAAAAGTCCTTTTGCTTTGCTTTTTGCTTTTATAATTGTGGTGAATTCTGAGACCGACACCCATGGTTTTAATACACTGTATCCACTAGATGTCACTATTTTCAAAGCAACAAAATAGAATGGCACCTGATGTAATGGAGAGTTATCTTCAATTTGCTCCTCCCTCTTTTCTCCTCTCTCTCTCTCTCTCTCTCTCTCTCTCTCTCTCTCTCTCTCTCTCTCTCTCTCTCTCTCTCTCTCGTGAATTTTGCTGTAAGGTAAATAAATTCCATTTTGAAAGCAAATCAGGTTGATATGCTCAAATTATACATTATTCATTGATATTGAAGATTATAAACCTGAAATTCTGTGTTTTGGAATAAAAATATATAAAGACAAATGAAATGGGGTTTTGCCAGTGGCTTTTTAGTCTCCTAAATAACCACAAGACATTTGCAATGAAAAGAGCTGAGAGACAAAGGAAATTGCATTAGCATGAAAAAAATTGTATAATTTTTCTTGTTTAATAATCTTGAGAAAATTCATCCTTTCACTTGTATAAATAACGGAATTCACAGGGATGATTTCACTCTGGGAGAGTTTCAGTAAACAGTGGTAGACAACATTACACCAGAACTCATAAAATCCTGCTTTAGTGAAGGGGAACAAAAACAGCCTATAGCAGTTTATTGGTTAGAAAAATAACATTTGTTCAATAATGCTTTTGAAGGAAAGAGAACCCAGAAAGACAGTATATATTTAAAGTGGTCTATATGTAATAGAAGGCATACTTTATGCACTTTTTATATTCTTATTTCTGATTCCCTATTTTAGAAAGAACAATTACTTCTTGACAGAAAAAAATATATAACTGTACAATATGCTATTGTTAAAAATTAAGAACATCTCTAGTATCTCTCTGGAGTGTCAACAACTAAGAACTCCATTGCTGTAGAACTGAGCTCTAAACCTGAGGAGCTTACCGCCCTTTAACCTGTTAGAAGAATGAACTACCTACAATGTCAGAATAAACATCAAACATGTTTTACTTGCCTCACTCTTCTCTAAACTTTGCCTTTTCTACTTTCAAGCCCAGGAGGCAACTGGTACACTGTATTCTATTATCCTGAAAGAAAAGTCACCTGTCAAAACTTCACTGATTTTCTACGACTCTTTTAGTAAGAAAGAGAAATAGACATGAAGCAGTGTTAACAAAAAACAGTGAGGAACTCCAAAACATCAGCTGGGAACATTATTATGGAGCCACTGAGTGGTGCCACTGTGGCTCATCAAGTGAGTCCGTGTCCTTTAACCAGGAGTCACAGGCTGGACTCACAATAAATTGATTGAGGGTGCTGAACTTGAGGGAGTTAGTGAAGAGAACACTCCAACTAATTAGTTGTTTCTTCCTAATTTTGTTTTATATCTAATGTTCCTCTTCAAAGAAATGGGAAAAAATATGCTAGTCAGAAAAATGAGCTTTTATGATTATAATTTCATTACAAAATTCCCTGTTTGTTGAATGGTTGCATCTAAGATTGGTCAATAATTTTTGGTGGCTTATTGAAGTATATTAACCAAACATATCTCTTTGAATAATGATTCATTCAGTTTATTCATTCTGTAAATTCATTCACTAATCTGTGTATTTAGAATACATCAAGAATCAAAGGAGGGAATAATCTGTAGTCTCATGAAGTTTATATTGTAGTAGAGGAAACCAGAGGGAAAACATATACTTGTCCTCATTTTTTTTTTAAAGAGAGGAAGGCAGGAATGGAGAAGGGGAAGAAGCATTTAAGAAAGAAAGGCATGAAGGAAGAGGAGGAATAAACATATTTATTTATTTAATTGTCCGATTTTGATTTTTCACCCCAGCTCTGGGTCTGGAACAGTTTCCTTGGACTCTACATGTGGTTTTCATGCCAGTGTCTCAGCCCCCTGAACCACAAGAGTGTACTCTGTTTTTTAATGAGTCCTAATTTAGTATATTTTTAAAAATCTTCCTAATACACTCACATTTATTTTTCAAATATTTCATTATATTAGCATTTCTTATGAAACAATAGTGTTTTATAGATTTTGTGTTAAATAGTGCTTTTTCACTCAATAGCAATTATTTTCATTTTAAGACTTATCAGGTCATCAAAAGAGTATGTATGTGTATATATGTATATAAATAAATATATAGACATATGTTATAAATCTTTATTATAGTGTAACATGCATATTACTGTGTAATTATGTATTATATATAACTTGTGTGTGTATATATTATATATGTGTGTATATACATAATACAGGCATGAATGAAAAGCAATTTATTTGATTTCTCGGTCATCTTGTCATCAGTAAATTATCTAGAAATTATTCAAGTTACTTGTATCTTGTATCAAGTTACTTTGCTATCTGCAGGGATGATTTTATATTGTTAATCTGCTAATATCAAAAATATTTCTATTATATCTATGGAAATTGAACAATAGTATTTGGAACTTCATAGAATTAGTTTTGAATTACCCTGTGCTACTTTCTAACTTTGTGACATAAATTTACTCCATGGGTAAAATTGAAACTCTTACTTTTCGTGATGTTCATATGAGTTAAAATAGCAATACAAATGGAATGTGCCCATTTTATGTGTTATTCAACAAAAGTGAAATCTCTTTGGAGTTGTGTCTTCATTTTGCTGTTCGTTTGTTTATAGTAAGTTGGTACCAAGGTCAGTTTATGATAGTGACAATCTGACTACATGTGATGATTTAGGTGAGGAGAACACTTAGAACTTGTTCACTCAGCGTAGGAGAACATTGAATTTGGAAACTGGGATACTTAATGCATGACATGCTTGGGAAGCAATAAAAAGAGTATCAGTCATCCCCCTCCCCAGCAGGGATTAAAAATGGTGAGGAAATGGTATTTGTTCAGGGTTTAGAACTTCTCTATAGAAAGGTGTCCCATTTGTTGGTATTTGAGCTAGATATAGGTTTACTGACTTTTCTTATTCTAGACTTACAGAAACTTGGAATGCAGTCAAATATAAGCCTTCGTATTGTGAAATTTTTCTCTCAGAGCAGTTTTGTTCCCTGCTATGAGGACAGGGTGCTAGTTCTCAAACTTGAGTGTGCATCAGAATTTCTTAGAAGGCTTATTAAACCTAGATTCCTGGATATAAGCTGCAGAATATCTAGTTTAGGGGATCTAGGGTGGGATTTCAGAATTTTTATTTTTAAGAAGTTCACAGATGATCCTTAGGCTGCCTGTTTGGAGATAATGTTCTGAGAATTACTGTATCAAAGAAACAACATTTCATCTCACACAAGGCCTTTATCTTCAATAATAATGTTTAAGTGATTATCCTGTAATTAGAATATATACAATATATTTAGAATTTTTTTGCTGCATCAAATAGGAAACAGATTGTTTTACTTTAATAGAAAAGACATTGCTAGTGTCTTATTTTTTAAAATATAAATTCATTATGGTATTTCTTCATCTAAAACTCTCACTTGCCCTCCTTTTTCTCTACTTCTGAAGTCTTGTATGATTTATATAGTAGGAAAATTCCAGAAGGTTGGCAAGAGTTACATAGAGTGCAGTGTTAAGGGTTCTGAACAGGGTTAACAGATAAAATATAAGATGCCTAGTTAACTTTGGATTTCAGGTAGACAATAGACACTTTTTAAATTTGATTTGTCTGAGTTATATTTGGGATATATTTATAATAAAATTATTTATTATTCATGAAATCCATATTTAACCGAATATTTTGTAGTTGCCATTTGTTGAACCTGACCATTCTGCTGCATGCCTCCATGCTAACAGGGAATGATTGATGTGTTGCATGTTCTGTTGGAATGGGAGTGGGAAATTATTGCTACATACAGAAATAATTGAACAATCCTTGTATTGCAACTGGAATTTTCCATCAGCCCTTTATTAATATTAAATTTGGGGAGCACTGTAGTAACAAGGGGATATGTTTCTGTCAGCTTCTCACTACAAACAATCTGATATACATCACCTGGAATTCACATAGAATGGGATGTGAAAGAAGGAGAATGCTGGCAGCAGCTGCTGTGCTAAGTATGCATCATTTTGTGATAATGGCACTTAACAGTGGAAGCCATCAACTGCGTTAAAATTAGGGCAGCTACAACTCTGCTATCAAATGAATGTTTCACACTAAAGCAATCTGTCTCACAAACAGAGCTGATTCTGGAGAGAGAGCATGATGCATTTGTTCTTTAATTTTTGGGTTTGACCAAATGGTTCAGGAACTTTAAAATCACAGTATCCCAATACCATTAGCTTCAAGTCAGTGTCTTGACTAGGTCCCTTGTAATTTTCTTCCTAATAAGCATTTTTCTTATTAAGAGAAATCTTTGTTCTTTCATATCCTAAAATAAAAGTAGATGTTCATGTTACAAACATGCAATAAAATAATTCCTATCATTCGTAAACAGTTGGTGACAACCATTGAAATAAATTTAAATGGTCTGGAGTCAGATCTCAGTTAAAGAAAATATTGTTTCTACTTCAATGTGGGATAAAATACTCTATTTTCAAAAATGTCTACTCTAAAGAAAACATTGTTTATTAGATTTTTGTAATTGATATAATATGAACTTCTGCTTCCTAGAAGATGCAGGACCTACTTTTCCCTTTTCTCTTTCTTTGTACTAGTAAAAAACCTGGACAGTATATGCAGCAAACATAAGATGATTCTGAGAGATAGCAAGAAGGGGACAGACTATGGATACTGAGACACAAAGAACAGTACAGTATGCATTCCTTGGGTTTCATTTTTACCTAATATACTCTGCATTTTAAGCCAAAAGATCTGGCAACTTGAAAATACCAAAAACCCACCAACAGTTTTCTTTGTCTCATTAAAACACCCAGGGGAAGAGACAGCAGTAATAAAGAATTCTCCACTCAAACTAGCAGAGATTCAGGACTCAGCCATGCCCAGTTCACCTCCTCCATTCCCCCATGTAGAGGACCTCTAGCACTGGGATGCAGTAACCAGCAGTGAGGGATTCCTATCTATAGCAAACACATTGAGATTGCTCACAGAGTTCTGAGGCGGCAGAAAGTATAGAATTTAGGCGTTTCAGTCCAATTAGTGCCGCTTGCTTGTGGCAAATCACTTAATGTGGCTTTGAGCAAAACAGTTTCTGTGGGCATCATTGGAGGCCTAGTGCAGAGTATGAAATCAAATAATACATTGAACTAAACAAAAATGAATATATACATATTCATTTAACTTTGTATTGTAGTACAATGCTAAAGGAGTCCTCAGAGGAATAATTTAGCATTAAATGCATACATTAGAAAAAATACAAAGTGAAATAATTAATCGACACTCCAGTACCAAAAACCTAGAAAAAGAAGAGCAAAATGCAAAGCAAGCAGAAAGAAAGAGGTAATAAAGATCAACCAGGAATCCAATGTAATTAAAAGCAGAAATAGAGTAAAGTCAATAAAATAAAAATAGGTTGTTTGAAAAGGTTAATAAAAATTGATAAATCTCTGATAATCCTGAAAAAAAAGGAAAAAGAGAGAGACAGAGAAAATACATTATTAATATCAGAAATGAAATCAGGGAAATCATAACAACTCTTTAGATATTAAAAGGATAATAAGGGAATTCTAAATACAACTCTGCACATACAAATTTAACAATTTAGATGAAATAAAAATAGCAACTTCTTGAAGAATACAAAATGCTTTACAAACAATTTAAATTAGATAATTTGAATAACTTTATAAATGTTATAGAAATTGAATCTGTGATTTAGAAGCTTCTCAAAATAAGTTTTCAGACATATGCAGTTTCACTGGAGAATTTTAGAAATTATTTAAAGAAGAATTAACATTTATATATAATGTTTTCTAGATAATTGAAAAGAAAGGGCTACTTCCTAATTAATAGTGTGATGCTAGTATTGCTCTGATCCCTAAACTAGGCAGAAATAGCACCAAACTAACAGTGACTGACTTATCTAGCAAATACTAAAGCAAAAACCTTCAACAACATATTAGCAAATAGAATTCAGTGGTGTATAAAAATAATTATATGCCATGATAAAGTGAGTTTTCATCCAGGAATGCAAAACTAGTTCAATATGCAAAATTTGGTCAGTTTAATTCACTAACCAGCTAAAGAAGAAAAATCACATGATTATATTCACTTGTGCAGTGCAAGTATTTGGGAAATTTTAACACACATTCATTATAAAAGCAATCAGAAAAATAGGAAGAGGGGAAATTGTGCAGCTTGATAAAGAGTATCAACAGAAAACCTACTACTAGCATGCTAACTGGTGAAAGACTTGATACTGATACTTTCCCCTAAGATCAGAAACGAAAGATGTCTGCTTTCACCACTGCTATTCACATAGTGATGGAAAATCTAGCTAGTTGCAAGACAACAAAAGTAAAAGACATGCAGATCAGAAACAAATATAAAAGTGTTTTTATTTGCATTTAAAATAATTGTCTATATATAATCCCAAGTAATAAAAAACTTCATGTGCCATTTAGCTGATTAACAATGATGCACATCTTAAATCTATATAATGTTATGATGCAGTGATTGTTAACAAAATAAAACAATATAAATGTTAGCTTTAAAAATCTCCTAGAACTAAAAGTGAGTTTATTAAAATTGTTAATACAAAATCAACATGTAAAATTGATTGTATTTCAATAAACATATAAAAATAAATCCAAAATACTCTATCCCTAAATTTTTTTAAAGGAAAGTTATAGACAGGAATGAAGGTGAGTAGGTAAACAGCCAGGAAGAGAGAGAAGCACTTTATTTTATTTAGTTGTTCATCTGTGTTCTCCACAACCCTGGGATGTGGACCCAGGTCCTTAGGATGTATGTGACCTTTGCTCATCAGAGGTGGAGGACTTAGCCACCACTCCACCAGTGCTTGCCTCTATTTCTGCTTTTGTTTCAGGATATGAAACAACAAAGAATTTCATTTAAGAAAATGCTTAGTATGGACAAAATTAGTGGTATAAATATTAACTCAATGAATCAAAGACATAGACATGAAAAACGTACTTTTAAAAATAGAAAATATTGGGGAAGCTAAGGCTTGGGAAAGAGTTTTTAAACATCATGAAAGCTTGATCCATAAAAGGGAAAATTAGTAAACTGATACCATCAAAATTAAAGTATTTTGCTTCAAAAAAGATTTCACTAAGTATGAATAAACAAACTACCAGGTGGAAGAAAATATTTGCAGACCAAATATATCACACATGACTAGTATCTAGAATATATAAAGAACTGAAAGTCAGCATTAATTTTTTTTTTTTTTTCAAATGGGCAGCACACCCAAGAGTGGAAGTAAAGGTAGCAAGTAAGCTCACAGAAAGATGTTCAACAACATTAGCTGTTAGAGAAAGACAGTGGAAAAACACAAAGAGCTATTGTAATTAGCTCTTATATTGTCTTAAAAAAAGTAATCACATGAAATGATGAGAAAGATGAAGAGTTACCTGGTCGTTCATATATAGCTGGTGGGCATGTAAAATTGTACAGTCGCTCTGGAAAACAGCTGATTAAAAACTTCAATGAATCAACCTAGTCAACTATAATATGTCCTGTACCTCATAATTTGCATCTCCAGACATTTATCCTCTGAAAGTGAAAATTTATGTCATGCTGAAACACATACATGAATATTTATGCACCTTTATTCATAATAATTCTAAACCAGAAACATCCCAGATGTTCTTCAATGGTTGAATGTTTAAACAAATTTTGATACTATTGTATAATGGAATACTAGTCAGCTAAAAAAAGGAATGAACTATTGATATAAACAACAAATTTTGCTTCTCCAAAGAACTATGATGAATGAAAAACTAATCCCTAAAGTGTACATAAGTTATGATCCCACTTGTATAACATTCTGGATAAATTTATAGAAAAATAAAACAGGTTAGGTTTTTTCAGGGATTAAGAAATGCTAGAGATGGGTGCACCCCTGTGGCTCAGGCAGCTGAGGTGACTGAGGTTCAGATCAAGGAGAGCCCAAGGATATGGGTTCAGGACCCCAGGTCAGAGGTAAAATAACAAAACAACAACAACACATGGGTGAGAGGGAAATGAGTATGGTTATAAAAAGATGCCCTGAGGAACCAGTATCAGTACCCTGGTTGTTACACTGTAAGATTTTGCCATTAAGGGAAATGAGGTAAATAAACATAAAGGTCCGTTATCTCTTACAACTAAATGTGAATCTCCAATTAGTTCAAAATAAAAAAGATTAATTAAAAATTATATAATTGATAATTTCCTGCCATTCAGATTCTGCTAATCATGAGCTAAGAGCTGTCAATCATCATCTTTTTAATTCTTATAACAGAGTAGGTATTTAATAGTCTACTTTTAATAATGATGATATTGATACTCTGAAAAATTGAATAATTTTAAGATCAACTTTTTATGAGAAGGGACAAAAATTTTTAAAGATATGTAGATAAAAGTCATAAGTAAAATTAAATCAGAATCCTCTGATGTCAAAATTAGTATCCCTCCTATAGTGTATTCCCTTCTCAAGGAATTTTAACATTTATTCTTTGAAGTGATTGGTAGAGAGAAGTTACTCTAAAAGTTAGAAGATTTTTTGTTTATATGACTTCTTATGCTTTTTAGACTTCAGATTTAAGTATAAATATTATTACCATGATTTGAAAGCTGAGGCAACTGAGACAAAAGGTTATTAAATAGCTTGCTTTGGGTATCTTATTTCTTTTCTCTCCTTTTTTTTTAAAAAAAAAAGGTGCTGGCAGGAATGAAGACAAACACAGGCAGGAAGAGAGGAGGGAGAAACACTTTATTGTATTTATTGGTTCATCTTGGTGTTCTCCACACCAGGACACAAACCAGGATCCTCGGGATGTATGTGGACTGCACCAGCCAAAAGCAGTGAGCAAAATCGCTGCTCCAGCAGGGTGTGCCTGGGTATCTTGTATTCAGCACTGTACTCTTCTATCCTAAAATCAGCAGAAAAGACAGAAAGCCATTTCTGGCTGGTTTCTGGTTCCATTTCTGGTTCCATTTCTAATAAGATAATTCTTGCATTTGGCTCTACATTCATTTTGTACTCCTTTTGTGTCATTTAAATAGTAAATATCAGGAAGTTCAAGCTATTCTGAGCTATTGTCACTTATGTGTCACTGATATTCATTTTGAAGCAAACTTGTCCTGTGTATTCTACTGTCAAAATATATCCTGAATCTTTCCAACTTACTCCTTCCCTCAATTGCCACTTCAGTTAAAGTCACCATTTTCTATAAAAATCAATCCTTTATCAAACTCTTAGTTGGTTTCCCCACTGCTGATTTCTCTGTTCTTTAGTTTTATCTTTCTGAAGTTACTAATATTTCAAAAACATAAGGTGACTCTTCTCATTCTTCTATCTGTGGCACATTTCATTTCTGTTAATATCTAATCTCTACTCCTTTACTCACCTTGAAGGAGGATTTTATTTTGAACTCCACTGGGGTTAGGCTTAGCTAAGTGAATTGTTTGAGACTATGAAATGTGAGTTGAAACGATGTGTGCAGCTTTCGAGGAAACATTTGAGAGTTTTGAATGACTTTGCATCACTCTTTTTCCCTTGCCCTCTGAATAATCTGGTTTCTTCCTCAGCCACAGTCCTGGTGTGAAGATAGAAGAGTGGACGTGTAGCGCTTTAATACATTTAATATGTGCAAAAAACATCTTGTTGCTTTGATAATCTCAAGCACAGTGGGATTTGTTATCACGGCGGAACTTTGCTTAGGGGGTTTGATGAATGTACCACATTTTCTGGTAGCTTAGGGTAGAATCCACAATAGTCTTCGAGATGCTATGTAACCTGGTCTCAGCCAACTCCCCTGACCTTATCTCCAGCCAATTTCTAACCCAAAAGATTCTCAACATGCATGGAATATTTTTAAAAATTGAATGTATTTATTGTGATGTTCCCATTATAAAAATGTCCCTTCCTTCATTATGAATCACAGTTATTCATTCTTTAGGGTTCAGTTTAAATATTTTCTCAGAAAATTCTTCATAGCTACCTGCAGTCTAGTTTGTCTCTCTTTTATACAATCACAATTCTCTGTTGTTGAGAGTAGTCTTCAAATAACTTTTCTTCTACAAAATAAGTTTACTCAGGAAATTGTGATACCTTTTTATTGCTATTGTCACTATTTTATAGAGGATAAAAAGGGAACAGATTGTGATAAGGACTTGATAGAGATTTATTTTCTCAAATTTATCAGACAGTATTTCTGAGAAAGTAGGTTATTGGGCTAAGAATTTATATATCATATGCTGGAAACCTAGTAAATGTTATTAATGCAATTCACTGAATCACTAATAGTTCATTAAGTTTTTACAATTTTAAAATACAATTTTATTTAAAAATATAAATCATCATTATGAAATTTAAAAATTAAAAAAATTAAGGATTTTAATTTACTGTTGTCAATGAAAAGTGGCACATATATATGTCAAGATCTTCAATAACATCTTAAAATTTCTAAAAAACCTGAAAAAATTAAATTATTACAGGCAAAAAATATTTACTGTGCTTTCAGATTTTGACTCATGACACTAGCTTAATTTGTTAGGAGTGATAAAAGGTATATACAAAGTTAAACACATTCTGTGACTCAGGCAGCTGAGGCAGCTAAGATAAAGACTATGAATTTTGATAAAAGTAATAAGAGGTAGTTTTATTTATTTACATAAAAGAAACATCTAAAAAGACATTTTACACATAGAAGAAAATAATTTGAGGGAAAATAAATGACATATTAAATTTAAATAAACAAAGGAAAAATGTATTTGGATGATGGTTTTAATTTCTCCAGTGGACTTCATGAAGGTTTTGTATTGATAGCAATGTGTATTTTCTTCCTGCTTTGCAGCTTTTCCCATTTTTATCATCTGTTAGTTTTTCTGGAGATGAGCATTAAGATGCTTGAGGTGCTTTTAGAAATGGATGGTCCATGGCTATAACTGGAGAATCTGAAAATTCAATTGAAGTTACACCAGTTTCACTGTCATCTAACTCATCTTTCTTGCTTAGTTTCTATTTCTGTGTCATGGTCATATACAGACTGACCACAAGCACAGGTGAAGCAACTATGAAATACTGAACACTGTCACAGGCATTTCATATGGCTCTCAGGTGTGGCACTGTGCTGATTGGCAAAGTGCTTGCACCTGCAGTGAATGAGCTGCCATTCAGAGGGACTGAAAGGTGTTCTGGTACTGACAGCCAGACTAATGGAGCACTGCTGTTTCAAAGTAAGTTCTATGTTGTTTATACCTATGTGTACAAAAACAGTGTTTTGGACAGTGATTGCAACCAACATGAATGAAGATAGTGTTCATTAAGTTTTGAAAATTGAACATTGAATTTCTGAGAAATTACACTTAAGTAATTAAATAGAACTGCAGTGCAATAGGAATGTGAATAATTCCATGCCCCAGATTACATATTGCTATAAAGAAATGCTGGGGCCAACCAAGGTCAATGAAATAATGGAACTCTGAATCTCAAAGTAAGTCATAGATTCTAAGGAACGAGGACCACAGAAGCACAGCCTTTGTAATTATTGTGTTTACATTTATTTACTTCTTATTATAATGTCTTCCTCAACAAGGACAGAAGCTATGGTTGGTATATTATATTCACAGTGTCACGATTGTATATGAAATTAGGTAGAAGCTTAAATATGACAGTAAAGATTTTAGTTTTGTAAAATTGCACTGTCCATCTGAGTTATCAAGTGCAATCGAGTAGTAAGTGATGACATTTCTACAAATAAAATATATACTCAATAGTAGTTTTTCTGTGGATACCTAAATTTATAGGGTGCTTGGTGTTTGTTAGGAAGATAGTCTCCGTTATTTTTGTGAAGGTTATTTTCTATGTTAACATTTGGTTTGAGCTAGGAATAAAGAATTGTTAAGCATTGTTGAAGAGTGTAATATATTTTATATTATTTAATCTTTACAACAATCCTGCAACATATATTTATTTTTTATTTCACAGGCAAATACCTGATGTTCAGAGAAATTAAGAGATTTACCTAAAGTTACTTATGAATGGGAAAGGAACTCCATTCTGCATAAGTCCAGTATCCTCCTGTACTGTCTGCTTCCCCACAGTTCCATGGCCAGCTCTTTTGTTTCTGGTAAGGATTTCTGACTGTTCATTTTGGAAGGTTACAGGTTGCTTGTAGATATTTCTGCCTTTTGACATGAGATTACATCTGCTTTTTTATTTTAATTTTACTGCATAATGATAAAGTTAGAAATTTAATGAGCTTGAAATTGCTAATATTGCATGATGAGGAATCTGTATGGACAGTTTAGTTGATACCTTAATTGATGCTTTTATCTACTGTGAATATAAAACAGCCGATTTCATTATTTAAGCTACCTTCTTCAGTGTAACTTGACAGGATCAATATTCTGTAAGGTTCTAAGTTTCAGAGACCTAAACAATGGGAAGCTTATAAATGAGGAGCACAGTTATCAGTGAGAGGCTCACCTTTATTAAGTCTTTTTCCCTGTTAAAAATCGCAGATGGGAAAATTTTAAAGGAGTAATACAGGAGCCCTAGGATGGTTGGTATGTGGAAAACAGACTACATGGAGTAAATAAGAACCCTAAATTCCCATTAATACTCATTGTCCCTCTTACCCTAAGGATTCTGTACATTTAGAGAAATTTTTAAATAATTATGTTAGCATTCTTAGAAAATGCTTTGATTTTCTATTTAAAACATCCTCTTCCTAAATATTCTGATATTACCAGAATACTAATGTCTTACTCAAATGGCCTGTACAAAGATAAGAGCCTTCCTGGTGACAACCTATAGGACAGCATGTCATTGATGTTAGTATAATAGGGGTGGGCAAAAGGCAGAATACTTAATGATGTTGTCACTCTTTATAGAATTTCTAGGTATAAGGAGAATAATTCTGTTTAAAATTATTTCAAATGCTTTTTAATTAACAAGTATATAATTCATTCCAATCATTTGTTGAAAATAATATCACTTTATAAAAGGCTAATATTTATAAATCATAGGCTATGTGTCAGACACTGTATATTTTGTGTTTTGATTTCTTAATGTTGTAGTAAATCTGTAAGATAAATATGATTCATTCTATTTTCAGTTAAAGAAAATGATGATTTTAAGGATATCTGTCCAAATCACCTTTTTAGCAAATAGTAAAGTCAGAAGTTGAAAAAAAAGTTTCTATCTTCAAACTTTAAATTGCTTTCGACCCAGTGCCTAATGTGCAGAAGCTTTTACCAGGCATGCAAGTGACTGCTTCCAAATCGAATGGTAACCAGAATTCATGGGGTGCTTGTTAAGTATACAGATTTCTAGGAGACATCTTCAGAGTTTCTGATACAATAGGCCTGGATACAGGCCTCAGAACAAAATATTTTTAACAAGAATACTAGAAATTTCTCATCAGCCAATTTAGCGTAAATTCCAGAATACTGAAGGGTACAGGGAAAATTCCCCAATCCCTCAGATTCTTGTTGGGCTGGTCAAGCAAACAAATTAACATTAGACAGACTAATAGGAGAAAAGACCAAATTTAATGACATACATATGGAAAATGCACACAGCTATAAATTCTATGGTAAATGAGACAGACTGAGAGTTTATATTCTGTGCCAAGGAATGTAATAGGGGGCTGGGGCATCAAGGAGAGAGGAAGGGACTCTTAACATAACAAAATCTTGTCTCTAGATGTTTTCCTGCCTTAAGATGTTTCTTTGATAAAATAATTGCTTATTGAGATAAGTATATCTAGGTAGTATATATTTTTTAAGATAATGCTAACAGTTTCTCTCAAGACTGAGAGGGCTTCGAATAATCTTAGCTCCACATATCAAGAGGACATGTGTTGGGTTAAACCTTCTATGGACATCTTGAAAAAAGTCTAACAGATTATTTTTGGGGAGATCTATCTTCCAATACAAAGGAAAATATATATGAAATATATATATATAAATATATATGAGTCTATCCTCTAGGTGATTTGATTGTTGCAAACAACAATAGCCTTTGGTGGTGGAATATTCATTTTGAATATATTCTCCCTCTGTAATTCCATGCTTAGTAGACTTTAATAAATTCTTGATTGAGCAGGAGAACAAATGCATTTTTTCTGATAATTATTGATTATGTTTTCAAGATAAAAAGAAAGTAAAATTATTTCAAGTGATCTTTCAAATTATCTTTATACATATTTTAAACTCCCAAGTATCTAAATTCTCTGTCAATTTTGACCTATTTAGTCATATGGTAAATAGTTATATCTCAAGCCATCATAACTATTATTTAACTCCAATAATAAATGTTCTCATAGGATTAAGTGGATAGGGTCCTGGTTTTATAGTTTCTTTCTTGTCTTTATTCATTTTTTTTTATTTTATTCATCACTACATTCTATACATCTGTTCTGAATTTCTTAGGACAGTCTTGTCGCCATATATATTTTATTATAAAAGGCATAGCTAATAGTTATTTAAACTTCCTGTGGACCAGTCAGTTGTTTTAACCACATTAAACGTATTAGATTACTTTATCCTTAAAACATTTCTACATGGTAACTACTTTTATTATGATCTTCATTTTGCATATATGGAAACTGAGGCACAGAGTTATCAAATGCAAATAGTGCATTTAAAATGCATTTAAATGCATTTAAAAAATATTAGTGTCTGCATACTCAAAAAGAATAATGAATATTTTAACTTGGGAATATTCATGTTTGAGATTCTGCAACAATTCTAGTTAAGAAAATTATGTATTTATAGAGTTGCAATACATTCCCTGGAACTTAACTTCCGTAAAGCAATGGTTTAATGTCCTACCATATTTACTTATTAATGTATAAAACGTTTTATAAGGGTATGTTTCACAGAGAAGTAGCACCACTTAGTATCTAGAGTGAATTAAGTTAAATTAACAACATTCATAAAATCAAGAAATTCTCAGTATAATTTGTCATCAAGATATTTAAACACTATAAATCACATTGTTTTCCTTGTGGAGTTTTATACCTGTTAAGTATGCATATGGTCATGGGCTATGTGGATATTATTGCTATAGTTAATACTTAGAGAGAAGTTACTGTTGCTAGACACTGAAAATTTTTTTAATTATTCTAATTAATCCATGCTACTATCTTAGTAGGTAATTTCTTTATTAATTCTAGCTTTATGGATAAAGAAAAAAGTTCTAGAAATTTAAGTAACGTGGCTAAGGTGTAGTAAAAGAGTTGGTGTTTGAATGTAGACATCTAATTTGTAACCATCAGACTGAAACCCAGGTACATAGATGAACTCAAACTTTGAATATCAGCAGTTGTTGCATAGCCATCTCCGTCTACCCCAAATAGATTACCTGCATTGCTACAGAAAAGGGAGATTTGACTTTTTACAAGTATAGGTAAAATCATATTAGGTGGAATTTTAGGTGGACTTCAAGTAAAACTGCAACATTTAAAAAAAATCTTATGTAATTTTGAGTTATGCTGACATTAGAATTTAATTCAGGAAACATTTTTAAGCACCACTAAATGTTTAGCACTGTGCCTGGTGGTGGATTTACCAAATTCAGTAAGCTAGAATTGCACTTCCAGGGAACTTAGAGTCCCATAGGATTGAGAGAATTTGTATGAAACATTGATACAAAATGACATGTTCAATAAACATAGATCAACAAATCTGAGTCCAGAGATGAGAATCATAGTTCTGCTGTACTGGAGAAGATTATGGGATGTTTTCGGATATTATTCAGAGTGGAGATGTAAAGCTGGATAGATACAGAATTTCATCAGATTGAAGGACAAACATTTGGAGAGCAAAGCATGTGTGGTTTTGTTGAGTCATATGGTGCTGTGGCAAGGCAGGCAATGAGAATGGAAGGGTAGAATGTCTTCTCCAGACTGTAAAAGATCAGGAGCATCTTGACAAAGAGTTTGGATCCTATTCTGTAGACTATGAAAATTATTTTAAGCAGGGGGTTTATCACTATCAAGTATACATTATAGGTATTTTTAAGGCAGTCCTGATAAGGCCAGAAAGAAGCTGTTGAATGCTGTCAACGCTGAACCAAGACAAGAGATACTGAACCTAGAAGGAATTTGAAGGAAATGAGTTTCATTTTAAGTAATGGAATTTTAGGTGCACACAGGCTACCCAGGTGAGAGGTATGTGGTCGGCAGTATGAAACACAACTAAATGGATAGAGTGACAGATTTGGGCAGCAGAAGAGAGCTTCTATCCATCCCTACGTGTGAATTGCAAGTCCAGACTACCTGAGAAGTGGCATCCCAGGGATACTTTGCATTGCTTGCATTATAGCTGGATTAAAGATTCAGTTCTAGAAGGAACATTGGAAAATCCCATGGAGGCAGCTAAATGATGAGAAATGTGTATTCTGCCTTACCTAAAATATCCTTAGTCTGGAAAAGAGAATGCATAGAGTACATGTAAACATCTTAAAATGTTGGTAGGCTTCAGGAGACAGAAATCTATGTAGGAAAGTGCAGCTCATAATCAATGGTTCCTTCTTATTAGATGATGTCGCAGGATCTGGCAGAGTAAGAAACAAGAAATAAGCTTGTGGGCTGCCCTGGCTCTTTGCAGTGAGACGTTGGTGAAAGAAAAATAATTCTTCCATTTGGATGTGGGGAAGGCAGTTACCACCAGAGGGCAGCCACACCTTGAGATGCCCTGCAGGCCAAACAAAACAGTTATACCTGAGGGTTTTTAAATGCATTGGTATCATGGAAGAGTACAATCAGGTCACCAATCACTTATACAAGTTGGGGAAGAAGGCTGATTCAAAATTCGGAAACTGTAGGTTCCCAGGCAGGCATGGAACTCGATCATTTTACCTGATCTTTCAGAAATAGACAGCTAATTTCACTATATGGAAAATTGGCTTTTTAATTTATTTTTTCTAATAAGGGAAGCCTTCCACTCTTTCCAGAATAGGGTGCATTTGGTGGGCCAGATTTAGACAGTAGTTTCATTTGCATCTTAAGAGGTTGATGTGGTTTTATTCACAGACAAATTATGAGTTTTAAGAAAATTTTTAACAGTAAAGGTAGAGCCTAAAAGAATGATACAAACTCTTTCAATATAGAGTCATCTGTGGATTTTAGTAGTAGCTGCTCTTTCTGGAGTGTAGAAAATGATAATAGGAATTTTCTCTTTCAGTCACTCTACAACAGTTCAGTAAGCGATGACCTGCTGTTATGTAACGGGGAAATAGACTGAAACTCAGAGGGAATACCTACCATATCCAAGGTGTCACAACTAGAAGAGAACTCCACTGAGATTTGAGTCCAAATATCTTTCGTTTCAAATCCTCTATTCTTTATTCTCTATAAATTCTCTATTCCACATCTAAAATGTATTCTGAGAATCTCAGGGTGAAGGCAGGAAGAAGGTGTGAAAACGTATCCAGAAAAGGATTGAGGATGTCCTCATGTGCTCCAGCTTTGACACCATAGTATTGAAAACCTTCTCCAGGGAAGCAGTGGCAACTCTGAACTTTTAACAGAAGGAATTTGAGCCACAACTGATATTTAGGTGCTGTCATTGCTCATCTTAATCTGCTTGGCAATTAAGCCATGCATTTTCCCAGCTATTTTGCATATGATTTTAAAATAAACCTAGTTGTCTTCAGTGAGGACAAGAAGTTGATGTCTGGGAAGTCAGCACAGATGAAGAAGAGAAAATAAATTACATCCTTCTGTCAGATTGCTATAGGAAAATAGATGGAGCAGAAATGATTTCCTGCCCTACAGTGACTTGAAGATCATTGCTGGGGTCTGCGAAAGGGAGACACTAAGTATGTGTACCCTGGGTGATGTGAGTGGGGGAATTGCACTGGAGTCAGAAGAAGCTGTAAATCTTTACTTTTTCCACTGGGAAGTTACTCCAGTAAAAATAGTAATACTGATTCCAATGATAATAGGCACCATCTCAAATTTAAACATAAAGAATCAGTTTTTTCCCCAATATTGAACTAATGTTAAAGGCATGATGCTTTCAATTGAAAACAACAATTTTGAATAGCAATAATAACAAGAAATTAAGCATGTTTTGAGATTCTCTCTCTTCTACCCTGTGGGGCACCCCTGCTTGGTGCTGTTTCGGTACATCGAGCACAACAGCATATGTAGCTCTTCACTTAGTATAAACGTTTTGGAAGTTGGCGTTGCTAAGCTATGACTAATTTCAAATGCAAAAATATACTTCTACAGGAAAATATGCTTGCTACAACCTTCATGCCACCTTCAACTATTTGTGTAATTCCTAAGTGGAATAAGTTTGGTTTATGCAAAGCTGAAGGAAAAGGAAAGATGGAATAAATATCCAAAAATGTGTTGCTATTTCTATCTCCATACCTTTAAACAATCACACATTTATACATAAGAGACCCTGAACAGGGTCATAGGGTAGAGAAGACACAGATTTCTTTAGCTGAAAATATATTGATCATATTATCCTTCACAGAGTCTGCATTTTAGAAAGAGGGATAAGTTATGTATTCTTTGCTTAGACTCCATGTGCATGTCTATAATTTGAATTCTATCATTTCTTCCATATTTTGTAATTTCCTTTCTATAGGACAGATATGTATGTATGTATGTATGTATGTATGTATGTATGTATGTATGTATGTATGTATGTATTAGGTGTCTCTTTTATGTCAGGCACACTGATGACCACCAGATTCTGACTGACTGAGCTTCCACTTAGAGTCTCAAACACCAATGGTATTTTTAGTTTTATTGTTCACACTCAGGAGTTATGGTATTTTTCTTTGGCCTTTCATTTTGACTCATTTTGTTAGTTTTCTGTTGGCTGCTGTAAAAAATTTCAGCAAGCTTAGTGACTTAAAACAATGCAAATGTATTACCTAACAGACATGAAATCAAGGTGTCAGCAAGGGTATGTTTTCTTTTGGAGGCTTTAGGGGATAATCCATTTCCTTGCATTCTCTTGGCTCATTGGCTCATTTCCTCCATCTTCAAAGTCAACAGTGTACAATTTTCAAATCTCTTCCTCCGCCTCCCCGTCCCCTTCCCGTTCTCACCCTTTTTTCCCCTCCCTCTCTCTTTCATCTTTACATCTTTCCTTTCTCTTGCTTTTCTCTTTTAAAGACTCTATGAAGCCTGTACTCACTCAGATAATACAGGAGAATCTCCCCTTTTTAAGATCCTAAGATCATCACATCTGCAAAGTCCTTTTTATCTTGTAAGGTAGCATATATACAGGTTTTGTGGATTAATATGTGGGTCAGTGTGTGTGTGTGTGTGTGTGTGTGTGTGTTTAGAAGGACAATATTCTGCCAACCACACTGACATTTTGAACTCATCATCTAGGTAAAATTTCTTACACTGTTTTATACACTCCTGAAATATTTTTTTAAATGAGTATTTTAAAGCATTTCCCCCATGGAAAGTTTGCATGAGTTTACATGAAGAAGACCCTGTAGGTGTATGCAGAGAATTCAGCACCAATCTTCTAGACAGAAGGACACATTTTCTAGGAAATAAATTTATTAAGTTTGCAGAAAGAGACCTTACTGAGTCCAGATTTTTTTAGTACAGTATATCCAGAAAGTTTAGTTTCTCTAACTAAAGTTAAAAGCTATCTGATTTTTACTGGATGGTACTTCAGGGAATATTTTTTTGTGTTGAACACAATTAAAATTGTAATTCTGTTATTGCATATATGCATATTAAAATAGAAAATCAACTTAACATTTTGAATCTTAATAAGTTTTTCTCCAAAAGGAGATCATCACAGTTCACAAAGTGTGAAAACCATGAATGTGTGCCTTTGGCAGACTGAGACTTACTGTGACTCTATTTCCATATTGAATATAAAGTCATTAAAAATGTATTCTATTATCCTATTTTTCAAGCACTGAGTTTTTGAAACAAATAAACGTGGCCTTAGCAATGCTAGTTTTGGTATAGGTTCATATGGACTTGCTCTTCCTAGAAAAATCCTGTGGGCAAGGAAGCTTCCGAACCCATTCTATGCTTCCAAAGTTTGGGGTAGATTATTAACTAGTGAGAAGAAAATACATACATATTGAAAGGTTTTTTTTCTTTGGGCTCCGCGAGGAAAGAATACCAATCAGACAGAAGGTCTAATAGCCAGGGCTTTATTGGGGTTTGCGCACCAAGGCGAGGTTCTCCGGCCTGCAGAACGGGGGCCGGGGAAGTTGCACCTGAACAAAGGAAAGAGCGCTCTTTAAGTAAAAAAAAAAAAAAAAATTTCGCGGGCTTCATGCGTGGCGGTTGGGGATTGGTCCTGTGATTCCAGGTGTGGGTTTCGTTTCCTCAGTCTGACGTCAGTCGCTTTTTTCCTGGGTACCGCCGCGGTTTTGTCCCTCTAGGCCAGCCTAACACATATACATTTCTCTGTCTCTCTATCATTTATACACACATATACATATAGGCATGTATGTATATATATGTATACACATATATGTATATTAGATTCAGTTCATGTTTTTTAATGTTTATTGAGACAACTTTGATTTACAAAATAATATGAGCCCATAGGTGCAGGTGCACGTTTTTCAAACATATAACAACATAGTATAGTCATCATATTTACCAAAAGTCCTCCACTATCACCCATCGAAACCCCACTCCACCACCACTTTGTCCTGCCACACACTCTCTTCCCTGCTGGTAACTTCAGTTCTATTGCCAATGTCCAAGGGTTCATTTGTTTTGTTTCTTAATATTCCTATATGAATGAAATCATCTAGTCTTTGTCATTCTCATTCTGACTTATTTCATAATAATAATTTCCTCTATTATTAATTTCCTCTATAATGATATTTCCTCTATTTCCATCATTGTAATTCTGCAATAAACACTGGGTGTATATATCTCTGAAAATTAGTGCTATCATGCTTTTTGGGTAAATATCCAGAAGTGGTTTGATGGGTTCCTATGGGCTTTTCATTCTTAATTTTTTGAGGTATATCCATACTGCTTTCCATAGAAGTTGTATCAATTTACAATCCCATCAACAGCATAATAACATTCCTTTTTCTCCACATCTTCACCAATATTTGTTGTTTCCAGTCTTTGGATAAAAAACATTCTTACAGTTGTGAGATGATATCTCATTATTGTTTTGACTTGTACTTCTTAATAACTAGAGGGAGAACATCTTTTTATGTGTCTATTTGTCATTTGTATGTCTTCCTTGGAGAAATAGCTATTTAATTCTTCTGCTCATTTTTTATTGTGTTTTGATTGTTGAGTTTTATGAGTTTTTTTATATACTTATGATATTAAGCCATTTTAAGATATATGATGTGCAAATATTTTCACCAGTCAGCAGGGCATTTTTGTGATAGTTTCCTTTGCTATGCCGAAGCGTTTTACTTTGGTAGTGTTCTATTTGCTTATTTTTGTTTTTGCTTCCTTTGCTGCTGGGATTGAGTCCCCAAAGATATCTCTAAAGCCAATGTCATGGAAAATATTGCCTATGGTTTCTTCCAAGTGTTTTATAATTTCCAGTTTTACATCCAACTCTCTAATCTATTTTGAATTAATTATTGCATATAGTTTTAGACTGATTAGATTAATTCTTTTGCATATGGCTGTCCAGTTTTTCCAGCACTGTTTGTTGAAAAACGTTCTTTTCTCCATCATATGCTCTTGGTTCCTTTGTTGTAAATTAACTATGTATGTGTGTTTTTACTTCTGGTGAACTCAGATCTGTTTTACCAATCTGTGTCTCTGTTTTTATTCCAGTACATACAGTTTTTATTACCACTGCTTTGTAATGTAGTTCAAGATTTAGGAGAATGATGCCTCTGCTTGTGTTCTTTTTTTCTCATGATTGTTTTGGCTTTTCAGAGTCTTTTGTTACTCCATACAAATTTAAATATTTTGTTCACTCTCCTTGAAAAATGCCAGTGGAATTTTTATGGGGATTACATTGAACCTATATATCGCTTTAGGTGGGATGGTCATTGTGACAATGCTAATTCTTCCCACCCATAGGTATGGACTATCTTTTCATCTCTTTGTATCTTCCTCTATTTCTTTCAATGAAAACTTAACAGTATTCATTGTACAGATCCTTAACCTCCTTTGTAAAGCATATTCCAAACTATTTAATTCTTTGTGTTTCTGTTGTTATTGGGATACTTTTCCTGATTTTATTCTCTTTATTGAATTGTTTTCATATAAAATATCACAGATTTTTATACATTGATTTTGTAGGCTACCACTTTACTCTACCAATGAATTCTAATAGTTTTTTTTGTGAAGTCTTTAGGGTGTTTTACGTATATTATCATGTCATCTGAAAATAGTGATAGTTTTATTTCCTCTTTTTAAATTTGGATTCCTTTTATTTATTTATTTTTGCTTAATGGCTCTGTCTAGGACCTCCAGTACAATTTTAAATAGCAGTGGTGAGAGTTGACAGCCTCGTCTCTTTCCTGAACCTAAAAGAAATAATTTCAAGTTTTCACCATTAAGTATGATATTAACTGTGGGTTTATCATATATGGCCTTTGTTATGTTGAGGTATATTCCTTCTATCCCAATTTTATGTAGAATTTTTATCTAAATGATGCTGAATATTATCAAATACTCTCTCTGCAACTATTGATATGATCAATAGTTGATCATATCAACCTTGCTTTTGTTGATGTGGTATGCTACGTTAGTACGTTTGCATACGTTGGACCATCCTTGCATACTGTGATAAATCCCACTTGGATGTGATCCTTTTGTTATATTGTTAGATTTAGTTTGCTAATATTTTACAAGAATTTTGGCATCTATGATCATCAGAGATACAAGTTTGCCTTTTTCCGCCCCCCTCCTTGGCAATGTCTATTAGCTTTTGATGTCAGTATAATGTTTACCTCATAGAAAGTGTTCTTCAGTTTTTTAGAAGAGTTTGAGAAGAATAGGTATTCTTCTCTGAAGATTTGATAAGATTCCTAGTAAAGCTATCTCATACTGGGCTTTTATTTTTAGGAAGACTTTTGATTACTTCTTTGATTTCTTTGCTGTAGGTCAGGCCAGATATTTCATGTCTTCTGGATTTAGTATTGATAGACTGTCTGTCTAAAAATTGGTCCATTTTTTTCTAGTTTGTCCAATTTATTGACATAAGGCTGTTCATAGTAGTCTCTTTTGTATTTCTGTGGTATCCATTTGCCTATACTTTTCCCCTTTTGTTTCTAGTTCTAGTTATGAGTTTTTTCTCTCCTTTTTTCTTAGTAAGTCTAACCAAAGTTTTGTCAATTTTGTTTATTCATCAAAGAACCAGTATTTCATTGCATTGATCTTCTTGTTACAGTTTTTCGGGAGAAACCAAGCGAGCACTCTTTGGAAGTATTTTAGGCAGATTTAGTACATGCGTGGTCTCAGCTGGGATTTCTTCCTCAAAGAGCTGAGTGACATTTTTTGGTTAGAACATGCTTATATAGGCTAGAGCAAATTCGGGAAGAGAGGGATGTAAATTAGGGGAAGGGGTTTCAAGCGTGGGAAGTTCTTTGTCTGCTGGCTGCATTCCAGCAAGCTCAGGTTACAGGAGGTGTCTTGGCTTTTCTTTATAGTTGCTGGAAGTGGTATGCAGGCCTTTTCCCACATTCTGAATTATCTTTTTCATTTCCATTTTGTTTATCTCCACTCAGATTTTTATTATTTCCTTCCTTCTAGTGACTTTTGGCTTCAGTTGTTCAGTTGCTTTAGGTATAGGGTTAGATTGTTTATTTGGAACTTTTATCATTTTTTGAGGTAGACCAGGATTGCCTTAAACTTTCTTCTTAGTACTACTTTTGCCTATTATACCACCTAAATTTTGGTAAAGACATATAAGCTCTTATGTTCATTTTCATTTGTATCAAAGTATTTTTTATTTCTCCTCTGATGTCCTCTTTTACCCAATAGGCATTCATAAGTATGTTATTCAGTCTCCATGTTTTCAAATTATCCTACTTTTTATTGGCTGATTTCTAGCTTTATGATATTGTGATCAGAGAATATGCTTGGTATGATTTCAGTCTTTGTAAATTTGCTGAGCCTTGTGTTTTTTTCCCAAGATATTTTCTGTACTGAGAAAATAAGCACTGAGAAAAATGAATTCTGTAACTGTTGGGTGAAGTGTTTGGTAAATGTCTGATAAACACATCTGTTTTAGTTTTTTTTATTTAGAGCTATGATTTCCCTGTTAATTTTCTGCCTGGTCGATCTGTCCAAAGTTGAAAAGGGGGTGTTGAAGTCCTACTATTATTGTATTGCTGTCAATATATTTCTTTAGTTCGTTAATAATTCCTTTTGTATTTTGAAGCTCTTTAGTATATATAAATTAAGAGTTAAGTCTTCTTGCTGAATTGACCCTTTAATTATTATGTAATGTCCTTCCCTGTCTCTCGTTACATTCTTTAGTTGGAAATCTATTTATTTGATATAACTGTTCCTGTTCTTTTTAGGTTACCATTTGATTTGCCTTTCAACTTTTGACTTTGAGCGTATCTTTGTCTTTCAATCTTATATGTGATTCCTGAATTGAGCAGTGAGTTGGGTTATGTGTTTGTATCCATTTGACCACACTATGCCTTTTGATTGGTGAGTTGTATCTATCAACATTTAGGATGAATATTGACACCTAACTGTTTATTACCATTTTGTTAATTGTTTTCTGGATTTGTTGCAAACAGTATCTGATATTGTTATTTTCTTTTTCTCTTTTTAGGTGATTCATAAGCATTTATGTTGTGTTTGGTTTTCCTTTTTATTATCTTTGTTTTTTCTATGGATTTATGTTTTCAGATTGCCTTAAGGTTTTCATAAAGGTTTCTATGCTTATAAGCTATTTTAACATGAAAGCAAGTTAGTCTTGAACTCATTCTAACTGTCCACATTTTCACTTTCTTCTTTTCCATTCCATTTATTTGATCCATTTTTTTCAGGACATCCTTTGTATTTATTTTAATGCTGGTTTAATGGTGATAAATTCCTTTAACTTTTGATTGTCTTTAAAACTCTTTATCATTCTTCCAGTTGTAAGTGATAGTCTAACAGATTCTTCTAAATTAGAAATCCTTTTCTTTCAGCACTTGGTATATATCCTATTAGTCCCTTTTAGCCTGTAAAAATTTCAGCAAAGAAATTCACTTACCTTCTTATTGGGGTTTCTTTGTATGTAACTCATGTTTCTCTAGCAGATAGAGTCACTATATTTTCTTTTTTCATTTTTAATGACAGTGTGTCTTGATGCATATCTGTTTGAGTTTCCTTTGTTTGGAACTCTGAGCTTCCTGGTCTTAAAGTCTGTTTCCTTTCTTAGGTTAGGAAAATTCTCAGCTATTATTTCTTCAAGTATAGTTTCTGCCCCTTTCTCTCTTCTCCTTCTGGGACCTCTATGATGCAGATGTTTTTCTTGATGTAATCTAATCAGTTTTGTATGCTATTTGCATTCCTTTTAATTCCTTTTTCTCTGCTGATCTGCTTGGGCACTGTGAGCATATTTTGGAAAAACTTTATATTTTCTCTCTTTCTTATAGTTTTCTCTTTGTTCTTCCAATGCCTTCCTAATTTTAGTGAAAATCATTAAAAGACTTTATGTCTTCATCATATAGTTTACTTAATTCTATTGAATTTAGATTTTCCCCTGGACTTATTTTAATTTATCATTTATTTTATATATATGTATATGTATATATATATATATATATATATATATATATATATACACATTTCTCTGTCTCTTCATTCTATTTGGCATTCTATGTTTATTTATATGGGTTAGGTTTCCTTGATGTAAAGGTCTTTTGTTAATGTACCAAGTTGCGCAGTATCGTCTTGGATGTTGTTCTGAAATACTATGCATTATTTATTGTGTGATTTTAGCACTTCTCAGAATATTGAAGTGCTATATCCGGCCCTGCATTCAGGCCTGAGAGTCCATCCTACAGGGTTGGAGTTGGGGTAGGGAATGGAGAAATTTCCCCCAGAGTTACTCATATTAACAATAGGCCACAAGGAGAAAGACCCAAGAGTTGTGAGCTCAGTCCATAAGAAGGCCATAATCCCAAGAAAATCTACAAGAGATGAAAAACTAGAACTGCTTGTAGCAAAACACAATCCCCTGTGAAAATCACTCAGTTCTCAAAAGAAGAGGTAGTCCAAGCAATAGGTCACCAAAAGGCACTGAGGCCCGGGTTTGTAAGCTCTAGGGAGTAGCAAGCATATAGCAAATCTGTTTAACAGTATCCCCAGACTTTTTCATACTGGAGCCCCTTTCCTAAAAAAGCTGGAGAATAAGTGCTCTTTTCAGGCAACCATTCAACTATCTGTACCCAGTACTCCTGGCTGTCTGTTTCTGGCAGCCTGTACTCCTTGCTGCCTATTTCTGGTAGCCTGCAGGAAGGCAGCTGTGAGCATATATGTTTCACAGCATGTACTAGTAGAGGAGGATTGGGTGCACATTTTCCCCATAGACATCTACAATGGAAGCCTCCAGAGAGGAAGTAGTATCTCTGTTCACAAGGAAGCTATCCCTCTTTCCACCCCACTCTGAGGGTTTTTGTTTTTTTTTTTTCATTTACTGAAAACCAGTTTTCAGGTTTGAGGGGCACCCATGCAGGGGCAAGTTTCAGGGAGAATGTTCATATTACTGGTCTCTCCCTGTATCCCTGGAGTCTCTGACAGGCGTGGCACAGTGACATATTGGCTTCTACTGGTTATCAAGTTTTGTGTCCTCTTTGTGGAGATGCCGAAACCTATACCTTTTTGAAGGTCATTGTTAGTGGGTGTAGTTGTTTTGTATCTGTTTGTAGGAAGTGACCTAGAGATCTAAGTCTGCCTTCATGGAGCTGGGTGTCTAAATTCACATTTTAATTAGCTTAAAATACAAAGTTGTATTATGAACAAAGTGGCCATGGTTAATGGAGAAGTGGAGTGAGGGAGCAGTTTCGTTGGGCCTCAGAGTCCCTGATAGCAGCTCAGAGCTGTTGATAGTATTATCTATGTAAGAAAGTGTTTCTTGTGATCAAGTGAACTTAATTCTTACTGTTGCATAGTCTATAAGTAAGAATTAGGTTTACATTATCATTCAGGAAAAATATACCTTACATTTGACAAGAGGTTTTCTAACATCAAGACTTTCACATTTTTTATCAAATTCAGTGTCAGCAAAGATTGAGATATTGCTTCCGATTGGCAGTTGCTGTGTATTTTGTAATTCCTCTTATTACTAGTTATCCTTTTGTTACAACACCATGACTTAAACATTTTTACTGATTCAGTATTTATGGTTTAAGTCTTGCTCTTCTTTGGATGCTCCAATTGTCATACTTTTACCAAAGGACCCCCTGTAAGCTAGTTGCTATATCAATTTTTATACTTTAAAAAAAAAAACTTGCTTTGCAATGACAGCAGACTCATTCACAGGACAATCTAGTATCCTCCTCCACTAAGCAGAAGGATGAACTGAGTGATGCTCTAAAGTGCTGTGAATTCGCTTTAGTCAAGATTAATTTTATTGACCAGACTCAGTATACTTGTATTGCAGATTGTATTGTTTCATAAGGAAATTGGGAGTTGAAAAGAGTGATAATACGAAAGGGGCAGTTATAATCACAGAATTAATGAGTTTCCTGCAAAATACCATTATTTCAATTTTCTCTTTATTAAGTTTAGTTTTAGCTTTTCTCTGGTATGAAAGCTTCTTTATACAAACTTTTCCTTTTTTATACCAACTTTGTAGCTTGATAGAACTATTGTTATCTTATCATACTAAGCCATATGTGTCTAAAGTACAGGTTTGACTCCAAATTTAGAATTCTCATTTTTTTTTCAATCTTGTTCTAACATATTGACTATGACTTTGAAGGATGCATGTCAAAAACAATCAACATTGACCTCAGTTGAACACCAGTTCTCTGAATAAAGAAAAAAATAGGAAATTCTGATTTCCCTTTGGGATAGCATCTCAACATGTGTGTGTGTGTGTGTGTGTGTGTGTTTCTTTTTAAAGGTTATTTACATGTATATTACATAAATTGATAATACAAAAAATGATACAGGAGTCACATGAAATTGTTATTATTACATTTCAATAAAGGGTATAATGTAGACAAACATAATCTTTTGTAATTCTAATTTGTTTCACAGTCAGCACTTTATTTTATAGACACTTTTAAAATTATCCCTTATAAGTTTGTATAATGAAATTTACACTTTAAGAAGTCATCTAGAAAAATAAATATATATTTTTAGAGTTCTGTTAGTTTATCTTTTCCAAATAGAATTATTATATCAGAATACACAGAATAAATTATAAGAATAAAATTTAAGAATAAAAATGATCAGTTTAATCATTTTAACCAAAACCTTTATGTGAAACAACTTTTGAAGGAAGCCGTTTTGATAAATGTACACACATGTGAACATACACACACACACACACACACACACACACACACACACACTCTGACTTCTGCACACTTGGGTTGCAGCACATTTTCCATGCATTTTAATGTTTATATTACACATTTCTTGATTCAAGTTAAAAAGAGTTCTACTTTAGGTCCATTAATTCCTCTAGTATAAATTGTTTCCACCAAAATGTAAATGGACCATAGACCTTCAATTTGCTGTTTATGAGTGTATTCATACCAGTTTCTGTGTTGACATATTGACACTGTATGTTAATCTGTTGCAATTTTGTGTTCTACAAAGGAAGATTTATGCAGTTGCCAATTTTTCTATTTAGATGATGCTGCAGTAAACAGTCTACATTTGACTCCAAACAGAAAAAATAAAAATTTACTAGAAAATACAAAATTGCTTTAAAAGTGGTTGTACCAGTTTATGCTCCTTTGGTAATATAGAAAACTATACATTACTTCACATCCTTGTTGATACTAGACATCATCAGATTTCAAAGTTTTGCCACTAATGTGGATGCTGTGCACTATCTCATTTGACTTTTATTTTTATTTCCTCATTACCAGTAAGCTTGAGTAGCTTTTTATGTACATTATTATTTTTTTTGTCATTTATGTTTCCTACTTTGTTAAATGCTTATTGGCATCTTTTGCCAATTTTTGAATTTGTGTTATCTGTATTTGTCTTATTGATTGTCATTCATTCTACACTGCCTATGGATGTTTCGAGGAGAGACTTCCATAATATGTAAAATACCTAATCTGTTTCAAAATACCATCTCTAGAGTTTGCTGCTATATTTTCCTCAAAAAATCTCCTCTTTTCTTGTTCAAGAAGCCCAGGAAACCCAGGTTTATTGGGGAAGAAATAAGCAGGTATCCTTTAACAGGGATTGAACATTTCAGAAATCCCTGGTGTAAACCTAGAATCTCTCCTTTCTGGCTCTCTGGATTCTTATTTGTTTCCAACAAACTAGGCAAAACTTTTGACATAACTTTGATTCTCACCTACTGTGTCCGACCTGCGGAATAGTCAGCTGGGGTCCGGAGATCCACCTAGAACGGATGAAAGGGGTGGGACAAGAGGTGCGAAAAATGACAGCAAGACAACGAATTCTGATCAAGCTGCAAAATTTTATTAAAATGGAGGGACTTATATAGAAAGGGAAAAGAAGGGAAGTAGTTCTGATAGGTGGCCCCTGTGCATGTC